>OY804590.1:44197817-44891032 GCA_963680875.1 Bathymodiolus brooksi | reverse complement strand
AACTTCCGGTTTTGGTGGAGGAGAGTTCACGAAGACGCTTCGCAAGGTATGTACATATCAAAAATTGAAATTTTCTTTTTTACTGCTCGAATATTGCAAAATCAGAGAATGCTATGCTGTGGCGAATGCTTTCACGATTAGAAACATGTATAGTTTATTCTTGTATATGAAGTGTAACTCTCGCAAAATCAATCGTCCCACGAAAAACATGACGAAAATTGTGACACTCTTACATTTCTAAGTTGTTCTTGACAAAGATGCAAGTTAAATTTTCAATATTTTTTCATCATGGGAGTCTAAATGTAATCGGGGATAAATTCCGATTCGTCAGAAGTAAATTGAAGTCTAGATAAATCTAAAAGCTGTCAATTTTCTCGTTTTCTTGCTTGAGGAGATCGGTTCTGATAGAGCACATTGCGAATGCATGAGGAGATTTGTTAGTTTTGTTAATTGTTTTCTGCAAAATTGTTAAATTGACGCTTTTAAACACAAAACTGATAAATACTCTAATCGAAATAAACTATTCTCTGTCCACTTTCAGGAGATGCCAGGATTCAAGGGAAAGAGGAAAAGGGGATTGACATTGACTCTTTACAAAAACCCATTTCGATATAGATTGCCTGTATCACCGCCAAGGAAACGAACAAAAACAAGTAGCAGTACACCAAATTTAAAATCCCCATCAATCAGGACACCAAGTTTATTTAAAAAAATCTCTTTCAATTTCAAAATATTTATATCCTTTCAAACGGGTTTACACATCTCTTCGGCGCAACCTTTTTACTAAAGACGACGGAAACTTCACCGCAGATCTACACAAGTTATAATATTACATGATTTCAGCACATACATAGGTCTAACGTAAATAAACATTCACTTAGTGCTAGTAGTCATGAATAAATTAAACACAAGATGTCAATTAAACTGTGGACATATCCTTAAAATCGGTAAAGCGCTTTACATCTTGTAACCACTACTAACAGAGATCTTTTTTATTTACAAGTGTGTACACATAACACACTACATAATAGAAAATAAGGGTAATAACAAAATTACCGAACTCCGAACAATCTAACAAAGGGAAAGTCAAAACTCATAAGTATATAAACAAACAAAATCAGTCAACAACCGGAAAACTGTGAAAACCGTAATGACCCTGACTTGGTACAGGCATTTCTAAAGAAATGGTGGGTTGAATCAGATTTTAAAGCGCCAAACCTCCCCCTTTCATTACGGCTCAAAGTTTCCGGCTGTCACTATAACAGTATTTACAACAATACTTGAACAAAACAGGTAAAACAGTTGTCAAATCAGCGCCAAATGTCAAAAACACTTTTACGTCACACATTGATAAACAAAATATTTTTTACATTTTTGTTGAAACCTTATCTTTATACATTTTCACTATATGAAAATCCATCGTTTATAATCTTTTCTGCAGAGACGGAATATATTTCGACAAGATCTTGGTATCGAATATAAACTTTTTAAGAGATCGAATAAGGCGAATCTTTTTATAGCCCTGGTCCAGTAGCCTGTTTCTCAGATGAAGATGACGTTTCAGGAAATCAGAATAATTGCTACTGGGCCTTGCATAACGAATCAATTGCGAGATGTAAACACCATATGCAGGAGAAGCTGTTATTTTGCTGCACATATTTGGAAAATTTATGATCTTAAAATTGAAGTCGTCCCGTTTATCATAAATTTTAGTACTGATTTGACCACTGTCGTCAAAGGAGTAGGTATGATAAGGGCAGAAATTGGCCTAAAAAATAGACAAATTTTAATGAAACGCATAGCTTTCGTTGTTTCTTGATTTTATAAGACCTTTACCCCAACTACTATTTTGGTAACAATTTTCCATATTTGCACGTGCGATGACGTCACACTGGTCAATGAAAAGTCTATCGTTTCGTGAAAATATATGAAATCTAACAAGAAATGTGTATTTAATGTCAATTTTCAGTATAACCACAAGCAGGTACCAACGGCATATTTTAGTATGATGTTTAATATACATAAACACATATCTCATTTAATTTTTGTGTTGGTACCCGAGTGTGGAGAGTATGAAATCTGCAATAAAAAAATAATTTTAAGGTCGATTTCTCGTCAGCGGCCATTTTTTATTGACCGTTTTCATCCGTAATAAACAGAAATAGAAATCGACCTTTTAATTTCATCCAAAATAAAGTTGGTTATCGTAGTTGTTTTGCTACGGGAGTAAAACTTGAACAGTTTTCATGAAACAGTTTTGACGTTAAATAAATTTTGGAGGTGATTTACTGCCGACCTGATTGTGCATTGAGTCCGACGTGTTTTTTTTCTAACCCTCAGTGGAATTTCATGTGTTACTATACTAAAGTATACTTTAATATTATCCCCACAATTCACAAGAAAGTACAGAAAACAAAACAAGCAACCAAAAAGAAAATTAGTACGTCAGGTATTCTTAGAAATTAATTCATTGGACATGCAAACACATCGGAACTTTCTATTTTTAGTAGTCCCTTTACTTTTTATTACTATTTTATTTTCTTTAACAAATATATTTTATTTGGCTCTTTCTCAAAGTGAATTCCCGATGAATAATTGTATTAACGTAAATTTGATTTATATATTATAGTATTATTACGTGATGTTTTTCATATTGGCCTAGTTATAGGTCCGAGGCCTGCTGTATTGGCCTGAGGCGCAGCCGAATGCCAATACAGCAGACCGAGGACCTTTAACTAGGCCAATATGAAAAACATCATGTAATGATACCTTTATTAATTAACCAGTCCAATATCTTTTTACGTCATAACATAATCTCAGTCACAATAAAAGGGGACGTCCCAGTCCAGAAAAGAAAAATAATAACTTACAGAAGTTATAAAAATGTTGATACTGATAGCTTTAATTGTGATCTTGAGAAAATTTCATTCCCAGATATTGAGAATTTTTCAACATCTAGTGAAGTACACAATGTATATAATGAATATCAAAATGCCTTTAAAAGTGTACTTGATAAACACGCTCCAGTGAAAAATAGACAACCCCGTAAAAATTCACTTCCGTGTATGAACAGTGAATTAAGAGGAGCCATATACAGAAAACATATGTTTTATTCCCAATATACAAAAAATCGCAACACAAAAACATGGGAAAAATTTAGAAAGCAGCGAAATTTGGTAACAAAATTAAAAAAGAATTCTATGAAAACTTATTTTCTTGAACGCTGTACGGGTGGGGCTAAAAATGTCAACTTCTGGAAAACTGTTAAACCATTTTTCTCTAAAAAATGTAACTCTGGGGATCAGAATATAATTCTGTGTGAAGACAATAAAATATAAATGATACATGTGAAGTTTCTGAAAAGGTTAATACTTTCTTCTCTACAGTTGCAGATAAAATTGGGGAAGACACTGTATATAACCCCACTACTCACCCTAGTATATTGGAAATTAAAAATCATGTGGATGTGGAGAAAAATTTTGAATTCCAACATATAACATCTGATAAAATTGAAAAAATTATAGATAAAATAAATATAAAAAAGCCTCTGGGTTTGATAACATTCCAGCCAAAGTTATCAAACAGTGTAAACCAATAATATCCAACCAGTTAACATCATTGATAAACTTGTCTATTGACACTGGTGTATTTCCTGATTCTCTTAAAAAAGTTCAGGTAACACCATTACACAAGAAAAATGACCCATTAAGTAAAACAAATTATAGACCTGTGAGTGTCCTTCCTGTTTTTTCTAAAATTTTTGAAAAGGTATTTGAAACACAATTGTCTGATTTTTTTGACACAATATTTAACCCTTTTTTATGTGCTTTCCGACGTGGACATGGATGCCAGACCACGTTGCCCAGACTTCTAGAAGATTGGCGTGAAGCCCTAGACAAAAATTATTATATAGCATCAGTTCTGATGGACCTTTCAAAGGCTTTTGATTGCCTACCACATGCCATACTGCTAAACAAATTGTCAGTTTATGGAGTTTCAGATAATTCGGTCTCGTTACTAAAATCATACTTATCAAACAGAAAACAACAAATAAAGGTCAATAGTGTTCTGAGCAACTGGGCTGACATCCATAAAGGGGTTCCGCAAGGATCTATACTTGGTCTCCTCTTATTCAATGTCTTCATAAATGATATATTTTTGTTCATTAAAGACAGTTCTCTGTATAATTATGCAGACGATAATACCCTTTCCTTTGGCAGTCCCGATTTTGATCTACTTATTTCTACTCTAGAGTCTGACTCAAATCATCTCATTGAATGGTTCAAAATTAACAAAATGCAGGCTAATCCTGATAAATTTCAAGTTTTGGCGGTGGGGAAGAAAACCTATGAAAAACGTCCAACTATAAATATACAAAATTTTGAACTAACGTGTGAAGACAGTGTTAAATTAATAGGCATTGAGATCGATTATCAATTAAATTTTGACACACATATAAGTACAATCTGCAGGAAGGCATCCCAACAGCTGAACATTATCAAACGTTTAGGCCCCTATTTGAACAGATTAAACAAACTTACAATTTTCCATACTTTTATTCTTAGTAATTTTAACTTTTGCCCTTTGGCCTGGCATTTTTGTACGGAGAAAAATTCCAAAAAGATAGAAAAAGTGCAAGAAAGAGCTCTTCGCTTTGTGTATGAGGATTACAATAGCTCATATGATAATTTATTGAAAAAAGCAAAGGTGCCTTCCTTGCAGATTCGTAGAATGAGAACTATGGTCCTGGAAACATTTAAGATTATGAATAAACTGTCGCCATCATGTCTCCATAGCCTTGTGCATTTACGAAATTCAAAATATTATTTTAGATACAACAATATACTGGACATTCCACAGGTCAGAACATCAAGGTATGGCAAAAAAACATTTAAATTTGCTGCTGCTACATTGTGGAACAGCCTCCCAGACCATTTCATGACAGAAAACAGTTTTTCTCAATTTAAGAGCTTAATGCAGTCCTGGAATGGTACTAAATGTTGCTGTTCTGCATGCAGATGATAAATATTCTGCTACTGTTTTTGCTCTTTTTATTTGCATATAGCTTTTAGATATATATTGCTTTGTTTTAGTGCTTGTCAATTTTTTATCCAAACATGCTTAATTTTCTGCTTTATTATGTCATGATGCATGTGGATGCCGGTGGGAATCCAGCGAGGCATGGCCACCTGGTCCCCGGCCGGCATCTATATGCAGTATGCATGGTACAGTAAAAACTCTTTCAGATTTGCTGCATCTACATTGTGGAACAGCCTCCCAGATCATTTCAGGACTGAAAATAGCTTCTCTCAATTCAAGAGTCTTTTGCAGTCCTGGAATGGGTCCAAATGTCGCTGTTCTGCATGTAGATGATTAAAATTTTGCTTCTGGTTTGCTTAATTTTTTAATTTTTAATTTTTTTAATTATTATTTTTTTTTAGTTTGGCTTGAACATTTTATATTCTTTGATTTTTTAGTTAGACAGTGCAGCTTTTACTGATTATGTTGGTACCAGTTTTAAGTATTCAGTATTATTATTTCATTATTTTTTTTACCTGCTGCTTCTTTCTAAATGCTGCTTTATGTTGGAGCATCTGTGTGTGGATCTTGAACAAGAGTCCAAAGAGGCACTTGCCACGTGGGTTCTTGTTCAGATCTATACACAGTCCTCCTTTTTATGCCTGTATGTCTTAGCTTATTTTAGTTTGTTACTTTGCATGTGACTTGTGTTGTTTTATTGTTAATGTATATTCGGTAAAAAGCTCCTTAAAGCTTATGTTGTACTGTTTTATTATGTGCCGAATCAAAATAAAGTTTTCTTATCTTATCTTATTCTTATCTCTCGGGATTTTTCCTTGCAATTGTCGAAATGTCAAGCGGATTCCGATCTAGTTGTTATTGGACTGACTGGAATTGGGCCAATACGGAAAATATCCGTATTGGCACAATGAAAGTTTTTATATTGTATTGACAGATTTGATCATATAAAGGCTAATAAATCAAAGTTAATTAATAAAACTTAATATTAACGTTGCGGTGGCGTAATTGTTTAGCACACATGACTGCCGATAACAACATCGTGAGATCAATATTTTATTCTTACTTATTTCAATAAAGTATGGAAAAACAAACAATATATTTGATAATTCATAATTCATCTAATACAGTACATATAACGATATAACGTGCATGTTTTAACATAGTACACCGATGTCAGGTTTGATTTACATATTCGGTGTTTTTTACAATGGTCCTTTTGTTATCCTTACTAAGAATGTCATTGATATAGTCTATCGTCTATGAGTCAGTGCTAAATGTGTAGCATTACTTGGAATTTTAGTGGTATGATTTTACTTTAATGGGCCATGACCGATAATACAGTATTACCAAGCATTCTATTTATATAATCTATCACGTTTTACTTTTCTCAACAAAAAAAGTTTGAAGATACCGTAAATATAAATTACCGTCTTCCAATCAAAGTATACCACCGTAGTTGTACTCTTAGACATATCAGAATCGAAATAAATCATGGAAGCCAGAATGTGTTTTGAGTTTTAACATGGATTGGCAGATATTACTAAATTGTATCCCTCGCTTCTGGCTCGGGATAAAATACTATTCTCTGATGTGCTCGTTGCAAGTAGAATTTTGATTGGCTAAAAGGGTACTTTTAAAACTTCAGGGAAGCCGTGCGGTGACAGAAAATCAATAATCGCTCTCACCTATGTGCTGTCCATTTATATTGTGCACAGCAGACGACACACATTTCACAAGATGACAGAAAATCAATAATCGCTCTCTGTGATCTTTGTCCAAAGATACACGTATTTATGTTTTTCCTATAATAAGGACATACTTATTGATGTTGGAACATTCAGATAAAAATGTTATCAGTCTCTAGATGTTATATATCCCATTTTAAAGGGATATATAACATCTCGAGACTAATAACGTATAATATCCGCCAATCCATGTTAAAACTCCCAACACATTCTGGCTTCCATGATTTATTTCTTAATTATTCAACATGGATTACATCCTCTCTTGCCGCTGTAGCGCTGCTTTACCATGTTATGCAGTTGACTTGGTTCCTTTGACATTCTAATTACTGAGAATAATTTCCTCTCATGATTTAAAAAATAAAAAGATCAACATTCGGTTATAAAAAGATTTAAAAAAAGCAATTTACAGAGCTCAGCATTGACGAGTTTCTGCGGTTGCTAGGGATAATATTTGGTTACTAGGGACATTGTAAGGTTTAAGGAATTCTTATAATATATACTGGTTAGTAAATGATAAGATGTCTCTAGATCTGCTAAGGTGCTGTTGTAGAATTTTTTTTCTTGATTAAATAAAAGGTCCATGAAGATCTACAGGAAAATACTGTGCATAGGGAAACCTGTTGCTATGGACTATGAATACAAATATCAAAATGTATTTTTGAAATATGAAATGACAGTTGTAGTGTGTATAGCTTGACAAAAATGTACCGCTTAATCAAATATCAAGTCAAAAGATCGTAGATGTCAAAATTCAACCATTAATTGCAATAATATAGGCTAATTTAATGTTTACAAAACCGTTGCTAGGGTGACAAAACTACACAAAAATACTATATGCTACCAGAGAGAATTGGAATATTATTTTTAGAGTGTACATACACAGAACATAACATTTTGTCGAAAAGACTATGCAAGATATGTAAAATAAAACCACCATATTTGAATTTCCAATGATTATTTGGACCCTCCTCCATTTACGTTGCTAAGCAACAAAGGACAAAGTGAAATCATAAAAAAAAAAAAATTTCTTACCTTTCAATGATTGTGTTTAATATTGTATCTATATAAACAGTTTCTGAGATTGGGCCAAAATCTACCCTTATCATACCCACTCCTTTACCACAAATTAATATTATTCTCAACTGTATGATATTTAATTTAGAGTGTATCATTTGTATTAGAAATTATAAAGATATGATTCACATTAAGTTTAAATATTCTTGATTATAAAATTATCTTAGTGCATTTTCAATTTTTTCCAATGTAAGGGAAGTTAATCTTGTGTATCCAATACACAATGGAAGTTGTCACAAACAACAAATGATCAATAATGACAAGTTAAATCATGGGAAACCGCAGTTACAATTATGAATTGATTCCTTAAATGAAATGTTTCTTTCTAGGTGGACAGCCCATGAACAATGAAATATTACTTTTATACTTTTAAAAACCCGACGGGAAGAAGGGCATCAGTTCGTGAATTTATTACCAGACAGACATGCAAAATTTGTGATTATACAGTGGATTACATGTGTCCTACCAAAACCACAGGGGCTTGTTACGATTTTTTTTCTTTTTCCGAGTACTCTAAAAACCACAAGGGAGGAATCTAAAATGTCAAATTTTCATACACCACTTTTTCAAAATAGTTTTGTATTGGTGTCTTGACCTCATTCGCCATAATATTGGTACTAAATTGAAGCTTAATAAATATATTTTTGATATTTCGATTCCTTTTTGTCATCATCTTTATCTATCTGCAACTATAAAGCAATACTTCACAGAATTTGCACTGGCCTAATCCTCCCTCAATCATGTTTACATGTCAATACCGGCTGAATTCATACGTCACGTGTGATTTGATTGGTCGGTTATTTTTAGGTAAGGATTGCAAAGAATGTGTTGATTGGTCAGTGATTTTGCATTTTTTACCTAGCTAGAACACTGTTGTGACTGTGAAATGAATACGATCACAAGGAGTCAATGATATGTCCAGAAAAATAAACAGGAAGTTCGAAAATCCGCCCCCCTTTATTTTTTGGCTTGCAATACCGGTACCAGATTTCAAGTTGTTTGCATAGAACGGGATTTAAAACGATATATATTGTATTTATTACTTTCATCAGATCAAAATCTATCTAAAATAAACAATCATTTATACATGTATTAACTATATGAGAGGAAAAAATGAGAATTTCAGACTTTCAACTCATGTGCGACTCTTACAATAGTAAACTGGGGGTTAACAAATTACCTAAAAATAACCGACCAATCAAATCGCACGTATGAATTCAGCCCGTGTTGACATGTAAACATGATTGAAGGAGGATTAGGCCAATGCAAATTCTGTGAAGTATTGCTTTAAAGTTGCAGATAGGTAAAGATGATGACAAAAAGGAATCGAAATATCAAAAATATATTTATTAAGCTTCAATTTAGTACCAATATTATGGCGAATGAGGTCAAGACACCAATACAAAACTATTTTGAAAAAGTGGTGTATGAAAATTTGACATTTTAGATTCCTCCCTTGTGGTTTTTAGAGTACTCGGAAAAAAAATAAAAATCGTAACAAGCCCCTGTGACCAAAACTAGCAAATCTCCTCATGCATTCGCAATGTGCTCTATCAGAACCGATCTCCTCAAGCAGGAAAACGAGCAAAATTGACAGTTTGTAGATTTATCTAGACTTCAATTTACTTCTGACGAATCGGAATTTATCCCCGATTACATTTAGACTCCCATGATGAAAAAATATTGAAAATTTAACTTGCATCTTTGTCAAGAACAACTTAGAAATGTAAGAGTGTCACAATTTTCGTCATGTTTTTCGTGGGACGATTGATTTTGCGAAAGTTACACTTCATATACAAGAATAAACTATACATGTTTCTAATCGTGAAAGCATTCGCCACAGCATAACATTCTCTGATTTTGCAATATTCGAGCAATAAAAAAGAATATTTCAATTTTTGACATGTACATACCTTGCGAAGCGTCTTCGTGAACTATCCTCCACCAAAACCGGAAGTTATCCTGACGAATTTCTTTGCAGAACCAACTGTTCTGCTTGTGCCGATTACCAGCCGTGATATATGCACATTTTTCTCAGCAACTATTGATGGCAGAAATCTGATATTTGGTCACAAGCTTCATATAGGTACCCCATATCGTGGGAAGCGTTTTTGGACCCATCAGATTTCTACTTCCTGTTTGCTGAAGAGCGGGGGTATCATAAGTGAGCATTAGTTCACAGTTCATCTTGTTGGAAACTGAAATTATTCATCTGAATATTTCTTGGTTCTCATGTTTATTTTTAGATTCAGTTTGGCACTGTATTATTGATTACCTAAAACAATGTATTTTACTTCTTTCATTTTACATTTTACATCGATCCTAATTATACGGAAGTATCCTTATATAAATTAGGATTTTAAGCTTAAAATTTCTACTTTTAAATTTCGAGATTAAAAATTTCGAAATTTCGATATTAAAAAAATCGAAACTTCGAGATGAAAAAGCTGAAATTTTGAGTTTTATATATAAAGTTGAAATTTCGATATTTAAAAAGCTGAAATTTTGAGTTTTTATAAAGTTGAAATTTCGATTTTTGAAGAGTTGAAATTAAGTCGAAATTTTGAGATTTGCAAAATTTGAATTTTTGCTTTGAACATTTGTTTTTTTGAATGTTCCCGATACGCTTCCGTATAAGTTTGATATGATCTAAAAACAAATTCCACATTGAAAAAAACCCTATTGATTTCACAAACCGTTAGCGGTCTATGTCACCGGATTAAAACTTGCCGTACTTGTCAGGCGCTCGTGGAACGCAATTACCACCTTCTTTTTTTTTTAAACTTTCTGTTTACATATTTATTTTCAATAACATTTATTTATTATTTCATCTCTTTTTTCTTAATTTAATTTGTTCGTTCGTGTTCATTTTCCTACAATCTTACATGTATGTTATATAACAGCAACTCACATGTGTCGAACTCTAAATAACCCTAATTATCCATGTAATATATAGCCTTTTACACATGTAAGTTGTTGTTGACATGAGATTGTTGAAATATGGACACGAACAATTTAAATTAAGGAAACGGAGATGAAATAATAAAGAAATTTTATTGAAAGCAAATATGTAAACAGGAACGTTGGGGTCGGGGTGTAATTCCGTGCCACGAGCGCCTGCGGTACTGGTCCATCACATTAATCACATTTTCCATCTCAGATAGGCGTACGACTGCTGGAATATGAAGTGCTAAGACTTTTACATAAGCAGTGGCTTGAATTTTCAAAATAACATCTTAGAATGAAAATATAGTGGGGTGAGCAGCATAGAATTGTTCATTGTAATGTGCATGAAAGGACTCGTCTCCGTTTGTCGTACGTTTTGCATCAAAAGATGTTAACTGAGCCCTTAATACTGCACCGGAGGAAACCTTGAATCAGACTCAACATATTTTTTCTAATATGTAATCGGCAAATGAAGAGTATCGCTGATACCCTGACTAACATTAAGTCAGAAGCTTTGAACATGTTCATGTACTCGCCAATTAAATTCATAGCGAGTACTTTTTAATGCTATGCAGTTTGGTTTGGTTTTATGAAGTTTAACGCCACTTCCAACAATATTCCAGTTATATCGTGACGGTCCGTTTTATTGGTGGAGGAAACCGGAGTACCCGGAGATAACCACCGACCAGCCGTAAGTCACTGACAAACTTTATCACATAATGTTGTATCGAGTACACCTTGCCTGAGAGGGATTCGAACTCACAACGTTAGTGGTGATAGGTACTGATTGCTTAGGTAGTTATAAATCCAACTACCATACGATCACGACTACGACGGCCCCTTGAATTTTCGAGATAACATCCAAGAATAAAAATATGTTGGGGTTAGCAGCATAGAATTGTTCATTCTAATGTGCATGGAAAGGTCTCTGTTCTGTTTGTCGTACGTTTGGCATCAAAAGATGGTTACTGAGCCCATAATATTGGAGGAAACCATCAATCAGAGGCTACATAATTTTCTAATATATAATCGGCAAAGAAAGAATATTGCTGATACTCCAACTAACATTAACTAAGAAGCTCTGTACATGTACACTGGTGAGTTAAATTCATAGTGAGTACTTTTTAACGTTATAATACATGTATAATCAATCAAAACCACAGGCGCTCGTGGCACGGACTTACCACCACTCCCCTTTTTTTCCAACTTTCTGTTTACAAATTTATTTTCAATAAAATTTCTTTATTTCTTTATTATTTCATCTCTTTTTCCTTATTCTAACTTGTTCGTATCAATATTCATACAATCTTATGTTAATATCGATCAAATTGCATGTGTCGACCCTATATAGATACTAATATATCTATATATTACACTTTACGTTTTTATTTTCCCTATTTGTCTTTGTTAGCGCAGCCGGTCACTATTTTCGTATATGGACCGGCAGGTACCTGCATTATTTTAGATAAAAAGTATAATATAGCAGATAGTTCATGTCACTTCGGGTCATATGGCAGTATATGGACCGGTCCGTCCGCACCAAAAAAATAGTATATGGACCTCAGAAGCTTCGGTCCATATAATATTTTTTTGGTGACGGATCGGTCCATATACTGCCATATGACCCTCAGTGCCATGAACTATTTGCTATATAGGGTCGACACATGCAATTTGATGTTAACATAAGATTGTATGAATATTGACACGAACAAGTTAAAATAAGGAAAAAGAGATGAAATAATAAAAAAATAAAGAAATTTTATTGAAAATAAATTTGTAAACAGAAAGTTAGAAAAAGAGGGGTGGTAAATCCGTGCCACGAGCGCCTGTGATCAAAACTACCAATGAATTTTAACATTGGGCTTGCTAAAATATGTATTTTCCCCTTCAAAATTATTAGATATGTCAACGAACTTAACATTACTCACTACAATGTTTGCGGTACTAAATAAAAACTACTGAACCCTGACTTTGATACATTTATTCATCAATATGATATTTTATTGTTTACCGAAAGAAAAACAGACCAATTTGATGTGTTAAATATTCCTACTGATTATAATTTCCATTTTAAGGTTTTCTCTGGGTTCTTCGGTTTCCTCCACCGCCACGATATAACTGAAATATTATTGAAAGTGGAGTTAAACACCATAAACCATTTTAAAAATAGGAAAAAATGTATAAATAAATCAGGCGGCATTGTTGTCATTTTCAAAAAAAAATGTCTCTCAAAATGAAATTTGTAGATTTTGATTCAAACTTTGTTCAGTGGTTTGAAATTTCTAAAAAATATTGTAGTTTTGAATGATTTTTTTTTTATTAGGGTGTACATATATCCCACCCGAATTTTCCAAATGTTCTTCAGAAGAATCTTTTCGTGAAATTAAAGATGGATTAATTAAATTTTCAAAAGATACAAAATATATTGCTTTAATAGGAGATACGAATGCTGGAACTTCTATTTTACAAGATTTCATTGTGCCAGTTCAAGAACTTTTTGATATTTCGAATATCGTTTACATCTTTCTATTATATAAAATTGCAAATTCGCTGCGAATTTGAGTGAGAAATTTCATGACTAGTAACTTCAAAAATATTTTTTGTTTGCAGATTAACAAAGCATCATCTCTAAATAAAAAGCAAATTGACCTGGGAGTAATATTACCATCCTCCTTTTTCAACATTTATTTTCAATAAAATATCTTTAATATTTCATATAATTTCCCTTAATTTAACTTCGTGTCCATATTCATGTAATCTTATGTTAACAACAACTTACATGTGTCGACCCTATATAACTCTAATTATCCGGTTACATAGGGTCGACACATGTAAGTTGTTATTTAACATAAGATTGCATGAATATGGACACGAACAAGTTAAATTAAGGAAAAGAAGATGAAATAATATAAAAAAAAATATTGAAAATAAATATGCAACCAGAAAGTTAAAAAAGTGGGTGGTAATTCCATGCCACGAGCGCCTGTGTCTTGTGAATGCAATTTAAAATTACAGATACAATGTATTTGATATTAACCAACAGCTGACACATTTCTAATTACGGGTGGAAATGGGTGTGCCAAATTACAGAATCTTACTTGTGAAACGAAAATATGCTTTATTCTTTTTGCATCCTTTGTAAGTATGTTTTTTTTTCTCTTTTAAATATAGACATAACGGAGATAAAGTTTTCTTAGAAAACAATGATCCACTATCTACGGACTGAGTTTCTGGGAGATAAGATCTAACACTATTTGATTACAGGGGGTTGGGGTTGGGTTTCTTATCTTTTTTAATGGCCGTATACAGATATCTGTTTTTTTATTATTATTATTTTAATATGCAATTAGAAGCTTAGTAGAAGAAATATCCTACTATCTAACAAAACTTTAACTGTTATTGAAGTAACAATCTTTTTACTAATCACAACCGACTCATCTATATTAATATCTTAAGACTATATCATATTTAACGAAGATTGGATACATACAGAAAAAATAGAGTACTAAAACGTCGAGAAAAAAACTAAAATAGACCTATGTCTCTGCTTACCACCTCGCCCAATTACCAAACATACATTTCAGATTAACAATACTGAAACTAACAAAAAACTGGCTTAGAAATGAAAAGAATGTAATTTGGAGTAAGTATAGTGTGAAGTTATACAGAAATGCTTTATTTTTATGTTTTTTTCTTTCTAAATATAGATCAATCTAATTAAAATAAGATGTTTGTTGCATCTTTTTTTAACTTTATTTAAAAATATCTTGCTCAAAATCATACTTTATGGGAGATAAGGTCTAACACCATTAGATAATGGGAGGGAGTTGTGATTCTTAAATTTTCTTTAATGACAGTATAAAGCTATCTGTTTATTTTTATTATTTTAAAATGCAAGTAGAAGTTTGGTTAAAAAAAATCCTACTATTTAATAAAACTTTAATTGTCATTGAAATAACATTCTTTTCATTAATTCATGTTTTTTTTCTCTCAGTTATTTTACTGATTTCAGCTATTTTCCTCTGAAAACAAATTCCGAAAGTTGCAGGACATGATCTGAACAGGTCAAAATTAGAGGCAAATATATTTTTGTCCACTTTGATTTTTCACGTCTTTCGAAATATTATTCCTCTCAGATAAAATATGTAACGGTAAGTAAAGGTGTTTATTTCAATGAAAAAATAAATAAATGTATAGCATGAGTAAGATTACACAATACCTGTACCGTACGTTTCTGTACTGACAGTTAACATATTGATGGATTACTTTGACGATCTTGTGACGATGTTTATCCAAAGGCAGTAGAAACAGTCAGTTCCGTGGGCATTGTTGTCACTTCCGCGCTTTACCCCATAAGTTCGATAGAACATAAAATCTCGGTCATTTTGAACAAACTTTTAACACAGAACAAGACACACAACTTTGAAACAAGAACATAAAAGGAACTATTTACAATGTGGAAGCTTTATTCTTTATTTATTCTCGGTGAGTTTCAGCTCTAATCTAGAATTATAAAATCATTTTATTTGATATACAAATTCAAAATACAATTTTTTTTTAATTAATTTAAAAAATCGTTTTAATATAAAATTGTAAAATTAGAATTACTGTTAACGAATATTTTGAATTTACCCCGCTATTTGTGTAAATATTGTGTTGATTATAGGAAAACAAACGAAATACATCTTAAACATTCTTCTTTTTATCAAAGTACATCACATGGATCTTTTTAACATAGGTATTTCGCTAAACCCCTAGAAAGAGAGGCAATTATTACATTCTATATACATGTAATTATTATAATATATGTAACATAATTTATTTTGTCTATTTACAATTCGTACATCAAAATTATTGATATTGTTTCGTCTAAATAAGTTTTTATTCTGCTTAGGAGGCAAACAATATTCTCTTTAATGTGGTGTGGATTTCTAACGGATTGTCAACATGCAGAAATCTTACAAATCTTTATGAACATTTCGGATATAGACTTTGTATTTTACCCATATCGACACAGAAAAAGTCATCCACGCCGAACATTTTTTCTACCTATAAATCTCTTCAATCTAATTTAAATCAGACGTAAAAATAAAAAGTCATCGAATAAAAGACTGACTTTGTGCCTTGTTTCCTTTTTGTTTTACACTATCTCAATTTAAAAGAGTTAAAGAATCTTACTCGAATATTAGGCAGAAAAGTGGGTGGGGGGAGGGGATAACATGGCATATATCGGGGTGGCTCTATTGGAACTCTAACGTCTTTAACACACGGGTGTGCAATATTAATATGCCTTTGTCGGTAACTAGCAAGGAAGCTTTAGAAAGTATGCAGTATCTTGCAGCGACGATTGTGCTACATACCAAACTAAATATCCAGAGACTCGTCGTACTTCTTGTATTAGGACGGGAACCCCTATCCGCCTTTTTTGATCATCAAAAAATTTCTTTTTTCCGAGGACTTTCTGCACCCCCTGGTGATAGGCTATGTAAAATTATATTTAAGGAAACTGTCCAATAAGTGTTGTAGAATTATAATGCAGATATTCATTCTTTATTCTACACTATAAGTCCAGAAAATGTTAACCCTGAGTATGGGAACATTACAAGAGACAGATTGCTTGAAGAGGTTACTACAAAGCATTGCTTAAATTTATATCAGACATGAACAAAATTATTTTAAAATAATTTGAATGATTTCAAATCGTTCTGCTTGAAATTACTTGCGAGAACTAAGTTCAGTCCTCTTAAAAAGTATATGCCCAGGAGCAATCACTGCCCTGTGTGAAAAACGGGTAACGATGTAGACTTAGATCATATTTTGTTAATATGTCTCTCGCTATCAAGCATTCGTTGTCAATTTTTCGCCGATATATTCTCTGCCTCATGATCAGGTCTATGGTATTAATTTCATACAACCGTAGCCTAGTGCCAAACTTCTGTATTTAGTCGGTGATTTAAAAAATTATATCAGTTCCTTTTTATGATCACTATGGGAATATGTATATATTTCAAAATGTTTTGATACACGATATGTAGTATAAAGTAACTCAATGCATGTGATATGTTTTCCAGAATTAAACCTCCACGTATATAAATAGCACATATTGGATTAATCCCCGAGGGCATCATCCGCCCAATAGTCATTGTTTCGTCACTGACATGGTGTATTAAAATAGATATAATATATAGATAGATTCTGACTATCCCTTTTCGGGTTCTTTGGTTTTATTGCTCCAAAAAACTGTTAAATTATTTGGCTTTCCAATCTTTCGATTTTGAGCGTACCTAATGAAGGTTATTACAGAAACGCGTTGTACCCACTATGCTTAATATGTACGTTTTTATTATAAATTCAAATTCAAATTCAAAATTTTATTGTCATTAAACAATACAGTTTGTGACAGTTATACAAATTATACAAATAAACATGCAACAAAGAGAACATAAAATCGACATTTTCAAGTAAACATGTTAGGAGTCCCCTGTCCTCAGTTCTAATGACTTTTTTTTAAAAGGAACCCAGTTTATTTACTTGAGATGGTGTTGATGGGTTTAAAATATATGAAAGTTTTTCTGATTCTGATAAGTTATTAAAAATTTCATTTTCGTTGTTCAAAATGTTTAATTATAGTTGTAATAAAAACATAGATATCCAATTTAGTGCGCATGACGCATTTCTGAAATCATCTTCATCAAGTACGCTCAGAGTCGACAAATATATCTTAAATTATAATAAAAATCAGATGTTTGTGGTATGTTTTTTTCTTTGAGGATAGTGTTTTAAAGGGATTAGTTTCTAAATAAAATGTACAAGTATATATAGCCGAACAAACCGAGGGTGTAGAATTAGACATAATTTCACCGCTACCTTAGCGGGGCGGGACAGGCGGCACATCAATGAGTATCTCGCGTATGGAAAATATCATGCTTCTTGAACTTAAAAACACTGAAATTGCAGTAACTCGAAATGACTAATATCCTATTAGACAGTGCCGGATTTACCAATAGGCTTGGCAGGTTGAAGATGAGTAATATCCTATTAGACAGTGCTGGATTTACCGATAGGCTTGGCAGGTTGAAGATGAGTAATATCCTATTAGACAGTGCCGGATTTACCTATAGACTTGGCATGTTGAAGATGAGTAATATCCTATTAGACAGTGCCGGATTTACCTATAGACTTGGCAGGTTGAAGATGAGTAATATCCTATTAGACAGTGCCGGATTTACCTATAGGCTTGGAAGGTTGAAGATGAGTAATATCCTATTAGACAGTGACGGATTTACCTATAGACTTGGCAGGTTGAAGATGAGTAATATCCTATTAGACAGTGCCGGATTTACCTATAGACTTGGCAGGTTGAAGATGAGTAATATCCTATTAGATAGTGCCGGATTTACCTATAGGCTTGGCAGGTTGAAGATGAGTAATATCCTATTAGACAGTGCCAGATTTACCTATAGACTTGGCAGGTTGAAGATGAGTAATATCCTATTAGACAGTGCCGGATTTACCTATAGGCTTGGCAGGTTGAAGCCTACGGCCTTGGGGCAAATGGGGTCATCCGGCCAAAGTGCATAATAATTTTGATACTGTCGTAGGCTTCCTTACATCGTCTTAATTGTTTAAAGCACTCTTCCATCTTCCTCTAGTCGTTATGGTGGGGGATTGGGCGGAATAGCCTAGGGCCTCACAGTAATTAAACTCGGCACTGCTTTTAGGAGTGGTCGTTAGTGAAACTTGGGGAGGCAAAATTGTTGACACTATCCAACATATCCTCTACTCTTCTGTGTTATATTTCCACAAACAGTCCCGCCTCGGTTCAACCTTTTGTACATGTTTTTCAAGTTTTGCTTGTAAACGCGTTCTTGTCATGAATAAATACATGTACAATGTACAGTCAGCCCTGTCTTATATGATATTCCAGGGGAACATTGAAATAGGGTCACACAAGACAGGTTGGTCAACAAATAAAGGCTTAAATAATTAATATGAAATGCAATGTGAAATTAAAATTAAGGTCATATAATACAATGTATTGATTAATAGAGGGGGTCACTAAAGCATGTTGGACTGTATTTGATTAAAGTCGAAAATGATCTACCATTACGTATACAGCCACGAAATACCTTAAACTTAATTTTTAAAAGACTTAGATATCTTATGCAGCCTATGAGAAAATGTGGTTGACAATAAAAACACAAATAAAACACCAAGATTAAGTCAGTTGGCCATTGTTGTTTAACGCATCTAGTGAGCAATTTTTCAACTATATCATGATAAGACCAATGGGCATTTCGGCGAGATGATTACTAGACCAACGCCCTTAGTTGGATTTTCATAGACCTACCTAAATGAAACAGGAGCCCTCGAGTAGATATGTCGCGCCACTCTGACACATTACATTATTCTGATTCTGAGCCAACTAATCCTATTCCAAAGACTGCAGAACCGTTTTCTCTTGTGGGTTTTGGGGTTATTTTATTTGTTGTTGTTGTTGTTTTGCTTTGCTTTGTTTGTTTGTTTGTTTGTTTGTTTGTTTGTTTGTTTGTTTGTTTGTTTGTTTTTTATTTACTATTTTTTTTGTGGTCATCTACAGTCACACAAAATAGACCAGAATTATTTATGTAATATCATTTATCTATAAATGTCGTGGTACACTGTTAGTACTTCCTATTTGACTTCCGGGTAATCGTTCCTAGTAAGACATCAACATATGTAACCGGAAGGCACGTTCACGCCATGTACATGGTACAGAGACACAAATATTACCATTAAGTCATAAGATTATTTATTCCGGATAATGTAGTTAGCAATAATAATAATTAGTTAAGTAAGATTTTCCGGTTTAAGAATAACTTTGAAAATAAATACTTTATAAGATTTATGCAATATATGAGTATTTCAACTACCGCTGTCTCATGTGATGCTCACTATTACAATTCACTGTGTAATATGTTTGATTTCTACATCTACTTGTGATAATGGTATATTAAAAAATAAATTCGTAGTAGCGGAGGAGGGAGCAAAAAAACATATTATCAGTTTAACCAAGTTTTGAAAACTTGGCCCCACCCCCTACTTTTCTACCAATCTTAAAACTTGCTCCTCCCACTTTACGCTCCAGTCCTATTTTACATTGTTTTCATATTACGAGTAAGAAATAGTCAAGAACCCCCTGTTCTCAGTTCTAATGACTGTTTTATAAAGGAACCGATATTAATTTTGTCAATGATATTATTAAATCTGAGATTTGTATAGCATATTCAGTTATAAATTTTTCTCTTAAGTTTGAGTTAATTTCACAATGTAACATGAAATGCTCTTCAGCATCTATTAATTTATAAGGTTTTAAGCTTTCTACATTTTTGGGTTTGTTCCGTTTTGACAATGTACTGTTACTAACAGCACGTTACCAAAACGAAACAGAACCAAAAATGTAAGGCTTGACTTAATATTTAATATATCGTTTTCATAAATAGATGAAAAAAAACCAACAACCATTCATTCAATAACAATCACGTCCCTTAAAGGGACGAAAGAAAGTTGTATTCTACTGATTTATCGAAAGCATAAAATAAAAAAGTAAGAGTTGTCTCTCTTTGAATATAAACTTGGCTTTTCAGATCGCAATGAATTTTCAATCAACTCTTTATTGTTGGAATATACGTGACATTGGAGAAAAATAAAAGATAAAATATTCTTAGCAAACATACATTTTGTTGGAAACCAGATTATAACTACATTGTATTTCAAAAGTCGACCAAAAAAATCGTCACAGCAGGTGCTTTTCAATTTATTTGAACAATACCTATATTCCAAAAGGATATCATATATATACCACCCCCTCCCCAAACTCTAAAAGGGGGAAAATGCTGACGTTGTAAAATTATCAGAAATCATGAATAAAAATATATACATGGAAATTGGGGACAAGAGACCCTTTATTTAATACCCACAGTACTGAACTGTGTTCGTTATTCATGCAGTATATATACTATTCTGTTTATTTGTCACTAGTTGTAAAATCAACGAATTATTTGAATTGATTATTTATTTTATCTAATATCTTGTATTTTTTGTTACAGGTCTAATTTTCGTATTTACAACAGCACAGCAACAACAGTTCAATTCCCAATGTTTAGGTACTTTCGATAAAAACTTTCGGAGCTGTTTCAAAACAAACGGAGGCTTTCAATTAGATGTCATATTCTCACTTATAACCAACGGATCGAGTGGACCGTTACCACCAGGAACACAGAAGGCTCAACTAACCAAACACATTTGCAGGTAATAACACAATAAAGCTTAGCCACATGGATTTGCTCCCCGCCACTAAATTTGCCCAACTGAAATTTTTGGTTAATATCATTTGTGTTACCCACTGAAAAAGTGTGTAATACATTGATAATAATACATGTAATGAAAAAAAATTCAGTGATGTAAATTAAGTGGCCGGGGCACGTCTCTGTGGTTTAGGTTTGCTAAATCAAATAGCAATTTAGCTTGAAATGGTAAAATCCACTAAATGAACATGTCTATTTAATAAGAATGAACATGAACACTGATTGCCATGGTAGCAAAATATAGTTAAAATATAAATAAAATCCATGTTTCTATCGTTTTAATGATTCTGTTATACTTAAGTTGTATATTATAGGCACCAACTATTATCTTCTCTGGTATATATGTGTGGGGGATGCTGACATTCTTTTGATACAATAGTTTGTCTCTTGTCTGCACGCAACATTAAGGAGTAAGAGCAAGCTAGGGCTGGTTATTTCGGAATCGGGATAATGTGAAGCGACATGTCTTCAGGCGGACTGTTGTTTCAGTGAGCTAGCAATATAAAGATCAAACTGTTGATCTAGTACAAAGTGGATACCATTATCATTTCATCGAATGTTATTTGTTCTCGCCATCATATGACTGATTAATTACTCATTTGGCGTTATAAACAAGAATTACTCTCACCCAAATTTCGATTTCTAGAAATAACCTTATTTGCATTTGTGTTAACAGTTCCCGTGAAGCCATTGGTAAATGTGTCGGACCAATACCAGGAACCTTAACGACTCTAAAATGTACAGACCGTGAACAAACGATGATGGAAAACACACTACAGAGTACGGGTCGTGCTCTGGCTGGACTTTGTGGTGAAGCAGGTTAGTGAATTACCAGTACATAGTTTTCATTCTCATATCTTTTTATACCAACTGCTGCTGATCAGTTTCAATGTTCTGTATTTATGCATTTGTATGGATTTATTTCAATTATAAATAAAATAACATATTTAATAATATATCAGAATCGTACGAGCGGACCAGGAAGTAGGGGGAAGCTTTAGAACTGGACAGAAAGTTTCTGGGTCAGATCAAAAGTGGAAAGGGGAGGGCAAACTTCATGAGCGGACCGTAAAATAAGGGGGCTTTCAAAACTGACAAGCAAAATAAGAACAAAAGTTGATTTGTCTTCAACACATACCTTATATCTCTTGTTAAGCCCAATATCTTTATTTTCATACGTAAAATTTGGTTTTTTCAAATGTTTTCCTAAAAGTGGGGAGGCAAAAACATACCACCGGCATATACTACTATACATCATCGTTGGCGTAATGCTTTGCGTGCTCTCTTCGATCGTGGGTTTGAGCCCCGGTCGGATCAAATCGAAATTTTTAAAAATTGGTATTTGCCGCTTCTTCAATTGTATATATGGGGTTTTTTTTCAATATGCCATGCATTAATTGTCTTGATAATGTTGGATTTAAAACAATAAAAATAAACTTATGATACCTTTCAGCTGGAGCAATGCCACCATGTTTAGGAAAATTTGACAAAAAGTTCCGAGACTGTATGGCGCAGAAAAAGATAACACCGGAAAACTTTTTTAAGCTATTAGCTAATGTGTCTGACGGGACAGGAATGACCTTGGGCCAGTTAAAAAATAATACATGCAGGTAACTTTTAATTTTGACTATTTATATCCAGTTTAGTGTAAAGGCCAAATGGAAACAGGCAATTGAATTAAAATTCTGTTTGTTGTATCTTTTTTGGCGATTCACTAACATCTAACAACATATCGTATGGGGCAACGTCATGGGTCATATTTCAACCGTCCAATCAGCACTGAGCCTACTAAATCGTTAGATATTAAAAGCGAGTATGCACTAAGAGATGTTGCTCCATTGGTTAATATATTTAATGATTTGACTGTCAAATATGACCTCTTTATTTCACTAAGAAAGGAGGTTTGGGCCCATAAAACAAGTTTTTTTACTAACATGCCTTAACAAAACCAAGGAAGTGGGTGGTCATGCATTATGTATGTTAGGGGTATCGGTTTTGCCTCCGTTTCTAACAGTGGTCTATTGGAATTTAGAAATGTTCCGAAAGTGTGGTATTTGTTGTTTTTCATGTTATCGTTGGTTTTTATGTTTTCCGTCCTTTTTGTTTAATTTATTGTTTCACTGGTGTTGTCTTGACAACCCAGAGCAGATTTTATTTTTTTTACATTTCCCTGAACTGAATTATAATATCAATACTGGGAAATATACTGAATTATAATACCAGTACTGGGAAATATACTGAATTATAATATCAATACTGGGAAATATACTGAATTATAATACCAGTACTGGGAAATATCCTGAATTATAATATCAATACTGGGAAATATACTGAATTATAATACCAATACTGGGAAATATACTGAATTATAATACCAATACTGGGAAATATACTGAATTATAATACCAGTACTGGGAAATATCCTGAATTATAATATCAATACTGGGAAATATACTGAATTATAATACCAATACTGGGAAATATACTGAATTATAATACCAATACTGGGAAATATACTGAATTATAATACCAATACTGGGAAATATCCTGAATTATAATACCAATACTGGGAAATATACTGAATTATAATACCAATACTGGGAAATATCCTGAATTATAATACCAATACTGGGAAATATACTGAATTATAATACCAGTACTGGGAAATATCCTGAATTATAATATCAATACTGGGAAATATACTGAATTATAATACCAATACTGGGAAATATACTGAATTATAATACCAATACTGGGAAATATACTGAATTATAATACCAATACTGGGAAATATCCTGAATTATAATACCAATACTGGGAAATATACTGAATTATAATACCAATACTGGGAAATATACTGAATTATAATACCAATACTGGGAAATATACTGAATTATAATATCAATACTGGGAAATATACTGAATTATAATACCAGTACTGGGAAATATACTGAATTATAATATCAATACTGGGAAATATACTGAATTATAATATCAATACTGGGAAATATACTGAATTATAATATCAATACTGGGAAATATCCTGAATTATAATACCAATACTGGGAAATATACTGAATTATAATACCAATACTGGGAAATATCCTGAATTATAATACCAATACTGGGAAATATACTGAATTATAATACCAATACTGGGAAATATACTGAATTATAATACCAATACTGGGAAATATACTGAATTATAATACCAATACTGGGAAATATCCTGAATTATAATACCAATACTGGGAAATATACTGAATTATAATATCAATACTGGGAAATATACTGAATTATAATACCAATACTGGGAAATATACTGAATTATAATATCAATACTGGGAAATATACTGAATTATAATATCAATACTGGGAAATATCCTGAATTATAATACCAATACTGGGAAATATCCTGAATTATAATACCAATACTGGGAAATATACTGAATTATAATATCAATACTGGGAAATATACTGAATTATAATATCAATACTGGGAAATATACTGAATTATAATATCAATACTGGGAAATATACTGAATTATAATACCAGTACTGGGAAATATACTGAATTGTAATACCAGTACTGGGAAATATACTGAATTATAATACCAGTACTGGGAAATATACTGAATTATAATACCAGTACTGGGAAATATACTGAATTATAATACCAGTACTGGGAAATATACTGAATTGTAATACCAGTACTGGGAAATATACTGAATTATAATACCAGTACTGGGAAATATACTGAATTATAATACCAGTACTGGGAAATATACTGAATTATAATATCAATACTGGGAAATATACTGAATTATAATATCAATACTGGGAAATATACTGAATTATAATACCAATACTGGGAAATATACTGAATTATAATATCAATACTGGGAAATATACTGAATTATAATACCAGTACTGGGAAATATACTGAATTGTAATACCAGTACTGGGAAATATACTGCGATCTTCACAATTTAGTACAGTGATTCCTATCTAAACCGAACACTTCAATAAACCGGAATTCTGTATAAACTGAACTTTTAATAAAATCCAGGAAATTTAACCTGTATAAACCGAACACCTGTTTATTCCGAACACAAAAGTTGCTCCCCATGAAGTTCGGATTAGACAGATTTCACTGTATGTATACTGAATTATCAAATCGTTAACTAAAATCTTTCTTACAGCCCTACAACCCAACAAACTATTGTACAATGTGCTTCCACGTCGCTACAGTCAATGACCAAAGAATGTACACAACAAGAATCCTTCATGGTTGGACAGACACTTCAAAACATGATGGCTACATACCAGAGCGTTTGTAAGTAATAATAATAATAATAATAATAATAATAATTAGTAATGGAACTTAATTCGCCACGCTTAATTGTAGCAACTATATAGTGACAGCAAAAGTCTCAAATCACCTTCAAGCTAAGCAGTTCATCTATCAGGGTTAAATGGAGACATGTTGATGATATAATTGTATTTTATATGTTTTGCAATCCCATCTTATCTGTTATGTGGACAAGGCTATGCTTGTTGGTATGTCCAAAGTCATGTCCACTATTAATTTTACTAAAAGCGATATGTTTTGTCATTAAGGTACTGGCAAACCACTCGTAGGACCAGGACCTCCACCATCAAAGTGTCTGATAAAATTTGAACAAGACCTGAACCAATGTTCAATGGATGAGATGCAGATTCCTGTACCAGATCTTATGATGTTATTAACTAAAGGACAGGTTCCTCCAACACAAGACATGTCAAAACTTAATAAAACCATATGTAGGTAGGTACACATATGTCATTGATTTAGTGGTATGTAAGTAGTTATAACACAGCACAATAAGGAGCCCAATATTTTCATTAAATATACAAATATTTAAAATCAGGCACGTGTAACATACCTAAAGATGTCTGGTTTTAACATGAAACACGTGTAGCAAAACCGAGAAGACGAAATTTTGCATCATATACGGGTAACAAAAACATGGGGATGTGAGGTAATAAAGTGAGACACGTGTAACAGAAACATGAAGATGAGTTCTTGGGGTGCTCGTTTGTATCATGAGAAACGCTTAACAAATACACGCAGACGAGATTTGTAGCATGAGAAACGCTTAAGCAAATACACGCAGACGAGATTTGCAGCATGAGTTTTATTGGGATGTAAAACGACAGGTGCTTGTGGACAAGACACAGCATCCCCCTTGTTACACCCTACCCCCTTTTTCAATTTTTTTTTTTTTTTTTTTTTTTTTCATTTCCATGGCTTAGAAATATGTAAAACAGCAATAATATGCCTTTTCTGATTGCATAAGTCGACTGATATGCATATAGAGATGCCGTTTTCTGATTGCATCAGTCGACTGATAATTATGTATATAGAGATATCAGTGGACTGATGCAATCTCTATATACATATCAGTCGACTTATGCAATCAGAATACGGCATATTATTGCTGTTTTACATATTTCTAAGCAATTGGAAATGAAAAAAAAAAAAATAATGAAAAAAGGGGGTGTAAAAAGGGGGGATGCTGTGTCCTGTCCACAAGCACCTGTGTGTAAAACATCTCTTTTATAATCATGTGACCACTTCATAACCAATCATATTGTAACATTTCAATGAAAAACAGAAGTAATGTAATTATTGTGCATTACAGCAATTTCCAGAAGTTTGAGTTGTGTGGAAAGAACGCAGTATCTAACAGTGGATGTAAACAGAGAGACTTGTTGATTTGTGAAGGAACATTTGCCAATATGGTCATTACTGTTGGTTCTTACTGTCACGACACAACAGGTAAGATATTAGTCTTTTCTCTAAATTGCTCAAATGCAGATTGTATTCTGGCCTAATGGTTATATCCCTACTCAAACTCCATAATTGCCCGATAAGAAAATTGCATATATCAAATGTCCAATCAGGACACTGTATACATTGGCTGTCCAATCAGGACACTGTATACATTGGCTGTCCAATCAGAAAACTGTATTTATTGGATACAGTATTATGATTTGTCGTCTTACTGAGCATGCGTACTCCGGTACCCCGCGTACTCATATTATTTTTTTTATATAAAATAACTCTTCAACCCAAAAGCGAATTTGTTCTGTATTTTTGTCCTTTCCTTAGCAGGATTCGAACATACACACTGTTAGAACACTGCAGTACCAATTCGCCTTGCATAATAACAAACCATTTACACCTGGCCAAATCCACTATGTAAAAATATAGATTACTAAACGAGGTAATGCCTTGTACTAATATGTGAAACTTAAGGCCAACTTTATACTTGTGTTTTATAGTTTAGAGATGATATATACACATTTAGGGGTTAGGGTTATGGTATTTAACGCCACTTTCAACAATATTTCAGTTACATCGTGGTAGAAAGAAAGGATTATATGGATGTTAATGAATACGATAGATCCTGCAAATTTTCACTTAGACACAAATTAAAGTAGACGAACAGTGCTTGTATTGCTGGTCTACATTTTACAGTCAGCGCATTCATTAATTAGCATAACTCAAGCGCTCTAATTAGTATGGATCGTTCCCTAGCCTGCAGTTGAACCACAGGTACTCGAATTCCGGACCCCCCTTTTTCCTCATTTGGTCCCTCCCGCGATTATGGTATATGGATCTTAGTCTGGAAGTATATCTTTGAGCCATTTATCCATATTTTATAACATTTCGTGTTACAACTCTCTCGTTCTACTGTTTTACTAACTTTTGTTTCTAGGTCCAGCTGCCGTTTTACTGAAAAATCGGCAGCTGGACCTAGAAACAAAAGTTAGTAGAACGAGAGAGTTATAGCACGAAATGTTGTAAAATATGGATAAATGGCTCAAAGATATACTTCCAGACTAAGATCCATACACCATAATCGTGGGAGGGACCGAATGAGGAAAAAGGGGGTCCGGAATTCGAGTGCCTGTGGTTGAACGTCATTCCCGACTTCTGGCAATAAACACTACATCTGAAACAGTTTTAATCATACTCTAGAAAATGGATGTAAAAGTTTTCAGTAAAGACTGTTTTTGTATAGATTTGTAAGTTAATTTATCATTATGTAATAAAATATATTCTTTAAAATTTAACAGTACCAGGTGCATGTATGCTGACCCTACAACAACAATTCAAGAAATGTTTTGCCGACAATGGAGTCGACGCTAAGAAGTACTTTACCAGTGTTTCACAACATAAAGGGGCACTTCTAGGTACATCAAGGGCTGAAGCCGAGGGATACTGCAGGTGAGTAGTCTCCTCTATATTTAGCAACAAACTGAGTAATTCCCTCTGTATTTAGTAGCAAAGTAAGTAATCCCCTCTATATTTCTATATATCTACACTTCTTGGTACATCGAGGGCTGAAGCCAAGGGATACTGCAGGTGAGTAATTACCCTTATATTTAGTAACAACGTGAGTAACTCCCTCTATATTTAGTAACAAAAACGAGGAATTCCCTCTATGTTTAGTAACACAATGAGTATTTTCCTCTATCTTTAGTAACAATGTGAGTAATTCCCTCTATATTTAATAACAAAGTGAGTAATTCCATCTATATTTAGCAACAAAATGAGCAATTCCCTCTATATTTAGCAACATCGTGATTAATTCCCTCTATATTTAGTAACAAAGTGAGTAATTCCCTCTATATTTAGCAACAACGTGATTAATTCCCTCTATATTTAGTAACAAAGTGAGTAATTCTATCTATATTTAGCAACAAAATGAGCAATTCCCTCTATATTTAGCAACAACGTGATTAATTCCCTCTATATTTAGTAACAAAGTGAGTAATTCCCTCTATATTTAGTAACAAAGTGAGTAATCTAATGCCTTCTATATTTAGTAACAAAGTGAGTGACTCCCTCTATATTTAGTAACAGAACAGTTTTCATCTATTATTCAAACTTATTTTTCAGTTAATATTTATTAATCATTATCTTTTATGTGGTTACTTCGAATTTAATTACCTTATTTGTGTACATCATGCTATAACGGTCAACCACAATGTTTGATAAACATGAATATATTTCCTTGTTTTATTTTCAGTAAACGCCACCCCCTTTACATCTGTATGAGCAAAGTGATTCATCAATGTCCTGGTGCAGAACAAACCATGTCCATGACAGGATTTGATTTAGCAGCAATGGAGAGAGCAGTAGGAATGTTGTGTGACGATATTACAGGTAACTTTTTGACAATGTGATTAAAAATCCCAAACAATGCATGATGCATGACAGACATAATTGACCTTGTAATCAGTGCCTATCACCACTAACGTTGTGAGTTCGAATCCCGAGGTGCACTCGATACAACATTATGTGATAAAGTTTGTCAGTAACATGCGGCAGGTCAGTGGTTTTCTCCGGGTACTCCGGTTTCCTCCACCAATAAAACTGACCGCCACGATGTAACTGAAATATTGTTGAAATTGTTGAAATTGGCGTTAAACACAATAACCCTATCCCTATTATTTATTTACTTTGTAGAGTATTTAGAAGGATTAAAGTGTTTTGAGAAACCAAGTGTCAAGTCTAATAGTTGTGTATCTGATATGGCTAAAGGAATCACCAGTATATCAGCTAAACAGATGAAGAATGGCCTATCAATGGAGGGATTCTTTAATGATTTCTGCGAGTATGTATAACTTTGAGTAATGTTGATTATATTGCTGTATTGTTTTTTTCCACTAAGCCACTTTCGCTCAAATTATTTCCGCTTACTCACTTTCTGCTTAAAAACTTTCTTATCCAATTCTCTCCACGTAATAACGTTCGATCAAATTATTTCCACATGATCACTTTTTTGGGGTGAACCCTTTTTTTAGTGTGTCGTGTGTTGTTATATCATAATTAATTCTTCCTCCATCATTTGACATTACATATTTTGACTTCAAGTTCGTAGTTCAGAATTATTGACAGTGAAACTTATAATATACATATTCCTGTTTGTCTGTCAGTAGTTAATTAGGTTCCATTTTGTACATGTATGTATGACAGCTATTTAAATGATCTAATTGTGTGTATAGTGTCCGTGTAAAGCAAGTACAGTGTGACAGTGCTGCATGGCCAACTTGTGATCCTAAGGCGATTTTACTGAAGAGAAAGTTTGAATGTCATATGCTTCCAACAAGGTGCCACGAGGTTAACGAGGATGCCATCCGTCAAATCTGTCCAGAAGAAGGTATACATCATCTTTGTTTTCAATTTTGTCAAACGTTGGTTTAAATTTGGGATTTAGATAAACGGTAGAGAATACCGAAGGGACAATAAAAAATGGACAATCCAAAGAAACTTAACTGGCAACATATTAGTCCGAGATTCCTCTCCCGTCCGACGGCTTTTTTCGACTTGCTGTAGCCGTGGGACAGCAAGTCGAAAAAAGCCGTCGGACGGCAGAGGAATCTCGGACTAGCAACATATGTGTTAAATCTCATTTCATGTCATGGTAATACAAACATTTTCAACCAGTGACATTTGGTTAAAGCTAAATAGCACGTTTTGAGTTAACAAGAAAAAGGAATATGGGGTTTGAATTTGATTTCGTACGTGCTATTTTCAATTTACAATGTAATTGGAATTTATTTTTTATATTTTGTCCAACACCATAATACAATTAACTGTGCTTCAACATATTTCTCTGCTTCAATGCAATTTTCTGTCTTATAATTAATTAATTATGATATATTTTGTTTGTTATGACATATATTTTTGTACTTAATATTGTAATTGCTGTTTGTTGTGGAATAATTCATGTTTAACATGTAACGTTCTAAGGGAACGACCATTTAACTTGAAGGGAGGGGGGGGGGGGGTTATGGTTTATTTTTCTAAAAAAAAATATTCTGATTCCCAATGTTGCTGAAAAAAATATTGTTGTTCGAAAAAGAAATTCTGAACGAAACAAAAACTTTATCCCCCCCCCCCCCTGCAAGTTAAATGGTCGGTCCCTAATACCAGTTGTAACTCAGAAGAACAAGTAAATGTTATATAAACAATTTACCTCTTCTCACCAAGCTAAAAGCATTTTAAATTACACCACTGTGAAACCAATTTTGAAAAAAGTGCTATTCTTGTAAATTGTGAAGAAGAGTTTGAAGATACCTAAGGGGTAATCAAAATGAATATGTAAATCGAAAAAGGACAGACAACGCAATGGCCAAAAGAAAAAGTACAAAAGTACAAACAGCGACATACAAAACACTACACAGAAAACCAAACCTCGAGCAATACGAACCCCACTAAAAACTGGGATGAACTCTGGTGTTCCTGCTCCACTAGTGGCATCCGCCATGTTACTCTTATTTATCAAAAAGATATTGTTCACTCAAAAGAACTGACCCGTAAGATATCAAAGTAAAATTGTATTGTACTAACAGACCGGAATGTAACACTCTTTCTTTTCTATTTTTAGCTATTGTGAATGCAAACAAATGTTCTGCAAATGTTAAACAAAACATGAAGATGTGTTTGAGTGACTACAATATCGACCCAGATATATTTCTTGTAAACATCACTCATGACAGAACTAAAATGCTAGGAGATAGAACAACAGCTCAGAAGTTTTGTCAGTAAGTACTTTATTAACGTTAGAGAATACCGCCGAAGGGGCAATCAAATATGGACAATCCAGAGAAACTGGCAACATAGGGTACACAAGACCAAGATAAACAAAACAAAAACAACACAATATGTGTTGGACACAACTATACGAAAACAAACACAAATAACGTAAATAAGACATGAGTCCTTCTAGCAACAACTGGAGGTAAAGACGAACCGAACATAGTTTCCATGCGGAAATCGTAACGGACATCACAACAGGAACTATGAACGTAAAGACATATATAATAGGACAACACAAAATCTGAAAAGATGAACAACACGGACCCCCTCCAAAAAACCCGGGGTGAACCAGGGTACTCGCAAAGGGTAACTATGCGAATTATTAACATTACTACAAATAGATTGATTTCTTGTCGCTTAACATCATGTGATCAGTATTTTAGGTATATTCACAATGAGAAATTCACAAACAATTAGTAGTGTATGTCAAACGGTGAGACTGGAAAGTGCCAATGGGTGGAATTTTAGATGACATAGTAAATAATCAGGATACTTATAATCAATGTGGTCGGAATATTTTGCCAGTCAACATAAACTAGAACATAATACATACAGTGAGATAATTAACGTTAGAGAATACCGAAGGGGCAATCACAAATGGACAATCTAGAGAAACTGGCAACATGTGGTGCACAAGACGAAGACAAACAAAAGAAAAACACAACATAATATGTGTCAATCGTAACTACTCGGCCATTCTCGCTACCCTGTAAATAACCTCGTATGCATTAGGCGTATAAATTGCACTACTTTTCACATGTCAGTTATATGAAAGTTTGATAAAGTTATATTTTAAACATTTTTCTATATTTCAATTAAAGTTTTAATTAGTTTTGCATGATTAGATTTTACTTAGTATGTCTTCCATATTGGATTTTCGTGGACTATATTTTTGTGCGGCTTAGCTTAACTTAACTTCCGGCAAACAATTTAAGAAGAATTTCTACTATGTATGTACGAGGTTATTTGCAGGGTAGCGAGAATGGCCGAGTAGTTACGATTGAATATGTGTTGGACACCACCATACACAAACAAACACAAACAGCGTAAATAAGACATGAGTACGGACTACAAATAACTGGAGGTAAATATCATTCTAAAAGAATAGGATTAATGTAATGATAATAACAATATACTAATCAACTGTATTTGTTTCTTTCAGAAATAGACAGAGTGTTTACAAATGTATCCGAGACACTATAGAAAACTGTAATGGTGCTAAAGAGAAATTAAGTCGCTGGGGTCATCAACAAAATCTCCTTGAAGGTGCTTTAAACATCATTTGTACTGATTTGAATGGTATGTTTATTTTAATTTTACTGTTCTAGGAAATAAAATACATCAATGGTATTCTGGTTATCTTCTCTAAATAAATCAAATAATTAAGAAATAATTTATGGAGCCGTAGCCTAGTTATTACCAGAAATATGCTAAACAATGGAGACTAAATTTGATATCTACGTTTTTAATACTATCACTGGTTGATACCTCTGCTGGTGGACTATAAGTCCTTGAGGGTATCACCCACCCAGTGGTCACCGTTTCGGAATTGACCTGGTTTATTAGATATACAGCCAAACTTGCCCATGCGGCCACCTCTATTAAGCAGTCACCTTTTTCTTATCCTGACATGGACAATTTCATATAAATTGAACCTCTATTAAGAGGTCATCTGTCTTATAAGGCCACTTTTTCTTTGTCCCAAAGGTGACCTCTTAACACAGGTTTGACTATTTGTTATTGAAATTAATTGTTCCTAAATAATGTATTTATTATTTTAGCTAAGGTTCTTCTCTCTGTGTCATAGGTCATGACCTTAGCAGAAATTGACTATACTGTTTAGGTCCTTTTGTTTTATTGCTCTTAAACACTTTTAAATTATTTGGCTTTCCTATCTTTTGATTTTTTGCTACCTTATGAAGGTTATTCCAGAAACGTGTCGTGCACTCTAAATTAGATATCTACGTTTTTATTCTGATTATTCTCTACGTAGTTTATATGTCTTCAACTGTTCCTCTGATATGTGTTAAACTATTGCTGTTAATTTAATTTCAGTGTACGTCCAGGGTGTTAGTTGTATGCCAGATAGCGCCATCCAGACCTGTGTTAAACAATCAGAAGATCGTATATTTACATTCAGCAGTAAGGCAAGCAAAATGTCAAACACCGAATATTTTAAGAACTTTTGCGAGTAAGTATTAAATCATCCTAGTGCCAGTTAATTGGTTATGGTGTTTAACGCCACTTTCAATAATATTTCAGTTATATCATGGCAGCCAGTTTTATTGGTGGAGGAAACCAGAGTACCTGGAGAAAATCACCGATCTGCCACAAGTCACTGACAAACTTTATCACATAATGTTGTATCAAGTACACCTTGCCATGAGCGGGATTCGAACTCACAGCTCACTGATTGCGCAAGTAGTTGCAAATCTAACTACCATATCATCACGACGACCCATAGTTACTATTAATGAAGCTTGAAGAAACATTGAATATTATACTCCCATGTTATTGTCCTGAGTATTGAGAGTCAATAAATATACAACGGCCATTTGAACATTCCAAGAAAAGTTCTGTGAAAACAACCACAGGTACTTGTGGACAGGATAAATGGGATACCCTTATGGTGCCGCTATGGAGGCGTGACTTACATTGGAATAAAATACGCATTTTTCTCTTATTTATGGTTTGTATGTTTATAAGTTGTCATAATATTTTGTTCTTTTTTTTATTTACAGAGTTAAACTTGATCACATGCAGTGTGACATAAACGCTATGAGATCAAGGTGTTCAGACACAGTGATTGGTCTAAAAACAGAATTTGAATGCAAGCTCATCCAAGACAGATGTATTGGACTCAAACGTAAAGCTATTAGCAATATATGCAATGAAAACAGTTACAATAGAGCAAGCAGACAATCAGTGTCCTTGAATGGTCAAGGTCAACAAGGAGGAAATAATCCAAATAACAGTGCCACAACATTGTCATCAGTGTCTATTTTGAGTGCAGTTGGACTTGGATTGCTTTCCCTATTGCTATAAACTTTCTGATCTCACGAAATTCTTCTACTTTAAAATATTATTTGCTACAAAGTCGAAACAGTGCTAACAAATCCATGTCATATGCACAAAGATATAGTTAAAAGGAAAGCTATTCTAATTATATGTATTTATGTGTATTATGATCGGTATACATGTATTTATGTGTACTTACTCGTGGTACATGTATGTTTGAATATGGAAGGTGGAACCAAATTGCTACAAATCAAAGTTATTTAAACAAAAACACTACTCAATTAGAAAATATGTTAAAACAACCTATTTTATAAGGATTAGTGTAGTGTAGTACTGTTGTTAAAATGAGAACTTAAGTCAAGATTGATAACACTGCATTAAGTCAAGATTGATAACACTGCATTCTATTATGATCACATTGTGGTACAAAAGTTAAAATATTTTATATACAACATAACAATTCTGACAATGGCATAATCGTTTTGTTGTTGTATATAAAATGTTTTCGGTTATATTTTCTCTATTTCTATTGAATGATATGGAAAAATCTTCATTTTTTTTTAAATTTGAAATAATTCCCAGATTTGGGAAATATTAAATTTTGTATTCTTATTTTTTAACGTTTTGTACTAGTTCATGTAATGCCGATTTAGACGATTGCTGAATTTTATTTATTTATGTGTTTGAAATGTTGCAGTGGTTAAGTTTTTTGTACTGTTGAAACTGAATTTGTTTGGAATCATTTATCTTCTGGTTACTATCACATAATCAAGGATGTAAATTATTTACAAATGGTCTGTGTAAACAGGTAACTGTTCATCCTGCAAAATTAGTACACAATTTATCAAAGTTTAAATTCATGATGTGCTGTTGCATGAAGAATTATCTAAACAAGGATTAATTCGGAATGACATCATATTGAATTCAATCTGATGTTGAAAGAATTCAGTTATATTAACTTAAATGTGTCTAACTTGAATTCTGTATAAACTGGACAGAAAATGTGGTCAAATATATCTGGAATATTTACAAATAATTCTTATATGATTTACATAATTAGAAATCCTATACTCTGATTGGGTATAAGTGCTTATGGAGGCGGGGTTTTGTCAGTTTATTTTTCGAGACGATGTTCACCGGACTACTTTTTTCGTAATGTAAACAAAATGGTGGCTTGGATTCCCGATAATAAAAAAAGATTGTTAATAATCGACAATTATTGTTAGATATGAAAAAAAAAGCTTGTATTGTTGACATAAAAAAAAATTCCGGAAAAAATACTTAAGACAACCATCTATCGACTTTGACTTTTGTAATATCGTCATCCTGTGACGTTGCTTACAAGGGATGCTGATTGACACCAGCTGGGTACTGATTTATTTTACGATTTTGTGGGCATTTTACTTGTTTGAGTAGCTATAGTTAAATGCCATCAAATTGGAAAATATCAGTAACTTAATTACACCACCGTCTAGTTATCAATGTAGGAAAACAAGGTTAGTGCATTTTGTTATTCATGGCCGACAAACATCAATGGAATGTATGTGTGCATACTGGGGATCCCCAAAGGTAAATTTTCAAAACAAATGAAAAACAAAACTTAGTTACAGAATTATAAGAATTAAATGCATTTTTCCGGAGTTTATTGATGTATAACCTGGACCAAGTCACTCACAAACTTACATAAAAGTCTGAATTTTCTTTGTTAGTGAATTGGTCGAGGTTATACATAAACAAACTCCGGAAAAAATGTGTTTAATCCTATAATATAACCGGTCTGTTTCCAATAAATTATCTCCCATGTAAAACATTAACTAATTAATAATTGTATTTATTTATTTATTATTTAATTTATATATTTATTTGATATAGTTCATAGTGTATATTCAAAACGAATCCTTTCGAATAAACTATTGTTACTGGTTTTCTTTCAGCTGAAAAAACCCCAAATCCTTTCAGTGGAAATATGCATAGCCACATTCTTCAAAATGAAATTTGGCAGGAGAGAGAATAAAAACTTTCTTTTTTTTTAAACTCCACAGAACCTAATAGACATTTTCGAAGTACTGAAAGGATTTTTTTTCAGCTGAAAGAAACTATATCCGAATAGATTTGTATTAATATACACTGTGACATTGCACTGTTATTTGTATACAGTTACGTCTTGTTGAGTGTCAATAAAAAAAAGTATGATCATCAGTTTTGACTTTTGACATCCCTGGTTAACAGATAGTACTCCTAACAAGTACATCATCAACTAGAATATGTATGTACGTGGAATACCACAGTCTTAATGTCTGTATAATCTTGTATAGATCCCTGGTCGAGAATGATGGAGCTGGCCACTGGATGTTTAACACATTCAAACAACACATTTATAAATTAACAAAAATCAATGTATGGACCAATTTTGATGAACCTAGGTTGATTGATTGATTGATTTTTGGTGTTTAATGCCACTTTCAGCAATATTTCCCGAAGAGAACCACCAACCATGGGCAAGCAACTGGTAAACTTTATCACTTGCGGCTGTGAGTCGAATGCACCCTTTTTTGTAATTTACAAAGCCGGACGCGAACCCACGCCGTATTGGTGATAGGCATGTAAGAGTTGTTAGGTAATCCAACTCATTGAGCCACCCGGGCCTTCTGAACCTAGGTTGTATGGCTATATGGAGAAACTGACATAATCATGAAAATTTTGACATAAATTTAAAAAGGTCAGTAGACTGTGAAAATATGGTCAAGGTCAGGTGACACATGCCTGGCTGACATGTACACACCATGATCAATGTATGGATGAAGTATGGTGAGCCAAGGTTGCTCATGTCTTATGTTGTTTGTGTTTGTATGGTGAGCCAAGGTTGCTCATGTCTTATGTTGTTGTGTTTGTATAGTGAGCCAAGGTTGCTCATGTCTTATGTTGTTTGTGTTTGTATGGTGAGCCAAGGTTGCTCATGTCTTATGTTGTTTGTGTTTGTATGGTGAGCCAAGGTTGCTCATGTCTTATGTTGTTTGTGTTTGTATGGCGAGTCAAGGTTGCTCATATCTTATGTTGTTTGTGTTTGTATGGTGAGCCAAGGTTGCTCATGTCTTATGTTGTTTGTGTTTGTATGTATTTGTTTGTGTACAGTGGTGTCCACATAAAAACGATGTTCAGTTTGTCTTGAGCCCCGTTTTTCTGTGATGTACAGTGATGAGCTTGTGGTTTTTCTTCTTTATGTTCTTTGCTGGTTAAAAATTATGTGTACACACATTCGTTTTTACTTCTTGCATTAATGTATACGTAGTGGATCTTACAAATATTCAAAATTTCGGAATTTGGACCCCCTTCACACATCTTTTCGAAATAGCCAAAAAAAAAATTGTAGCCAATCAATAACGTATTAAGAAATTCATTCTTCAAAGAAAATTGCATTAAATTTGGATGAAAAATAAAGAAATTCAAATCTTGAAATTGCCCGCAAATTTCATAAAGAATTTATTATAAAAAAAAACACCCATTAAAAGCAGACGAACAATAAACTCTCATAACCAATTCATGGGAAGAAAAAAACCCATTCAAAATCAAATGAAAAATAAAAATTCTGTATACCAGGGGTACTTTTCAGGCTTTGAAATATGCAAAATTTCAGAATTACAGCTCCTCTTCCACATCAAATTATTAGATACTCTTTGTCCACTTAAAAATGACTCATAAGATGAAGTCAGAAAACATTCCAAATAAACAAGGTCAAACCTCTCTCCTCCCCCCCCCCCCCCCCAAAGAACACACACCCCTTTTAGTCTCTATTATTAAAAAAAAGTGATAGTAATTACCTAAGGGACATCATTCTTATCCACAACCACGTGCCATGTCCTAATTTATGTACCTAAAATTTATAGAGGCACTGGCACAAAAAGTTCTGTGTCGGAAAAACAGATTAGTAGAAGCAGAAGCAGAATTCTTGGTAAAACAACTTTGATGAAGGAGACACATATTAAATGTTTACTTGGCTTTCATCTTCAAAGTGTAAATAAACTAGAGAAAAAGCACTTGTTTCTGTTAAAAATGTAAATAAGGGCAAAGCAAAGCGTGGCATATCCCCTTGCCTAAAAATTTGACCTGGTGACCTTGACCTTTGACCTTGAAAATCGATAGGGTTCCAGCTTTTCTTAAGGACTAAGTATGTACCTAATTTTGTCAAAATACATTGAAAGATGTTGATTCTAGTGTGTTCACAAGGATGTTACACTAAAAAAATTGACCTGGTGACCTTGACCTATGACCTTGAATATCAATAGGGTTCCAGATTCTCCTAAGGACTAAGTATGTACCTTGATTGGTGAAAATTCATTGAAGGATGTTGATTCTAGAGTGTTCACAAGGATGTTATGCGGTAAAAACAATTTGACCCGGTGACCTTGACTTTTGACATCAATATCCTACTAATGTGCACATCTTCATATTAGGATCTTGCAATGTACAAAGTTTCATGAACTTCTGATTAATCATGTAGGAGAACTTGTGATGACAAAGTGCATACTGAATTGTCTCAAAATTTCTAAGTCCAAAGAGCACATCAATGGATAATAAAATCTTTTATACTGCAAAGTTCAAACATCATGATCTTAAACTCCACAAAGTTTGGTGGAAATCGGACAAAAGATTTGGAAATTAGTCCAGACAGAAAGAAAAAAATTAATTTGACCTGGTGACCTTGACCTATGACCTTGAAAATCAATAGGGTTCCAGATTCTCTTAAGGACTAAGTATGTACTAAGATTGGTCAAAATCCATTGAAGGATGTTGATTCTAGAGTGTTCACAAGGATGTTACAGAAGGTAGCGTTACTATATCCCTTCGCAACTTCGTTGGCAAGGGGATAATAAACTATTGAACAACAAACATTAATTGCCTTCTAGCGAGTTAAACATCAAGAACTTTTAACAAGAAGAAAGTTGTTTCCCCCAAGTGCTCTGCACGAGTGGAAACAAATCCTTGAGTGTTGACCATTTGGATATTCATCTCACATAAAGGCAATACAAGTTTTTATTCATGATACAACACATTTAACAAATCTTTCTCATTGTTTATTACAAAGGTTGATTTTGGTTTCAGCATAGTGTTGATAATTTGTGCATACATTGGATGCTACGTATACCCATGTCACTATTATAGTTGCAAAGTGTATTGTAGCAGTGTCTTTCTTTCTTTGTTTGATAAAATAAAAACAACATTTTCGTAGTATTATATTTTTTTCCAAAATAAACTAGATCATACATATTAACAAGAACAACATTTTTCCCCCAAGGACTTTCACATGTCCTTGCCCATTTTCAATTATTTTAACCCATCAATGCCCACTTTGGTTGCTTGTTGTGTTCACCACATTCTTTGCATTTATTATCTCATTAATTGATTGGAGATCCAGTTAAACCAAATGTCCATATAGTGTTTAAGAACAGACGAAAAATACATTTCAGCTAGAGTTGCCTCCCATGTCATGGGTGTTTAATACACTTCAGCTAGAGTTGCCTCTCATGTCATGGGTGTTCAATACACTCCAGCTAGAGTTGTCTCCCATGTCATGGGTCTACGAATGATCGTCCACTGGTAGATTGAGGAAGATTTTCGACCGATGCACTTACAAATAAAATATATCAGAGTTGTTTTATGATTCATGACAGATGTATATCCAATGAGAATCGTATTATAAAGAGTGATGTATATTAAATTATTAATCACTTGGCTTTCGTGTTCTTATTGTATATAAACTAGTGAAAAATCACTGGTACATTGTTGAAAATGTAAATAAACTATTGAATAATCATTGAAAGTACAATAGGGTTAGGGGTTATGGTGTTTAACAACACTATTTCAGTCATATCGAGGCTGTCAGTTTTATTGGTGGAGGAAACCCGAGTACCTAGAGAAAAACACTGACCTGTCGCAAGTCACTGACAAACTTTACCACATAATGTTGTTTCAAGTACACCTTGCCTGAGTGGGATTTGAACTCGCAACCTTAGTGGTGATAGACACTGATTGCATAGGTAGTTATAAATCCAACTACCATATGATCACGACCATGATGGCCCCCTGAAAGTACAGTAGAACAATCACCAATTACTGTTCAAAATGTATATAAATTATGGCTTAAAGTCAAGATAGACTTACAGTACCCTAAATGAACATGAGTTAATAAATGTACTACCAATCTGTAATTACATGTATTGTAAAAAAAAAAACCATTTGATCTATATGGGAAGTGTTTTCGAAGCTGTCTTTGATGCTGCTGCATAAAATATTTTAGAGAAGAATTTCAGTCCTGTATGTCCTCCTGGAATGTAACTGACAATATACCTGTAAGAAAGATAAAAACAGAATGACAGATTGTCCTGTCCATTTATAACTCACAATATTAAAGCATGTGGTGACAAACAGACATTCCACACAATGTCATAGATATAGCACTTGCAAATTGTCTTGATGAGTGAGCAATTTTTTAGCTTTACGAAGGTGAGAAAAATTTACATTTCAAAGAAATGATGATGTTGTCCACTTTTTAGTCGATTAGTTGGTTATTTAAAAGTGCTGGCTCACTACTGCAACAGTCTGCGGATAGACATGTTGCTCCACTGAGATGAATTATCTTGATGCCAAGCCAACCAGTCTTTGTTTTTACTCTTGAATGCTGCATGCTTAGCTGAGAAGTAATAAATACCTATGTTATATTCATCGTCTTTGTTTTGACCTGACTGAGCCTCCAACCAAGAGACCAAGATAATATCAAACATATTCAGGGTTGGGCTGACTTACGTTTGGTTTTGGTTTATAATGCCACTTTCAACAATATTTCAGCTTTATCGTGGTGGTCAGTTATATTGGTGGAGGAAACCGGAGTACCTGGAGAAAACTGACAAACTTTATCATATACTGTTGTGTACACCTCGCAAAGAAAGGGATTCGAATTCACGTTAATGGTTACAGGCACAGATTACGCATGCTGCAGGTAGTTGTAAATCTACCATACGATTACAACCATAATGGCCCTTATGAAATCTAATGTTATAATAGTTTCCTAGTTACAGTTAACATAATAAACTTACCACACTAATGCTAAAATTTGTATAACTGCAAATATCACTGTCAAAACTGTACTTCGTAACTGTAAAAAGTAATATCATTGTAAGATAAGCATAACAAAATTTCTTCTACAATTTTAAGGGCTTTTTAATTTTTTTTATTTTAATTTCCATGATCTGTGATGATGCTTTTGTAACTTTTTCATATTCCATGCTCATAAAAATTAATTCTAATGCAATCTGTTTGTATCGTCTGATTTGATTGGTTACTATTCTACGTAAAATTCTCATCTATCAGTCATAACTAATGGGAGGATCCGCCATCTTGAAAACGTTAAATCCTACATGTCACATTTACAACAATACACAAAAATAATTAAATGCCTACCTTGCAAACTTATTTTGTGATCAAAATTATGTGCCAAAGTCATCAACAACATTTTGTGGAATTTTAATTTGTATGATTTTTAGACATAGGGATATGCAAGAATACATTTTGATGTTCAGTATTGCATTAGAATGGAGATATCTGTATTGTATTTCAATCTTTGCGGATGCAAATCTTAAAATACAATACAGTTATCTCCTAATTTTATATCTGCCAACAATGTATGTATATTGTCTATGTAATAAGTATGGTTGTTTGTTTGTACCCTCATATGTCAGATTGACATGTACTTACCCAGAGAGAAAAGTATAATGTAGCCAACATAGATCCAAAATATGTTGTTGTAAAAGGCAACCGTTGAACAGAGAATAAATGCTTGAAATGGCTCATTGGTCCCCATAACAATGAGAAACTGTAAAAATAAGTATATAAAGAAATGTATATATATATAAACATCAAAATTTTATATAAGAGGAGTAAATTAAATTGAAAAGAACTACGTTTAAAATGGGACTTCAGAAAAAGTTTGACTTAACTGAAATTTTGAGTAAACCAAGCATGACAATGAAATTCAACTGTACATAAAGAAATATATATATAAACTAATGTTGTTTTCAACATATTTTATTCACAACTAAATGAATAGGATTGAGCAACAGGCTATGCCTATACAAGCTCTCTCCTTTTACATGTACAAGGCATATATTCAGTATATATAACAATTATATCAATAATATAAGATAATTATGTTCCTTCAATACATGTAATTGTGAACACCATTAATATTTCATATATGAATGTTGTGTATAGTACTATCTAAAATATGCCACTCATGACCAAAAAATGAATATAAAATGTGCAAAGTATACTCGTGAGTCATGTAGTTATGGATTCTGTCACTTTAGCATCAAATGAAACCTGTTTTGAGAGACCTGTGTAAAGGAAGACCATCTTCTCTGTGAGTTCACTTTAAAATGTCACAATTCTTCATAATCTACATATATATACACATGTATGTATATCAAACCTCTTCTCAGAGACCACCTGTTTCAAATGCCACACTTTAGTGGCAGAAGAAGTGGTCTTTGGAGACAAGGTACACTATTTTGATAATAAAATCGACATTAGTACCCCTTTGTAATACTGTTATATTGTATTTCTTGAACAGACACCGTATGTTATTAGATTTCGATGATTTTGAATTCAATATTTTGTAAGTAGCAGTCATTGGCAGTACATTTCAATACACAATTTTTCAACCTTATCCAGATTATCCCTTTTACTGTGACAATCAAAACATCTGTCCATTGTCCCGTCCGCACACCAATTTTTACCCGCAAGATTTAATGATTGTAAACTTGTTCTCCTCGTGAATGTAGCTGAAACACTGCTTACTTGCCATTGATGTGCACCAGCATTCAATCAATAACTTATTTGATACTTTAGTTAAACCAATCTTAACTTACAACTCAGAAATTAGTTTCATGGACTCCTACCTTAAATTGTTTTAGAGCTACATTACGTGCAGAAAAAAGTAATTCTGAAATTCATGAATTAAATTTTATTGATAAGACTGCTATAGAAAAAGTTCACCTAGGCTTTTGTAAAAGTACACTAGGAGTGAAAAAGAGCTCCAACAATTTAGCTGTTCGAGCAGAACTTGGTCGACTGCCATTAGAATCTTTTATAAAAACTCAGACTTAACAATGATAACAATAACATCAACCCACTTTTAAAAGAGGTAAAATACTGGACAACGAGGGGTTATACTCTTGGTTAGTATCTGAAATTGGTTTTGATATTGAATCAACAGAAAAATGTCAAACAATTAAAGAAGTAAAACAATATAAACACATCATAAAGGATAGCTCAAATGATTATAACAAAAACCTAATTTTAAATAAAATAAAAAACTTAAATGGAAACAATAAAATATACTTGCATAAATTCTTAAAACAAAATGAAAATGAAATGGAATATTATTTATCACATCCAGATAGAAATGTTAAGACTTATTTTAACAAAATTCAGACTGAGTGAACACAAATTTTAATAGAAATAGGCAGAAATTTCAAAATACCAAGGGACCAAAGACTGTGTGATTTGCAATGTCTTGGAAGATGAATTTCATTTTTTCTTTGAATGCAAGAGAAATACCAATAATCGAAACATTCTATACCAATACTTTCAAAATATATATTCAAATTTTCTTGAATTATACCATGAAGAGAAAAATACTTAACCCGTCAACACCCAAACAAATTAAGACTGTTACGTCTTTCATAAGACAGTCATTAGAACTGAGAGAGGGAGACTCATCACAGTTATAATTGAATTTCATGTTATTGTATTATTTTTTGTATGTAGTCATGCATGCTTTACTTGTCTTGTCTGTACATGTATATTATGTAAATTGTAATGCTAAAACCCAAATGGGTTACTTGTGTGCATTAATAATAAAAAAAAAAAAAATCAAACTAGTAAAGATCAATAGCAACACAAATATATAAAAAAAATAAAATTTGTACCTTCATATGTGACAAAGTTTGTCACTGACTTGTGGCTGGATGGTAGTTTTCTCTAGGTATTCTGGTTTCCATGGCAATAAATTAAAACTGATCAACATGATATGACTAAAATATTGTTGAAAATGGCATAAATTATAAAACTTACCTTGATATGATAAAGAGACTACCAAATGTGTAAAGAACTGCAAACTTCCTTGCCTTGAGTACAAGTAATGGTATATACAAAGTCGCCTGAAAATAAGGAATATATATAAACTCCTACATTTGTACAATATTCATTTTATATACAATTGATGCTGGAGATTCCCCACATAGTAAAGTTTCTGTACTTATCTTTCAAAATACAGTTAAACCTCTATAGGGCACTTAAAGGAACTTGAAAATGTACCCTTTTTAAGCAGTTGCCCTTTATATACAGGTTAAAATTGTACAATGTATGCACAATTCATTACTGGGAAAAAATAGGTTTCCCTCTATATACAGTGTTTTGTTATATAGAGGTGTGCTTTAAGGTAAGTTTGACTCTAGAGGAATAAAGATTTAGGCCATTTGACTGGACTTTTTTTTCTTTTCTGTCTATGATTTTTATAAACGGACAGATTATGTAGATGTAACAGAAGTATTCGCAACAGCAAATGATGTGACAGATGTGAGAATACGTTGATATGAAAGACTGGTGGATCTTCCACGAGTGATAGAAATTTTTTCCCAAGTGGAGCGCAGCGGAACGAGTAGAAAGACATAAAAAATTCCTATCACGAGTGGAAGATCCAGCGATGTTCCATATCAACACATAAAAAGTACCTATTTCTTCCGTAAACAGCATTTGTTTTCATATACACACACCTTCTTCCGTAAACAACATTTGTTTTCATATACACACACCTATGTATGGTTTTCATTGATCGATACCTCATTTACATATCAGGTATTATTGTGCACTACGTCATAGTACGTGACTTAGAAATGTAGGTCATAGAGTATATTATGCTGCTTTACGATAAAAAGAGCTTTAATTAACCCTTTGACTGCGACGTTTCGTGTATAACTGTAACGTCGTGTGCTGTATTATTCCTGATGTTATGACCCTTTCATCAGGGTGATGTCATTTTAACAGCAATGTGACGTTACTTGCCATTTTTTTTTTAATTTTAAAGTGGTTCTATAACTGTATCTGACTTTAAATTGTGTAATCTAATAATAATGTATTTGAGTAATTTATTCTTAAAGAAAATAAAAATAAAAGTAAATTTCTTTCCCAAGCGTAGTCAAAGGGTTAAAAATTATTTTTGTTATTTTTTATGATTTGTTTTTAAAAATAACGATGTGATCTGATTGGCCGACAAGCGATGGGAGATGAGGTCACGTGCACCGATCTTCAACGGGACATCTCACACTGAAAACAGCCATTTATGGAAGAATGGTTAATGAAGGATACCCATAATCCTTTGCACAAAGATAGCATACATGGAACCCCGACCACTTCTGAAACTATTTTTGGACGTCAAAATATGAATGAATAAAGCCACCCAATATGAACAGTTAAGTAAAAACAATTATTTTGTTGTTGTATTTAATAATGGAAAAAGGCACCAATAGATATCAATAATATAGTGTGACTAGGGAACGAACCCATGATCTTCTATTCTAGTGATAAGATAACTGTATGTAGACCACTTAAATCTGTTGAGTGAGTAGGCAATTGTTGCTTTAACGCAAAATCAGCAATTTTTCAGCTATATTAAGGTGAGAATGAGTTACATTTTGATGAGATATGATGTCTGCTTTGTACTAGACCAACATGCTGAGTTGGATTTTTTTAGTGCTAGCTCACTAAAACAACAGTCCGTGGATAGACATGATGCTCCACTCTGACACATTATCCTGATTACGAGCCAAACATTCTTTGCTCTTACTCCTAAATGATGCATGCTTATTGGAGAAGCGGCAAATAGGAATTTTACAGTCTTTGGTTTGATCCGACGTGGGCTCGAACCCATGATCTACCACACTTGAGGCGATCATGTTAATCATTACACCACCGATGTGGTTCAATGAAATATTGACAACAATGTCTATACATACCAAAGAAAAACAGAATGTTCCCATCAGCAGGCAAAGCACAAAACCCATAATTCTTTGTTTCTTTGTCTGCAAATACAACACCAATTAATCATTTATTTATCAAATTAGCTTGATTAAGGACATACAAATGTACATATCTAATTGTCTGTTTGCTCTAAACCAGATGGAGTTAGATGTCAATGGATCAATATCACAAAATACAGTCAAGAGGTTCACCTGCCTTTTCGTTAGATGATAATGGTTGCAGGATTTGATTGTGCGGCAAGTGGTTAGAAATGAATTCATCCATATACTGGTCGGGGAGTAGTTCTCGCCATTTTTTACGTTTTTTATCCAATATTTTTAAGAAGCAATCAAGAAACCTTTGTTTCACCCCATTATTATTTTGCATGAACCATAACGATTTACTTACGAAAAGAATTTTCATAAAGGAGAGCGCACGCTGATCGGGGATCCATTATTACGATGTTGCGTTTTTTAACAGAAAATGGCCGCAACAGAAGCAATTCTCGCCAACTTTCAGAAATATTGTTTTTTGTGAAGCTAAAGCATCAAAAGGAAAGAAAAACGACATTTTAGAAAATTAAAACCCTTTCTTAAAAAGTTTACCGGTTTTTGTGTTTGTTTGTAGAAAACTCTGATAATTATTCATCGCTGTTTTAAAGGCTGTCATGCCATCCCCACGCCGCCCCCCCCATTCCGTAAAATACATCCTTTTCAACAGTGGTTTACCTGATAATTTTCATTTTATTGATGAAAAGTAAGAATTCCAGTTTTTCTAGAATTAATTTTAATATTTTGTCCATGTTTTATGCCCAATGTGATAATATAGGATCCATGTATAAATTAGCAGTCAAGGTAATTGATGACGCAAACAGTGCATGCGCAGGCATCCATTTGCATTCACATGGAATCTATTTTTATTCTGCAACCGTGAGTATTTTGGATTGTAGGGATGAGTAATAAGGCAAAGTGTGACACTTTTTAGAAAGATCTTAAGATTTGTAGAGATAAATTGGAAATATGGTGTCACTATATTCTCCGATGATCATTCCATGTGTTTTTCTATTTTAAGAGTACCAACACACATGACCCCCTGTTGATGTTATGACAGAATGTGAGGTGCAGTAGGGTTTTTACCCGATTTTAACGATATTTCACAATGAAATTCTATAAAAATTAATACGAAGGATTGGTACGGCATCCTTTAATGATGGTGAAAAAATCAGACGAAAATTTGCTAGCACTCGCGCTAAATAAGACAGTTGGCAAGAATTGCTTCTTGGCGAGAACTACTCCCTGACCAGTAAACATTGTACATTTTGTTTTAGCTGATCATACTATATTTGCGAAAATTTAGTAGTGTTTGATTAATTGTCAGTTATCAAAATGTTCATCGAGAGATCTTTTGGATTTTTTGCCTCAAAGAAAGTGGCCATGGTCACTTAAAACTCCATAGTCAATATTATTAGTACTGGCGACAACGATAAGAAAATAGTGTATTGTATGTACATCTATAATCATAAGCGTCTATTAGTATTGCCTGTGCAACGTGTATACTATTCCATCTTACTGAAGACAAATAGATGCTAAAGTTCTTCGGTGGAAAATATTATTTCGATCACATGCATCGTATATTGAAAAAGAATAAGGGAAAATAACATACAAGACTTGGTAAATATGGGTCTTGTTGTGCCTGTGAAAACCACCCATTTGCCATTTCATTGGAATCATTTTGTGGATGAATTTTATCTCTGCTGAAGAAATTAAGTTTCCCAAGACTGAATCTACTGGCTGAAGAGTCGTCTGATACTGATATTTGAGTGTCTTTTTGATTTCTCGAGAGATAATCTTGTAAATTCTGACCAAGTCCTGTCATCTTTTAATATTTGCATGCTATGAAAAATCTAGATGCATTCCGAGTAAACACATGATGGAGACTAATCCTGAAACAAACTGCGGACAATGAAAACCGGAATGGTGACGTGTTCCTAATGCAGTCACAGTAGTTAGTGCTTCTTATTGCCTGAGCCAGTGCGGGTCAAGAGGTCACATGCCCCCACTTACAAAAGTGGGGGACAAGACCTGCCCTCCACAACTTTTGAGGGGGGGGGGGGATTTAGAAAAAGCGGGAAATTTATTTTGAAAGCCGAAAAAATCAAGAGATAAAAAGGTGTTTTCAAATACCAAAATTACTTTTTTTTTATTTGCTTGTCAGATTTATAAGCTCGCCCAACTCCCCGCCCTTCCATGGAGCTTGCCTCCCTCACTTGCATGTCCCATCGGAATGCTTGCAGCCCACATTCCAATCCACTTCTACGCCTCTGTGGATTATCATAGTATTCAAACTTGCATACAAAATGCAGCAATATACAAATATTTTCAGTTTTATTCATGTGTAATACACAATCCCCTTTTTTTTTAACTACTGTGAAATATGTTTAAAGTGAGCCTCGTTTGGTGCAGCTTTTCGTCGATGTCCTACATCTGGACATATTAAAAGTTTAGTTTTTTGTACAGGATTTCGTTTTATTCATGGTTCAGCTTAGACAGGTTTCACCGTATTAAAATATTGATAAGTCCAAGGACGTATATAAGTCTAGGCAGATCAAATATTTTCATCTTTTTATGATACTCTATTTGCAATGTATATACACAATGTACTACATCGATACAAAGGTGTCTTTCTACTAATATTATCTTCTTCTTTTTTTAAATAAAAAAAAATGTATTGTGTATTTTTATTCATATCTGATGAAAATTTTCATTTGTCTGATCTAATCATAGTCATAGGAAATTACACAGACAATTTGAACCCTAGTTTAGCTCTCTGGAATTTCATGAAACATTGTATATTTATATGTGTGGTAGGGTTCTGATAGAGTGCGCTGTTACTCGAGCTCCTAGTCTTATCGGAAATCTCATCGTTTTTTCCATTCTTACATAATCATATGCAGAGTATTATTGATGAGACAGGTCTTGATATCTTACAGCTCCAAAATACTAGTTCAAATCAAGTAAAGCTACCCAAGAAATATGTAAAATCAACTCTAAAATTTTACTATGAAAATTTAATAAATAATAAGCTCTCAAAATTAGACCAAAAAAGTAAACTATATTTATTCTCAAATTTAAAACAAAATTTATCAGTGGAAGGTTACTTATCTACATATATCTAATTTTGAAAACAGAAAGCTAATAACAAAACTTAGAATTAGTGAACACAACCTATTAATAGAAAAGGGGAGACATTTAAATATTCCGAGAGAGCAACGCTTATGCTCACACTGTAAGTGTATAGGTGACGAGAAACATTTTCTTTTACATTGCACGATAAATTCTGAATTGAGGTCTTCTTTTTTAAACATTTTGAACAACGAAAATCAAATTTTTAATAACTTATCAGAATGAAAATAACTTTCATATATTTTACACCCATCAACACCATCTCAAGTAAATAAACTGGGTTCCTTTTAAAAAAAAAGTCATTAGAACTGAGGACAGGGAATTCCTAACATATTTACTTGAAAATGCCGATTTTATGTGCTCTTTGTTACATGTTTATTGTATAATTGTCACAAACTGTATTGCTTAATGACAATAAAATTTTGAATTTGAATTTGATTAATTCATGACTCTTTTGTTTACCTCTTATTCCCACAGGCGTTCGTGGCACGGACCACCCCCCTTTTTTCTAACTTTCTGTTTACAAATTTATTTTCAATAAAATTTCTTTATTATCTCATTTCGTTTTCCTTATTTTAACTTGTTCGTGTCAATATTCATACAATCTTATGTCAACATCAAATTGCATGTGTCGACCCTATAAAAACCTATATAGTATCTATATAGGGTCGACACATGCAATTTGATGTTAACATAAGATTCTTCGTGTGTCAATATTCATACAATCTTATGTTAACATCAAATTGCATATGTCGACCCTATATAAATACTAACCATACAATCTTATGTTAACATCAACATGATCAAATTGCATGTGTCGACCCTATATACAATGTAGATACTTAGTATCTATATAGGGTCGACACATGCAATTTGATGTTAACATAAGATTGTATGAATATTGACACGAACAAGTTAAAATAAGGAAAAAGAGAAGAAATAATAAAGAAATAAAGAAATTTGATTGAAAATAAATTTGTAAAAAGAAAGTTAGAAAAAAGGGGGGTGGTCCGTACCACCTTACTCCTAATACTATATACTGCAGGGGCGGATTCAGGGGGGGGGGGCGCACCCGGCGCGCGGCCCCCCCCCTAAAATTGGTAAAAATATGATTTTTTTTGGCGTAAAATCGTGATTTTTCACATGAAATACCCCAAAAATTTCGCGCGCCCCCCCTAAAATTGGAAAAATATGATTTTTTGGCGTAAAATCGTGATTTTTCACACGAAATACCCCAACAATTTTCGCGCCTCCCTCTGCTTGGCGCAATTTTTTTAAGTGCGCCCCCCCTAACTTGAAATCCTGGATCCGCCCCTGTGCTGTATATATGTTTTGCTGTCGTTATATATTTTGTGTATCGTACGTATACATGTAAGGAGAGGATTTAATATAACATGTAATAACTTGTGACTGATCCTATTTCTTAATGTATTGCAAATATGTGTTTTAACTTTCAGAATATTCCTACAGGTATTAGTGACTGCCATAATTTGATCTCAGTTACTATGAAAGGTAAAGTTCAGTCCCAACAACAAAAGAACATATCCTATAGAAGTTATAAAAATTTTGATGTTGATATTTTTAACTCAGAATTAATTCAAGTCGCATTCCCAGACATTGAAAATATTGAAACATCTGAGCAAGTAAATAATGGCTACATGCAGTACCAAGATACTTTCATACATATACTAAACAAACATGCTCCGGTCAAGACAAGACGACCTAGAAAAAATCCACTTCCCCGTATAAACAGTGAGCTTAGAGGGGCTATATACCGTAAACATATGTTGTATACCCAATATACCAAGCAGCGCAATGCTAAAACATGGGAGAAATTTAGACAACAACGAAATTTGGTTACTAAACTGAAAAAGAAATCCATGAACAATTATTTTTTGGAACGCTGCTCTGGAGGTGCCAAAACTTTTGGACAACTATTAAACCTTTATTTTCTAAAAAATGTAACTCTGGTGAACAGAAAATTATCCTTTGTGAAAACAATAAAATCATAAATGATGTAAAGGAAGTTTCAGAAAACTTTAACTCTTTTTTCCCGACTGTAGCAGATAAAATTGGGCATAATGTGGTATATGACCCCTCTACGCACCCTAGTATAGTGGAAATAAAAAATCATGTGGATATTGATAACAATTTTGACTTTCAAAATATTACAGCAGAGAGAGTTGAAAAAATCATAAATACTATTAATATAAAAAAAGCTACTGGTGCAGATAACATTCCTGCCAAAGTAGTCAGGCAGTGTAAGGTCACAGTAGCTCAGCAGTTATCATCATTGATAAATTTATCTATAAACACTGGTGTATTTCCAGACTCTTTGAAAGTAGCTCAGGTAACTCCCATACACAAAAAAAATGATCCCCTAAATAAATCAAATTACAGGCCTGTTAGTGTATTACCTATTTTTTCAAAAGTATATGAAAAGGTAATTGAAATTCAGTTAGCTGACTATTTTGATAAAATATTCAACCTTTTTTTATGTGCTTTTAGACGTGGCCATGGATGTCAGACCACACTGCTCAGACTTCTAGAAGACTGGCATGAAGCCCTTGATAAAAACCAATATGTAGCTACAGTATTGATGGATCTCTCGAAGGCGTTTGACTGCCTACCTCATGACATATTGCTTGACAAATTGTCAGCATATGGTATATCATCTCATTCGGTCTCTCTTTTGAAATCTTACTTGTCAAATAGAAAACAACAAATCAAAGTTAACAGAGTATTGAGTAGCTGGGCTGACATCCATAAAGGAGTGCCCCAAGGATCTATCCTGGGTCCCCTCTTATTTAATGTCTTTATTAATGACATATTTCACTTTATTTCTGATAGCTCCTTGTATAATTATGCAGATGACAATACCCTCTCATTCTGTAATCCAGATTTTGATGCACTTATATCTACTCTGGAGACTGACTCAAATCAACTAATTGAATGGTTCAGAATAAATAAGATGCAGGCTAATCCAGACAAATTTCAGTTTTTGGCTGTAGGCAGAAAAACTTATGACAAAAATCCATCCATTCATATTCAGAATTTTAATCTTACATGTGAAAGTACTGTGAAACTCCTTGGGATTGATATTGATTATCAACTAAATTTTGATGCTCATATTAGTACAATATGCAGGAAGGCATCCCAACAACTAAATATTCTGAAACGTTTGGGTTCATATTTGAATAGATTAAATAAATTTACTATATTTCATACTTTCATACTTAGTAATTTTAACTTTTGCCCTTTGGCCTGGCATTTCTGTACTAATAAAAATTCAAAAAAATTAGAAAAAGTGCAGGAAAGAGCACTCCGTTTTGTATATGAAGACTATAATAGTTCTTATGAGGAATTACTACAAAAAGCTAAGGTGCCTTCCTTGCAGATTAGAAGAAAGAGAACCATGGCTTTGGAAACATATAAAATAATTAATAAACTGGCACCTGTCTGTCTTCATGATCTTGTCCATATGAAAAACTCTAAATATTCTTTCAGATACAACAACATTTTGGAAATACCACAGATCAAATCTACATGGTACGGTAAAAAATCTTTCAGATTTGCTGCACCTACATTGTGGAACAGCCTCCCAGATCATTTCAGGACTGAAAATAGCTTCTCTCAATTCAAGAGTCTTTTGCAGTCCTGGAATGGGTCCAAATGTCGCTGTTCTGCATGTAGATGATTAAAATTTTGCTTCTGGTTTGCTTATATTCTTATTTTTTTTATTTTTTTATTTTTTTATTATTTAATTTTTTTTAGTTTGGCTTGAAAATTTTATATTCTTTGATTTTTTAGTTAGACAAGTGCTGCTTTTACTGATTATGTTGGTACCAGTTTTAAGTATTTAGCATTATTTTTTTATTTTTATTTTTACCTGCTGCTTCTTTTTTAAATGCTGCTTTAGGTTGGAGCATCTGTGTGTGGTTCTTGAACAAGAGTCCAAAGAGGCACTTGCCACGTGGGTTCTTGTTCAGATCTATACACAGTCCTCCTTTTTATGCCTGTATGTCTTAGCTTATTTTAGTTTGTAACTTTGCATGTGACTTGTGTTGTTTTATTGTTAATGTATATTCGGTAAAAAGCTCATTAGAGCTTATGTTGTACTGTTTTATTATGTGCCGAATCAAAATAAAGTTTTCTTATCTTATCTTAACAAAATATTATTAATTTTTTTTAATCGGAAATCTATTATGGCCGCCAGGGGTCTCTAACTTTACGAGATGCCTAGAATCTATTCATTTTTAGATTTCAATTTTCTCAGGTCATATTTGTGGTACATCTGGTTGATATGTTTTAATACATCCAGCTATTATATATGTATCATATAAATACGATGAATAAATAAATAGATAGAGCCGACTATTTGTATCCCACCCGTGTCTGAAGCAGGGAGGCAAACACAATGATAACCTTTCTGCAGGAGACACTAGGTGACGGTGCTAAAAGGATGATAGTCAACCCTTAATTTTGAGGTATGAGCCATTTATATCCTCCCTGTGTCTAAAGCAGAAAGGCAAGCACATAGGTTGCCCTTCCTGGTTACTGGTATCTTCCTCCTCTCTTAGGAGCACTCCCTTTGGGATTCAACTTTAAAAGATCATTTAAAGTCTCATTAAAAATAAAATGAATGCTAAAAATATTTTCGCAAACTGTACAGACGCCCTTCACCTAAAAACTTACTTACACTCTTTTTCACTGTTTAGTTATATGTCCATCATCAATTTAAATATTAAAAAACAGATTTTATGATATGTACAGTCTAGCTGAAGACACCAGGGGACGCTAGATGCTAAAAGGATGTTAGCTCACACCCAAATATTGTTTGTAGAAGTATTTGTTGCTATGCATGCTCTTTTGTATTATACAAGTTAAACTAGTTTGTATCGAAAGCTGTTGTGTGTGTCGAATTCTCCGTAAGGTGATACGTCTTTCAAAGGATCATGTATCGTAATTCAAAATAAACCAAGACTACAAAAAAATTGTATAGCATGCAAATTTATGATTATGTATACTATTAACTAACTGATGTTTCCATCCATTCAATTAATGACCCTAGATGTATGCTCACTGCCTCTGGTCCCCACTCATCCATCAGTGATATCATCGCTTTGATTTAAAAAATGGATTCATCTGGATATGACCTTTAATCAGATTTTGTCAGATGTTAGGGAAGGGGTGTAGCATATATTATAACAGCTAATTTTAATTGTAGTATTGTCAAATAGCATTAAAACCAAAGGGAAAGATAACATACCGCCAAAAGAGTTTGTTTCATTCGTTACGTAATGGACTGAACTTGTTGACCAAACATTTTCGACAATTTATTCGTTGGCATATGAGGGTCAGTGGTCATAAAATGAAGGAAAATTTATGTTCATCTCGTCGATGAAAAATGTGTTAAACCAGCAATATCAGATCAGCCTTATCGAGAAACATGCACGAGAACTAAAGATTTGGAATCTGTTCAATTCAATATTTCAACATTTGATTAAAAATTATAAGAAAAATTTGAAGATAACAATTAGAGGTAATCAGATATCATAAAAGAAGAATGACAGACAACGCAATGACCAATAGAAAAGGGACAAATAATAATCAACAACACACTACACAGAAAACTAAAGATTGAGCAACACTACTCCACAAAAATTCAAGATGACCGTTGCGATATGAAAATTTTAAGATATATCGGGAAAATTCAACTAGAAACTTGATTCAACCCAAATTGTACATGAATAGTCATTGGATTGAACCTTAACTTAAGTTTAATTCTGTTTGTTGGTAAGAAATCCAATATTCCCACCACCACAGGACATTGTTTGATATAGGAACCTGTGTGAAAATGAATTAAAAGCTTTTTTTTCAGAAACTGCAAAATTGCTTAAACCAAACAGTGTATGAATAATAAGGAAGTGAGCAATACAGGTTCATGTTATCCTCTAGTTTAAACGAGTTAACACTATAAAAATTAAACTCCATCTCATGGTTTGATACAAAGTAGATATCATCATCTCAATAGAAAGTAATTTGATTTGTACCATGATACAGCTGGGAAAATGCTAAACAATAATCACACACTCGCCCATCTTGAAATCCAAGATGACTGTCATCATGCAAAATTGTTCAACATAGGCTCTACAGAAGAAATGATTCAAAATCGTCTTTAACAAAAGTACAGAGCTGCTTGCCCCAGACCACAAGCTGTACATGTATGATCACTGAATGTTCTGTAACCAATTTTGTGTTTTATATATGTTTATGTGTACCCCATCCCTCCCTCGCTTTCTAGTTCACATTCTGTCCCTCTATCGGTCACAATAGTAGGTACCTGCAACTCCTACATTTTAAAGGCAAATTCCTCATATTACTTCACATGCTTACTTATTACCACATTAAGAATCATATACAACATAATACTAGTATCTGAGTATCATTACAAGAATTTAATCGCACCATTTTTGAACGAGTTGTCATATTTTACTTATTTCATGCAAATAATAGTATTTTTCTCCAAAAAAGAAACTCGATCCAATTACAACTGTACGTTGGATGGTCCCTTACAAACTTTTCATATTTTTGTTGTTGGATGGGGTAAAAATGTCAAGAGTTAGATGATAATGCTATGCATTTTTCTGAAAGGGATTTTCCTAAGGAATTAATTAAAAAGAAACCATCAAAATCAGATGAAAAATAACGGAAACATCAAGTTTTTTTCACCCTTATGGCCTCTTGTTTGGAAATGGGTATGGCTACAATATCCCAAATCAATGCCAACTTTTATATAATGTTAGGGATCCTTTTATTCAAAATTCAGAAGGATCTGTCTCCTAGAATGTAAGTTCTAAATCCAACTAGCATATGAGCACGACCATGATAGCCCTATAGGCGCATATGACGTCACGATGAACAGACATGTGGATATAGGATACATTGTTCTCCCTGACACTGACTGGAATGGTTTTGTTTTCACTTCTGACATAGTATTGCCACTATCACTGTAAACTCCCTTTGTCATCCAAAGCTTTAAAAAAATTTCCATATGTCATTGTCAACTTCTATGTCATCCAAAGCTTTATAAAAAAAATCTCTATGTCATTCAAAGCTCTATAAAAATTCTCTATGTCACTGTCAACTCCTATGTCATCCAAAGCTCTATAAAAATTCTCTATGTCACTGTCAACTCCTATGTCATCCAAAGCTCTATAAAAATTCACTATGTCACTGTCAACTCCTATGTCATCCAAAGCTTTATAAAAATTCTCTATGTCACTGTCTACTCCCTATGTCATCCACAGCTTTGTAAAAATTCCCTGTGTCATTGTCAACTGCTATGTCTTCCAAAGCTTTATAAATTCACTATGCCATTCTCAACTCCTATGTCATTGTCAACACATATGTCATACAATCATGCTGAAGATCCCCAAGCCATACTAACTACTAAGTAATCCCCAAGCCATACTAACTATTAAGTAATAATTCAACAAACTTCTTAAATGTTGGATTATTTAATCAAATGATAAATCAGTTCAATTTTACATATGAAACAAATGTGTCAATAATATAATATCCTCAATAAGCCTCAAATACTTAAGGCCTCAATAAGCCTCAAATACTTTAGGAATGTCTTTTCCTGTTAGCACAAATCTCTCTACACCATCTTTAGTGATACAAGCCATCCTTATAACACCACCACTAGACCCATCTCTACTCATAGCCAATGCAACACCTAAAACAGATAACATACAAGTGATGCAACACTAAATAATACATTATAATGAGGCTACAATTTAAACTTTAAACAATTAAAACATGGAATAGAAAGATTGTAGCAATTTCAATTTTTATCTTTGATAGAGAGTTGTTAGTTATAATTTTGATCCAAGCAACATCCCTGGTAAATATGGTTTAATTTTTCTGAGTTGTATAAATTGTCATGTGATCATGACTTCGGAAAACTTTGCAGCTGTTTCGACAGCGTGGTTTGGTTTTTTTCTTTCTTTAAATGCCTACCTTCTGAAATAAATTTTAAGCATTCTTCTTTGGTCATGTTTTCTTTGTAATGTGTATCTACATAACCATATACATATGAGCTACCAGATCCACCTGTGGCAAAAGGCATACGAGTCAACATTCCACCTAAAGGTACAGTGTACACCTGTAAATAAAATATATAATATATATACATTGTATATGAGCAATCCACCAATGTACAGTGTAACGATGTTAATACTGTGTTCGTGTTAGTAGTGCTGGATCGATGACTGACAAGTCAAAGTTAACTGATCATCAATGATTAAGCACAACCATACAAAAATATTTTGCATCTAAATTTACTCACCTAAGTCCTAGATGAACTTTTTGGCAGGAAAGTCATAGATTCAAGTAGTGTTTTGCCAAACATCACATTTTTTGTTTTTATTTAAAACTATAATCATACATGCATACACGATAGACAATGCCACTTTCAACAATATTTCAGTTATACCGGGTATTGTGGAAGTCAGTCATGTTTGTGGAGGAAACCGGAGTGTCCGGGGAAAACCACCAATCTGGCGCAAGTCACTGATAAAGTTTATCACATAATGTTTATCGAGTACACCTCGCCATGAGCGAAATGTGGAAAATGTAGATTGAATTCATGTTATTTATAACTTCAACAGCTTGTGTATTGGTGTTGTAAAAGACAAGATAAATGTGAACGTAAAAATCCCTGTTTTCACCTACTTTCAGAAATGAATTCATCCAATGCAATAACATACATGCTAGTATGGTTTAATTAGAACAAGCCACATACATAGACGAATTCATTTGAAAAAATTATCACACAATACAAGTACAGATGAGTTCTTTTGAAGAAACTCAACATATGAACGATGTCATTTGAGCAAAAATATTAACGTCACGTAATCAACTTTTAATGTCATCCATTGACTTTATCTCATCCAGCTACCAGTATACCAGCTGATACACTGTCTTGTTTTACCTACCTGTTCTCCATTGACTTTATCCCATCCAGCCACCAGTATACCAGCTGATACACTGCCTTGTTTTACATACCTGTCCTCCATTGACTTTATCCTATCCAGCCACCAGTATACCAGCTGATACACTGCCTTGTTTTACATACCTGTCCTCCATTGACTTTATCCTATCCAGCCACTAGTATACCAGCTGATACACTGTCTTGTTTTACATACCTGTCCTCCATTGATTTTACCCCATCCAGCCACCAGTATACCAGCTGATACACTGTCTTGTTTTACATACCTGTCCTCCATTGATTTTACCCCATCCAGCCACCAGTATACCAGCTGATACACTGTCTTGTTTTACATACCTGTCCTCCATTGATTTTATCCCATCCAGCCACCAGTATACCAGCTGATACACTGTCTTGTTTTACATACCTGTCCTCCATTGATTTTATCCCATCCAGCCACCAGTATACCAGCTGATACACTGTCTCTATTTGAATAACATAATTCTCTGAATACATTAGCTGCTACTTTTACTTGAGGTTCTTCTCCAAAATCCATTCTTAAAAAGAAAACAAAAGTTTTAACTTTATTTATCATTTGAAAATAGTAATAAATGTACCTGTAGTCAAATCTGCCCATGCAGTCGTCTGTATTAAAAGGTCACATTTTCTTATCAGGTTATAGAAAATTTCATATGAATTTAATTGAACTCCTTTTAAGAGGTCACCAGTCTTATAAGGCCACTTTTTTTTGTCCCAATGGTGACCTCTTAATACAGTTTTGACTAATTGACAATTTAAATGAACATTTATAACTAGAGGTTCACATGAGCTTGTATCGTTGACTTAAGAAAGAATTGATTCATGTCACAGCTATTGTATGGTAGCTACATTGTAGGTACAGTTGAATCTCGTTATGTCAAACTCGGTTAACTCGAAATTTTTCTGAAGTCCCTTTTTAAACTTAGTGCTTTTCAACTTAATTTACTCCTCTTATCTCAAAATTTCGATGTGTCGAAATTTCGGGTATCTTGAAGTAGCTTTTCAGTCCCAAATATTTAAATCCATTCAAATTAAGTTCGCTATGTCAAAATTAAACCAATTAACAAACCTGTCCAGGTGTCAACAGCATGGTCTCCGGTGCTTACCATGTCAAGTGATATTTATTTTGATAACTGTTAATTATCATTTGTAAAGAAAACAATTGGATTTCTTAATTGAAACCTTGAAGTCATAATCATGAATGAAATATCATGTAATGATAAATTTGACAGTGTTTGATGTCGTGACAACAGTGTAGAGAAAACTCTGAAGCCATTCAACAGCCTGTTGTGTACATCGATATCACTAATAAATTTTATGAAACAATATTCATTTAAAATCACTGAACCCTCTCTTAATAACATTTCAAAATTTTGTCAAGTTGCCGATCAGCTTTTACAACAGAATATTGAAAGACATTTTTTTTTTATATTAGTGTTCAATTACGTGGTATTTATAGTTTAGTTTAATAATATTTTATTGTACATAAACAATAGGATTGGACAGCAAGTTATACCAACTTATATGAAGTCCTCTCCTTACAAATTATACACATGAATTAATGACAGCAAAACAAAACACAGACAATAGACATTTAAAATTTTGACACTGGAAGAAAGTAAGAAGTACAAGTGGAAAAGTGAAAAAGTGAAAAAAAGTGAAAAATTGCTGACATTAGCCCTAAAATCTTTTTGATTGATTTATAAAAGTTCGAACTTTTCCAAATATTTTGGAGTTGACATCATAACTATACTTATCGTTCCCAAAGAGCAAAGTTTCAATATTGATATTGATATCGTCGCAATTACTCAGAAGTGTTCTTCTTTCGTTCAGGTATAAGGGACATTCCAGAAAATAATGTATAGCATCTTCAAAAGAAGCACAGCAATTACATTTTAAATTATTTATTTTATGTATTTTTGACAGATCGGCATTGAGTGAGCTGCATTGGTGTCTAAGTCTAGTATGTAATATACTTAGTTTCCGTGGGCCTTCATTATAATACGTTGGGGTTTTATAAATATCAGCTTTCACTCTGCTTTTAAACGAAGATAATGTAGGAGAATTTCTTATTGATATGTCTAGATTGTTCCAAAGCGAAACGGTAGATAGAATAAATGAGCTTGCTGATGTTCTCAGTCTGCATCTGGGTGGAACATAATTCTGATTATTTCTAAGGTTAAAGCTATTTACATCTGATGTAACTGGAGGTAAACAGTTAAATAAATAAGGAGGGCATAATTTATTATGAATTTTATAAAAAGTAGTTAATTTACAAGATTCCCGCCGATTGGCTAAAGTTTCCCATCCAGTCTCAAAATATAATGAATCCTTACTAGCAAATTTTGTCAGACCTGTTACAATTCGTGCCGCTTCTAATTGTATTTTTTTCTAATTTTTCAATGTCCCGTTCATAACACCCATCCCACACTTCACATGCATATTCTAGTACTGGTCTGATAAATGTAAGATAGATATTTGACAAAGCTTGTTTAGATAAAATAAATTTTAATTTACGAAGAACATTTACTTGTTTTAATGCTGATCTAGCTATGTTTTCAATATGTACAGTCCAGTTTCCATCAGATACCAATGTTACACCCAGATGTTTATAATTATCAACAAGTTCAACTGATTCGTCATTAAAAGGTATGTTTAATTCAGGAATATTAGTATTATTTGATATTATAAGGGCTTTAGTTTTTTTAGGGTTAAAGTCTACAAGCCATGTTTTTGCCCATTGATCCAATATTTGTAAATCATTATTTATCTCAATTTGCATCAAATCAAAGTTTTTCCCAGAGTATGACAATGAGGTGTTGTCAGCAAACAGTCTCGCCAAATTGCCTAAGTTATCTGTAATGTCATTAATATATAATAAAAATAATAATGGTCCAAGTACAGATCCTTGGGGTACACCTGCTTTGACAAGACCAGAATCTGATAGTTCATTATTTACAAACACAAATTGCCTTCTACCACTTAAATAATTTTTAAACCAGATCAAAAGGTCGCCCGATATCCCATACGATTTTAATTTCTTAATAAGCCCCTCATGCCAAACTCTGTCAAAAGCTTTTGAAATGTCACAAAATATTAAAATAGTTGACAATCGTTCGTCTAAATTTTGACATACTCTATGATACATTTCTAATAATTGGTATACAGTAGAATGACCACGAATGAATCCTGATTGGTAGGCATACAGAAGAGAATGTTCAAAAATAAAATTATATGTATACTTATATACATGTTGACGGAAATATGCCTTTCTGCAAAGAAAAGTTAAAAATAATAGCTAAAGGTATACAAATGGTTTCAGAAGTTCTCTTTAACGTTTGATGGGTGAGTCATCACCACAAGCTTTACCTATTTTCAATGTTTGTAAAATATCTTTAACATCGTGTTCAGTAATATATATATTAGATAATAATGCATCAGTTCTTGATGGTATATCTGGGGGAACATGATTAGTATCATCAACAAATGAAATAGAACAAAAATATTTGTTCAACAGATTTGCCTTAATTTTGTCATCATATATCAATTCATTTGAATCATTATCATATAAGGGCGGAATGGAATAATTTTGGGACGTTCCTTTCATTAATTTCCGAATCAGTGACCAATAAGATTTCGAATCATTTCTTTGGAGTGAGTCTACCAATTCATTTGCACTTAAAAGGAACTGTTCACGGGCATGCTTGATCATATTATTTACCTTATTACGATGGGATTTGTACTTATGTATAGCGGTCGATAACTTTTTTGTTCTTGCAATTTTTTTCAATCGGTTTCGGGTACAGATTTCCCTTTTGATATGGGAATTAAACCATGGCTTATCAGAAGGTCTTACTTGAATTATTTTTGAGGGGATATTTCTCGATATAATCTCAAGGTATTTCTGTGTAAAGCTTGATGACATTATATCAATATCAGTGCATTCTTTGAGATACGATTCCCATTGAAATTCTGATATTTCATTATTAAGTTTTAAGAGGTCTACAGGTTTGTATTGCCAAACTTTACGCATATATGTTTTTTTTATTGAGTACGGGGTTTTGATATTAATCATTGTTGCATTGTGATCACTTATACTTCTATCAACACCTATTACTTCAGAATCAACAAATATATCTATATTTGAAACAATAACTGGATCCAATAGTGCACCCATCCTTGTTGGCTCATTTATAACATTAGTTAAATCATACAGTGTCATGATTTCGTTCAACTTATGATTAGTTTGAATAAGTAAATCAACATTAAGATCGCCAGTAATAATTATGTTTTCAGTAAAATTTAATGCTTGTTCAAGGGAGTAATCAAAATTATCCCAAAATGATTCTGTAGTTCCTGGTGGTCGATAAACAACACACACAAGTAGTTTAAAATTTGGAATAAGTACTTCAATCCACAGCATTTCAACCCCATCACAATTTAAATCGTGCCTTTCTTTCACACAAATACCTTGAGAAGTATACACGAGAACCCCACCCCCAAAACTGTTTCCATCTTTTCTAAATATTTTATCGGAAAAACCATCAATACCAATGTCAGTATCCAATATATTTCCGTTCAAATGGCTCTCTGTTACACAAATTATAGACGACTCAGAAGCTATGTCTTCTAAATATGACAATTTATTTCGCACACTACGTGCATTTAAATGAAACACAGAAAATTCGTATTCTTCAGGTCCCGGATTTTGATGGATATCATTATCAAGAATCAATAATAGTAAAAGTATTAAAGTAAATTGGATATTTGTCGAAAAGGGAAAGTGACAGGTTTGTACAAACATGCAGATCAAATTCTGTAAATAAAGCATTACCTTCATAAAGTTCAAAATACCAAAACCAAAGAAGACCCTCAATTTTTTAACTAAGGAGGAATAAGCTCTAATATAAAACATACCTATGGACAGTCTATACATACCGATATCATTACCCATTGTCTATATGTATTTTATACTTTGAAGGATTCTGTCGATAGGATTTAAATAGGGATATGTCAGCAATATTAAATGAATAATGAGAAGTAAATACAAGAATATGAACAATATGTACAATTTCAGTTTCATTTGTGAAAAACATGATTAAGATAGAGAAAATGAATGTTAGGTTCAAAAACATTCAGGAAAAGTGTTTTAGTTTTGTATGAAAGTCAGAAAGATAAATTTTAGTCTCTGAAGATATAAATTTCTTAACATTTGATATTATATTTATAAAAAAAATTTTTAAAAAAAACAACAAAAAAGACAAAAAAAAACAAAATTTTTTTTTCTATAATATAAAAAAAAATTAAAAAATATATATATATATATATATACCGGTATATAAATAGTAAAGTAGAATAGTACTATTTTTTCCCACAGAATGCATGAAGTTAAACAAAATGGAAACAAAAAGAAGGAGAATATAAACTTACCGAAATGTTGATAATAGTTTAATGTCTACAGTTTACATATAACAAAAGGACAACAATAATATACAACCTAATGAAGATCAAAAACAAAGAAGGAAATTAAGTCAATATACACAGGAAAACAAATTACTTGCAAGTCAATATTCAAGGGGAGAAAAATCAGAAAAAAATACAGACAAAAATATATAAAAAAAAAAAGAGTAATAAAATAAATAAATAATAAACAAGCATTAAATCCACATTACAGTAAACATATTGTATTCTAGTTACCATTGCATAATAAATTCGGCAATCTATAAGGAGTTTTGACCAAAAAGTAGGAAATGTAGAAGTCATACACACCTTTTAGTAGTGGTGAGGTTATTTTAAATTGTTTCCATGTTCAAACACACCTTTCCTTTAATGTATTCATGGATTATATCAAGATCATATCAATTAATGATTTCTAATGCAATATGCTGAGCTACTACAACATTATATATTATTTACAAGAAATTAATTATTGTAAAAAAAATAAAAAATAAAATTGAGCAAATGACAAATCAAACACACCTTTTATAGATTTCTATGAAAGATTGTTTTGTTGACAGGTTCGTAATTTTTAAATACACGATTGTGTATTGTCGTATTATGTGTACATGTTCATGATGTAATCAAATGAATGTTTTTTTTATCTCTCGAAGTTTCCTGACAATTATTGAATCTATAATTGGTAAAATTCAAATAAAAACACCTCATCAGAGAATGTTTATTTAAAAAAAAATCAATACTTACCCAGGTGTTAAAAATATGTACAAATGATGATCAAAATATTGTAAATGACTGACAACACTAGTTTGCATTAACTTTTGTCAAAATTACCTGACAGAATTGACTATCAAACATAATCCCTTACTCCCCTCAAGTAGAATTTCGGATAACTCGACATTTTGCAACTGTCCCGTGAACTTCGAGATAACGAGATTCACCTGTACTTTAAAAGAATTATAGTATGAGAGCCTTTCAGAATCTTTACCAAAGCTGGAATTCAAAAATCTTGTGATCAAATTGTTCTTTAAATTCGCACCTCGGCTAAGAATGGAATTAATATCCAAATTTAAGCTCATATGATGGGAAAATGTTGCTTTATTAGTTCTGTATGTGTGCTTTACATCTTGTATTTAAATTGTATAGTAACGGTGGCCATGTTGGTCAGTTGAAAAGGGTCATGATCATAAGACACAATTTTGAAAGGGGATCACCAAAGGACCACCCCAGACAGGTGTGTTTTGGTGTACATGACTTCAGAGAATTCAGGATATTTGTGAACATGGTAAATGTATTTTTATGAAAATAAAGACTAATTTGCATATTCAATAAAATCACCACAATTCTAGAATTTATCATATTAAAAAAAATATACCCCAGAATATTAAACATCAATAATTCAAATTTCAGCTAATTCAAGCTTAAAACAAATCCATTTTTGCCATTTTCTGAATTTATATTTTTAGTAACTACATCCATCTGGGATGGATGCAGCCATTGCAGGTTTAGATGATACTTTTTTATATGAATCATTTTAGTAAGGTTTTGTTTAATTTGTCTCAGTGGCTTCCGAAAGATACCTTGTAAAAAAAAGTCTGATCAAACTTCCAATGATAGGTGAATCCGCATATGGTAATAAGTGAGCATGAAAAGTTTTGAGGAATTCATGTTTAAGATGGAAGAGACTCCAGAGTTTATAACACTTGACTGCTATATTGTATTGAACATTATACCAAGCTGCAACATGAATGCATTCTTCTTCCTTTGATCTTTTTTTTATAGTTTAGATACCAGAATGTAAGCAACAGCTAAGAACTATGAAATAATACGAGATATTGCACACTTTAAATAAAGTCACGCTTCATGTTCGATTGTTTAACTGTTTACCCTGAAAACCTGTGGTATAAATATTACATAAATATGTTATTTGTGTACTCTATATACTAATTGAAGTTTGAATAAATTAATATTGTAACTATATATGACTGATTATTATAAGTTGTAAAAGTTAGAAGAAAATAATTTAACAAAATCTATTGTGTGTAATAAATTATGTCAAGCTCACTATGGGTAGCCTGGACTCTAGCGACATTTGTAAACAGACAGAATTAGAAACAAAGAAAGAAAAAAAATGAAAGTGAAAAAGACGGAAAATGAATTAAAATAGGTTTCAATAAAACAAAAATTAAAAACAGGTGTAGTAGATGAGGTGCCTTTACTTACTTGTAAAAATTGAGATGGTAATTAACTATATCAGCAATGGCCTGTGTGTCTGCTGCTGACCCAGATCGACAACAATAGATCTTGTCAGTCACCTTAGTCAATTTATCTGTTACTCTGTTTGCAATGTAGGATCTAAAACAAAGTTAATGTTATGAAAATTCATGAATGCTGAATTGGTAAAAGTTTGTCACACACATCAGGGGTTTCAAAGTGGGCCGGTACCCGGTACTTTTAGCCGCCTGAGATCGTGTATAGTACCGGCAGAAATTACTGAACACCCCAAAATTAGGGGTGGTCAAAACCACAAGTACGATGGTCGATAGGCTTGTGGAATATTTTTCATAAAAAATTAATGATCACGTCAATTGCTGAATTCTCGCATTCAAATCGAACAACTGCGTCACGACCAAGTTGATGGGATATTCCCTGTTTTAAAAATAACTTTACCTTAGAATCGTAAATAGCAGTTTGCGCATGCGGTAAATAGATATGTTTTCGCCCCAACATCTTTTCATCCTTGTGTAAAACTCGGACCGGAACAAAGCTGACATCATTTCAAAATAAAAAAAATGACCGATTACAAATTATGTTCAAACACAATTTAGTGTAATCTCCAGTAATATAAGTATGATAATTATGTATTATGAATATATGACTACACAATGTTTTGTGCGATATTTTTTTATCCATTTAAAACCCAGGGTCGAATCATTCTGTGGCGTACTGTCTTGTTGCTTAACTCCGTCCATATTGTTTAACTTCCGGTATACAAAAATAAAAACCTATGCTAATTATTTACATATTTTGACGGGGCCCTACCGCGGTTGTTCACAGAAATGAAAGTGTGCTGAAAAACATTTTTAAAAGGGGGTACGAGGAGATAAGAGATAGAAAATTACCAGAAATCTTGAAAAAGGACTGGACATGGCTCAAATACAAATTACATTGTAATGTCAAAACGCCGGCCCCCCTTTTTTCCCAAAATAATTTAACTTTTGTGATTCAAATGTTAATAAATGTCTTCCCGCGAATCGTTTTTGTTCGAACATTTTTTTTGCACATAAGTCGTGAAAGTAACAATATATATTGTTTTTGTTTAATTATATTTGTATTGATCTATTAAAATTATAAATTTTTATTAAAGATTGATGATTGCAAATTAAATTTAAATGTTTCATCAAGGACGTATTCTATATACGTCCTTGGTTTCATTAATCATGACACTTATATGTCTTGATCCGAGTCAATGGTCTTTGATGAGTTTAATTACTGGTAATAAAGTAAAAAAAACACACAAGCCAAGGTATTGTGAAAAAGAAAAGAACAAAGCCAACAAAAGAATTTTGAGAAGTTTAAGCTTTGATAACAATGGCTTGGTCAAGCCTAGCTGCGGAACCGTAGCTCTTTATGGTCCTTTTGGGTTTTTTAAGATATGGCAGACTATCTATGAATAATCTTGGCTGAAGTCTGTAAACTGAAATATTCAATAAAGAAATTGGAGGGAAAATCCAGGCATTATGCATGGTCTTCACTCTTGGTGAAATCTGAATTCTAAAGTTAATGGGATTTTTCTTTCAAAAACATTTAATGTTTTGCAGTCTCTGAAGTACATTTTTTAGTCCACAAAATGCTAGATTTCAGGAGCTTCCGCCCCCTGGACCCCTTACGGCCCTCGGCCTAATTTTTTAGGTACCTCCTAAAATTTAAGAAGTACCTCCTATTATAAAAAACTTTGAACATCAGAACCCTGTTGTTTATCTTGTGGTTGATTATTATAATTTAACCGATCAGGGCTCAAATCCACAATCTACCGCACGAAAGTGCTATTTATATATCTTAAATAGTCCAATACAAATATTAATTCATATGTGGTGGCCATGTTTGTTGCAATATTTTTGGAACGTCACTGTACATGTATTAGTAATTTACTGGGCATTGATCTATGAGAAGGACAAGATTCTGACAATAACTACTGTAGTTTAACCTTTTGCTATCTAGATCTGTTGCACAGTAAGACATAATGTGATCTACATATACATACCCTGTGGTTGTCCTGGAATCAGCACCAATGACCACTCCTCCTTCAAACTCAATTGCCATAATAGTTGTCTGAAGAAAAAAACAAACATTACATGTTATATACAGTATGTACTTTAAAAACAATACCGTAATCTACTGTATTTGGTTGTAGTGTAGATAATACTCATGGCCTCAGGCCGTCGTGGTCGTAGAATGTACAACTACCTGTGCAATCAGTGTCTATCGCCACTAACGTTGTGAGTTTGAATCCCGCTCATGGCAAGGTGTACTCTAGATCTATATACAACATTATGTGATAAAGTTTGTCAGTGACATGCGGCAGGTCGGTGGTTTTCTGGTGGTACCCCGGTTTCCTCCATCAATAAAATTTATCGCCACAATATAACTGAAATATTTTTGAAAAAGGCATTACATAAACCCATATTAATATGCACCCCTTCTCAGTATCGAAAATCACAGTAAAAATGCTAATTCTACTAGATAATATGCAGCTACTTTCACATGAAAACGGTCTTTATATGCAATACCTAACGTTTCAGTAAATTTGAAAAAATAGCCCAGATTTATACTTTTACAAGTTCAAATAGTATTATTTGGAAGAAAATCTTAATTAATAAAAACATTTCTAGAGTTCCTTATGGCACACCCACCCAACCCTAGATAAACATATCTCTAACCTAATCCCTTTTGGGATTCGAAGCCAGAGTTGTTTTCTGATATTGCCTGCCTCCGCAGAAAACAACTCTGGCTTCGAATCCCAAAAGGGATTAATCCCTAAGTAACCCTAACCCTATTTATGAAATTATGATCAAAATCATTAAATTAATATGCTTATTATGGAAATATACAAATTTCACCGATTTTTGGGTGGGGGTGCCATAATGAACGCTTACCCATTCCTGCCAAGTATGGTTCCAATTCTGAATTGGCCTTGTGTTGTGATTTCAGAGAAGTTACAAAATACACTCGACAGCTTTTAGTTTTGGGCTTCTTGTGGTTTTTTTCGTGTACTACTGCCCAACTAAAAACATAAACTTTTGAGAGGACCATCCAATGAACATTCCTACCAAGTTTGGCTCCAATTGACAAAGTGATTTCAGAGAAGAAGATTAAAATGTAAAAGTTTACATGCTCATTTTCGAGATTTTTGAAGATGAAAATAGTGAAAAGGATAAATTATCAGGTATGGCCGTAAGGCAGCACAACATAATTTGATTCGTTCGTGTTTTCGTAAGTAGCTTACCCCTGTTTCATGTTCAGCATTCAACCAATCTGGAGCAGAAGGAGAATATAATTCTGAAGAGACAAAGTTGCCGGTCATCGTTGCCATTTTTATCAAGGGATGTTACTCTTCATATAAAACATAAAAGGTTTTACTAAAAAATGTAAGACGTCTCCGAACGTATCATCAGTATGTCGAAATTAACAACATACAATGTAGCATAAAAGTTTAATTTAGAGTCGGTACATAAATGCAAGGTAGGACGTATATACGTCCTTGATAAATATAAGCAAAGTGGGAAATCAATTATGAGCATAGCATAATAAAGCAATAAAATGTTCACTTTTATCCAAAAACAGTGCCAGTCGAGAGTACAAAATCAGTCTTGGAAAAAAGAATGAAAACGGTTCCACTAAAAAACGACAACAATATGTAGTAACATTATATTATATTGAGATATATAAGTTTCCATTGACGGACACGTTTACCATGTAACATTTGTTGATTCGCACTACATGAAACTTTGATTTTGATGTTATTTCAGAGTCTTCATAGAAATGGTTGATATGTTTGAATACCGTGAACCATTTTAAAATCATATCGCATGAATTCTTCCCTTGTTTTATCCTACCACCATACGACACATTTTTATCAGTGGAATTATTTACCCTATTAACTGTTTTCCACATCATGACAAAGGAGTATTTTGGATCGTTGAATTTTACATAATGTCGTTGATTTTGGCGAGGTTTTTTTTGTTCAGATATTTTTTAAGGGAGTACACTAAAAACATAAATTAACACTAATTATTGAGTATTAAAGTAAAAAGTCCATCCGTTCTCTTTTATTTTCATGAAAACACATCTCGAACATAAATTCCAGTCTGCACCACAATATACACCCTAGTCCGAGATTCCTCTGCCGTCTAACGGCTTTTATGGATTTGCTGTAGCCGTGGGACGTCAGAGCGCTATACATACGGCAAACAGCGGATTTGCTTCTCCAACTCTGGGTCAGCACATTTCCACGTTTCGTGGCTATCGGATTTTATTTTCTATCAGAAACCTTTATATAAATCGCTTCACCAATCATTTTTCTATTCATTCATAACCATCTTACCCTCAGAAAGTGGTGCTACACTCCATTACATCAAGATTTTGCCTTAGATCCTATGATTCCGCCATTTGTCTTCCATTTTTCAAACATTTGTCACGTGACTACCAGAAAACCACGATTACCGCAATGTATCATGGGAGATGATTTGCATATAAACAAATATTTGTATTGCCAATCATACACGCCTGTTAAGGCAGAACAATTAACATAAAATTTAATACAGTTGATTATATTGATTGGTAATGGTTTTAACAGCAATAGTGAATTACAGATAACCATATGAAAAAAAAATGATGTAGTACCTTGTCCATAAAGGGGGGGACGTAACACATGATCTTTCCGAAGCCCGTTGGTAACACTCTGCCATTGAATCTTTTCTTTCCAACACATTCTGTATTATTTCCTTCTGCTCTGCTTTGATCTATAGATGGACTGTTTGTCCTGCAGAATACGCTTAAATGTATCGTCTTCCATGTGATTTGAATGTTGTTTACGTATGCAAATAATGCTCAAATAATTTGGTGCGCTGAATTAAGTAGCTCCCATCATGCAATGCGTTACTGTTATCTTTCAGTTAGTATCGCGAGATCACGTTTGTAGATTCGAAAATGGAAGTCAAATGGCGGAATAATAGGATCTAAGGCAAAATCGTGCTGTAATAGAGTGTAACACCACTTTCTGAGGGTAAGATGGTTATGAATGAATAGAAAAATGATTGGTGAAGCGATTTATATAAGGGATTCTGATAGTTAATAAAATCCGATAGCCACGAAACGTGAAAATGTGCCGACCCAGATCTGGAGAGGCAAATCAGCTGTTTTCCGTATATATAGCGCTCTGACGTCCAACGGCTACAGCAAACCCATAAAAGCCGTTAGACGGCAGAGGAATCTCGGACTATATACACCCCTCAGGGGCGGATCCAGGGTTTCAAATTAGGGGGGGGGCGCACTTAAAAAAATTGCGCCGAGCGGAGGGAGGCGCGAAATTTGTTTGGGTATTTCGTGTGAAAATTCACGATTTTACGCCAAAAAAGCAGATTACAGAATCTCCCTCCTACCCCTAACCTCCAATTCTAAAAATGAAACCGTGGTGAGCAAACTACATTGTATGTCAAATTTGTAGTTTAAGTTTCACTTCAATCCATTGAGTGGTTATTTAGGAGTTGCGGGTTGCAGAATCATCCTCCTACCCCCTCCACCCGGCCTTCAATGAAAAATCTAAAAACCATTGTGCACAACTACAATGTATTTCAAGTACATTATACAGTTTAAGTCAATCCATTGCGTGGTTACAGTCAGGGGAGTTGCGGATTGCAGAAATCTTACAGACGGACGGACGAACGAACGGACGGACATCAAGTGTTTGAGCAACGGGCGTAAAAACCTCATTACACTAAAAGATCAAACAACAAAAACGTATCAAAGTTCTCGAGAAATATGCTTACGGAAATCAGGTGTGAGATATGCATAAACCATTTTGTCGAGATTATTTTTACACTTTCATGTGCAGTTGTATATATTAATGTATTACAAATAAATTGTAGTCAGATTTTTTTTTTAAAAATGTGTAAAAAAATTGTACAGACATCCATTGGTAAATATAAATAATATAAACGTACCCGGACAAAGGATTTGTTCACACTTTCTTGTGCAGATACCTCGGGCAAATGCAGAGATTGTTACAAATAAATTGCTGTTAATTATTTTTTTTTTTTATTAATATGTTACTTTTGTATTTTAATGTACAATATACCAACGCGTATTTTTACTGATCTTTACTTGAAAAGTAAAAGGCAACATTTTCGAGTATTTGTATACAAATCAAACTTATATTTTTTTTTCATATGAAATTGCAGAATTTCGAATTCAAGAACTATTTGAACCATTATTTAAAGAGAAGTGACCATTTTCTTGGGATACTCAAGTATCTACACACTGTCTCAGTTTCATCATCCGATTCTCTCGTTATAGGTTTTCGTTGTATGTTTTATAAATGAGATCAATTGTTAAATTAATTATTCGAAGTATTGATTGAATTTACTTTTTAAATTACCTTTGACTTTTCTCGTCTCGTCGAGGAATAAGAAATGTATCCAATCTTGCTTGTTTTCTTGGTCTATAATTTTCGTCCATTTTATAATTTCTAAATAGCACGTGTACATGTAGTTGTAAAATTGACTGCAGAAATAATGTTTAATTAGCGTGAGAAAATAGTTGATGTCTGGTACCTCGGAACCAATCAGAATGGAATAATCTTTGAACTACTGACGGCGAATACATACACATCCAACGTGTATTTACAATGTGTAAGAATATTTTACTACAGGTCGCGAGTTAACCATTCCACAGGCGCATGAGGCATGGATTTCGTTTCCTCCTCCCCCCTTTTCTCTACTACCCCCCCCCTTTTTTCAAAAATTTTATATAAATCATTCCTTTTTCAAAATTTTCATAATCATTCGTTTTTTCTTCATTTGACAATATCAGTAGACGTCATACATCATGAATAATACATGTATTCTGTGTCCACATTTTTTCGACTGATACACGTATTATTAAAAGGAAACGAAATCCATGCCCCATGCGCCTGTGAACCATTCATGAAAAAGTTATTTATTGAACTGCTTAATTAACGTTATATAACATATGCTTTGCGAATTTTAGGGGGGGGGGGGGGCGCACGCCCCGCACGCCCCCTCTAAATCCGCCACTGCCCCTGTTCATATTTTTTTATTTGTTAATAACGTTTGATGCGCAGTACCTCTAGTAATTGGCGGAATCTTCAATTAGTTGAAGGCGGCCTCTTATCAAGTATGAAGTAGAAGTAAAAGTAGAAACATATGGCCTTAGGTGACCTTTTAAAACGCATGCACGAAACCTGTTGCTTCTACTTCTACTTCTACAATATAAGAGGCCGCCTTCAACTAACTGAAGATTCTGCCAATTACGTTGGGTGCAGTACTTTCGCGCTCTAAAAATTTACAATTTTACTTTAGAAAATGAAATTTAATGAGTATTATTTTTTTACTTTTGATTTTAAGATAAAACTATATATAACAGTTTTTGATGTACTAGTGGTTAATGACAGCTGAATTGAATGACTCAACAGAGTCACTCTTCAGTGTTCAGGGGGAAACTGTTCCAGTTTCGTATTGTTCGTGGAAAGAAAGATTGCTGTCTGAGTTGTAATCGTTGCAAATTTTTAAGACATTTTATGACAGTTAGATTTGTAATTAATTTTCGAACACTCGGTAATATGTTTCTTTCGTCTATATATGTGACAGAAGGAGAAATGGGTCCTTTTTAGTGAAAGTGCCTCCGATATCCTACGTTATTACACCTGTTGCGAAAACATTGTTGAAGTGTTTGAGAGCTTGACAACATGCTTTTGAACGATGGACACATCGTTGTTTAGCGGACATTTAGGGGCATTTGACGCACTATCACATTTAATATTATCCTTACAATAACTAATGCTACAGGTAAACATTTCCTTCAAGCGACAAAAATAGCGTCCAAATTTCGGGTCCGACATCCTACGTTAAGGTGCTCTCATCTTCATTTAGTGTTACTAAGTTTTCTATATATTTCCAGTATGATTGGCGTAATTGTTTCTGTATTCATAGCCAGAAATGATGGGTACTTTGCTCATTTGCGTATCTAAGATGGCGACGCCGGGACGTCTGCAATTTTCATATGATCTATATAGACGATATCATTCATAATTGCATGTGTGTCATTTTCTGAACTTGAAAATGATACATTGAATCAAGTTGAATTAAATGAAATAAAAATTAATGAAAACAATTAAATATTCGAGGTTCCTGGACTAAATGGAAATCCGAGGCGACGAACCCTTTTTTGGCCTTAAGAGTCTATGTAAAAATGTCTGAAATACATGAAACTGGTGGCGTGTGACACAAAATTTAACAATGAATGACATTTGGCGACATATTTTCTGAAATTAATTTAGATTCCTCAATAATATATGTAATTATATTAACTAACCTTATATTTCTAGCTTCTAAACTCGAGGTTCCCACATTAAATATAATATGATCATTTTTGCATGATCGCGATTTCTGGATATGTTGGTGTTTTATTTACTTATATTTGTCTCGTTGTTGACTGCTGCCAGATTTTTTCATTGTTTTATATAATTTATCTCTTTTCTTTATTAGTTTCTTTGTGTCATGCGTTATCCATGGTGTTATGGTTTTTGAGTGGAACGTGTTGTTTTACTAGACTTTCAAGTTTGGTTTTGAAGTCTATCCATAGATTTTCCGCTGAGCATGTACTAGCTGAAAAAATGTCTGCCGACGCAGTCGTACGAGAATTTTAACTGATTCTGCTAGAAAAGGAAACGGGAAAGAAATTTTGGCGAATTATAATAAAACAAGAATTAACATAGGATACCAATATGACCGTTGGACGGAATATTGAAGGAAGCGTTGAGAGTTCAAAATCATGCTGAAGTGCCATTGCGCATGTAGTCGGAAATTAGGACAAGCATAATTAATGATGCTGGGAGACAAGCCGCACAAAAAAAACGAAACAAAAACCAAACAAACAAACAAGCAAATGATGAAAATACACGTTTTAGGTCGAATCTCGTCAAGCAACTATACTATCGCTATACTCATGTTTTGAAGGTATAATTAACTTTTAAGCGCAAAAAAAAAACCTTTTAAAAAAGCCACAAAAACAACATTACACCTTTAACAAATCATCTGAAATCATTTTCAAACACCAAATAATTTGTAATGTGCCGATGTTTTCCCACATCATAAAATACACCGACTCCCTCCGGTGGAACATTTTTGGGGGGAGATGGGTCTTTTTATTGTTTTTTGTTTAAAAAATTATGTTTGTACTTTATCAGTATATTAATACATCCAGTGTGACATATAGAGGAGGAGAAGAAGAAGAAGAAGAAGAATACTTTACTGACCAATTAAGGACCCACAAGGGGCATAGCAATTACAATGATTGACAATATGGAATACAAACATACAATGTACATAATAACAACAAGGAAATATTGATAATGTCATATAATTATATAAGCCACCAGTGCAATTTGTTTGAATATAAATAGTTTTATTTCCAGTAAAATAAACTTTTAACAACAACCGTCAGTAGATCAGAGATGTGCAATCAATATCACGGCTGGTAATCGGCACAAGCAGAACAGTTGGTTCTGCAAAGAAATTCGTGAGGATAACTTCCGGTTTTGGTGGAGGAGAGTTCACGAAGACGCTTCGCAAGGTATGTACATGTCAAAAATTGAAATTTTCTTTTTTACTGCTCGAATATTGCAAAATCAGAGAATGCTATGCTGTGGCGAATGCTTCCACGATTAGAAACATGTATAGTTTATTCTTGTATATGAAGTGTAACTCTCACAAAATCAATCGTCCCACGAAAAACATGACGAAAATTGTGACACTCTTACATTTCTAAGTTGTTCTTGACAAAGATGCAAGTTAAATTTTCAATATTTTTTCATCATGGGAGTCCACTGTATAATCACAAATTGTGCATGTCTGTCTGGTAATAAATTCACGAACTGATGCCCGTCGGGTTTTTAAAAGTATAAAAGTAATATTTCATTGTTCATGGGCTGTCCACCTAGAAAGAAACATTTCATTTAAGGAATCAATTCATAATTGTAACTGCGGTTCCCATGATTTAACTTGTTATTGTAACATAAATACGTATTTTTCCTTTGATGTTTTTATGCAATAATCAACTTAAAAATAATGAACATTTACAAACCATGGTCTAACATGAAGATCTTGATGTTATTCCATGATTTTGAAGTCATATATCTGTTATTCCATGGTTTTGACGTATTAGGATCTGTTATTCCATGATTTTGACGTCATAAATCTGTCAATCATATAATTTCTGTTACAAAACATATATACCATGGATCTTACTCATGAACTTATTTAAACCAACTCATCCTTCGGATTCGTTGGTTTAAATAAGTTAATTCGTAAGATCCATGGTATATATAATACTTATTGATCATTTGTTGTTTGTGACAATTTCCATTGTGTATTGGATACACAAGATTGGAAAAAATTGAAAATGCACTGTAAGATAATTTTATAATCAAGAATAAGTATTATATATACCATGGATCTTACGAATGAACTTATTTAAACCAACGAATCCGAAGGATGAGTTGGTTTAGATAAGTTTATGAGTAAGATCCATGGTATATATGTTATGTAACAGAAATTACATGATTAACAGATTTGTGACGTCAAAATCATGGAATAACAGATCTAATACGTCAAAATCATGGAATAACAGATCTATGACGTCAAAATCATGGAATAACAGATCTATGACGTCAAAATCATGGAATAACATCAAGATCTTCATGTTAGACCATGGTTTGTAAAAGTTCACTATTTTTAAGTTGATTATTGCATAAAAACATCAAAGGAAAAATACGTATTTATGTTACAATTAAACTTAATGTGAATCATATCTTTATAATTTCTAATACAAATGATACACTCTAAATTAAATATCATACAGTTGAGAATAATATTAATTTGTGGTTTGTTTTTCTATTATGTAGTGTGCTATGTGTACACACTTGTAAATAAAAAAGATCTCTGTTAGTAGTGGTTACAAGATTTAAAGCACTTTACCAATTTTAAGGATATGTCCACAGTTTAATTGACATCTTGTGTTTAATTTATTCATGACTACTAGCACTAAGTGAATGTTTATTTACGTTAGACCTATGCTAGATACGATAACGAAACCCTCATTCCGCTTGTGCTTCAGTTAGGGTTACGAATCGGTCCCATTCAACGTATGGGAGCAAATTAAAATTTTCGCTAAGTGAATATTTGAACTTTCTTTTTGCATATCTGGTCATAACTTATTATTCCCTACAATTTTTAAGTAATGGCGTTACGAAATAAGTGTTACAATACCTGTTTCTACCTTCACGATCGATTTAGTATTCGAAAATTGTTTCTTGTCCGCCATTGCACCTTACGTATACTCTCGTGATGGATCTGAATGCCAAATATGAAAAACTTTACTACGAATAGTACGATGTGTTTTACTACGATTGATCCAAAGAAGGATATCTCCAAAACGAGGCTAGTGCACGTGAAATAGCAACTTGTAAACAAAATGTCGGACAGAAAGAAGATCTCATGCATTCAAATTTTCAGATGGATATAAGTCTACCATGGATTGATGCAGCGTTTACTTAACACCTCAAGGTTTACCTAAATATATTTATCGTTCACCCCCTTTAATTTTTCCAACCACTTACAACGGAATTAGGACAAAAAACCGCCCGGTGTGGGACCGATTCGTAACCCTCGCTGGGAGCAAAAGCGGACTGAGGGTTCCGTTATCGTATCTAGACCTATGTATGTACTGAAATCATGTAATATTATAACTTGTGTAGATCTGCGGTGAAGTTTCCGTCATCTTTAGTAAAAAGGTTGCACCGAATAGATGTGGAAACCCGTTTGAAAGGATATAAATATTTTGAAATTGAAAGAGATTTTTTTAATAAACTTGGTGTCCTGATTGATGGGGATTTTAAATTTGGTGTACTGCTATTTGTTTTTGTTCGTTTCCTTGGCGGTGATACAGGCAATCTATATCGAAATGGTTTTTTGTAAAGAGTCAATGTCAGTCCCCTTTTCCTCTTTCCCTTGAATCCTGGCATCTCCTGAAAGTAGACAGAGAATAGTTTATTTTGATTAGAGTATTTATCAGTTTTGTGTTTAAAAGTGTCAATTTATCAATTTTGCAGAAAACAATTACCAAAACTAGCAAATCTCCTCATGCATTCGCAATGTGCTCTATCAGAACCGATCTCCTCAAGCAGGAAAACGAGAAAATTGACAGTTTGTAGATTTATCTAGACTTCAATTTACTTCTGACGAATCGGAATTTATCCCCGATTACATTTAGACTCCCATGATGAAGAAATATTGAAAATTTAACTTGCATCTTTGTCAAGAACAACTTAGAAATGTAAGAGTGTCACCATTTTCGTCATGTTTTTCGTGGGACGATTGATTTTGCGAGAATAAACTATACATGTTTCTAATCGTGAAAGCATTCACCACAGCATAGCATTCTCTGATTTTGCAATATTCGAGCAATAAAAAAGAAAATTTCAATTTTTGACATGTACATACCTTGCGAAGCGTCTTCGTGAACTCTCCTCCACCAAAACCGGAAGTTATCCTCACGAATTTCTTTGCAGAACCAACTGTTCTGCTTGTGCCGATTACCAGCCGTGATATATCATAATATAATTCTGTACACACCATGCTTTTTCCTGTTATTTAGAATGATAGGCAATATTTAGCGTATTTTGTGATGCAGGTAAACCAATCGTAACTATTTGGCCATTCTCGCTACCTTGCAAATAACCTCGTATGCATTAGGCGTATAAATCGCACTACTTTTCACATGTCAGTTACATGAAAGTTTGATAAATTTATATTTTAAGCAATTTTCTATATTTCAATTAAAGTTTTAATTAGTTTTGCATGATTAGATTTTACTTAGTATGTCTTCCATATTGGATTTTCGTGGACTATATTTTTGTGCGGCTTAACTTAACTTAACTTCCGGCAAACAATTTAAGAAGAATTTCCACTATGTACGTACGAGGTTGAGAATGGCCGATCGAGTAGTTACGATTAGCAGGTAAACATCGACACGTTACAAATTGCATATTTAATATATGGTGTTCGAAAATGATTTCAGATGATTTGTTAAGGACTCAAAATACTTCTTTGGCACGATCTGGAAAACAGTATTGCAAAAGACATCCATAGTTTAAGTGTATATTAATCATAAGATAACCACGTCAACAGTAATTAGCAAACAAGTCATAATTAGGCTCGATAACTCTGTAATTTATTATGATCTAGTTTTCGATAATTCGAATGTACTGATGCTAAATGTAAAATAAAGGTAGTAGAATGCATTTTTAGGTTATACAATATTTCAGTTATATCGTGGCGCTCAATTTTATTGGTGGAGGAAACCGGAATTCCCGGAGAAAACCGACGACATGCCGCAAGTCACTGACAAACTTTATCACATACTGTTGGATCGAGTACACCTAGCCTGAACGGTGTTCGAACTCACAACGTTAGTGGTGATAGGTATTGATTGCATAGGTAGTTTTAAATCCAACTACTATGCGATCACGACCACGAAATTATTCAGATGGATTATTTAATTCAACTTTCATACGTATAACATGTGAAATTCACTTAGAAAATATTCTTTAAACGTCGCTGTATTAGTCCATGGGAGTAGTAGCCGACGTGGCAATGGGTACTGTGCCCCCACCTTTTTGGCAAAAAAAAATGACAGTTCAAATTGGAATAAGCAGAAAGTGCATCATAAATCGCGAGAGCGGATCCCGGGTGGCTAAATGAGTTGGGTCGTAAAACAAACAGATCGATATTCTCGAAGCCCTCGCTATGCAAAGAGTTTGTACATAACGGAATTAACTCGAATACAAACAATTAACATAAGGAAGAAATGCTTGGAGATACCAAACTGGTAATCGGAAGCCGTAAATTGAAGAAAGATGGACAACACAATGATGGACAAAATAAAGAAGACAAGTGGACGAAAATGATATATAAAACACTACACAGAAAACAAAAGATTGATCAACATAAACCCCACCAAAAACCGCGGTGAACTCATGTGCTCTGGAAGGGTAAGCAGTTCCTGTTCCACATGTGGCACCCGTCGTAAATTACCCTTGTTACAGCTATCAATGAGGAACGGATTGTGGTACGGAAAACGTTCCGTGGTCATTTGTGACACAGATACACAAAACACCCATTATTTGATCTAAGTTTTAAGTGACTTTACATCTACAGATGCAATCAGTGCCTATCATTACCCCTGGTTTTTAGTGGGGTTCGTGTTACTCGATCTTTAGTTTTATGTGTATGTTTTGTAGATCGTTGTTTGTCCTTTTTCCTTTAGTTCTTCTACCCAAACATGCCCATATACATGACAGACCAAAATGACATATATTTGTCGCATTATCCAAATGCGACCCATCACACAACAAGTGATACAAATAGGTCATTTATAGAAATAAATACTAAAAAACAATTCAAATTGCATATCCACACGACAGTGCTGAGTGCTCTTTAATCAGTAAGTACAAACAAATGTATTTATAACATAAATGTCAGGATGAAAAATTGGCAAAATGTCACTATATAAGTAAACAAAAAGCAAAACTGCTTATCAAAAACCTCCACACGCAAGATGAAAAACAAACAAGTAATCACTAAAAATAATTTTTTATATCTGAAAACACGACTATTCGAGCTGGCCCTATCGTGCTGAATGACACGTCACACTCGACAGCTCATGAGGCGGGAAAAAGAAGCGCCTCTATGAGCAGATAAGTAAAAGAAATCAATTTCAATCTAATTCATTCTTCAAACGATTAAAATTATATTTCTTCTACCCAAACATGCCCATATTCATGACAGACCAAAATGACACATATCCATCACACAACCAGTGATACAAATATGTCATTTATAGAAATAAATACTAAAAAACAATTCAAATTGCATATCCACACGACAGTGCCGAGTGCTGAAATCAAAGAACGGGTAAAGCCTATCTTTATTTATTTTTCATCTTGCGAAAATAACGAATTAAAAAGTTATAAATTTAATATTCTATAACCCTAAATTTTTGGAAACAGAGAGCCTATCAGGCAACGAGTCCTTAACATAGCCATCCTTAGCTGTTTCAGAACGCCACCTCCCGTGCTTTTTAAATAATCTATCTGAAATTCCTAAATTCGCACAAGTTGTGGCACCACCGGATCGTAAACTATGAAGACCAAACTTCTTAATATCAGGCACAAAAGACTGAAAAGCCTGAATAAACAACTCTCGCATACGACTGTAAGAAAGTGCTTTATCATCCCGCTTTAAAATGTACATATCCTTACACTTAGTTAAATTACGAAAAATATATTCATTAGAATCCGCCAAAATGTTACCCCAAACAAGGTATAATTCCAAATTTTTAACTGGACACAAATTTGAATCAGTACGCACAATAACTACAGAATTACCGTCTCTGTATATATCTGTTTTACTATTCGGTATAAATATGCAAATATACGTGGCTTCGAAAATAATGTCATTTCTTCTGATTTGTAACAACTCGGATACCCTTAAAAATCCAGCATACGCAAGTAAACATGCACAAATTGTACGTTGAGAAAATAAATAATTTTCTTTATAATTGGAATTATACATAAGCGACAATAGTTCTGGTGTAATTGGTTCCTTTTTCACGGTCGGTGTTGCTAACTTTCGCTTCGCACCTTCTAAAACATTTTTTACTAAATACGTATCAGTCGGAGACGGTTGTCCTATTAAATTATGTAAACTGTAAAAAGCTTGTGTAACTGGACTAACAGTACGACATGACTGAACTAATGACGAAAGGTAAATAGCAACAAAGAACGGTTTTGCAGGTAAAATATCTACACTGGATATTCCATTAATTGAAGCCCACTTTTTCCAACGAATAAATCCCAAATGGTATGTTTTTACAGTAGCATTCGCTCTAGATACATTTAGCAATTCTGGAATAAGGTCCACCGATCCAGCTAAAGATGCAGGCAATTTTTGTATGTCGGTTTTGAAAGCCTGGAAAAATACATGTATAAAAATAAAACATTTTTAAATACATAGTACATACATGTAGTTTTAAAGTATTCTGAAATATAAAACCATCACCTAATTAGTATTTCAACAAAGGATACATCTAGCTGCAATATGTAGCTCCTGTGACAAACTTGTGTCTCGGCAGAGCTACAACGCGGTCCCATTCGTCACAATGGAGCAAAAAAAAAGTTGCAGTTGAAAAATAAAAACTCACTATTTACGCTTCAAACATTTCATTATAACTATTACTGATGATCCCAGTCCTTGTTAAATCGGTTTGGCTGAGAAATATATGCTTTTCAAAGTTAGCAACAACCTTGTTCAAATTTATCGATCGTTTTCCATAACCGGAAACTACGGAAGGCGGAGCTTTTCTAAATATGGTATTTCTTACTACAAGCTGATGTAACATTCTAATCGTAACTACTCGGACATTCTCGCTACCCTGTTATTTGCAGGGTAGCGAGAATGGCCGAGTAGTTACGATTGGTAAACATTCACGCCTAAATCGCCAAATATGGTATCGACATCCAAATAGTGAGGCCGGAAATGACGAAATTCAAAATGTAAACATGGATTTTTATTTTGTGGGAATTACATTCTAAAATACTGGTAGGTGATAAAAACTTGTTATAATAATGGACAAAAGGAAAGATTATGTCTTATTATTGATAAATGCAGGCGTCAGAAGCTCTGTAAGCGAGCGCAAAAAATCTCGGCGGCTGCTCCATTACGTGTAATGGCATCCCGTTATAACCCTTGCGAGTAAGCGAGCATTTAGGGTTTTATTATTAGAACTAGATACATCCCTTGTTTGCACTGTCCTAAACTACATTTAGGACTGACACCCCACCACCAGTGTTAGTACTACAAGGCTAGTCTAAAACTAACCTTAAGCTTCAATCTGAACACCATCAGATAAGCATCATAACCACCACCAATTAAATCAGTTATATACTGAAATCTATTCTCAAAGCTAACATTCTGAATGTCAGATCCACATTGCCAAAAATGGCCTTGTTACTTTTTCCAGGTGAATAGAATTCTTTCTTAGTAGGTAAATATATGTAACCTTTAACCTGATCAATGAAATCATCACCACCTGGACATAGCATTGGCCAAAAACTGGCCGACTGCCAACATGGAACAATTAAAGTTCCCACAGCGTTACACTGTTTCATATATTTCAATATACGGGTTATCAAAAATATAGGCGGTACAAACAAGCCATTAACGCCATGCCAATCAACTGTAAAGGCATCAATGCCAGTGGAATACACATTCCAAAATCTGGAATAAAATATAACCAACTTATAATTGTGATCAGAGGCGAACCAATCAACCTCGTGTGGCCCCCAAAGGGATTCAACAAGTTCAAATATAACATCAGATATACCCCAGTCGTCATGATCACAAATTCTACTAAGATAATCAGCTCTATCGTTCTCTGACCTAGGTATCCAGACCATATCAATGTTGACGTTAAATTTCAAACATGCACTGAAAATGTCCAAAGCTAACTCTTGAAGAACAGTTTTTGTACTACCTTTGCCCACAATACTGACCACATTTTGATTGTCTGTGAACCATTTTATCCTCTTACCCGACAATATATGAATCAAAGACAATAACACCTGTTTCACAGCAGTGAGTTCTTTCTATGTAGAACTGTTCCCTTTTTCCGAATCTAGCCACATACCATGAGCTATATCTATAGGAGTCTCTACTATATAACCACCATAACCTGTACCACTAGCATCACTAAAAACTATTTGTTGACAGGATTCATCTAATGTAAAATGTTTTACATTAACAAGCTGAAAATTGTTTCTCCAAAACACAAGCTGTTCAAGGCTAGATTCTGACAACTTAATGTACGAGTTCCAAGAAAGAGAACTGTTGATATCTATACTTAAATGTTTAGTCATCAAATATACAATATTACCAATGACTGAATATGTAGAAATAATTTGTCCTACTAAAGATGCTACCTTTCTAACATATACTGTTTTGCGCACAGATAAACATGAACAAATATCTGTAATAGTATTGATAATTTTCTCAACCCTGTCTTCTGGTATCTTATAATATCCATACTCAGTGTCAATAATAGTACCTAACCTAGCTGCGGAACCGTAGCCCTTTATGGTCTTATTACTAATTTTTTTTTCTTAGCAGACCATAGGGCTACGGATTTCACTCTATCAAAAATTTGCGGAACTCCTACCAAGAATACGTCGCACCTTTCAACAGTAATTTTCACAACAAAACGCTTTGTGAGAGCGGAGTCATGTGGATAACTCGTTTCGTTACATATTTATCTATCGCTTTTCATATTTACTTACTTATTATTATTCATTTCTAGCTCATTATAATAAAAAATGTTTCGATATTAACTGATTTCACCTACTTAGTCCCGCCGTTTGTATACATGAAAAACTTGGAATATGTTGAATGAGAGTTCACCTCAGTTGGAATAATCATAGAAGAAAATAACATTTCTGGTTAATATATGTAAAATATTTAACTGTGGTTTGACTAAATATTTTATTTCATAAACAAAATCTCCGTGCAAAATGTGCGGTAAAACGTAAACAAACCGAACACGTGTTTTGCTGTATAGAGTCGTCTCTCAAAAGTCATGTGACCTCAAAGCGAGAATACCAACAAAGACAAGATGGCGGGACTAAGTAGGTGAAATCAGTTAATATCGAAACATTTTTTATTATAATGAGCTAGAAATGAATAATAATAAGTAAGTAAATATGAAAAGCGATAGATAAATATGTAACGAAACGAGTTATCCACATGACTCCGCTCTCACAAAGCGTTTTGTTGTGAAAATTACTGTTGAAAGGTGCGACGTATTCTTGGTAGGAGTTCCGCAAATTTTTGATAGAGTGAAATCCGTAGCCCTATGGTCTGCCAAGAAAAAAAATTAGTAATAAGACCATAAAGGGCTACGGTTCCGCAGCTATACCTAACCATACTAGACGTTTAACAGGTTGCCAGAATGACTTTTCGGCTTTTGGAACAAAACCACTCTTTATCAAGTCAATGTTCACCTCATTGGCAATATTTTGACATAATTGTTCATCTGGATCAATGCCTATCCCATCGTCAAGATACATAATAATTTGTTTACCCTCAGAACGCCACTTTTTTACAAGTGGTCTGATAATCTTTGTAAACAAATAACATGCAGAAGCTAATACAAGAAATTTGTAAAATATACGTACTCCATCTTATAACCAGGAAAACCCCAAATATTCAGTATGGGGATAAAAAATGTCAACATGATGATATGCCGAGTGAATATCGAACTTAAAAAGACTGGAATTATGTTTAATATGTTGTGTAGCTGTTCTCATGTCTTCATACTTGACCGGTTGTTTCCATAAATGTTTGTTAACGACCCGCAAATCAAGAATAAGTCTTTTTTTACCGTTAGAATGAATAGACACAGTTAACGGATTAACAACAGTAGGTTGAACGTCACACGTGACAATTAAACCTCTATCTAATAAGTCTTGAATAGCTGAATCTACAAAATCAGTATGCTTCATGGCAGATAAATTGTTAGATAAACAAACAGATGGTGGAACTGAATAAAAAAGTATCTTATAACCATCCCTAATTGTGTCTATAATGAAATCATATGCACCTATGTCTATCCAAAATTGTATGTTACTCTTAAGTCTACCCTTGACAATAATATTTGCATGACCCTGTTCATATTCAAAATAATCATGCGTAAATTTTTCTATGTGATCAGAATTATCTGAATTTTCAACATTATAAACAAAATACTCATCTTTTACAAATTCAGTTTCCGGCCTTTGTTTGGGTAGCTGGCTTGTTGCTGACAAATGGACAGTTGGCCCTCCAATGTTTGACTGATTCCCAAGCGTAGCAGGGTCCTCGTTGACTTTTCCCAGCATAGGCACCTTGTGTGAATGGGACACCTGTGTACCAAGGTTGCTGGGACCCTCGAAAGGGCGGCATAGGTGGAACATAAGAATATCCTGCAGGTTGTATGGCAGCGGCGTTATAGCTAGACTTCGGCCATGAATTTTTGTTTTTGGACTTCTTCTTCCTAATAGCACGGTTTTCTGCCCTAATAATCTTTGATTCGTCATCAGAGTCGCTTGCTATCGGATTTGCCTCGTATTGCCGGGCAGTGTTCCATCCGCCGTTAGACGTGTCAGCAATTTTAATTAGTTTGTTGCGGTGCTTGAGCCTTTCTATGCAACAATTACCAAGTCGCGCGCATAAGCCACAGGTACTCGGGGATAGGATCCCCCCTTTTTTTGTGAAAAAAAAATTCCCCGTTTTTTTCTTTCTTTTTGGTATTTTTGTGATTAACTTGTGCTATATCATCAGATAAATCTCACTATTTCATATCATATAATATTGATCGTGGCAGGGGCTGGATAGTAAACTGGAGGAAATAGTGAGATTTCTCTGATGATATGAAATAGTGAGATTTATCTGATGATATAGCACAAGTGGGGGATCCTATCCCCGAGTACCTGTGGCATAATCAATCTTTGTATTGTCAATAGCCCATAAAGCCTGTGTTAAATCCTCCATATTTTCAGTATTAGAATTGAATTGAATTTTGTTGCCCTCAGATCTCCACTTATACTGTGCGTCAGATTTCAATTTCTTCACATGCGACTTCATGAACTGCGTGGTCCCATGAATTTCATCTCTCAAAACACCTATTTTTTCACTTACTTTGGCCTCGACTATAGCCTCAATGTTCTTACTTTGTTTATTAACAGCGTCTAAAACTGTTTTTAGGGAAACATCGTCAGCTGGTCCGTCGCTTTCGTCCATCGTAGAAAATAATTATTTTTTTTTATATCTGAAAACACGACTATTCGAGCTGGCCCTATCGTGCTGAATGACACGTCACACTCGACAGCTCATGAGGCGGGAAAAAGAAGCGCCTCTATGGGCAGATAAGTAAAAGAAATCAATTTCAATCTAATTCATTCTTCAAACGATTGAAATTATATTTATTGTGTTGTCTGTTCTTCTTCGATATACGGATTCTGATTACCCCTTTGGTATCTTCAAACTATTCTTACTAAAATATGCATGATTAATTTTACTCCCTCCCGTTGTCAGATATACTCAACACAACCTGATGTGATAAAACTTGTCAGTGACTTATTGGAATTCGGTGATTCTCTTCCTCTACTCCGATTTTCTCAACCAATACAACTAACGGGCATTCTAACTGAAGCATTGTTGAAAGCGGCGATATAATCGGAAGAGGCTTGTGTGTGGCCAAACCACATCTGGTTACAGCCTATGTCATATGTGAAGTATTCCTAAACACGATAATGCATATCTTTGGTTACCGCGGTATGAAACAACAAATGATAAGCCAACCAAAAATTAAAAAAAATGTACTTATGTAAAATCACACCATCTTTGATATTTACAACTAGATAAGATTATCCAAGGTCTATGACAATGTTGCATCCAATGATCCATGATTGTTGTCAGGCCAGATCAGGCAGTTGAGCCATGAGTTGATCGATTGATTGATTGTTGCTTAACGCCCAGCGTCGAATATTTCATGCATATTCAGGGTGGGTAACAAATTCAACAATATACAATTATCAACCTTGTAAGAGAGTGATATGACGGATTGTATCCCAGAGAAAGATTATGTCACCCGAGGATGGCATAAACTCTAGAAGGGAGACAATCCGTCATATCACACTCTTACAAGGTTTATAATTGGTCGAATATCCTACACAGTGCCATAATTATTTGGTCTAGTTCATATCTGACAACAGATACCAAGTGATGACCCATATTCAGTACGTCTATACTTATTTTGACAATGGAGTATGAAATCATCATACAATTATCGCGTAGGGTTGATATTACCATGCGGCCTAGCGTCCAGCGGTTGATCGAACGGAATGTCAAATGTCATGTGACGTTCTTTAGACTAATCAAATTCAAGATATCTATATGAGTATGTAATAATATCAAAAACACTATACAGATATGCAGGAGCAATGGGACAAACGTGATAATGACTTTTGACTGCCACTGAAAAATATGGAGAGTTGTATAGAGACGAAAAATTCAGTCTTGGTTCTTTCTTGGCTATGTTGCGCATAGTCTTTTCAAAATCTAAAAAAAGAATTATTTAACGTTCAGTGAGTGTGACAATGTTAACACGTTACCCACTATGGTCCACGATCGGACTTCTCGTATTAATTATCGTGAGTGGTTATTGTTTAATGCCAAATGAATAATTTTCAACTATATCGTAGTGAGAAGAAGTATATTCGACGAGATGATAATGTTGTCCGCTTGGTACTAAAGCAACACGCTTAGTTGGATGTTTATAGTGCTAGCTCACTAAAACAACAATCCGCGGTTAGATATGTTGCTCCACTTGGACACATTATCCCGATTCCGAGCCAACCAGTCTACTTTTTCTCCTTAATGGTGCGTGCTAAGCGGAGAAGCAACAGATACCAATGTTATAGTCTTTGGTTTGACTCGACCTGGGCCACTAATCCACGATCTACGACATTCGAGGCGAGCATGCTTACAATTACACCACAGATGCAGTTTTCCGGATGCTTGCCGTGATAACCGTCATCGAGAGGCCACCCCCTATCCACATGGGAAAACGTTGGGCAGCTTTGAGGGTCGAACCCCTAGGTGAGCCATGTCACATTATTTGCAGTCACTTAAAATCCAATTAATAAAATGAAAACGAAAAAAATACAATTACAACAAACATGTATCTTTTTTTTCCTTATGATGTTTGCTCGAGTTTTCCGAGAATTCGACACAAAAGAGGTCGATTTACATTAGGTCAATGGCAATTTTGCAGGGACCGACAAAAATATTCGGCTTATTCGAGATATCGAGACAATGAAGTTCGACTATATGAATTTCATGTCCCTGTGAAAAATAACCAAGCACCTCATTATATTAATGAATAAATCCCCCCCCCCCCCCCCCCCACGATTTTTCTAAATACTGTTCGGATTTAATTATCAACAAAAGATGTGTTCTGTACATTAAGAATTAATAGACTAGATACGAAATTCCATTTTATTTTATTTTACAGTCCATTTCCATTATAAGACACATTGACTGAATACAGTTTTTTTTTATTTGGTGACGGGTACACATCTGAAATCATAGGTAACAATACTCGATTGGATTTCTATATCGTCAGTTTTATCACATTGGTAGTTTTCTGGACAATCACATCTGAAACGACGAGAAAATTTACAGATAAAAAAAAAAGTTAACATGTGCATCTATTCTTTTTTATACTCTGTAATAAAAAAAATTAAATTAAATCGCCATAAGACAATCATATTAGAATATAGTTTGTCTAATAAATGGTACGAAAATAGCGGAATTTTAATAGGGGTTATAATCACAATAACCCCAATTAAAATTCTGCTATTTTTGTACCATTTATTCTCTACACCAAGTTATTCCCACAACACGAACACCTCATACCGAGGATTTACCATATCAATTTTGACCAAACTAAAGCTAACGGCATTGCTATCAAGGGGCTGTCATGGCCGTGATCGTATGGTAGTTGGATTTACAACTACCTGTGCAATCAGTGCCTAATAACGTTGCGAGTTCGATACAACATTATGTGATAAAGTTTGTAAGTGACTTTGTCATATTTTTTGTCCTTCATCCCCTTAAAGTTAAATGGTCGTACCGTAATATTTGTAGTAGCATTATATCGGGCTTCTGTCAGTTTCACGTGCATTCCATGTTGATTAATCATACAATTAAGTATAGATATATGTGAGTGAGATGATTCAATAGAATAAATAGATACATGTACATCATCAATATAGATAAAAGTGATTTTGAAGCTTTCAGTAGGCCATTTAAAATGGTTAAAATCTCTATTAAAAAATATTTAAAAAATCTTTTTATGAACATTATGAAAAACTATTAACAGAAAAACTTTCCTCCCCTTATATAGAGCCATGCTTCGAGCAACCAGAAATAATACTTTTTGTGATACTTTAGCCCTACAGGAAAAATCATCATATGAAAAAATACATACAAAATATTGTAAAACAGTTTTAGGCCTTAAAAAAACTGCATGTAACATTTCGACATTATCAGAGTTGGGGCGACTTCCTATTGCTTCCTTTATTAAAACTCAAGTTATGATGTATTTTGTAAGAATAAATACTAATAATATAAACCCATTAATTAAAGAATCCCTTAATGTTAATAAATCTTTACACGATGAAGGCTTCTACACATGACACATGGTATACTTTGGCATTAAATGTCTTTCAAGAATTTGATTTGGATGTTGAAAATTTTTCTAATATGGATCAGTGTTTCCATAAGATAAAAGTTCCATTTAAAAAAGAATGTAAAAAGGTTGTCCACAATAATTACATTCAGAAAACTAAAGACAAACTTTCAAAATTAATAGACAATTCAAAATTTATTTGTATAATAAAATAAAACATGATATTGTTTTGGAAGAGTATTTGATACAGGAAAAAAACTTTAAAAATAGACAACTCATAGCTAAATTTCGGACAAGTGACCATTGTTTGCAAATTGAAACTGGTCGATATATTAATATACCCCATCAACAAAGAATTTGCACTACTTGTAATATCTTAGAAGATGAATATCACTTCTTTTTAAATTGTCATTTAAACCAGCAACCAGGAAATTTACTAATAAATACTATTGAAAATAAATGTCCTTCTTTCACTAATATGTCACCCATGAATAGACTTGATTACATACTCAATCCAACTTCAGATCTTTTATCGGTTGTTTGCACCTTCATAAAACAATCACTAGACTTGAGACGATAGGGTCCACGCCGGTCAAATATTTCTCCTACATTTACATATTTATTATGTTTGTGTTGTGTTTCTTTTATGTTTGCATGCTTTTGTATTGTAATTGCTTGACCCATATGGGTGTAATATGCATTTTGAATAAATAAATAAAAATTAATGACTCGTCATGTAAATAGTCAATTGTTTTATTTGTGAGCCGCTTGAAGTAATTTTCCCATTTATATGACTAGGCTACAGATATTAAGCTTGCCAAAGAAATGGGTCAAATTACTGTTAAACTCATTCATTAATAGTAGATCGGCCTCTAACAACGACCTGTATAATAGGTTGCAACAGGTTGGTGGTTTTCTACGGCTACTCCGGTGTCCTCCACCAATAAAACTGATCGCCACGATATAACTGAAATATTGTTGAAAGTGGCATTAAACACCATAAGTCTAAGCATGTAACATTGGTCTCTATCAACGGCCTCTTACAGACATTAGAAGCCACTTTTATAATATTATTGTAAAACAGTTAATACTCACTGATGATTTGAGTAAAAATTACAGTTGCGGTTTGACAATATTAAAGATGGGTCACGGTTCCAAGCACAAACTGCCCATTTACATATGGAATTTGGTTCACAAATGGGTAAATACTCTTCCAATGGTATTATCTGAAATGAAAACATCAATGCTGTAAACATTTTTTTTATCTTAATATTTAATTCTTAATATCCAGAGAGCTGATAATTAACCAAATAATAAAAATTACCCAGCATTTATTAGTTTTTGACAACAGACTAAATGTAACGAGAGACCCGGGGAACTACTGCAGGACCACACTCCTAAGCACAAATGTCGTTTGATCGCACCTAAAGTGGGCTTTTCTCCTCATAAGTCTACATCAAATCTTGTAGTACGATATAGCTGAACATAACTGGACGTGGCGATAATAAATACCAAACTGGAAGTGGCGATAATAATACCAATTCCCCTAACACAACTGAAATGTAAATACCACATTGGACGTGGCGATAATAAATACACATTCCTATATCACAACTGAAATGTACATACCAAACTGGAAGTGGCGATAATAAATACCAATTCCCCTAGCACAACTGAGATGTAGATACCAACCTGGAAGTGGCGATAATAAATACCATTCCCCTAGCACAACTGAAATGTAAACACCAAATTGGAAGTGGCGATAATAAATACCAATTCCCCTAGCACAACTGAAATGTAAATGCCAAGCGGGAAGTGGCGATAATAAATACCATTCCCCTAGCACAACTGAAATGTAAATGCCAAACGGGAAGTGGCGATAATAAATACCAATTTTCCTAGCACAACTGAACTGAAATGTAAACACCAAACTGGAAGTGACGAAAATAAATACCAATTCCGCTAGCACAACTGAAATGTAAATACCAAACTAGAAGTGATCGAAATAGACACCAATTCCGCTAGCACAACTGAAATGTAAATACCAATCGGGAAGTGGTGATAATAAATACCAATTATTCTAGCACAACTGAAATGTAGATACCAAGCTGGAAGTGGCGATAATAAATACCAATTTCCCTAGTAGAACTGAAATGTAAATACCAAACTGGAAGTGGTGATAATAAATACCAATTCTCCTAGCACAACTGAAATGTAAATACCAAGCTGGAAGTGACGAAAATAAATACCAATTCCGCTAGCACAACTGAAATGGAAATACCAAGCGGGAAGTGGTGATAATAAATACCAATTATCCTAGCACAACTGAAATGTAGATACCAAGCTGGAAGTGGCGATAATAAATACCAATTCCCCTAGTAGAACTGAAATGTAAATACCAAACTGGAAGTGGTGGTAATAAATACCAATTCTCCTAGCACAACTGAAATGTAAATACCAAACTGGAAGTGGCGATAATAAAAAAAAACAATCCCTCTGGCACAACTGAAATGTATATACCAAACTGGAAGTGGCGATAATAAAAAAAAAACCAATCCCTCTGGCACAACTGAAATGTAAATACCAAACACTAAATAGCAAACCACGAAAAAAACGTTAAAGATTACAGCCGAGCTTACATCTAATAATATTTGCACCCGATTAAGAAAGATCTTCTTTATTACTACACTAATTTCTAATTTTTAAAATAGTTTCAAATTATTGTATGTGACATCAATGCACTGATTACTAGGCTGATGTTGGGAGTAATTCAAGAAACACTTTCAAATTTTTGAATTTCTTAAATTACAAAACTATAATATAATGTTCAAATCAATAGTCCAACTCATATCAACCATCTATGTCTGAGGAGGGCGTCGTGGTCGTGATAGTGTGGTAGTTGGATTTACAACTACCTATGCAATCAGTGCCTATCATTGGGTTCCATCTAAAAGAACAAAGCACCCGAAATATAACTCGTAAAAAAAGTGACAGTATCTGGGTTCCATCTCAAACTATTGGACTCGTCTATCCAATGGAATGAGAATTAGGATTCCCCATAAGGCCATATACATCCTCTTATAAAATGTAATGTGTGATCTTTAAATATTCTTCCGTTTATCTGACGAACCTTTTATCATATATAAATTATTTCTGTTTCTAGTTAGAGAAACAAACCGTTTCTACCATAAACCCGAAAAGCATATCGTTCCTAGAATGTGTCTAATTTGCCTGTTCACCTACAATTTGTCTGAAGATTATAGGAGACAATTGTTCTTATCCTATGTCTGCTGAGCAATTTGTTTTTCTATCTTGTGTTTTAGAGCAATTGTTCTTGTCTTGTATGGGGACCCTCGTGGTCGCGATTGTACATGGTAGTTGGATTTACAACTACATATATTTTAAACATATTTTATTGTTCAAAAAGACAAAAGGATAAGACACAAGTTAAACAACTTAGACTGTCTTCTCCCATTACATATATTTCAAAATACACAATTAAATATTATAATTTAATTACACAATTTTATAGTAAAGTTTTATAGTAAATGAAGACATGAAGAAAAATAATAATAAACAATTAAAAACCTCATGGAGCCTCATTGACTATATGATCAAAATATAGATAATCTATTGATACATATCGAACAGATCCAAATGTGTACTAGGTGGCAATAGACATATTAAATTTCATTCATCTGTTGGGATTTAGTTGCGGAAAATATTCATGGTAAGTATTTTTATTTATTTTATAAGATCAAATAATCATCAATGGTTACCCAGAGGTTTTATTTTCAATTATGATCATTCGAATACCACCTTATAATATGTTATACCTGTAAGGAAATTTACAATTATACTGAAAAACTATCAGTGTCTTTAATATATCTTTGAATAATCAAAAATATTTCACTATTTGTTTCATCTGATAGAAAATCATTTCCATGTCATAAAGTGTCAACATTTATTTCTACCCCGTTCATATTCAGTAAGCCAATGATATATATATATATGTATAATATAGCGATTACAAAATAGCAAAAAATGTTCCGCATTTTCTTTTGGATATCCACATATACAATTTTGATTTGAAATTAAATTGGCAATATACAAGTATTCTTTCAATGCACTATATTTTTCTTATCCTCGTGTGTAATACACTAAGATGTATATTACCACATTTTGAAAATACCTATGTAATCAGTGCATATCACCACTAACGTTGTGAGTTCGAATCCCGCTCAGGCGAGGTGAACTCGATATAACATTATGTGATAAAGTTTGCCAGTGACTTGCGGCCGGTCGGTGGTTTTCTCCGGGTATTCCGGTTCCTCCAACAATAAAACTGATCGCCAGGATATAACTGAAATATTGTTGAAAGTGGCGTTAAACACCATAGCCCTCCCTCCCTCCCTCCTTCTTACCTTGCATCTGATGAGACAACTGTTCTTACCTAATATCTCCATGATATAGCTGAAATATTGCTGAAAGTGGTGTTAAACACCAAAACTCAAATCAAATAAAATCTTACCTTATGTCTGAAGAAGCTTCGGACGGGATTAAATTGACTTTGAACAACACATAAAATCACTGCTAGTATTAAAATATTAGTGGTTTTGTGAATCATGGTTACTGCATATACTGAATGGGACGATAATTTGGATGGACATTATATATATGTTATTTGACTGTGCCGTAGGAGTTCTCGTACGTATCTCCTTTCAATTAAATTCTTCTTCAATCATACTCAAAGTAAATACAGCTAATTGGACGTATTATCCCTTCATGATGTATCACGTTGAGACTACAATAGATAAAGCGGACATAACATCATTATGTGGTGGTTATAGAGTAATTTGAAATTCTTACTGGCAGGTGAAGAACACGTGTGAATGTGTTGTCAAATTGATGTTCGCTATTGAATTTCCTGTAAATTCTGTAAATCATGACAGAAAGGGGAAAACAAATATCCGATATGAATTCATATTAGCAACACGATATTAACAATAGGGAACATATTAACAGGTGTTAATTCTAATGAAGCAGTTTGATGCTGTTTATTTTTGGAATGACTCGTGTACGGCGTTGAAGTTTTCAAATTAACGGTCGTCAGTTTATACAAAGTGCGATATGACAAAATTATATATACACAAAGAAAAAAGTTAAGCACCCCCTGATATGTTAAAACATAGTAAGTTACAGTAAGTTTAGATTCTAATATTTATATTGATTATAGCAAGAACAATGTTCCATTAAAAAGATGTGCTCACACAGGTGTGACCATTATGTCTAATATCGACTAGTCATGCTCGTGAACCATGCCTCTCACGCATTACTCAAAATTCAGTATGTTCACGCTCCGAATTTGGGTATTTAAATCCGGTGTTTTAAAAAATGTATTCATTCTCAGTAAGCATGGTACGAAGGCGAATATCAGAAGCACAAAGATGGCAAATAATCGGCATACATACAACAGGGATGTCCTTCAAAGCTATTGGATGTCAGATGGACTACCACTACTGTAGTCAGCCGACTGGTGAGAAAACACACACACACCAATAATGTGAAAGACTTGCCAAGATCCGGCAAACCACGGGTAACATCTGATCGTGACGACAGGGCATTGCAGCGTTTGGTTAGATGGATGTCATTCGCAACCAGTCCAGTACTCAAACAACACTGGCTGCCCAATAGACGTCTGTCAACAAGAACAGTTAGAAACCGTCTGAAATCAGCGGGACTTAAGTCAAGGAGAGTCATTAAACGTCCAATATTGGCAGACCGACATCGATGAACACGTTTGCCATGGTGTTTAGCACGACGTGGTTGGAATTTAAAGACATGGCGCAAGGTCCATTGGTCAGACGAGAGCCGGTTTCTGCTTCATGTAACCGACTGCCGGATGAGGGTTTGGAGACACAAAAATACAGCCTATACCCCAAGGAACATCCAGCCAACTGTCCCTTACAATAGAGGTTCAGTAATGGTTTGGGGTGTATCTCTCATGACTGCAAGCTGGATTTAGTCACCATACCAGGCAACCTAACTGATGATCAGTACATCAGAAGCGTCTTGCAACCAGTTGTTGTCCCCCATTTCGACAACCACCCATTAGCTACAAGGCCTGTGTATATGGATGACAACGCCAGGCCTCATCTTTCAAGAGCAGTAACCGCCTACCTCCAAAGCGAAGCCGTGACTTCTGTTCCTTGGCCAGCCATGATCCCGGATTTGAATCCCATAGAGCATATTTGGGACATGTTAGGCCGTCGTATACAGGCTCGTGAACCTCCTGTGCAAAACATTCGTCAGTTGGAAGCAGCATTGCATCGGGAATGGCAGCAGTTATCACAACAGGACATCCGACGTCTAACTGGAGGGATGAGACGCAGGGTTGAGGCCGTCATCCAAGCACGTGGGGGTTACACCCGGTACTGAACTTTGAACAATAGATGTCTTCAAGTGATTCATTAGTGACGTTTTAAAAGTGAAATGACAATCTTATCGTGCTTTTTGAACTGTGAAGGTCAATACTTAAAATGGACATGTTTTACTGCAAAAACTGGCCTTGTGATATTGTGATTAAATATTCATTAAATTAAGATTTTTCTTGATTTTTTTTGTGGTTTCTTACAGCCAATGTAATGTCCTAACACCATTACGTTCTTGAGATTATCTGGTCAGTAATCTCGTGATGCTTGTCGTATCATTTGTCATTTCAAAAAAAACATGGGGGTGCTTAACGTTTTCTTTGTGTATATATCAAGGAACCACTTAAAGGGGCATTCTCTGCCAAAATCGTAAATTTTTGTTACCCATAAAAACTATCAGTTATGATTGATGCCTTAATAAAACATGTTTCTGTAACTTATAAATGTTATGAAATGTACGCGCATCGGGGAAAAAAGATGCAACCGCTCATGTTTTGAGATCGATCAAGAAATGGACGCCATCTTATCATTAAATCAGTACAACAATGCACTTATTTCTTATTTTCTGTGAATCTGCTTTTAGTCGGCGTTAATTACGGACAAAGAACCATGCAAGTTTGCAGTTAATAAGCGACAAAATACAAATTATTCGTTTTTACCTGTCACTAGTAAGGTCAGTTGCATACGGAGAAAGCGAGGTCAAATTGTTTGCTTGCAAGGAAATAATAAATCGATGGTAATTTTCGTTCTCAAAAGGCGAAAAGTGGTACGATAAGCTGTTTAATGTGAAATATTTAAGAAATAAATCATGGAAGCCAGAATGTGTTGGCGGACATTAGTATTTTATCCCGAGCCAGAAGCGAGGGATAAAATTTACTAATATCCGCCAATCCATGTTAAAGCTCAAAACACATTCTGGCTTCCATGATTTATTCCGATTCTGATATGTCTAAGTGTACAAATACGGTAATATACATTGATTGGAAGACGGTAATTTATATTTACGCTTGCGGAAAATGTCGCACACAATTTATGTAACTCAAATAATACTGCGTCCTCTATCGGCATTATTCAGGTTACAATTTATGCTGCCAATGGAAAAGTCAGTCACATTCACCGGCCCATGTGCTAATGAGATTATACCGAATGGATAACTCTCTCGTTTGTTAACAAAGCGAAAGAAGGAGGTTATGTTAGAATTACCTAATATTTCATCATTTTATAGCTATTTACCAATTTCCAAAACATAATTTTTTTGGTCAAAATCGTAGCTAATGCCTCTTTAATATATTTATGTACAGTGTGAGTATTAATTTTTGAATTCTTCAAGGTACTGAATAATAATAGATCTTAACCAGTTTTGCAAGTTGTCACGGTAATTAAGGAGAGTGCAACAGGTCTTGAAGATTGGGCCGTTACCATATCGAGTAGACCCATGCTTAGCTCAAGAGTGAAACATAGCCAGAAATCATGGGTGATTTTGCTCATGAATATTCATAAACCAAATCGCGTCATGTATGACGTCAGCAAATAAACGTTGAACCATATTTGGAAGACGCTGATGAAAACTCGTATCTATTTTTTCTAAATAATATTTCATCACAGTTTTGATCACATAAATAACTTCATAATTCTTTGTGATCGTATCAAAATTAATTGTCATCATATGTTCATTAGGAATCCGATGATGTGTGTAATTTAAGATCGAAAATATATTTAATGCACCCCCCCCTTTTTTTCCACGAAATAAAAATATATAAATAAAAAATATATTGTGCATTTTTTTTCAATTTCTGCCCCACATTTATAAGTATTAGTATGTCATTGAAATCGTTTAGTATAGGATATATATTGTTAAATTTGTTGAACTTTATATATCAGCAATTTTGTTACCAATTGTATTAGAATATAGCCACTTGTTCTGTTGTGTTGTCGAAATAAAAAAATACCCTTGTGGAGCCTTTTTTTAATTGTTTATTTACATTTACAATGGAATGCGGTGCTTACTCAAATAATGCCATGTCTAGCAGAAGCAGTTTTACGAAATAGTAGATTTTTTTGCGTGAACCCCTATTGAATCTCTACTAGAAAGGTAAACAAAACTTGTGAAGCCCTCTTTTAAATTATCGTGGGAACCTTTAATTTGTCAGCAAAATATTTATCGAAGAAAGATTCCTCAACAATGTTACCGGATCTGACGGAATTTGTCCCGGGCAATTAGAATGCGGATTGTAAGAAAAGTGCTTTTAGGTCTTGAAAACCGTACAGGATGCATTTTTTCACTTCTTCTCAATGCTTCTGAATGGCGCTTACGCTTCAAAATTTGAAACTGGGTGGGAACCTTGAGTTTTCATGGTACAGCTGTAATATTTTGAGATATTGTTCAAACCGGTGCATAGTTTGATTTTTTATCCCGGAAAATTGTCCGGCCCAAGCTAACAGAAAGTTTCCCGTTCAACTATATGTTAAAATCCAAATTCTCTTTGAGCCGCCATTTTGAATATGCAAATGAGCAAATCACCTATCATTTCTGGCTATGAAAGAAGTTTAATTTTGTCGAGATGTCGGATAAAGAATTTTTGGAAGAAGATTCGTACAATACCCATTCCAAACAGTTTACCAAATCAACTGAGGAAGTTACAAATCCATATCTGTTTTCTTTGTTAAAGACATATATGAACGATAACTTGAAAAGAGAATAATTTGAACGACAGGGCTTTTAATTTAGATTTAAAGGCAACCAAGTACAGTTTGAATTGAATGCAGAGATTTTAGACAATATTAATGTGGTTTTATCAGAACTGGGTAGAAATAATGTATAAAAAGCTGTAAAGTTATTGGAAGATTCGTTGGCTGTTCTAGAGTTAGTGAGTGAGTGATTGTTGTTTAACACCAATTCAGCAATTATTCAGCTATATCATGGAGAGAACAAGTTAATCATATCCAGAAATTGAGGGTACTTTCCTCATAAATATTCATCATATTTAAATTAGATTTTGATCACGTGACTTCAGTTTCAAGCTTGATGGATAGTTTATTAGATTTGTCAAAAAATAGCCTATAGTACGGAAATTCAATGTGTCCGTCAATGATTCGAAAATTAAAAGTTATTGTTTATTTCCGCAAAGTTTTTCTTCTGTCAAAATTCAAATATTTTTGTTTTGTAACGATTTTAAACATGTCTTTGATATCGCGATCATGCAAAAATGATCATATTATATTTAATGTGGGAACCCCGAGTTTAGAAACTAGAAATATAAGGTTAGTTAATATAATTACATATATTATTGAGGAATCTAAATTAATTTCAGAAAATATGTCGCCAAATGTCATTCATTGTTAAATTTTGTGTCACAGGCCACCAGTTTCATGTATTTCAGACATTTTTACATAGACTCTAAAGGCCAAAAAAGGGTTCGTCGCCTCGGATTTTCATTTAGTCCAGGAACCTCGAATATTTAATTGTTTTCATTAATTTCGATTTCATTTAATTCAGCTTGATTCAATGTATCATTTTCAAGTTCAGAAAATGACACATATGGAATTATGAATGATATCGTCTATATAGATCATATGAAAATTGCAGACGTCCCGGCGTCGCCATCTTAGATATGCAAATGAGCAAAGTACCCATCATTTCTGCCTATGTTATCAATGAGATGATGATGAGGTCCGCTTTATACTAGATCTACACGCTGAGTTGGATTTTTGTCACGTTGTTTATCATCTTTCTTAGACGTTTAAATCTTTTTCATGGTTCTGTTTTCTGCGGCGCAGATTCTTTTTTCGTCTTCCGAGTCAATAGCAACTGATAAATACTCGTCAACGGTTTCCCACACTCTTTCTAGAACAACCAACGCATCAGTGGTGTAATGGTTAGCGTGCTCGCCTTGAGTGTGGTAGATCATGGGTTCGAGCACTGATAAGCATGCAGCATTAAGGAGAAAGATCAAAGACTGGTTGGCTCGGAATCAGAATAATATTTCCGAGTGGAGCAACATGTCTACCCGCGGACTGTTGTTTCAGTGATAAAGCTGAAAAATTCCTAAATTGGCGTTAAACAACAATCAACCAAACAATCAATCAATCAACGTCATTTTTAATCATCTGAATTCATTGTGTCGACTGACTTGTTTTATTGGTGGAGGAAACCAGAATATCTAAAGAAAACCACCGACCTGCCACAACTAGTCCCCAACCAGCCACAACTAGTCCCCAACCAGCCACTGTATTACATAGTTTAACGTAGTCTTACATTGACTAACGACATAGCCAATGAATCGAACTCACCATTTATTTCTTAGGATTGAGAGATTATATTAGATTATAGATTGTTGCTGTTATATTGATCTTCACAATTACAGCTTAACTACAAATTAATGATTCATGTTGTTAGACAGCGATAAAATCAAGCAATCTCCATTATGTAGCCTATTATAAATAGTTTTACTCAGTTTAACAAGTGTTTGATTTAAGAGATGCAGTCATCTGTAAATAATATGATGCTTATTGACAAAAACTCTGGAATGGTTGTTTGTTTGTTTGTTGTTTGATGGTGCTTAACGCCACTTTCAACAATATTTCAGCTATATTGTGGCGACCAGTTTTAGTGGTGGAAGAAGCCGGAGTACCCGGAGAAAACCACCGACCTATCGCAAGTCACTGACAGATTTTATCACATAATGTTGTACACCTCACCCTGATCGAGATTCGAACACACAACATCAGTGGTGATAGGAACTGATTGCATAGGTAGTTGTAAATCCAGCTACCATACGATCACGGCCACGACGACCCCTCTAGAATGGCGTACCAACTGTAGTACGTAGATTATATAGATCAGATATGATTATTATGTCTTAAATTTCATTGTGTTTTTTATAAATATTACCCGGCTTGGTAAATTACAAAAAAGGTGCACTCGACTCGCAGCCGCAAGTGATAAAGTTTACCAGTTGCTTGCCCCTGGTCGGTGGTTCTCTCCGGGTACTCCGACTTCTTCCACCACTAAAACTGGTCGCCATGATATAGCTGAAATTGGCGTTAAGCACAATAAATCAATCAATCAATCAATCAATCATTCATAAATATTACAACTTCAATTTCCCTTTGTGTCACACTGAGGAATTATTACATGTAATAATGTTTTTAATAATTTATCAAAGTGGTATCCTTGGTGTAATCGTTTTTAAACTGTTATGACGAGATTACAATCACTGAATCAATCATTATTACAAACACATGTATGTGTAAACTTCACCAATTGTGAAATGTAAACGCCTTATGATTTTACTTGTCCAAAGGTTATTCTCGTGAAGCAGCGTCTGTTGTTATGAAATAAGGTTTTTCTTTATCGAAAGCTGAGCAGATTTCATTAATGATTTGGAATATCAATGTGCAGGGAATGTGTATTTCGTGTCTTTGGGATACCATTTGAATATTAAAGACTGTTAATGACCAGGATTTTAATTGTTCAAAGTGTGTTTCCTGCCCGCATACATTTATTATTAATTATCTAGAATAAAAGTTGTGCCATTATTATAATTTGAAAAATGAATCCATGGCACATTTCAAAGACATAGTTCACCTAGGTGATGTAATGGATATTGTTCTCAGATCTTGGATGCGAGGGCCAATCGAGTCAAAGCAAAAGCTTTAAAATTTGCATTTGGTGATTGTATCGAACTCGGCATAATGTGTCCAAGTGGAGCGATAAGTTAATTTGAGAACTGTCGATTTAGAGGTTTTAGCAATATACAAATACATCTGATCGTGTTTGTCTAGTACAATGTAAACAACATCATCACTTGATCAAAAACTATCTTTACTCGTCAGTTTAAGTAATGACCATGAACTTTACTTAGAAATGTTTGTTTGTTTGTTTGTTTTATTTGTTTGATGGTGTTTAACGCTACGTTCAACAATGTTTCAGCTATATCGTGGCGGTCAGTTTTACTGTTGGAGGAAACCGGAGGACCCGGAGAAAACCACCGACCTGTCCGGCGCAAGTCACTGACAAATTTTATCACATAATGTTGTGCACCTCACCCTGATCGAGATTCGAACACACAACATCAGTGGTGATAGGCACTGATTGTATAGGTAGTTGTAAATCCAACTACCATACGATCACGACCACGACGCCCCCTCTAGAATGGCGTACCAACTACCTGTATATAGTACGTAGATTATATAGATCAGATATGATTATTATGTCTTAAATTTCATTGTGTTTTTCATAAATATTACACCGTCTGTTTCCTTTTATGTCACACTGAGGAATTATTACATGTAATAATGTTTTCAATAATTTATCAAAGTGGTATCCTTGGTGTAATCGTTTAACTGTTATGACGAGATTAATTATAATCAAAAATCATTGAAGTCAGACACATTATTACCAATACGTCTAAAATTAACCAACTGAGAAATATAAACGCCATATGATTTGACTTGGCCAGAGGTTATTCTCGTGAAGCAGCGTTTGTTGTTATGAAATCAGATTTATCTTTATCGAAAGCTGAGCAGATTTCATTAATGATTTGGAATATCAATGTGAAGGGAATGTGTATTTCGTGTCTTTGGGATAACATTTGAATATTAAAGACTGTTAATGACCAGGATTTTAATTGTTCAAAATGTTTCCTGCCCGCATACATTTATTATTAATTATCTAGAACAAACGTCGTGCCATTATTATGATTGGAAAAATGAATTCATGGCACATTTCAAAGACATAGTTCACCTAGGTGATGTAATGGATAGTGTTCTCAGATCTTGGATTCGAGGGCCGGTCGGATCAAGGCAAAAATTATAAAATTTGGTGCTTCTCTCGAACTCGGCATAATGTGTCCAAGTGGAGCGATAAATTACCTTGAGGACTGTCGATTTAGAGGTTTTAGCAATATACAAATACATCTGATCGTGTTTGTCTAGTACAATGTAAACAACATCATCACTTGATCAAAAACTATCTTTACTCGTCATGGTTCAATTGGTTATTTGGCTTTAAGTAATGAACACTTTACTTAACAAAGTTTGTTTGTTTGTTTTATTTGTTTGATGGTGTTTAACGCCACTTTCAACAATATTTCAGTTATATCGTGGTGCTCAGTTTTATTGGTGAAGGAAACCGGAGGACTCGGAGAAAACCACCGACCTGTCGCAATTCACTGACAAACTTTATCACATAATGTTGTACACCTCGCCCTGATCGAGATTCGAACTCACAACATCAGTGGTGATAGGCACTGATTGCATAGGTAGTTGTACATCCAACTACCATACGATCACGGGCACGACGACCCCTACTTAGCAATGTAGATAACTATGAATATGTCTTGTACATTGTTGAATACAGGTTAAAACGTTTGAAATTTGATATCTACGTTTTTATTGAAATTCCTGTTAATCTTGAAATAAAAGATAAATGTTGCCGAGGAAACATGATTTTTCAATGAATAATTGCGGGCTTATAGCTATATATATATATATATACGTCTGAAAATTAAACCAATATATATATATCTGAAAATTAAACCAAACAGTGTTAGAATTAGATTTTAGAGCTGTCAAATTTTTGTTCTTCCCTCGACGGGATTTGAACCCACACCATTGTTACACTGCAGCACCATTCGCTTAGCCTTACGTCCAGCGCCCTAGACCACTCGACTACATCCACTCCCTGGTATATATATTATATGTTATTCAGCTATCAGACAGGGTATATAATGTGACATTCCCGGCTTAGGATCTATATTCCCTAAGGCGCAGCCGAAGAGAATATACATCATAAGCCGGGAATGTCACATTATATACCCTGTCTGAGAGCTGAATAACAGATATATTACGGATTTAACCTTTTTTTTTAAATACAACATCCAACTATATTAAATAAATTTGCCTCTATTATTTTCATTTTTCGTATCTCTAGATGTCCGTTTCCGTACCTTTGACGTCATTCTTCAATGACGTCAAAATATGTGTCACGTCATATTTCATGTATAGGGTGTCTCATGAAGGAAAATACTGTACTAAATTTCTATATCAATACAGTTTCATATGTAGTAAATTTTATAAACTTTATAAATATAACATTAATATATCACATAGCAAAACAACGGGTTTGCGAAACAGTTTCAATAATTTAAATATTAATTAGATGTAAATAAAACCTTGGTGTGGCCCCATGACGTCGAAAGTTTTCAAGGCTCAACGTTTTGTTTATTTGTTATGGTACAGCCGTGGAACATAGGAGTTTGCTGAATCGATCAGGTAGTTGTGACGGAATTAACCGTTGTAATATTTTTTTTTGTTCATGCAGCCGTTTTGAGTATAAAAACAGCATTTAATTTGGTAAAAATACATTTATTATTCCGTATTATACCATTGATTCAGTGAAGCGTAATGTTTTGTCGTCCATGTTTTAATCGTTTTTGGGGACTGAAATATATACCTCGTCTGTTTTCCGAATATATGCTGACAACCGGTATATATATTATATGTTATTCAGCTATCAGACAGGGTATATAATGTGACATTCCCGGCTTAGGATCTATATTCCCTGAGGCGCAGCCGAAGGGAATATATATCAGAAGCCGGGAATGTCACATTATATACCATTGTCTGATAGCTGAATAACAGATATATTACGGATTTAACCATTGTTTTTTTTAAATACAACATCCAACTGTATTAAATAAATTTGCCTCTTTTATTTTCATTTTTCGTATCTCTAGATGTCCGTTCCCGTACCTTTGGCGTCATTCTTCAATGACGTCAAAATATCTGTCGCGTCATATTTCATGTATGAGGTGTCTCATGAAGGAAAATACTGTACTAAATTTCTAAATCAATACAGTTTCATATGTAGTAAATTTTATAAACTTTATAAATATAACATTAATATATCACATAACAAAACAACGGGTTTGCGAAACAGTTTCAATAATTTAAATGTTAACAACATGTAAATAAAACCTTGGTGTGGCCCCATGACGTCGAAAGTTTTCAAGGCTCAACTTTTTGTTTACTTGTTATGGTACAGCCGTGGAACATAGGAGTTTACTGGATCGATCAGGTATTTGTGACGGAATTAACCGTTGTAATATTTTTTTGTTCATGCAGCCGTTTTGAGTATAAAAACAGCATTTAATTTGGTAAAAATACATTTATTATTCCGTAGTATACCATTGATTCAGTGAAGCGTAATGTTTTGTCGTCCATGTTTTAATCGTTGTTGGGGACTGAAATATATACCCCGTCTGTTTTCCGAATATATGCTGACATTCAGGGTTGAAGAACCAATGAAAATATGTGTAACAAACTAAATTCGTAATATATAGTTATAAGCCCATAATATATATTTTTTATATTTCATTCTTCTTTTATATATTGTTTAAGAAAGTCTATGCAAGTATTTATCACCAATCGGTGTTGTCCAACCCTGACTTTAAAGCGAATAAATGAGATAATCCTAAAATAAATCCTCTTTTCGATCCGATCTGACATCCAATTTGAGCACCAAGAGGCAGGTTTCTAATTTGCTAAAATCTGACATAATATTCTCCTCAACAACTATTAGATCATTTGTAACCGAATCAAACACACTTTGTCATGTGGCAATTATATACTACATTTTGTTAATTTTATTTTAACTCAGAATTGGGAAATACATTGACGATTTCTTTATTAAAACATACGATAAGTAATATTTGTCTGGATTCAGTTACAGTCTCATTGATGCTCTTTGCATGGTTTCTCTTTACTCTGACTTATGGATATACATTGTATAAGTTTACGACGGTTGTTTGTTATGTTCGAGCGATGTAGACACTTTCTGACCACCTGGTCTCACTCCCAGTTTCGTTCGAGAGATTGGGACACTTTCTGATAACCAGGTCTCACTACCAGTTTCGTTCGAGAGATTTGGACACTTTCTGATCACCAGGTCTCACTCCCAGTATCGTTCGAGAGATTTGGACACTTCCTGATCACCTTGTCTCACTCCCAGTTTCGTTTGAGAGATGTGGACACTTTCTGATCACCTGGTCTCACTCCCAGTTTCGTTTTAGAGATGTGGACACTTTCTGACTACCTGGTCCCACTCCCAGTTTCGTTCGAGGGATATGGAGACATTCTGACCACCTGGTCTCACTCCCAGTTTTGATCGAGGGATGTGGACACTTCCTGATCACCTGGTCTCACTCCCAGTTTTGTTCGAGAGATTGGGACACTTTCTGATCACCAGGTCTCGCTCCCAGTTTCGTTCGAGAGATTTGTAAATTCTCTGATCACCAGGTCTCACTTCCAGTTTCGTTCGAGAGATTTGGACACTTCCTGATCACCTTGTCTCACTCCCAGTTTCGCTTGAGAGATTTGGACACTTCCTGATCACCTGGTCTCGCTCCCAGTTTCGGTTTTAGAGATGTGGACACTTCCTGATCACCAGGTCTCACTCCCAGTTTCGTTCGAGAGATATGGACACATTCTGACCACCTGGTCTCACTCCCAGTTTTTGTCGAGGGATGTGGACACTTTCTGACCACCTGGTCTCACTCCCAGTTTCGTTCGAGAGATTTGGACACTTTCTGATCACCAGCTCTCACTCCCAGTTTCGTTCGAGAGATTTGGACACTTCCTGATCACCTGGTCTCGCTCCCAGTTTCGGTTTTAGAGATGTGGACACTTCCTGATCACCAGGTCTCACTCCCAGTTTCGTTCGAGAGATATGGACACATTCTGACCACCTGGTCTCACTCCCAGTTTTTTTTCGAGGGATGTGGACACTTTCTGACCACCTGGTCTCACTCCCAGTTTCGTTCGAGAGATTTGGACACTTTCTGATCACCAGCTCTCACTCCCAGTTTCGATCGAGAGATTTGGACACTTCCTGATCACCTTGTCTCACTCCCAGTTTCGTTTGAGAGATGTGGACACTTCCTGATCACCTGGTCTCGCTCCCAGTTTCGTTTTAGAGATGTGGACACTTCCTGATCACCAGGTCTCACTCCCAGTTTCGTTTTAGAGATGTGGACACATTCTGACCACCTGGTCTCACTCCCAGTTTTGTTAGAGGGATGTGGACACTTCCTGATCACCTGGTCTCACTCCCAGTTTCGTTCGAGAGATTGGGACACTTTCTGATCACCAGGTCACGCTCCCAGTTTCATTCGAGAGATATAGACACTTCCTGTCCACCTGGTCTCACTCCCTGTTTCGTTCGAGAGATATGTACACTTGCTGATCGCCAGGTCTCGCTCCCAGTTTTGTTCTAGGTTATATTGTCATTGCTATTATCATTTTGTAATGTCTGATTGCTATTTTTGATTCGTTGTGTTTGTCAACGTTTTAATTGAAAATTTCTATTGAATCACATGTATCACATTCGTCTCATACCGGGATGTGTATTAAAAAAACTTGCAAACATTAACCAAATGTTGTGTAAGCGTTGGAATGTGAAATTAAGCGTCATTTGAACAAATTGAGTTGTCTCTCTTACCTTATTGTAAGTTCTGGCTTTATAAGTAAATATTGATCAATTAAAAAAAACAAAGCATACCTGTATTTAATTGGTAATATTCATTTTCATGTGCCATTCATATAAAGGAAACATATTACAGTTTCTAATGTTATGGTAATTCTAAATTATAATCTAATTTTATATTCTATACATGTATTATTTAAGTAGTTCATTTGAGAGAGTACAATTATTTCTCCTAGAGTTATTCCTCTTTTGCCTAGTCTCTGACAGTTTGGTATAATGCCACTTAGGCCCGTGATTGCGTTGCCCGCTGATAGTGAGAAGTGCTATAGCAATGGGAGTTCCTTGCTGAATAAATAGATGTAAATTATCTGCCACTGGGTCTCAAAGTTTCTTTTTTTGTAAATGTAGATATATCTATGATATTAATTGATAATTAAGTGTTTAACGTTAAGTGAACGCAAATAACCTATGCCAACATTTAAAAAAATATATATAAAAAGGTAAGAAAGATTGTTGGCATAGGTTGAATAGGTTAATTGTTATATAAACATGACTAGTCATGTTTAATTAGTGTAAAATCGGGGGAGATGTCAATGTCCACAATTAATTTTTAATGAATAGTAAGTAGAAAGTAAGTATTCAAAATCATATTTTATGGAAATAACAAACAAAAAATCAGTATATCAGCACATATATTTAATATCAAACTTTATAAAAATAATTAGGATATTATTATAAGCACATATATTTTAACATCAATCATTATGAAAATAGAATAAGATATTATAAACATATATATTTTTATATCATACATCATGAAAATAAATTAGGATATTACAAGCACAGATATTTTTTTTTATCATACTTCATGAAAATATAGATATTATAGGCACAGTTATTTTTTTTATCATACTTTATCAAAATAACCAAAAACAATCAGTATACACAATCACATTAAAAATTGCTAAAAATACAATTGTCTTAGATTTTGGATAAGAATGTTCGATTTCGAAATCATAGAAATTATGATAATTCTAAATTTATAAATAAATATTATTAAAAACTTTTGAATTTAGATTTTAAAAAAATTGCTTAAATGTATGAGTATCATATAATATTTTAAATTCATACGTTTTAGAAAGATTGTTTATTTAAATTATTCTAAAATTTTATATTTTCATCTTTTTTATTGACAGATTTTTGTGTAATTTTACCAGATTTTTATTTTATATATAATTTTTTACAAAATTTAATTTTTTTTTTTAAAGTTATTGAATTTTAACAGACTTATTCTTATATCTTTAGATTGTTTTTTGTTTTTGTTTTTTAATAATTGTTTATTTAAATTATTCAAAAATTTTATATTTTCATCTTTTTTATTTACAGATTTTTGTGTAATTTTACCAGATTTTTATTTTATATATAATTTTTTACAAAGGTTTAATTTTTTTTTTAAAGTTATTAAATTTTAACAGACCTATTCTTATATCTTTAGATTGTTTTTTGTTTTTGTTTTTTTAATAATTGTTTATTTAAATTATTCAAAAATTTTATATTTTCATCATTTTTATTTACAGATTTTTGTGTAATTTTTTACCAGAATTTTTTTTTAACAAAGCTTAATTTTTTTTTTTCAAGTTATTAAATTTTAACAGACTTATTTTTATATTCTTAGATTGTTTTTTGTGTGTTTTTTTTTTTTTTAAATAATAAATTTCACTTTTGAGACCTGCATTTCAAAATTTACTTACCTGTAAATGTCATTAATTGCTATATAAACACCTGTAATATGTTTGTTGGCATACCTTGAATATGATATTTCAAAATGTTGGCATAGGTTGAAGACACCACTTTAACACGTTCTACCTGTTGTTTAATTACAGCTTAATAGCTACAAATTAATGATTCATGTTGTTAGACAGCGATAAAATCAGGCAATCTCCATTATGTAGCCTATTATAAATTGTTTTACTTAGTTTAAATAGTCAAAATAAGTAAAAGCGGATTCTTTTATCCGAAACTGCTACGTCGTTTATATTTTTTGTTTACTTCCGATGTCAAGGTTTAATAACAATACCACGTGTAATTTGTGTTACTATTATTATTATTATTTATTTATTTTTTGGGTAAGTGAAGTCTAATATTTAAATTTCTGACAAAAGCAATGCACAAGTGTTTATATTACAATATTGCAATGAGAGTAATATATTTTCTTATATATTATCATGTAAAAATCACAGGTGCGCATGGCACGGAATTACCCCCCCCCCCCCCCCCCCTCTTTTATAACTTTCTGTTTACATATTTGTTTTCTCTATTATTTCATCTCTGTTTCCTTTATTTATCATGTTCGTGTCTATATATCCATACAATATCATGGTAACAATAACTTGCATTTGCCGGCATGTGGCTATGTGGATAATAAGTCTTAAGTCTTTTAAGAGCATATATACCCTGGGCCGGCCACAGGTACGTGTGGACAGGACCCTATGTTGCCCCCCTTTTTTTCTTCTTTTTCTTTTAGATGTTGCCCTCCCCCCATTTTTTTTTTTTTTGAACATCGATTTTTTTTCATATAAACAACATTTTGCAACTTTCTATGTATCACTGTATGACATATATACAATAAATACAATCAAACAGTAGTTTCTATCCAAGCCGGGTTTCTGACATAATATAACATATATACAATAAATATAATCAAACAGTAGTTTCTATCCATGCCGGGTTTCTGACATAATATAATAAATACAATCAAACAGTAGTTTCTATCCATGCCGGGTTTCTGACATAAAGATTATATTATGTCAGAAACCCGGCATGGATAGAAACTACTGTTTGATTGTATTTATTGTATATATGTCATACAGTGATACATAGAAAGTTGCAAAATGTTGTTTATATTAAAAAAAATCGATGTTCAAAAAAAAAAAGAAAAAAAAGAAAAAAGGGGGTTTCAAAGTTTTTTATAACAGCAGGTACTTCTTAAATTTTAGGAGGTACCTAAAAATGTAGGCCTGGGATCTGGGGCCCGCATGAGGGCCGTAAGGGGTCCAGGAAGCTCCTTAAATCTAGCATTTTGTGGACCAAAAAATGTACTTCAGAGACTGCAAACATTAAGTGTTTTTGAAAGAAAAATCCCTTTAGAGTTCAGATTTCACCAAGACCATGCATAATGGATTCCCCCCCCCCCCCCCTAATTTCTTTATTGAATATTTCAGTTTACAGACTTCAGCCAAGATTATTCATGGATAGTCCGCCATATCTTAAAAAAACCCAAAAGGACCATAAAGAGCTACGGTTCTGCAGCTAGGCTTGACCAAGCCATTGTTATCAAAGCTTAAACTTCTCAAAATTCTTTTGTTGACTTTGTCCTTTTCTAATTCTTGTTCAATTTTCACACTTCTTTCTCTAATTCTTGTTCAATTTTCACACTTCTCAACCCGTGTGAGAAGAAATCGATAATCAACGTGTGGATCACTTTGTTCTCAGTCGCTGATTGGTCAATTACGCAATTATGTCTCAACCCGTGGGTGAGATAAGAATTTCACGCTACTTTTCCCGTAAAAATGTTACGTTTCGCAAAATGTCATTGTATCAATAAAATCGTTTAATTAACCGTAATTAACCGTACCGTCATCAAGAACCCCTCATCTGGAATATTGTCACTTCACCATCATTGCTTCAAAAACATTCCTTAATGGGTGTGACGTCAATTGGAGTATACGTCAGTGACGTCATTGAACGTCGATTTGAGAAAGTGAAAACGGCCATATATTTTGTTAAATTAGTGAGAAAAAGAATCAAACAAATTTTTAGTGGTTCATTAGAGAAACAATCTCTAACATTGTTTCCCGTTTATTACGATAATTTCTCAAATCTCGATAGTTAAACTTTTACATTTTAAAGTTCTCGGTAAACTTCGAACTTTAAAATGTGAAAAATTAACTTTTTTCTCGGTAAACCTCGAACTTTAAAATGTGAAAAATTAACTATTTTGATTTGAGAAATTATCGTAATAAACGGGAAACAATGTTAGAGACTATATATTTCATATGCAGGTGCTACTGGGATGTTGTTAAATATAATTGGGCTGGCACTCGGGCAACTGTTCTCTTGGAATAAGATTGAAACATGAAAAGTCTATGGACCTGGTAGTCCGAAATTCCTATGTCGTCCGACGACATTATATATTTTTGCTAGAGCCGTCGAACGTCAGAGCGCAATATATACGGAAAACAGCTGATTTGCTTCTCCAACTCTGGGTCAGCACATTTCCACGTTTCGTGGCTATCGGATTTTATTTTCTATCAGAAACCCTTATATAAATCGCTTCACCAATCATTTTTCTATTCATTCATAACCATCTTACCCTCAGAAAGTGGTGTTACACTCCATTACAGCACGATTTTGCCTTAGATCCTATGATTTCGACATTTGTCTTCCATTTTTCAAACATTTGTCACGTGACTACGAGAAAACTACGATTACCGCAATGTATCATGGGAGATGATTTGCATATAAACAAACAAACAAATATTTTTATTGCCAATCATAGGCGCCTGTTAAGGCAGAACAATTAACATAAAATTTAATACAGTTGATTATATTGATTGGTAATGATTTTAACAGCAAATTTAGTGAATTACAGATAACCATAAGAAAAAAAAATGTAGTACCTTGTCCAAAAACAAAAAGGGGGAACGTAACACATGCTCTTTCCGAAGCCCGTTGGTAACACTCTGCCATTGAATCTTTTCTTTCCAACACATTCTGTATTATTTCCTTCTGCTCTGCTTTGATCTGTAGATGGACTGTTTGTCCTGCAGAATACGCTTAAATGTATCGTCTTCCATGTGATTTGAATGTTGTTTACGTATGCAAATAATGCTCCAAATAATTTGGCACGCTGCATTAATTAGCTCCCATCATGCAATGCGTTGCTGTCATCATTCAGTTAGTATCGCGAGATCACGTGTGTAGATTCGAAAATGGAAGTCAAATGGCGGAATAATAGGATCTAAGGCAAAATCGTGCTGTAATGGAGTGTAACACCACTTTCTGAGGGTAAGATGGTTATGAATGAATAGAAAAATGATTGGTGAAGCGATTTATATAAGGGTTTCTGATAGTTAATAAAATCCGATAGCCACGAAACGTGGAAATGTGCCGACCCAGAGCTGGTGAGGCAAATCAGCTGTGGTCCGTATATATTGCGCTCTGACGTTCGACGGCTCTGGCAAAAATATATAATGTCGTCGGACGACAGAGGAATCTCGGACTATGGACCTGGATGACGAGCAGACAAATCTGAATGTTGTCACGTGTCACCAAAATAATCAATGTGATCGCATGACTTGGTATAAATAACTTCCTTCTAGATTTGAGAATATTTTGATTGAACAAGAGACAAGATAAAGGTAATTTTTACTAAAATTAGTTCTAAAATGTGTTCAGTAATTTGTTTGACACGTCAATGATTTAATATGAGACAGGCAACCTGTTTGAAGGACGAAGTCCTAAAATTTCAATAATACGATGATCCGTACACGTTAGCCTCGCCGCCACCGGACGCAATTACGAACAATTTCGATGATATTGACCGTGGCATTTGATAATAATTTATAAATTTGACCAAATTGATGAAGCTGATTGCATGTTCATATTTCAGATTAAACACCAATATTCCTTTTGAATCATAGCCCATATATTATTCAATGCATTGTTACGGGTTTTAACTTGGAACAGATTTTCATGACCCCGTTCTAGTCACTCTGTGACCTAGATCCGGACACAATTTCGAACGACATCATAATAACCTTTCTAGTGTAAATTATTTAATGACAACTGTTAAAATTGAAAGAGCATTCATTCATTTACGTTCACATATCTATTTGTATATAATACACATGACATAAAAACCTTTCCTTTATTCATACCATAAATGTGTGCCAGCTTGCATTCGGAATTCCTTGGACTCTTCAATGAATAAGGTACATCACGGATTTTGACATTTTGGGATACATCAAGGTAAGGAAAATGTATTATATTAACTGTTTTTGTTTTAATTTCAATGTGTTCTACATATGCATAGAACCAGGAGATCATATTCTTTCCAATTACAGGCATAAGATAACAAAATATGCGAACCTCAATGAATTTTAGCGATAGATTCCAAGTGCAATTGTCGATCGTTTTCTGTTTACAAATATGAAAACCCGTCGTCGTCTGCAACATTCAACAACTGCGCATGAATAATTTTCTCCCAAAACACGAGTAATTTAGCGGGGTATCTATTTATAAAAGCATTTTTTTAATTCATGTTTTGAAGGAACAATTAGGAGACATACTTTTTATTTCGATCGTAATTGCGTCCGGTGAGGCTATTATCTTTTATTTTTAATGAATTGTGTAGCCGATTTGTTATGGCGTTCATTTTACCTACGCCGCTCTTCCATCGGTAAACTGACGAGTTCTGTCTCCTGGCTCGTACCTCGGCTAGATTGAGACAGATTGAGTCAGTCTATTCCATCGGGAGTTTCGTAGAAAGAGATTTTTTTATTAGAATTTTATTAAAAGTTTATTTCGATTTTGCATAGAGTAAATAATCAAAGAATTGGGAATTTTTCATTGAAATAGATTTCTTTTGCGTTTCTAAATTATCAATTGATCTATTTTTTAAACTTCCGATGAGCAGATTTTTAGCTAACAATATAGAAGGAAAAATCGGACAGCTTACCGTTAGAAGGACTTCGTCCTTTATTATTGTCTTTCTACAGAAATAAAAAGTCAAAATTTTCATAAAATTTCAAAACTTTCAAAAATTTCAAAATTATAGTAAATAAGGGTAATAACAAAATTACCGAACTCCGAGCAATCATATAAAGGGAAAGTCAAAACTCGTAAGTATATAAACAGACAAAATCAGTCAACAACCGGAAAACTGTGAAAACCGTAATGACCCTGACTTGGTACAGGCATTTCTAAAGAAATGGTGAGTTGAATCAGATTTTAAAGTGCCAAACCTCCCGCTTTCATTACGGCTCAAAGGTTCCGGCTGTCACTATAACAGTATTTTTAACAATACTGGAACAAAATATGTAAAATAGTTGTCAAAGCAGTACCAAATTCAGTGAAGTACATGTCAAAAACACTTTTACGTCACACTTTGAAAAAAAAAAAAAAAATTGACATTTTTGTTGACTTCCTTATCTTTATACATTTTCACTATATGAAAATGCATCATTTATTATCGTCTCTGCAGAGACGGAATATATTTCGAAAAGATCTTGGTATCGGAATATAAACTTTTTAAGAGATCGAATAAGGCGAATCTTTTTATAGCCCTGGTCCAGTAGCCTGTTTCTCAGATGAAGATGACGTTTCAGGAAATCAGAATAATTGCTACTGGCCCTTGCATAACGAATCAATTGCGAGATGTAAACACCATATGCAGGAGAAGCTGGTATATTTATTGCTGCACATATTTGGAAAATTTATGATTTTAAAATTGAAGTCGTCCCGTTTATCATAAATTTTAGTACTGAGTTGACCACTGTCGTCAAATTCGAGGTATAAGTCCAAAAATGATGCAGACGAAGCTGTATCTGTGGTCTCTTTAACTTCCAGCTCTGGAGGATATATCAATGGAAGAAATTCTGCAAATCTAGAATTATTGATAGATAAAACGTCATCAATATACCTGTATGTGAAATTAAAGGCTCTAGCCTCATGAATCTTTTTATCTTTTACAAGCTTTTGAAGAAACTCCGACTCATTAAACAGCATTATTAAGAACAAACTGGTCGAACGTGCTAAAGTGGGTCACGGGTCACTGTAATCGGGCGGCTGTATCGAGAAATAGATACGGTGTTGAAAAAACTGTTGATACTCATAAAATATTGATAAATGCAATAAAATTGTATGTTTGTCTTCAAGAAATATGATAGACAAAACCATGTGTGAAGTTTTATGACGAAATATCTCCGATTTCTATGTAAATTTACGAGTTGAAGTGGGGAAACACCCACAGGTAATTTTAGCGATGTATTTTTTATCTTGGACAAGAATAATGAGCGTCCTGATAGGATGACCGATTTAAAACACACTGACTCCGCATGGTAAAAAGATGCATGTAAAAAGAAATCTATGTTATATTTATTCATTTGTTTGATTCTGGAATATTGTTGATCATTGATTTAAACAAGAAGAAAGGGGAAAAAGGGGGGGGGGGGGGGTGAATTTTATTTGTGAATTTTACAGTTAAATAAATGTTATGTTTCGACAGTTTAAAGAGAAAAATAAAAATTTGTTGCGGCTAAAGCTTAAATCAGCGTTAAAAATTGAACAAATATCAGTGGTTTTGTAAATGAGATTTATTTAAAATAGAAAATCTGAATTTATTATTTATTAATAATGATACAATTTTATATCCCTTGGGAGGGGGAGGGGGGGGGGCTATGATGAAAATTTGAAATAAAAACACAGGACCGGACTTTAAGCAAAAATAATACTCCAGGATTATTTTTTTATTAAAAAAATCCAGGACCCCTGTGTCCATGAATTTTTTTTTTTGAAGTTAATAATATGAAATATTGACATCCACACTTGCCTTTTGGACAGCACATTTCTGTGTCCACACTTGTATGAGTATAAAAATAAATCGGCTAGAAGAGGGGCACAATTCGTACCCATTGGTATGCTGACGACCTGCTGAAACAGTGTCCCTTCATATGTAATAAAACAATTACTACACTTGAACTTGATCAATATGAGGTTTTATGGAGCTTCGCCGAGTTCAATATTGTTGTACTCTGCTCCATAAAACCTCGTATTGATCTCGTTCAAATGCAGTAATTGTATAATATTTGGATATATGGACACGAACGCGATAAAGATAGGAAAAAGAGATCAAGAAAGTAGAACCGACTATAGTACATCTTGTATCACTCGTATCTGATGAAAGGTTTTGTGTCGGATGGGTTGTATATCGAATGGTTAAAGCCACATATTTCTACAGAATACATACTTAATGTTAGATAAAAGTCAATATTAATTTGAATTTTGTATTAATTTTCGTAAGCTTCATAATACCAAAACAAAAACAAACATGAAAAAATTAAAAACAAACAAAAACAAAACGAGAACTTTAGATTGCATATCACCATATGTTACATTTTTGAATCCGATAGTTACGAAATGACTTGATGCTACACAGTTCTTTTAGAATAGTATTTAAGGGAGTTAGGGTTTAACGCCGCTTTCAACAATATTTCAGTTATATCGTGGGGTTAGTTTTATTGGTGGAGGAAACCGGAGAAAACCACCGACATGCACCAAGTCACTGATAACTTTATCACTTAATATTGTATCGAGTAAAGAGTACGCCTCTCCTGAGCGGGATTCGAACTCAAAACGCTAGTGGTGATATGATAGGCACTGATTGAATAGTATTTAACAATATGGAGAATATAAATGGAAAGAAACTAAACCTTTATCAATTTCTTAACAGAAATGATGTGCACTAGATTCCAGAATACATAGTGGCATTAAGAATAATCATAGGCTTGTTATAATTCGTATTTACAGAACTGTACAGTAAAAAAGACAGCATTTTTCTGTTCATTGATTAATATATTTTTGTCGAATTATTTCTTTTACAAACATATGTTTCTTTTAAAATATATAACATTATGAGTGAGTGAGTGATTGTTGTTTAACTCAGCAAATTTTCAGCTATATCATGGCGAGAACAAGTTAATCTTCAATGATAATGAGGTCCACTTTGTACTAGACCAACATGCTTAGTTGGATTTTTATAGTGCTAGTTCACTGAAACAACAATAATCCGTGGATAGACATGTCACCCCACTACGACACATTATCCTGATTCCGAGCCAACCAGTCTTTGCTCTTTCTCCTTAATGCTGCGTGCTTAGCGGAGAAGCAACACATACCAATTGTATAGTCTTTGGTTTGACCCGATCGGTACCCGAACCCACGATCTACCGCACTCGAGGCGAGCATGCTAACAATTACACCACCGATACAGTTATAACAACATGAACATGATGAACAATATCTTACTAATAAGTAATAAGTAGATCGTGGGTTCGGGTACCGATCGGGTCAAACCAAAGACTATACAATTGGTATGTGTTGCTTCTCCGCTAAGCACGCAGCATTAAGGAGAAAGAGCAAAGACTGGTTGGCTCGGAATCAGGATAATGTGTCATAGTGGGGTGACATGTCTATCCACGGATTATTGTTGTTTCAGTGAACTAGCACTATAAAAATCCAACTAAGCATGTTGGTCTAGTACAAAGTGGACCTCATTATCATTGAAGATTAACTTGTTCTCGCCATGATATAGCTGAAAATTTGCTGAGTTAAACAACAATCACTCACTCACTCATAATGTTATATATTTTAAAAGAAACATATGTTTGTAAAAGAAATAATTCGACAAAAATATATTAATCAATGAACAGAAAAATGCTGTCTTTTTTACTGTACAGTTCTGTAAATACGAATTATAACAAGCCTATGATTATTCTTAATGCCACTATGTATTCTGGAATCTAGTGCACATCATTTCTGTTAAGAAATTGATAAAGGTTTAGTTTCTTTCCATTTATATTCTCCATATTGTTAAATACTATTCAATCAGTGCCTATCATATCACCACTAGCGTTTTGAGTTCGAATCCCGCTCAGGAGAGGCGTACTCTTTACTCGATACAATATTAAGTGATAAAGTTATCAGTGACTTGGTGCATGTCGGTGGTTTTCTCCGGTTTCCTCCACCAATAAAACTAACCCCACGATATAACTGAAATATTGTTGAAAAGCGGCATTAAACCTTTCTCTCAGCCACGTGTACTTTAGACGAACCTGACAAGCATTTCTCTCATAAATTATTGTTATATTTTGCATTTTTTGTAAAATGGGTAAATAGTCTGACTTATCTCCGGAATGCCAAAAGTTTGTGAAAAGTTGTTTGCCTTTTTTAGTAAGGAAAAGGCAACGAAGAAGCCAATTGTCTCATTTGATAGGGTATATCAAAAGACATCTAAAGCTTTGGGTGTGTCTTACACTTCAGTGCACCGTATTATGAATGGTAAGAGGCCTTGTAAGTCAAATAGACCCAAAGAAAGAGCTAAAATTTTGGACGATTTTGATCATTGTGTTATTAAAAGAACAATCCACGGTTTATATTCACGGAAAATTGTTAAGACCGTCTCAATGATACATAAGGAAATAAAAGATTCTATTAACTTACTCTAACTCTCATTGATCTTGGATATACTTATAAAAAATAGGTGATAATCGAAGAGTTCTGTATGATCAAGTGTCTATTATCAATGATAGGTGTAATTATCTGAGAAAGATCAAATCTTTTAGGGAAGCAGGGTATGATATCGTGTGCATGGATAAAACATGGGTTAAGCAAAATCACTGCACAGATTATATGTGGCTTCCGAATGATGGGTCTGATGCCCCAAAAATACCCTCGGGTAAAGGCAAACGTTTGATTGTTTTGCATGCAGGTACGCGAAGTGAGGGTTTGATTGACGGCTGCGATTTAGTGTTTCTGGCCAAATCAAAGGATGGTGACTATCACCAAGAGATGAATAGCTTTGTCTTTCTTGAGTGGTTTGAAAATCAATTGATGCCTGCTCTGAAAAATCCTAGCTCGGTTGTGTTAGATAATGCAAGTTATCACAATGTTAAAACAGAAGATACGGTGTGCCCAAATTTTAGTCAGAAAAAACTGTTCTCCAAAACTATCTTACACAACACAACATTCCTTTTTTTGCTACTGATACCAAAAAAGGATAACAAAATAGAACAAAAAAAGACCCCAGTAGTTTATAAAACAGATAACATTGCTAATTTACACGGACATGAAGTATTAAGAACCCCCGTTCGACACTGTGAACTTAACCCGATAGAATTAATATGGGCGCAAGTCAAAGGTTTCGTGGCTAAAAACAATACCACCTTCCGATTAAAAGATGCTAAAGAACTCACATACGCCGCTTTCGGAAAAATTACAAAAGATGTGTGGGCAAAAGCAGAAGAACATGTGGTCAAAATTGAAAAAGAATACTGCAAAGAAAACTGTATAGATAGAAGTGTCATAGAACCTGTTATCATTGATTTTTGTGATGATGACTCGGATGACGACACGGGTTGAAGTATAATCATATTAAGTATAATAGACAGAGAAAAAAATGTAAAAATCGAATAAATGTCACGTTAAAGCCAATGCCGAAAATATTTAGAACATGTGTCCCGTGTTGAAACTATCTGGGGTCAGAAGAATTATTTAACTTATATTGATTATAACACATAGATAATACACAAAACAACTTGACAAAAAAAAAGATAAACAGGGGCAGTTTATAATCCAACCGAAAACCAAACACAAAACGGGCCTCGTATTCATGAAAATTCAAAACAATCAAACACAAAGGTCGAAACTTCGGATTCCTGTTTTGGATAAACATTTCGAAGTGGAATAGGTTAAATATATATTTCCAAACTTTTAGCTCACGTTTGAGTTGAAAGATATAACTTGGCTTAGTAGAATAGTTAAGGTAAAACAACTGCAAGTATCAATGATTCATCAATAATTTTTGCAGTTTTTAGGTATTTTCTACCAATGTTAAGTTGAAGGTTTGGTAAAAAAATAGCTAAAAAAATGACAGTGCTCAATGTCATAATCTAACCCTCCCCCCAAAAAAAAATCAATCTTCCAATTGATCTCTGAGGTTCTATAATTTCAAAATGTACTAATTTTATGAGCATTTTTTAATTAGGAAGTTGCACAATCTCAAAACTCACTTTTCGTTCCGTTTCTTACATGTATATAAATAAAAAATGTCATACAGAATCGAACAAAACGACAATGATATATTCTTCATATTATATGATATATGAAGACTTCATTTTTTCACTATTAAAGACAGAAGTGCTATACATTTAGTGAAAAAAATAAAAATAATGAAAAATGTCCCAGTCCAAAAATGTTTTACAGGTAAAATATTTTAGAGGTAAAAATCAATGAACTCAATAGTGCGTGTAGGAGATGGTGACGGGCTCTACGGAGAACAATGGAATCTTTCGGGTGACCGCCGAGTGTCTATTGTCCTCAGGGATTTAAACCCACGCAGGCTGTTCTCTTTTATAGACTTATTCCCTCCGTATTTCATAAAACTTTGTCAAAATATACACCCAAAAACTCCTTTAAAATGCGATTTTTCTATATGAGCAGGGCCAAATACGTTCACTTTCTGGTCTGCAAACTTCCAAATTAAATTAACACCCTTGATTCTCTACACAACTCTCGTTTACACTTCTACTTTAAAATCTACAGTTTCAAAGATATTTCAAATTTTCGTTATTCTAATAAAAAAAATATTACTTTTTTAAAAATTGGGAAGTAACGCTTCTCAATTTGATAAGTATGGATAATTACTTATCATTGAAGTTTACAAATTAAGGAGTAAGAAATGAAGAATTGTGATGTAGACTAGGGATAATTAATAAAGGGGTATAATCAGTCCGTCTTAACGCATGGGCATGCTGGGCAGTTGCCCGGGGGGCCCTATGAGCACAGGGCCCCATGCTAATATATGTTGTGCATAGCATGTTTTTTTTAATGTTTAAACACTGATTTTGTTGGAAGTACAATAAATATGTTAAATTTTATCGATATTTACACTTTTATTCCTGTGTGTTGTTATGTAGGTATGGGCCCCAGTGAACTACTGTGCCTGAGGGCCTTTCATGCTAAGACGGTCCTGGGTATAATACGATGTTTTATAAGTGTATTGACACAGACTAGAGACCATTAATAAAGGGGTATAATAAATACGATGTTTACAGAAATTATTACTATTTGACCCAAAATAAACAAAACAAATGATACCTATTTTGTGGAATCAACCCCGTCCACAATTTTAAATGCAGATCTTTGAAATTTTGCAGAATACTTGCACACATATTGAAGATATTGTATATAACCTTAACTAAATACGTTTTATTTAACTGCCGTAACATTTATTTTGTACGTTTTATTTAACTGCGGTAACGTTTTATTTGTCAGACATTTTCACTTTTTTTTTCCAGAATGGAAGATGAAATAACGAAAAAGAGACACGAACGTCTCAGAAAATACGATAATATTGTAGGACCAACTGAACGCATACAAATATATGATGAGTGTTGTGAACATTACGAAAACGTAAGCTTAATTTATATTTCAAACCTCATGTATGTATAAAAGTTCTTGAATATTAGAACCCTCCACATATTTTGCATAAAACAGGGAAAATTTTAATCTCAAGGACATCTTTAGCTTAATTGACCCAAAAGGTTATGCGAGTTATTACGATCACTTTGCGTCCGTCGTCGTCTGTCTTCGTTCGTTAACCGTTTTCCACTTTGGGTGCTTTCTGTAAAAAGTGTTATTATATTCGATATTTATTTTTCAACCAATTTTCATGAATCTTTTTTTCTTTTGTTCCATATAAAATTATCTTTATGCAGTATGCTAACAAATTTTCTATGGCTCTTATCGTTTCCAAAGGTGCCCAAAAAAAATCAGTTTTATTTAAGTCCAGTTTTGGAAGGGATTTGTTTTCTTTGATTCCTTGTGAAATTTCAAACCTGCCATTTGACCCAGCTGTTTCCCAGATAAAAGGGGTCAAAGTGAGCCAGAAGAGACCAACGCCCAATTTGGTAACTTTTTTTTTAATTTTAAGAGGGATTTGTATGCTGTTTTTTTCATTGAATCCCTTGCAAAAATTCCTGTCTATATGATGCCAACAGATGTGTTCTTGTGCTGACGTTTCCAATATACAAGGGGGTCAAAACATGACCAACACCCAGATTTTGAATTTTTATTTTAAGTCCGGTTTTGATTGTTTTTTTTTCACGTTTAGACTCCTTTTGAAATGTCCGGACTGCATTTTTTCAAAAATATTTGACCAAACTGCTTTCGTGATAAAAGGGGTCAAAGGAAGATTTGAAAATTTGCAGTTTTTGCATATCAGTGAAGGTGACTTCGCCAAAAAGTAGAGCTTTTATTATCATTCCAAGCACATGGAAAATTTGGACGGGAGAGAGTAATAGAATTGAATTAGATATCTCTCTAATTGATTTAGTAATCTATCTCAGTACATTTAGAGATCTCTCCAAAATGCATTAGAGATCTCTGATTCAATAAGAAATGCATGTATCTAAATTTGATATGTCGAGCTTTTAAAACCTTTTAAGTGGAATACCTCTCTATTTTCAAGGTGTCTTCAACATATGCCAACATTTTGAAATATCATATTCAAGGTATTTTATTACAGGTGTTTATATAAAAAAAATTACTGATAGATACAGGTAAGTAAATTTGGAAATGCAGGTCTCAAAAGTGAAATTTATAAAGAAATTGGGGGGTTTTTTAATATAAAAAAAAGTTTTGTATATTTATATAAAAAAAATCTGAATTTATAAGATACGAATAATTCTTGTAAAAAAATAAGTGATTGTTAACTGAAAAAAAATATAAAAATATTAAGTTTTGTAAAAATATAAAATAATAATTCGGTTGAATTAACCAAAAAGGTTTTGTAAAATATATATATAAAATAATAAGTCTGTTAAGATTAAACAAAAATCTGTAAATAAAAAAGACAAAAATTTTTAGAATAATTTAAATAAACAATCTTTTAAAAGTCTTTATTTAAAATATTATATGATACTTATGCAATTAAATAATTTTCTTAAAATCTAAATTTTAGAATATTTATTTATAAATTTAGAATTATCAGAGTATTTTTTAATTGCTCACTCCAAGCTTATTAATCATAAGATCAGTCATTTTCACATTGATGTGATTTTGGATAATATTTGATTATAGTAATTAATGAAAAATGATCACTACTTTAACGAAAGCCAGTGTGGATTCCGTAAACAATACTCCACTATTGATAGTATATTTATCCTTTATTCCTTCTTCGAATGTCTCAAAAGTAAAAATAAAAAAATATTTTGTGCTTTCGTGGACTTTGAAAAAGCGTTCGACAAAGTCTGGCGTGAAGCATTATGGTACAAATTTTTATTGAACAATATCAATGGTAAAATGTATCGTTTGATATTAAATATGTATGATAACATTAAATCATGTGTAGTATATAACAATTGTAAATCTGATTTCTTTAGGTGTGAAAACGGTGTTAGACAGGGTGAGAACTTATCCCCGTTTTTGTTTTCAATTTTTCTAAATGATTTAGAATCTTATCTGCAGTCAAAAGATGTCAGTGGGTTGACAACATTGTCTGAAGAAATTGAAAACCAGTTAAATGTATATCTGAAACTTTTCGTTATACTGTACGCCGACGATACAGTGATAATGTCGGAAACCAAAGAGGATCTTCAGAAACAACTTGATGTCTTTTCTGAATATTGTAAGTTTTGGCAACTTAAAGTTAATGTCGAAAAAACTAAAATTTTGGTTTTTTCTAGAGGGAGGCTTCCAAATAATCTTACATTCACATTTAATGAAATGGAAATTGGAATAGTGTCTGAATTTAATTATCTGGGTGTTTTACTTTCAAAATCTGGGAACTTTTCAATGGCAAAAAAAGCTCAAGTAGAGAAAGCCACAAAAGCAATGTTCGAAGTTTTAAAAAGAGGAAAAATACATAACCTATCAATTCAGTGCCAGTTAGACTTATTTGATAAAATAATAACACCTATTTTATTGTATGGGTGTGAAGTTTGGGGGTTTTCAAAAAACGAAATTATAGAAAGGGTACACTTGCGATTTTGTAAACTATTACTTAATTTTAAAACTTCCACACCAAGTTACATGGTTTATGGGGAACTAGGTAGATATCCCCTAGACATTGATATAAAAGTTAGAACAATATCTTTTTGGGCTAAACTAATCAGTGGAAAGCAAACAAAACTATCTGTTATCATTTATAAATGTATGTATAATATGTTGCGAGTGAGAGATAGAAACTTTATGTGGTTGAAATATGTAAAACATATATTGTGTAATTGTGGTTTTAATTATATTTGGGAGTCACAAACTTTTATTAATGAATTGTGGTTGAAACACTCAATTAAACAAAATCTCACTGATCAATATCTCCAAACGTGGCTTTCTTCAGTAAACGATTCTCCGAAGGCACTGAATTACAGAATATATAAAGATAATTTGGTTTTCGAAAACTACTTAAATATTTTAAATGATAAGGATAATTTGACATTAAGTAAATTTAGAACAACAAACCATAAGTTACCAGTCGAAAATGGTAGATGGAAAAACATAGCCAGAGAGAATAGAATATGCCCCTTATGTAATAATGGAGAAATTGGAGATGAATTTCATTATCTATTTAAATGTCAGTATTTCAGCAATCAAAGAAAAATTTATATAAAGAAAAACATTCGTATAAATCCAAACATAATAAAGTTCAAACTATTAATGACATCAACTTCAAAAATAGAACTCCAAAAATTATGTCGTTTTGTCAGAATTATTAATAAAGGTGTGTCGACTCCCGGTTAACCTCTTGTTATGACCTGTCTGTATATATTGTAAATAGTGTACATATTTTCATATCTCTATACCTGTATGTATTATGGTTTAAGAGAAATAAAGAATAGCAATATAGAACAGAGTTGACCAAGCTAACAAAGGGTATAAATGGGAACCCAGTAAGAGTTCAGTGACTCCAGTCATTACCTAAGTTACAATAATGTCCTGATTTATTTTCACAACGTTTGATATTAAAATATATGTGCTTATAATGTCCTGGTTTATTTTCATAAAGTTTGATAATAAAATATATGTGCTCATTATGTCCTGATTTATTTTCATAAAGATTGATATTCATATATATATATATATGTGTGCTGATATACTGATTAATTGTGTTATTCACTTAATACTCACACAGAAACAAGACAACTTCAACATTTAATAAAAGTTAATTGTGGCTTGGAATACATTGATATCTCCCCCAATTTTACACTAATTAAACAATACTAAAATTTAGTCATGTCTACATAACAATTAACCTATTCAACCTATGCCAACATTTTTTCTTACCTTTTTATACCTATTTTTCAAATTGTTGGTATAGGTTGAATGGAGTTACTGAAATATTGTTGAAAGTGGCGTTAAACACCATAACCATTACTACACACTGTAACCTCGATGGATCTATCACTGTTTTTCTAACTGTATTGGAGAGCACGCTAAATTAGATAGATCGTAAATATTATAATTAAATAGAGATTGCTCAAATACAATTCGAGAGCTCACCAACTCTAATTAATGATATCTCAAAATATTTGAGTATGAATAATGTTAAAACAACATTCAATCGGGAACTTACCTTTTAAATGTCATTATCATTGTGGATTATCTGCGGAACCGTAGCTCCGATGGCATTTTTTTTTCATGGTCACAAAAAAAACCATAAGAGCTAAAGTTCCGGAGATACATTTGTGCATATAGTCAGTATCTATTTGAACAATCTGACGATTTAATCACCTTGTTGTAGGATGTGAGTGATGTTGGTTACAATGGACCAAGAACGTGTGCTGAACTTGCAGCGAAATACACGTGTAATGACAGAGGGAATAAAGTCGTCCTTGACATTGGTTCTGGTACCGGACTCGTGGGTGAAGAGGTATGTTATATGTACAATTTATAATTTTTATATTTGATTCTAACCATTTGATGACTTACTTATTCTGCTCTCCCACGAAGACCATTAATTTCTTTGGATGTTCAAGACTAACCAGTTAGAAGTATCAGTTATGATTATTTGGTCTAAAGTAATGGTCTTTAACCAACATATTCTGCCTTCCTAGCTAGTTGTCATTTAACTGCGAGCATTTATAGACCCTGCTATTGTACTGTCCATGTTTATGTTGTTACTCATTTTTTTTTTTTTTTATTATATCTATATTACACCTGTGAACAATTTACCTCTGGGTGCCAGGAAACCTCAAAGGTTTACAAATATTTACAATGAACAATATAATTAAATAAATAAATACTGGTACAGTTGTAGTAAGAATACAATACCATAAGCAAATAAATCATATTTTATCATCTCTCATATTCAATTTATAAACATACATTTTTACACAGTAAACAATGAAAGGAATTATTAATACAACTAAATTCATAATGTATCCAATAATAGCTGTAATTTCCTAATATTATATAAGTTTCGAACTTCTGGGTTCTTAATCATCATTTGTATATTACTTCTGAGTTCATTTTTGAGATTTGTGATAACTATTGCTTCCCTGTAAGTACTTTTATTATATTTTATATAATTTCTTGTTTTCCAAATTACCCATTTTAATATACAAATTACTAAATTCATTAAAAGTAGATTTTCAGTTATTTCTCCCTCATACACCCCAATGATTAAGTTTTCCTCAACAAGTACTATATTTTTTTCAAAAATGCTATTAAAAATGTGTTTTAATTCATCTAAGACATGTTTAATTTTATGACACCTGTAAAACAAATGCATAAGGGACTCTATTTCATTTTTACAAAAATGACATTGACCATCTGATTTTCCCATTTTTTGTAATCTATATTCTGAATAGACAATGTTATGCAAACATTTCCATTGGAACTGGATAATGCTTTGTTTACATTTAATCTTGTTCAGTATATACCAAATTGATATCCAGTTAAATTTCTTTTCATAAATTGTATCCCATTTGAATTGACATTTTGGCGTAATTGGTTTACGTATTTCTTTCGGGATATTCTTCAGTTTCAGCTCTTTTGGAACAATGATTTTATTATTATGATTTCTAATATTCAAATAACTATCTATTTTTAAACCTAATGATTTTTTTATCTTTTCGTTATCATCGGGATTTTAATTTCTTAACAAAATTTTCTGGTATTGATTTTTTTATTTTTGCCCATTCTGATATCCAGTTCCTTTTATCATCCAGTCTATTAAATATAGTCTGATTATCAACAAAGGTATTATTGTTTTTATCCCATATATCGTTTATTTTAAATATATTATTTCTCAAAAACGATTGAAAAAAAAGTGGATTTCTATTAAATTTGATCTCAGAGTTACCAAATATGTTTTTATCTAAAATGTCATTTTTAGACTCCGTAGAACATGACCCCAAAAAATTGTTCCATGCTTGTATAGCGTCTTGATAGTATTTTGGAATGGATGCAATATCTAAACCTTTAATATCGGAGCATTTACAAAGAAAAAAATCAACTCCAAATTGTTTATCGTATTTCTGTAACCAGTGTTTACCTATCGCATTCCATGAGTCCATCTCACTGTTGATTATTTTGTATATAAATTTTATCTGTTCACTTTTGACAAAATTGTCTATGTTAATCATTCCCATCCCCCCTTCATTAATGTTTAAGCAACATACGTTTCTTTCTATTTGGTTTGGTTTATTGTCCCAAAGAAATTTCCAAATCAAATCATTCACCTCTTTTTTATATTTCTCTGGTATCCCCCTCATTTCAGTTTCAAATCCCATTTGAGCTAACAGAAAAATTTTTACGATTAAAGTTTTTCCCTTAAAGGTTAAATTTCTGGTTTTTCAAACCTGAGTGCAGCTTTTCATTTTATTTATAATTTTTTTCCAAATGTCATCAGTGTCTATATTGTACCCGTGAAAAACACCTAAAGTCTTTATATTATCTGAAATCCATGATATGTTAGTTAATCTGGGTCGTTTCCCCCTTAATCTACCAATAAATAATCCTTTTGTTTTTTCATAATTTATCTTAGAGCCGGAGCGGATGCCTTTTCAAATTTCGAAAGAATTAAAAAGGATTGTTCAACAGATTCTTCGTTTTTGTTTAAGAGTTGCGTGTCGTCTGCAAACATGCATATTTTTGCTTCCTTTACGGGCTGCCCCTCACAGTCGGGTAGTTTGATACCATGTATTTCCGGAGTGTTTCGGATAGCACAAGCCATCGGCTCTGCCTGAATAATGTACAAGATCGGTGCAGCAGGACATCCTTATCTGGCTGAACGCGATATTGCGAAAAATTTTGATATATAACCATTTGTTTTTATACAGGTTTTTCCCTTTTTAAATAGCATATAAACCCATTCACGAAATTTCAGTCCAAAATTAAAACATTCCATAACATAATTTAACCACCCCCATTCCATTCTATCAACTGCTTTTTGCTGATCAACAAAAATAATTACACCTTCCTCATCTTCATTATCTACAAATTCTATAATATCATCAATCATACGATTATTTTCGCTTATATTTCTCCCTGCTACGAATCCTTTTTGATCCGTATAAATAATTTTGTTTAATACTGGCTTCATGCGATTTGCTAAAAGTTTTGATATGATTTTATAATCACTATTTAATAATGTTATTGGACGCCAGTTACGTATGTTATCTCTATCCCCCCCTTTATGGAGTAGTGTCAACATTCCTCGACACTGGGAATCACATATTTCAAATTTATCAAAAATTTCTAGTAATACTTCAAATAAATCTTCCTTTATTGTATCCCAATATATCTGATAAAATTCATTTATAATCCCGTCTAATCCAGGTGATTTGTATTGTTTCATCGAAAAAATTATTTTCTTAATTTCATTAATTGTCAAGTCTTTTTCTAAATCTTCACTTTCGTCGCATGTTAATTTTTTATCCATATGAGTAACCAATTCCTCTGCTACATTTTTATCCCACCCTTCTGTCGAAAATAGATTTGCGTAAAAATGTATCTGTTCATCTAGTATCTCGTCGATATCATATTTTAAATTACCATCTAGACCCCTGATTTTTTGCCATAATTTATTTTGCCCATTTTTTCTCTCTAGATTAAAAAAATATTTAGTTGATTGTTCCCCCTTATCGTACCAGTCAACTTTAGCTCTTAACCTTGCGGCGTCAGTTTTATTTTCATAATGTGAGTGTATTTGGTTTTCTAAGTCTGCTAACTCTTCTAATTGTTGCCTGGAGGGTTCAGATATATCCTTTAATGTCTCTAATTTATTTTCTAGAGCCTTTATCTTGTCGTCAGTAGTGTTTACCTTTTTAGACGCTTCTATACTTATCGATTTAATCTTAATTTTGGCTATGTCCCACCATTCCCTCAAATTTGAAAAAAGATTTCTTTTCTAATTTCCAATATACCCACCAATTTGTAAACACTTGTCGAAAATAATCAGATCTAATTGTATGCAAATTTATTATCCAGGTACCAGACCCTCTAGTGATATCGCATACGTTTAATTTCATAATTTTAATATCATGATCACTGAACGGACAATGAATTATTTTAATGTTAATGATATGACATGAAAGTTCTTAAGTCTATACGTGATTTAGAATTACCTCTTCTAAACGTGTATTTTTTCACTGACGGATTTTTTTCTCTCCAAATATCGATTAGATTATTTTTGTGAGTAGTACATGTGGTCTTTTTGAGTGGAAGCGAATCTGTGCAGGTTTTTTTTTTATTGTTTGTTTATATATGTAATGCCGTTGGAGATCCAGTTATCAAGAGGGGAGGTTGAGATCCAGTTATCAAGAGGGGAGGTTGGGATCCCATTAACACCGCCACATTTTTGTGACTGTTCCAATGAGTTGAGGTGGAAGGTGATTGATTGTTCGTTTGGTTGATATTGGTGAAATTGTTGGCCATCACTGTATAAACTTTCTTTTCATAAATAAATACTAACTACAGTTAGTCTCATGTTTATAAATATGACAAGTGTTAAGATATTGCAATAAAATCGCTCATGTCAAATTTAGTGTGCACGTTGCGTTTCTGGAATAACCTTCATCAGGTACCGGCTCAAAATCCAAAGATTGCTAAGCCAATTACTTGAAAGTTTTGGCAGCAATAAAACCAAAGGGCATAAACAGGATAACCAAAATCGGCTAAGGTCACCAATGACTGAGGGAAGAGAACCTTAGTTTTATTAATATTTACATAATGTAAGAACTGTTAAACACGTGCCAAGCTTAGATCTAATGTGTATTTCAGTACAGACGACAATGATGTAAGAACTGTAAAGCACGCGCCAAGCTTAAATCACATGTGTATTTCCGTTCAGACGACAATGATGTAAGAACTGTAAAGCACGCGACAAGCTTAGATCACATGTGTATTTCTGTTCAGACGACAATGATGTAAGAACTGTAAAGCACGCGCCAAGCTTAGATCACATGTGTATTTCTGTTCAGACGACAATGATGTAAGAACTGTTAAACACGCGCCAAGCTTAGATCACGTGTATTTCTGTTCAGACGACAATGATGTAAGAACTGTTAAACACGCGCCAAGCTTAGATCACATGTGTATTTCTGCCGGTTCAGACGACAATGATGTAAGAACTGTAAAGCACGCGCCAAGCTTAGATTACATGTGTATTTCTGCCGGTTCAGACGACAATGATGTAAGAACTGTAAAACACGCGCCAAGCTTAGATCACATGTGTATTTCTGTTCAGACGACAATGATGAGTCCACTTGCTTTGATTTCAGTTGGTGAAATATGGGTTTAAAATCATCGATGGCCTTGACCCTTCTGCTGGAATGAACGAAGTCGCCAGAAAAAAGAAAGTTTACAGAAATTGTTATACGGAATTTCTAACAGCTGAACCTTCTAAATGTATACCAGAGGGTGAGAAAATTTTCTAACTATTCTACATAACAAAAGTCTAAAAAAAAATTATATAATTAAATACAAGATACAACATTTGTGTTCCAATCATGTACTTACAATCATACAACTAACACAATGTAAAATAAACATTATGATCTAAATAGAATATCACCAGAGAAATATAAGAGTAGACGACTGGCACCTGTAAGCTGTTCAGTGCCGGATTTACCTAAAGGCTTGACAGGCTGAAGCCTAAGGTCTCAACATTTAGGGGGCGTTTCTTCATCTAAATCTGATACTGAAGCTGTTGTTGCCATAAGAATAAGAATTTGAAATTGGTCTTGACAACCCGACTGGAAACACCAAGAGTGCAAATACGACTTTTCGATGGACATAAATATTCGATCAAAAACCGGATGTCACGTAAAGTCACGCACAAATACGACAGAAAATATCACAGAGGCGGACATAGTGGTTGAGTAAGCCAGCGACCACAGTAGTTCCTATGGTATCCGATTGTAAAACGACTAAAATGATATATGTTCCCAAGAAAGGGGATGAGTGAAGATTGTTTTATATGTCTCTGCTTTTACTACAAATTGTCATGCACAAATAGTAATCTCAAATGCTTAAATGCATGAGCTTCAGTCCGACGACTCTCACCAGGAACAGGTATTGAGCCGTATGTCATTATATTAGGTCCCTCGTCACGTACTTTCTGCATACACTTCATTTTACCTTATTAATTTGTTAGTGCCACACTGAATACATCCCACCAGTCTCTATTATTTTCACTATCAAAGAGGAGACAGGAATGAAAAACAACAACTTATATATTCTTTTTTCCAGCACTTTTACACTTTAAAAAAAAAATAACTGGACCGCGAATATAGCTCGAAATCCAGATGAATTTGTTAACCTTCTGTCACCTAGCTATATAGGTGGCCCCGTGTGTCTGAATCGAACTGCTCTATGAATACGTTGTTATATATGACAATATGTCCTTTCTGGCATTCTTAACTTGGTATCAATATATATTTTCGTAAGTTGTTCAAATGTTTTTTTTTTATGGATTATATAGATTCTTATGATGTAATAACAGTTGTTGGCGCTTACCAGCATGGACAAATGCCATATGATGGAATTCTAGAAATGATACGGCTAGCAAAGACAGGTTACTTTTATAATTGATTCTAAGATCTTTTAAAGTAATGCAGACTCAAAACGGGTATTGATTATTTGATTATGGTTAAGAAAATTTGAAGAAATCAAAGGGGTAATTAGAAGCCATAAAACAAAGGACAGATAATACAATGGCGGGGAAAAAAAGGAAAAAAAAGAAACAATGATCTACAAAACGTTACACAGAAAACTAAAGAACATTGCACTATTTAGTTTACAGAAAGCATCGGTTTGGTGCAATATAAACATGTAAAACGTAGTAAGATGTATATAATACCTCCAAGAATAGTTGCACCATGTTTAGTTATGTGTACTGGTCACTTCAAAAAATAAAGAAGAAAAGATATGTTACTTTACCATGTATAACAACAAACACTTGGTTTTGGCAAATATAAGATAAGATCTGTTTATTACCATTGAATAGAGGGCCTACAAACTACACTAACATTGTGATAAAGTTTGTCAGTGACTTGTTTGCGGTGTTTCTCTGGTTACTCCCGTTTGCTCCACCAATATAATTGACCACCATGACATCACTGAAATATTGTTGAAACAGGGGTTAACCTCCACAACACTACCCATACCCACAAGGGGTAAAATCCTTAGTGATTTGACAGAAAGTATATAATGGTCTACTTTAATTTTAATTACTGTTTTCTAATGTTTGATTAAAATCAGTGGAAATGGGAAATAGGAAATTCATTTGTTTTATTGGCTAATTTCATTGTTCATTACATATTTGTAAATAAAGAGTGACATAGAACCATTTTAATTTTCAGGAGGAATCATATGCATTGTCAGCAGAAAAGAAGCTTTCTATGAGTATGAAGAATACAAAGATAAATTTATACCTTTATGTTCTCAGTTAGAGACAGAAAATAAATGGAAGAAAGTAGAATTTGACAACTTTGAGGATTATCACCCAAATCTTGATGGAACTAAAATAGTGTATAGGGTTTTATGATGTTTTAATAAATCATTTATGAAATGACTCTTGTATCTTTTGTATACTTTCAATCAATAGAAAAACATAAAAAATATTAGAGCCCCATTCAATTAACATTGCTATCAAGGTGTGGTTGTAATTGACCCAGTGGATTCAGAGAAGAAAATTAAAAACAGACAATGCTCTTTTTGATATCTTTCTTTTGTGTACTTCCTTTCAACAAAAAAAACATATAATTCCTAGAGCACTATACTACCAAGTTTGGTTCTAATTGACCCAGTGGTTTCAGAGAAAAAGATTCAAAACTGACAACTCTCTTTTTGACACCTTTGGGCCTCTTGTTTCTTGTGTGTTCTTTTGAACACTAAGAAAACCATAAACCTTTATGAGACCATACAATGAACATTCCTACCAAGCGTGGTTTCAGAAAAGAAGATTCAAAACTGACAATACCCTTTTTACACCTTTGGTCCTCTTGTTTCTTTCGTGTAATTAACATAAACTTTTTAATGGATCATCCAATGAACATTCCTACCAGATTTTGGTGCAAATTTGCCCAGTGGTTTCAGAGAAGAAGATTAAAATGTAAGTTTACAGGTGACGACTGGAGTCAAATGATGGATGGCATTAATTCACATGACCCTTTGGGTCAGGAGTGCTAAAAAACGGAATACATGCTCAACACCTCATACTTACTATATAAAAACTTGTCCCAATGAAAAAGGTAGACGTAATGGCAATGTTGAGTACATTTCTATTTTTAGTAATGGCCACCATCACTGATGGAAGGTGGGGCCATTGGAAGTTTTGAAAGTGTTCTTGCAAAAGTTGATGAAAATGGGTCCAGTGGTTTCAGAGGAGAAGTCTAAACGTAGATATTTCTATTTTAGTAACGGTTGCCATATTTGAAATTGGGGGAATCTGTCAAACATAATTTACAAATAGCGCCAACCAAGTACCCTTCTAGTCATGTATGGCTAAAACTGGTCCAGTGGTTTTAGAGATGTCAAAAGTTGGTATTTCTATTTATAATTACGATGGCCATTATACCGAATGTTGTTGGACATGTGGGTCACAATATTTAAAGAGCCCCATCCATGATCCAACAACCCTTTTAGACAATATTGGTTAAAACTGGCCCAATAGGTGAAAAAATCTGGACGGACAATGGACGCCAAGTGATGGCAATAGCTGACATGACCCTTTGGCTCAGGTGAGCTTATATAAAAGACAAGTCATATGAAACATACAAAACAATCAATGTGAGTCTTTAATAAGTTATAAAACTATACAAAATATAAATGAAAAAGAAATACAAATTTTATCTATATAAATGTGCCATTGTTCTTTGTCACCTATGTTTTTCTCTGGTTATATATTTCCTTTAACAACTTGTCGGTGAGATCTTTTCCGTTCTGTAAAACCTTCTTGTGTAGAAGTGACATGAAAAGTTTCACCTAAAAATAGGAACAAAAATCACGATTTCACTTTTAATGTTCAATATATAGGGATTATATACTTCATAAAATCAAATAAAAATCAAATGAATTTCAGGTTTAGGTTTATGGCGTTTAATGCCACTTTCAAAAATATTTCAGTTATATCGTGGCAGTCAGTTTTATTGGTGGAGGAAACCGGAGAAAATCACCAACTTGTTGCAAGTCACAGACAAACATTGTCATATAATGTTGTATTGAGTACACCTCGCCATAAACTGGTTTCAAACTCACAACTTTAGTGGCGATAGGCACTGATTGCACAGGTAGTTGTAAATCCAATTATCATACGATCCCCGATGAATTCATCTTGAAGATAAACTTGTATATACCAAAGAGATAAATTGAAGGACAGACAATACAATGGCGAAAATAAAAAAAAAAGACAAATAATTGTAACATTAAGCAAAAAACTAAAGATTGAGCAACATGAATGCCACTAAAAACGGTGATGAACATGCTACGGAATGGTGAGCAGTTCCTGCTCCATGATTGCACCCGTCGTGCCACTCATGTTAAATATCCGGTGATAAAAGTCATGAACGAGGAAAGAACTATATCTGATTACGACGAACGGAACATATATCCGTGGTTATCTATGACGCAAATAATTAGTTTGAAGAACATGTAAACATGTCGTTTTTAGGTGCAATAAATTTTTTCTGTCTATTAGTGTGGGTAGTAAAGATACATTGATTGAGATAAAAGCTGTGCAGTTCAAAGTAAAAAGGCAGTATTTTGTATGCATAGTAGTATACAGGCAGGGACAGATTATGACCTTTTGGGGACCCTAGTCTAATGAAATTATGAATGATATATTTTAGGCACATTTACATAATTTGAAGTAAACTTATTTGAAAATCTTTTAGCAGGGCCCCCTCAAGCCTATGGCATAATCCAGTCCTGTATGCAGGATTTTATTATTGTAAAACTGAAACTTTATTATTTGATAATTTGTCTTTTGGTATCCTTAAGAAAAAGTTAAGTATGATCAAGTACAACTAGAACATCAGTTGTGCATGTATTGCCCACCTGGTCATTCACACTAAAGTAGGAAAATTGGTAAGTTTCTAATGCTATATTCTATCAATACTTCAATGGGCGAGCAGATAATAAATAGCATCACAGGACACTGGCATTAGCACAACAAAATAAATAAAAACAGAATATTAAGTTTAAATAAAATCATAGGACACTGGCATTAGCAACACAAAATAAATAAAAACAGAATATCACGTTTCTCAGATTTCTGGTGGGTGTTCCACAATTCTATATAGCAATTATTGAAAAAAATGTTAACGTTCCACAGTCGCTGAAATTAAGCATCTTTTATCTTGCATTGCTTAAAGTATACATGTGTTTATCTTTCTGAGAATCAAAATAAAAAGATCATGAACATTTCTCACCTGATCTGGAGGTAACAAGGTGCTAAAAAAAGCAGGTAATTTCTTCCTATTGATGTTTCTACCTTTGATGATTTCCTCTAGAACTGCTAGGTAATTATTCCTATTCATCAACTGACTAGATATGGCTAATGTCTCATCATTGTTGAAGGCCTACAGATGAAAAAGAACAACTGATTTCACATAGATAATGATGGTTAATTAGTACATAACTATTTATAAAGATTCAGAAAGAAGATCCATAATGTTAATTAAGTCCATTGTGTAAAATTCTTGATAAACTATTTGACATTGCTGGATAAACACAACATATGTACATTGTCGGTAAATAGAAAATTAATTTGCACTAGCTGCGAAACAGGCCAGAAATGCTTTCCCAAGGCTCGCTTTTCTACCTGTTTCTAAAGCTAGTAAAAATAAATTTTATATTTTCCGACAATATACCTATATTGTATATATACCAGTATATGTATTATATGTTGTCACAAACCTTTTTATATGACTAATGAAACTATTACTAAAATTAAGATATTTGGCTACATCAGATTTTAATGGTCTCACTAAAGCTCAAGTTTTAAAGTTTGAATATTTAACTCAAGAGAAATATGGGAGAGCCTAAGATATCCATCTAGTAGGGGTATCCTGTTAATATAGCTTATGTACTAAGGCAGCTAACCAGTGGTATAAAATATTTGCTTTGGTGATAGAACTATCCTATTGGTGTAATTAGTTTACCAACAATAGGAAGAGTTTGAAGATACCAAATGGGTAATAAGAATCGGCAAATCGAAAGACAGACAATACAATGGCCAAAAGAAAAAGGACGAAAGTACAAAACAATCTACAAAACACTACACAGAAAACTAAAGTTTGAGAAACATGAACCCCAATAAAAACTGGGGGTGAACTCAGGTGCTCTGGAAGGGTAAGCAGTTCCTGTTTAAATAGTGGCACCCGTAGTATTTTCCCTCGAAATCCAGTAAAGCAGGGTATTTGTGTAAATTAAAGGGAAACATAAATGAAGGCCTGAGTACACTTTTTACTAATTTTCAGATATTATCTAGGTTAAAACTATTAACAAATTGTATTCATTTCTAAAAAGCACATATTGGGAAAACATATTTTGGATAAAATTTTATCTATATCTGGGGCGGGGTTTATTATAACAATTCTAGTCGCCAGTTCTTTCATACCTACATGGCGGTTCCATTTTGTTGGGATAAATCATGTACTTATCCTGGCGGTACCATTCTATTAATATCATTTATGTGCCTACTGTCAGAACCTGCCTTGCTGTACTCATGTCTTGTTGGTATAGTTCAAGTTCTTACATGTAAGTTACAATTCCAGGAGGAAGAGGGGTTATGGTATTTAACGCCACTTTCAACAATATTTCAACTATATCGCGGCAGTCAGTTTTATTGGTGAAGGAAAACGAAGTAAACCTTGCCATGAGTGGGATATGAACTCACAACTTTAGCAGTGATAGGCACTGATTGCATAGGTAGTTGTAAATCAAACTACTATATGACCATGACAGTTCCTGTTACAATTCCATATCATTTTAGTCAATGTACATACCTGATGGTACCATCCTGTTGGTATAATTAACAATTCTCCACGAAATTGTTCAACTTCTATATAATGAGCTTTTCTAAACTTTGGATATTTTTTGTAGTTTGGGTTAAAGGAATCAACAGGACTGAAATCATAAATAATATTATTTTTCAAACCATTAATACAACGTACAATTTGAATTATTTACCAAGCATTTTGAAAGTTAAAACTTAAAGTATGAAAGGAGAAAAGAATTTTAATTAAATTCAACATTTGTATTTAAAGATACAATATTCCAACATATCAAATTCTCCATTTATCCAAAATGATCAAATTGAACAATCTCATTCATGAATGTCAAGATATTCAATCATGTTTTAAAATAGTTATCATACTAAATACTCCCTTTAAATAATAGTCATCATCAACGGTGCAGCTATCATAGGTTAAAGTGGATGCTATTATTTCGGAAGACTGTGCAAAAGCTGCTTTGCAGTGTTTTTAGCACTTTTTCCTCATGGTGTCTAAATGATACTCCTAGTGCTAATATTTTTATATCATCATCAGCTCATCGAATGAAATTGTTCTCACCATGATATAGCTGAAAAAAATGGCTCATTTGGCTTTAAAAACAATCACTCACTTAAAAATAAAATGGAAGTGGCGGTCTACAAATATATTGATTTTTTGCAGGGAAATCATTGTGTCCACAGATGGAAAACAATGACGGGCACATCCTTGGAAAACACTTTACAAACTATGAAATATAAATATAATTTAAACTGAAAACAACGAACAAAGGTGTTGATAACTAAAACACACAAATTACATGTGATAAACAAAATATGAGCATATGAAGTCACGAAAAGATAGATCTAATTTCACTAAATGTTGCTTGAACAGAAATACAAACATGAAATAGTTGTATCAATCTAAATAAAATGACATCTCTCACTTGTTCCAATGTGATTTACTGACATGTCACGGTGTGGGAGATGTGAAGAAACTACACTATGGGTCACATGTGATTGACCTTATGTCATGATCTTTGCCATCCAATGAAAGTGTTATAATTTAATACTAAATTGCTTTGCTTGCTGCAAGCAATAAGAATAATAAGAATAAGAACAAGATATGATTATAATCTAATGATTATGAAGTCTCCCAAACCGGCCACAGACAACCGGTTTAAAAAATAGATTAAAAGCTACCTTTGAAATCGAACAATGTTGAACTTTTGCGGTATTGTGGTGGCCATTTTGAAAATGGCGACCGGTAGAAATTTTTCAATGTCGGGAATCAATTCAGGACGTTGAAATCGAACAATGTTGAATTTGTGAGGTATTGTGGTGGCTATTTTGAAAATGGCGACCGGTAGAAATTTTTCGATGTCAGGAATCATTTCGGGACATCATAATCTACCCACATATGAAATGTCGTTGAAATCAGACAATGTTGAATTTGTGCAGTATTGTGGCGGCTATTTTGAAAATGGCGATCGGTAGAAATTTTTCGATGTCAGGAATCATTTCGGGACATCATAATCTACCCACATATGAAATGTCATTGAAATCAGACATTGTTGAATTTGTGCGGTATTGTGGTGGCCATTTTGAAAATGGTGACCGGTAGAAATTTTTCGATGTCAGGAATCATTTCGGGACATCATAATCTACCCACATATGAAATGTCGTTGAAATCAGACAATGTTAAATTTGTGCGGTATTGTGGCGGCCATTTTGAAAATGGTGACCGATAGAAATTTTTCGATGTCAGGAATCATTTCGGGACATCATAATCTACCCACATATGAAATGTCATTGAAATCAGACATTGTTGAATTTGTGCGGTATTGTGGTGGCCATTTTGAAAATGGTGACCGATAGAAATTTTTCGATGTCAGGAATCATTTCGGGACATCATAATCTACCCACATATGAAATGTCATTGAAATCAGACATTGTTGAATTTGTGCGGTATTGTGGTGGCCATTTTGAAAATGGCGACCGGTAGAAATTTTTCAATGTCGGCAATCAATTCGAGACATCATTATCTACCCACATATCAAATTTTGATGATAATTTGATATCGAACAATGTTGAATATTTGCGTATTGTGGCGGCCATTTGGAAAATGGCGACCGTTAGAAATTTTTCAATGTCGGGAATCAATTCGGGACATCATTATCTACCCACATATCAAATTTTGATGATATCGGGCAATGTTGAATTTTTACCGCCCATTTTTTATACCGTGTTTTGGCAGCCATTTTGAAAATGGCAGACATCTCGAAAATTTTGAAAACGCAGAATTGCTCCTCTAATGGTGACCTATCACTATGTCAAATTTTATGTCTCTATCATTATTCATTTAGAAGTTATCAACATTAATGTACGAAATTTCAACTTTCCCATAGGATTCTATAGTAACCCCCACCCCCTCTGAACCTCTCAAAATATGACTTTGACCCCCTTTCACACAAAGCTGAAAACTTTAGGACCAACTAGAAACATATATCTATAACTTCACAAAGTTTCATGAAATTTTGTACAGTAGTTCCTGAGATCTGCCGTGGACAAGTTCATGGTCCGCGGAAAGAAAGGAGAAAGAGAAGAATAATAATAACTAGAATTGCCATTGCAAACCAATAGCAGACGTCACCCCACCCCATTATTTTGGTACCTCGGTTTCCATGGTAACTTCATTTTGAATTTTATCAACACGCCAAAAGCTTCCACACACTACGGTGAATATTCCTACGATGTTTCATGAAGTTTGATGAAAAATCTATTTTTTTTCAAATCCCCCCTTTTTTTATTTCCATGGCAACTGCGGCAAAGTTTGTCCAACCGATTGCGATTTATTTGGCTTATCTCATTCAACTAGATGTGGATGTGACAGGAAACATTACTGCAAAACTTTGTGAAGTTGGAAGTGAATTTAACATTTTTTGCACCTTGGTTACCATGGCAACGGCCGCCATTTTGAATTTTTCAACCTCACAAAAGCTGCCACACACTACAGTGGATATTCCTACAAAGTTTCATGAAGTTTGATGACAGGAATCCAAAATTATTTTAAATCCCCCCTTTTTTGTTTCCATGGCAAATGCAGCAAAGCTTGTCCAACCGATTCCGATTTTTTTGGGCTTATCTCGTTCCACTAGCTGTGGATGTTGTTCCTATCAAGTTTCATCAGTTTCTGTTCGGCGAGTAACCTGCTATGATCATTTTTGTGTTTTTCAATTTTTTAGCATTTTGGCTGTTTCCATGGCAACGGCAGCCATTTTGAAAAAATCAACCCTATACAGCACAACTTCACATGGCATATGATATTCCTACAAGGTTTCATAAAGTTTGATCAAGGCATCTCCGAGAAATAGAGCGGACAAAAATGTGTGGAAGAATAATAATAATAATAAGAATAATAGTAATAATAGTGAAAAAGAAACGTAGAATAGCAATACGTCACCCGACTGCGTTCGGGGTGACGTAATAATAATAATAATAATAATAAGAAACGGAGCAAAAACAATAAGAGTTTGGGAGACTTAATAAGAATTTTTTATTGCCAATTAAGGTCCCACAAGGGGCAAACAATTTAATACAATGATTGGAGACATATAATTTAATAAAGATACATGTAAACACACACACACACAAAACAACAGGAAAATATATTTATGTTCAGTGACTGCACGGCCAGATGAGAGCCTATCAAATACCACCATAAATCAATTCACATCTAATATAACATGTATAATAACTATAATAATTCACTTAACCTAATGATATCTATAGGATCAGTTGTGTCCTCGCAGCAAAAAACATTCTTCAATAAAGCTACCTAATTTTTTTTAAACTTGTTCATGTTCATTGGTAAATAGCCAGACAAATTTTGATGATGTGTCCATGTATCTATATCTGTAGCAATATGATTGGCAGATAAAGGTAATAGAATGTAGTTATCATATCATTAAATATTCTTGTCAGGGTCACTCTCCAAGTGACCCATAACTGGATTTCTTCAGATCTACCACGCTGTGACATATCAGATAAGGGGGAGGAGTGAGAGATGTGATTACTATAATATTGTAGTTTTATCACAGGACTTGAAGATCCATGGTTGTGAAAAAATTCCTAAGGGACCGTCCGTACATGAAGAATTTCTCAGATCAGTACAAGATATTCCAATCTTCAGCTGTCGCAAAATATATTAAAGAAGCCATTTTGAAATAATAAAAAAGACAATATAAATACAGACAAGGCTTGGATTGTTGATTTTTTAACACAACATTCAAAATTATTCAAGTTATAAATATTGTGTTGGTCAGTTTTACTGGTGGAGGAAACAGGAATGCCCAGTGAAAACCATTGACCTACAGCAAGTCATTGATGGACACAAATGCATCAAGTTTAAGATTTAGTTTGGGGAGGACAAACAGAACATTTAATATATAAGATGCATGAAAACTACTAAACTATTCACAGCTATAAATAGAACATAAACATGCTTTACAATTGTTTACCTATCATATTTTTTACAATCTAAAGGAAAATTACATTTCCTGTCTGGATATATATATAATAGATGGTCCTGTCCTGGTGGAAACAGCTTGTAAATATAAAATATAGGATTACTTATCCTGCATTTGTTCTATTTGATGTTTGAGCAGATCAATTGCATTGACTGGATAAATGTTTATTGTATACTGTCATTGAGCGAAATACAGTCAAACCTGTACTAAGAGGTCACCTTGGGGACATAGAAAAAGTGGCCTTATCAAACAGGTGACCTCTTAAAAGAGGTTTAATTTATATGAAATTTTCTATGACAGGATAAGAAAAAGGTGACCTCTTCATACATGTGACTGCTTAATAGAGGTGACCGCATGGGCAGGCTTAAATGTATAGCTCTTTCTAGTACTCCTGTTACATGTTACCTGTTCAGCTTTAGGGACCTAGTTGTAAATACAGTTCACTTCCTGTTGACAGAAAATATCACAAGGGGCAATCAAATTCAAGGGATAATTATATATTTTATTATTTAATTCAAAATATAAACGTCGATCGAAAAATGTACTTTTTCTGCAGGATAAATACAATATTATTGCAGTGTCTTAAAATATAAAGTTTATGTTTATTTGGTGCAAAACTTGGGAAAAGCTTGGTGAAGATTGACTTTATCCCAGTTTTTAAGCCTCACACACATAAACTCTATATTTTAAGACACTGCACTAATATTGTCTATTTCTCCATCTTTTAAAAGTTATATTAATCATAGAAAATGTAGCTTTGTTCTTACATGTACATGTACTGGTAGTGGAAAAAAAGAACAGTGGTATTGCTCTTCTGACATAATCTTCAACTTGTTGAAGGTGGTCAGTATTTGGTAGACTGGCAGCCATGTTGAACTTTTTATCACCACCAAAAACTCAAAACTTTTTGAAGTACCACATAATGACCATTCCTGCCAAGTTTGGTTCTTAATTGGGCCAAGTAGTTTCAGAGCATAGATTGAATTGTGAAAAGTTTACATATGACACCCAATGACAGACGACGACTGACACAAAGTAATGACAATAGTTCATCAATTATAAACATATCATGTGACACTGTTATCAATTTTTAACATATCATGTGACATATTGTAATAAAAATTATTTGTTAAAGCAAGATCTAATCTTACCTTCCATAATTTAGTACCAGACAACACAGCATTAGTAGCTGTCCAGTTATAAGGATCCATATGTAAGCTAGACCTAGAATACTTGGTTCCCCACAGGAGCAAACAATCCCATGGTTTCACTTCATTGGGAAATAAATTAAAGAAATTTTCTTCTGCATATATCTAAAATATAAAATACATATAAAAGGTTGGTTGATTTATGGTGTTTAATGTCACTTTGAACAATATTTCAGTTATATTGTGACTCAGTTTTATTGGTAGAGGAAACCGGAGTACCCAGAGAAAACACCGACCTGTCGCAAGTCACTGACAAACTTGCATCGAGTTCACCTCCCCATCAACGGGGTTCGAAATCACAACTTTAGTGGTGAAAGGCACTGATTGCACAGATAGTTGTAAATCCAACCACCATACGATCAGACCATGACAGATCCAATACATACATCAGCGAAATTTCTTTCTTATATTAATGTCCTTGTTTTTACCTTCTAGCTTAAGTATTATGCCCTTAATTAACATTCTAATTTAATTACATCCTTAATGCATCTTTAAAACAATGGATTTAAACACCTGTAATTACAGGTCATAATCTAGATCATCAAATTTGTTGATGGCTAGAATTACCCGGTGGTGTCAACTGTCAACATATGAAAATTATGATAAACTTAATGGGATGTCAGAGCATTCAATTTGACAATGAAGGTAAGGGTTATGGTGTTTATTGCCACTTTCAACAATATTTCAGTTATATCGGGTCGGTCAGTTTTATTGGTGGAAGAAACCGAAGTATCTGGAGAAAACCACCGACCTGTCGCAAGCTACTGACAAACTTTATCACATAATGTTGTATCAAGTACACCTCGTTATGAACGGGGTTCAAACTCAAAATTTTAGTGGTGATAGGCACTGATTGCACAGGTAGTTGTAAACAACCACCATACTATCATGACCACGATGGCCCCCTACCAGACTTTCTGTATTATGAAACCATCACAATTATACATTAATGTATACATACATTTGCACCAATATATTTCCTTAATTCAGGTCTGCTGAAAATAAACAACTCATCTTCTAGATATTTCCAGGAATTTGCTTTAGACATAGGAAGTTGTTGTATAAATTGTTCAAGCTGGAGAACATCAGCTGAGGCATGACCAAAATCATTCTGAAACATAAATAGTGACAGTGAAGTTTAAGCCAGCTGAGGCATGACCAAAATCATTCTGAAACATAAATAGTGACAGTGAAGTTTAAGCCAGCTGAGGCATGACCAAAATCATTCTGAAACATAAATAGTGACAGTGAAGGTTAAGCCAGCTGAGGTACGACCAAAATTATTCTGAAACATATATAGTGACAGTGAAGTTTAAGCCAGCTGAGGCATGACCAAAATCATTCTGAAACATAAATAGTGACAGTGAAGTTTAAGCCAGCTGAGGCATGACCAAAATCATTCTGAAACATAAATAGTGACAGTGAAGTTTAAGCCAGCTGAGGCATGACCAAAATCATTCTGAAACATAAATAGTGACAGTGAAGTTTAAGCCAACTGAGGCATGACCAAAATCATTCTGAAACATAAATAGTGACAGTGAAGTCTAAGCCAGCTGAGGCATGACCAAAATCATTCTGAAACATAAATAGTGACAGTGAAATGCAGAACAGCAATAAATACACTGTTTCTTTACTTGAATTTGTGTCTTAGTGTAATGTTGAATAGTCGTTCATGTTCATTTACATCCATATCCTTTCTAACTATGCCAAGTAAATAGTTATTGTTTTTTAATTCAAGGATTTTCTTACAAAGTCCTGCCTTCATACTAATTACATAGCTGCCTATCATTTTACACTGGAACTAGTGTAACATCAATAGCACTGGCACATATAATTCATAAAGATAAAACATTTTATTTGTATATCTTTCAAGATGATGATGATGATTACAGGTTTGATCAGATACATATTAAAAACTTTATTTTGGGGCATGCCCTGGTGTAAGTGTAATCATGTGATAAACCCTTTAAAGTGAACAAAGTTAATAATAAACAAATTATTGCACATATTAATATATAATACTTTATACATGGGCAAACTCATATTTTTTCTAAAATATCATAAGTTTTAAACCCCAAATTTACCAATGAAACTTTACAAAATTTGGAGCATTACTTCTGATGAACTATTAATGAATGTGTGAAAGGGGAGATAACTCACCACAATAAGTTTGACCATAACTTTTTCTTTTCCATAGTTCTGTATAAAAAAATCTTTGGACCAATTCATAGCTGGCCATTTATCTACAACATCTGTTACTATGACTGGCCTGAAATACATAATACAACATATAATATTGAAAAACAAATGTTGAAATATACAAAATCACTTTTATTTTCTACTGTATCACAGATTTTTTATAATACCACATTGGTGGTGTAATGATTAGCATGCTCGCCTTAAAAGCAGTAGATCGTGGGTTCGAGCCCCAATCGGGTCAAAGCAAAGACGATAACATTAATATTTGTTGCTTCTCTGCTAAGCACAACGGCAATAAGGAGAAAGAGCAAACACTGGTTGGCTCGGAATCGGGATAATGTGTCCGAGTGGCACCACCACATGTCTATCGGTGGACAGTTGTTTTAGTGAGCTAGCACTATAAAAATCCAACTAAGCGAATTGGTCTAGTACAAAGCGGACCTCATCATCATCTCATTGTAAATCAACTTGTTCTCGCCATGATATTACTGAAAAATTGGCATTACACAACAATCACTCACTCACCCCTTTGGTCATTGATAAAGTTGAAAAATTGCTGAGTTGGTGTTAAACAACAATCACTAACTCCTTCACAGACTTTAATAGGTCTTTTGTTTTTGCATGCTTGTTTTTTTTGTACTGTACATAGGCTAATTGTCTTTAGTTGCTCCTTAAATTTATATTTTCTAAATTCACTAAAAAATAGTTGCACTACTTTTAGACACCATGAATAATGATTAGAAAGAAACTTTAAACAGTGATAGTCAACAACCCTGCGAAATATTGATTTTAAACTATACTTAAAATTTAAAAAAAATTCTTCTGATTATCAGATTTCATCAATTTGTTTGGCTTTTTCCCCCCAAACTGTTCTGATGCTTTTGCATTTTTTGATTTGTGCATAAATTTATCGTGACACAATTTTATTTCATGGTACATGTACTTATCACATTGCTGAACTCTGAAAATATACATGGTCAAGGTTCAGCATGGCCATTTATGTAAAAATTAAAAAAAATACTGTTAAAATCTAAAAAGGCCAGCATGTTGGAAAAATCAAAGTGATTACCAGTACATCACTAGTGGATGATGCTTCACTAAATCAGTCTTCATGATGAGCACCGGTCCTCCGACACAAGACCAGTGAAACTTTGTTCGGATCAGTAAATTTTTTCAGTTTTTATTTAGAACTACATAAAAATAAATTCAAGAATTTTATTCGAACCAGTAAATTCAAATTTTCATTTCAAGGACTGTAAATGACAGAAGAGGGAGGCTGCATCATGATCAAGGGAGCAATGAGCATGAATATATGGGGTCAGTAATATAAAGAATTTGATTTCAAATAGTCCAGTGGTTTCAGATGAATAGTTTTAAAATATTTTTCTCATTTATAAGTTAAATATGCCCAGTGGTGACGGCCATCTTGGATTTCTGATCGACACAAAAAATCAAATCTTGTAGAGGACATCATGTACAGTTTGGGTTCAATCAAATGTAAAGTTCCTGTAAAGGTATATTTAAATGTGGGTTGTTGTTGTTGTCATGATCACATGATAGTATGATTTACATCTACCTATGTAATCAGTGGCTATCACCACTAAAGTTGTGAGCTTGATTCTTACACTTTTATGTGATAAAGTTTGTCAGTGACTTCCAGTAGGTCAGTGTTCTTTTTTTTCCTGGTACATTGTATTTAAATTGGGTTTAGGTTAGGGTTATGGTATTTAATGCCACTTTCAACAATATTTCAGCTATATCATGGCTGTCAGTTTTATTGGCAGAGGAAACCGGAGTATCCTTAGAAAATTACCAACCTGTCACAAGTCGCTGACAAACTTTATCAAATTATGTTGTATTGAGTACATCTTGCAATGAGTGGGATTCGAACTCACAACTTTAGTGGTAATAGGCACTGATTGCGAAGGCCCCCTTTTTATTTGAATTGGTATAGTTAACCAATTAATTTGACCAACATGACATGGCTGATAGATTGCTGACAGTGGAGTTAAATACCAATAATCTAATCCATATCTGTAACTTTAACTTAAATACAAAATTAAGATAAATCAATTATACCATTTACAATCATAAATATCCCAAAATTCCTCCAATGACAGTTTTAATCTTTTTTCTACAGTCCATTGGTGTGAGGGGTGGTTATAAATCTCTAAATTTTCTTCTCTTGTTATCATGGCTTTTTGAAAGTTGAATACGTAAGGGGTCACTGTAAAGTTAATGTCATCTTCTTGATCCACAAATACAAAATTTTCATTGTTGGCAGCACTGAATGATATGGCCGTTACCATGAAGGCAGATATAATGAGAACTACAAGAAGACGGAATGGTGTTACAAGTTCTTCTGATTCCATCTGCTGAGCAACTCGCTCGGCATGAAGATGTGCTCTTGGCATTTTCTTTATTACAAACTTTGTTGTTATTTATAACTATAAATAGAAAACATACTTATACATGTCAACAGGAGACAATCTAATTAATACAATTTGTGCTAGTTTAAATTTTTATTTTAATTTGACAACATATTATTTTGAATCCAATCTAATTAAAAGTAGATCTCTGCACTTGCTATTTTTTTATTTTTTTGTTGCTTGGCCAATGTGTGGGAGCAGTGCTTTGGGGGACAGTTGTATCTGTTAAACAATGAGGCATTATGGCGCTTTCAACCTATGGAGGACAGTTGTACCTGTTAAAGAGTTTGGTTAACGCCCCATCACTTAACAGGTACAACTGTCCTCCAAAGCACCATTCTGTGGTTTTCCAGAAACACGTATCAATCATATAAATGTACAATGTATGACTGTAATGGAGTTTTGTTTTCTTTACATAAAATTCTCATAAGGTAAAATTAGCAATTTGATTTCCATCTATATACAAGTAATTTTAACCTTTTGAATCCTCCTGAATTGTGACCTTTTTAATAAACAAACCCATTCTTCATATTAATATTATAGGGTTAGGGTTATGGTGTTTAACGCCACTTTCAACAATATTTCAGTTATATCGTGGTGGTCAGTTTTATTGGTGGAAGGAACCGGATTACCCGGAGAAAACCACCGACCTGTTGCAAGTCACAGACAAACTTTATCACATAACATTATATCAAGCACACCTCGCCATGAACGGGGAACGAACTCACCTGTAACATTAGTTATTGATTTTATATGATCCTTTTAATCTTAAGTTTATTATTTGTTAACACATAACAATCACCTTTGTGATGATGTAATATATCAAATGTATGTTTTCTTTGAAATCAATATTCTCCAATATTTAAATATTAAATTATAGTATTGAAATTAATGATTTGTATGTTGCTATGACTACACGACAATTAATTCTTTATAACTTGTATGGTACATTTAATTCATTCCAAATTGTATTTTCAAAAATCAATCATTTTATATAGACTAAAACCAGAGGCTCCAAGGAGCCTGTAATCGCTCACCTGGATCAAAGCTGCTTTCAATAACAACGCAATTGCACTGTGGCGGCCATCTTGGTGGGAGAGCGCGACTGCCGGACACAATTTTGGAAAAGGACCATCCAATGACTATTCCATCAAAGTTTGGTTCTAATTGAGCTACTGGTTCCAGACAAGATGGTTTTTATGTGAATTTCCAATAGGGTCCTATGTTAAACTAAGTTCAGCTGTGCAGCCATCTTGATCGAAGGTCTGAAATGCCGGACACAATTTTGGAACAGGAAGGGGACCACCCACCCAAGGATCATTTCAGCAAAGTTTGGTTGAGATTGGTTCAGTAGTTTCAGAGGAGAAGATTTTTTTCAAAATTTAATCCCCCCTTTTTCTATTTTTAGCTTGGCGGCCATCTTGGTTGGAAGTCGGGATCACCGGACACAATTTTCAAGAGGGGCCCACCCAAGGACCATTCCACCAAAGTTTGGTTGCAATTGGCCCAGTGGTTTCTGAGGAGAAGATTAAAATATGAAATGTTGACGGACGGACGAACAACGGGCGAAAAGTGATGGCAATAAAGGCCAGGTGACCTAAAAACGGAATATATGTTAAACTACTTCTTGCCATGTAGCTGCAGTTAAAATTTGAGCTCATTTTGACTTATACTAAAGCAGCAATGGACAATTGAAGAAATTTCTATTTTTAGCAACAGCAGCCATCTTGAATGGAGGGCGGGGCTGTCAGACACAATTTTGAAAGGGACCATCCCTGCCAGGTTTGGTTTAATTTGGTTCAGCGGTTTCAGAGAAGAAGATTTAAATGTGATCTTTTATCAAAATATGCCTAATTTGCATAATCGGTACAAATCGACTGAAAGAAAAATTTCACAGAAAAACCAGGAATATATGTTAAACTACTCATTGCCATGTAGCTGCAGTTAAAATTTGAGCTCAGCTTGGTTTATAATAAAGCAGCAATGGACAATTGAAGAAATTTCTATTTTTAGTAACAGCAGCCATCTTAAAAGGAAGGTGGGGCTGTCGGACACAATTTTGAAAGGGACCCACCCAGGGACCATCCCTGCCAGGTTTGGTTTAATTTGGTTCAGCGGTTTCAGGGGAGAAGATTTAAATGTGATCTTTTATCAAAATATGCCTAATTTGCATAATCGGTATATATCGGCTGAAAGAAAAATTTCATAGAAAAACCCCGAACATATGTTAAACTACTCTTTGCCATGTAGCTGCAGTTAAAATTTTAGCTCTTTTTGACTTATACTAAAGCAGCAATGGACAATTGAAGAAATTTCTATTTTTAGTAACAGCAGCCATCTTGAATGGAGGGCAGGGCTGTCAGACACAATTTTGAAAGGGACCCACCCAGGGACCATCCCTGCCAGGTTTGGTTTAATTTGGTTCAGCAGTTTCAGAGGAGAAGATTTAAATGTGATCTTTTATCAAAATATGCCTAATTTGCATAATCGTTATAAATCGGCTGAAAGAAAGATTTCACAAAAAAACTTGGAATATATGTTAAACTACTCCTTGCATGTAGCTGCAGTTAAAATTTGAGCTCATTTTGACTTATACTAAAGCAGCAATGGACAATTAAAATTTCATCCCCCCTTTTTTCTATTTTTAGTTTGGCAGCCATCTTGGTTGGAAGTCGGGATCACCGGACACAATTTTGGAAGGGGGCCATCCAAGGACCATTCCACCAAAGTTTGGTTGCAATTGGCCCAGTGGTTTCTGAGGAGAAGATTAAAATGTGAAATGTTGACGGACGGACGACAGACGAAAAAGTGATAGGCCAGGTGAGCTAAAAAAAACCTAGCTCTTGAATTAAAAACAAAGATATCTACACTGTAGTACACTGTATATATAAAGAAAGCTTTGACTTAATCTAAGGAGCCGTCGTGGTCGTATGGTAGTTGGATTTTCAACTACCTTTGCAATCAGTACCTATGACCACTAACGTTAAGAGTTCGAACCCTGTCCATGGTGATGTGTTCTCGATACAACATTATGTGATAAAGTTTGTCAGTGACTTGCGGCTGGTCTGTGGTTTTCTCCGGGTTCTCCAGTTTCATCCACCAATAAAACTGACTGCAACAATATAATATAATACAATAACTGAAATATTGTTGAAAGTGGTGTTAAACACCATAAGCCTAAACCCAAAACCTGAACTTCAACCTTATTCAAGAATTTAAATTTACCATTTCCAAAATAATGAAAGTTCTGTAAAAATATATTATTTATAGTATAATTCTTCACAGACATGACAATGTAAGTTCACAAACAATACTAAGATCATGTGGGTAAAAATGTGACATAGAAATTCCTAGATGTGGGCAGAAATTTACATTGCCACAAGAAAAAGAAGATATCGTCATAAAAGTTTGCCTTGAAAAAGACCACCAACAACCACTCCTAGCAAAATAGTTCATCAGGAGCTGCTGAAACATGATTCATATGTTTACATACTGCCTTCCATATACCTTTCAAAAGGGTTGTACTCAGCAGTTTCTATATATGTAATTCCTTTCATTTGACATGGAGGTTTCCCATTAAAAATAAAACCTATATTTAAATATAAGATGATGAAACCTCTTTGTGGCTGAGTTTCTATATATATGTAATTCTTTTCATTTGACATGGAGGTTTCCCGTTAAAAATAAAAGCTATATTTAAATATAGGATGAGGAAACCTCTTTGTGGCTGAGTTTCTATATATATGTAATTCTTTTCATTTGACATGGAGGTTTCCCGTTAAAAATAAAAGCTATATCTAAATATAAGATGAGGAAACCTGTTTGTATGTAGTATTATTAGCTACTCGGGTCCTTTAATTGATATTAAAGGATCGTTGCAATATCTTTAATATCGAAAAAAAAACTCACAGTAACTACGCTACAGACATAACAGTTTATTGGCTGCATAGTTTATTTTGTATTTATGATGAGCTGTTACACTTTGTATAAAATGAATGGTAAATGTTTAGATAATAAAAGTTATTTCGCAAGAAAAAATAAGAAGTAACTGCTATCTTCCAAGCATAAATTATGTATTGTCTCTTAATTTTGCCCAATGGATTTAGAAACGAAATAATTTAAATTCGGATGAGCTGGCAAGGGAGAATTTAAATGGGGTTTCTTATAGAGTTGCTTGTTAGAAAACAACATATTGAGTAACATACCGGTACATGTTTTTTTTTTTACATTTATTTTCCTTTCCAAGATTTCATATATTTTCACATTAAAGAATGAGTACTATGACAATATGTCAAAATGTTTTCAGACATTTTTACTTCAGTTCTATCATCATAATTATAGAAATCAAAAAAACAATCTTTGACTATGTTAAATTTCTGACAAACAGTCATTTATTAGAGTATTAGTAAGTACACCAGAGGTAGGTATATTTATTGGTAAACATAGTGTTAAGTACCTGTAGATTTTAAACAAAAATTGATATGGGAAATTCAAGTAATCATTACTTACTATTCTGTGAAAATTAGACATCCCTGTAACAAATCCTCACTATACATACAGTATATCTGTCTATCTATAATCCTAAAATTATAAAATATTCATCACTTTACTCTTCATAGTCTATCACATTCACTGAATATATGATTTATTTCTTCAACAGAGATTTCCACTGGGACAATTATTATATTAAACTTTTTAAAAATCAATTTTACCTATACAAATATTATTTTGTAAACCACGAGTTAGCATTGGAAATAATATAACAATAAGCATGCAATATAAGACAAACATTTTCTCTAAGTGCAAGACCACTCTACTTTCTTATCTTCTCTTTGCAAAATGATTATCTTGCCTGTACCAAGCAAATATAATAAGTGGTCATGCAGGGCTTTCAACATTTTTCAAGTCTGCCAGTACTTCACTATTCACAGCTGGTATTTTTATTAAAATTTGAACAATTTTCATGAATATCTTACACAAGACTCTTTAAAATCAGGAGGTACCTAAGACTATTTTAGGCGGGTAGACGTATCTGGTACCGCCCCTTATTGAAAGGCCCTGGTCATGTATATGTGTGTTAGGGGTATCAATTTAGCCTCTGTTTCTACGATTTTAATATTATTGGTTTTGGAATTGCTCCCACAGTGCAGCATTTTTTTTGTTTACCATTTTATTTTACTTCTCAAAGTAACCATTCATGCATAAAACTGTGTAAAAATCTCCTGTGTATTACGAGATGCACTTATTTAGGTACTTTAATGCAAAATAAGTATCTGCAGACAGAAAACAATCCTTTAATTTAGTGGATTAGTTTTGCTCCAGTAAAACAATAAATTGTGAGGATGACCTAAGTAAATTTGACTCTACTAGCAATTGTCAGGATGGCTAGAGTAAATTTGTCTCAATAGAAATATTGTCAGGATGGCCTGAGTAAATTTGAATCAATGGTAATTGTCAGCATGGCTTAAGAAAAAATTACTATAGAAATTGTCAGGATGTTCTGAGTAAATTTGATTCAATTGAAATTATCAGGATGGACTGAGTGTTTTTGAAATTTAGGCCCTTTTTAGAAATAGATAAATTTTCTTATGACCATTATGGATTCCACAAAGATGATCATTCAAGATTTGGAATTTGGCATTAGCTGCCCATATTCAATTGAATTTATCTCGGATACCGTAAGAGATAGAGAAATCTATCAACATACTACCTAGTCCGAGATTCCTCTGTCGTTTAACGGCATTGATAAAGTTGCTTGTAGCCGGCATTGATAAAGTTGCTTGTAGCCGTTAGCCGGCATTGATAAAGTTGCTTGTAACGGCTACAAGCAACTTTATCAATGCCGTTAAACGACAGAGGAATCTCGGACTACATACTACCAGAAGGATGAAATATGAAAAGCTAAAAAAGATGAATTTCCCCTTTTTTTGGTAAAAACGGTGAGGTGATAATTACATGACAACACTATATGCATTTTTCAGAAAGGGATTTTCTTAATGAATTCATGAACAAATCCCATCAAAATCAGATGAACAATAAAATCTGTGCATACAAAAAACCGAAACACCCATTGGGGCCTCGTTCGAAAACAGGTAGGGTTACAATACCCCAAATCATTACCAACTTTATTTCTGTGCCATGGTTCATTGTGTTCAAAATTCAAAAGCTTTGGTCATCTAGAATAAAAGTTATTGCACAAAAACCATTGTGTCTACAAATGGACAACACACGACAATGACAAACAAATAATATAAGACGATCGCAAATTTGTGGTCATATAATAATTAGGGTAGGTAGATAAGCACTAAAATATACGGTCATTTGGGTTAGCAGTAACACTGGTATTATTTTTTGTCCCGATTAGCAATAAAAACATTTAGTATATCAGTTATGAAGAATTCGAAACAATACTACCAAATGCAATTCAATACAAACAAACTCTAAATAAGACATACTTTTTTAAATCATTTTTAAACAATATACAATATACTGCAAACATCTAATTCACACATGGACTCTTCATGAACTTGTATCAAAAGTACTGGTATTGATGCAGAACTACAAAAATTTGGTTCAGCGGTTTCAGAGGAGAAGATTTAAATGCAATCTTTTATCAAAATATGCCTAATTTGCATAATCGATATATATCGGCTGAAAGAAAAATTTCACAGAAAAACCCGGAATATATGTTAAACTATTCCTTGCCATGTAGCTGCAGTTAAATTTGAGCTCATTTTGACTTACACTAAAGCAGCAATGGACAATTAAAATTTCATCCCCCCTTTTTTCTATTTTGAGCTTGGTTGGAAGTCAGGATCACCGGACACAATTTTGGAAGGGGGTCATCCAAGAATCATTTCAGCAAAGTTTGGTTGAGATTGGCTCAGTAGTTTCAGAGGAGAAGATTTTTTTAATTTCATCACCCCTTTTTTCTAATTTGCATAATCGGTCAAAATCGGCAAAAGTTCGAAGTTCATAAAAAATCCTGTAATACATGTTAAAAAGCTCATCATTATGCTTATACAGTTCAAATTTCGGCACATTCTGGCTTAAAATAGAGCAGTTTTGGCCATTTGAAGAAATTTCTATATTTAGTAACAGCAGCCATCTTGAATGGAGGGCGGGGCTGTCGGACACAATTTTGAAAGGGACCCACACAGGGACCATCCCTGCAAGGTTTGGTTTAATTTGGTTCAGCGGTTTCAGAGGAGAAGATTTAAATGTGATATTTTATCAAAATATGCCTAATTTGCATAATCGTATATATCGGCTGAAAGAAAAATTTCACAGAAAAACTTGGAATATATGTTAAACTACTCCTTGCCATGTAGCTGCAGTTAAAATTTGAGCTCATTTTGACTTACACTAAAGCAGCAATGGACAATTAAAATTTCATCCCCCCTTTTTTCTATTTTTAGCTTGGCGGCCATCTTGGTTGGAAGTCGGGATCACCGGACACAATTTTGGAAGGGGGCCATCCAAGGACCATTCCACCAAAGTTTGGTTGCAATTGGCCCAGTGGTTTCTGAGGAGAAGATTAAAATGTGAAATGTTGACGGACGGATGACGGACGACGGACGAAAAGTGATGACAATAGCTCACATGGCCTAAAGGCCAGGTGAGCTAAAAAGGATAAAAAATATTTCCATTTAAGCATGTAAAAACATGAAAGGTACCTGTTAATTAAGATTTGTATGATTTCGTGATAGTAATAATGAAAGGTTTTATTTGGCAAGCACTTTTAAAGTGCAACCTCAAAATAATGGTGCAAGTGCACTGGTGTTAAACAGATGACCGTAACTTAAGTTACCTTCATCTCAAGATGGCAGACATCAAATTAAGTGAAATCATTTTTTCCATTTTTCTCATTTTACAGAAAGTTTAGTTTTTTAAAGTGCAAAAATGTAAAAGAAACAGTCTTTGCGAACTCACACATAGCAACTTAATATTATATGCTTCAGTATTATTGAGTAAACAGCTATGAAGATGATCATAACTTAAATAATTTGGGAAGATGGTCTTAACTTTATCTGTAGATAGTCGTATGTTTGATTATGGTATGTTTTGCATATTCTTCTTGTGACTCCAAATCGTGAACCTATTTTTTCTGTAAAACGTGCTAACATTTCATTGAAATGATGTGCTCACCTCAGTTTATGTCGCTCACCTGTTCTTTCATACAATTTACGTTCAATCAAGTCTAGATTTTCAGAAAAAATATTTTATTCATTTCATATATATTAATTTAAACATATTTTATTCATAAATAAATGAAATGCCAAATGGATTGGATAGCAGGCAATAGCCTATATAAATCCTCTCCATACATTTCATATCTTTAATCTTTAATCCTCTTAAACAGGATTACTGTTTCTCTCATATCTGAAAGAGTAAAAGCTACAACAAATCTGTTGCCATACTCCAGATAGGAAATTTTCATAGGTATTCAACAGAAAAAACTGCATACAAATCCAACTTGAAGTAAAAAAAGATATAATTTTAGGTGTTGGTCCCTTAAGTTTTGGCTCCCTTTTGTACATGTACATGTAGATACTAATACTGGCTTTAACACAACAGGAGAGAGCACGGTCAGCTTCATTGATGCTGCCTGAGATCAGATTTGAAGCGATTTAAAACTTAAAACTGTTCACGAAAAAATACACAGATTTCTATACATTTTTGCCTGTTTTTTTTAATTACACAAGACACTATTTTCTGAACATTGACAGTATTGAGTTTTTAGCCAAGTTGCGACGAAGTCGAACTCGGCTTATAATATGATGAATGGCGTCCGGGTGTCCAGGCGGTGCAATCGTTTCCGCACAATATCTAAAGAATTAAATGTCTGATCTAAATTAAACTTGGTACACACATGCCTGATGGTGAGAGGAGGAAGTCTATTGATAATGAAGTTTGTAGGACAAAGGTCAAGGTCACAAGTCAACTTCTAAAAATAGAACAAAAATTCGATACTTTTTTAATTTCCGCACGATATCTTAAGAACGAAATGTCGGATCTAAATGAAACTTGGTACACACATGCCTGATGGTGAGAGGAGGAAGCCTATCGATATTGAGGTTTGTAGGACAAAGGTCATGGTCACAATTTCTAAAAATAGAACAAAAATTAGATACTTTTTTTGTTTCCGCACGATATCTTAAGAACGAAATGTCGGGATCTAAATGAAACTTAGTACACACATGCCTGATGGTGAGAGGAGGAAGCCTATCGACATTGAGGTTTGCAGGACAAAGGTCAAGGTCACAACTTCTAAAAATAGAACAAAAATTTGATACTTTTTTCGTTTCCGCATAATATCTTAAGAACGAAATGTTGGATCTAAATGAAACCTGGTACACACATGCCTGATGGTGAGAGGAGGAAGCCTATTGATATTGAGGTTTGTAGGACAAAGGTCAAGGTCACAATTTCTAAAAATAGAACAAAAATTAGATACTTTTTTTGTTTCCGCATGATATCTTAAGAACGAAATGTCGGATCTAAATGAATCTTGGTACACACATGCCTGATGGTGAGAGAAGGAAGCCTATTGATATTGAGGTTTGTAGGTCAAAGGTTAGGGTCACATTGTCCATCCACATATTTGCAACTCGGCTTTCGCACCTCTGGTGCGTTACTGAATTTTGTTCATTATAGTGTCTAGTTGCTGGGGTGTAACTGTCGTGATGGAATATTGACACGGTCTTGACAAATCCCCCATAATCATACTTTATTCGAAATAGACTTCTCGTTGCATGTCATCACAGTCTTCATCTTTCTGACTTCCAAGCAATAATACTCTGAGAAATCCATTAGCCTAATTCTCACAAAAGAAATCAACCATATATTGGGCGCGTTCACAATTCTCCCGATGGTGACTATTGCTAAATTTATTTCCCAATGGCATACCATTGGTACCAATGATTGCCATTGGTGGTAACCAATTATGCAAGCCAACCACAGTCAAATTAGAATTACCAACGCAGGTTTTTCACAAAACAAAATGGCGACCGCAAGTGTTAATGATTTGTCCGAAACAATTTTACCAATATAATTGAAGCTGAATAGGGATGTTTACAAATTTCTAGTAAAGGGAAATTATGCTAAATTTCTATTAGAACGTAAGTTTTAAAGTTTTTCTCAGTAGATCTCCATGTTGCATGTAAGGCATTGACCAAGGACGTGCAAATCCCTGGATAAAAATACAGTACATCTCAAGACATTTCCTGATAAATCATGCCTGCATGCCTCATTTCTGACATACAATGCCAGGTACAGATAGTTCCCAAAGATACAGATGGCCACCAATGTTAGCAATGGTGAATATCTAGCCATTGGTAAAATAAATAGCTGTACACAGTTTAAAGGCTACCTGCAATGGAACCTTTGTTTGGAAAAAAATAGTACCGTTGGTAACCAATGGTAAGATCAACATTTTCACCTCTGCTACAATTGTGAATAAATCCGTTTCATTGCCCATCTTCCCATTGCATACCGGCTCTTCCCATAGTATAGCAGCTCCACAGGTACTTGCATCAAACAATGGGAAGGTCTTACTCTTAGTCTTATTTATTCTATAGAAATATTCGGTCTTCCTAATATTCAGTGTTTTGTAATCGATAGTCATTTGATTTATTTACTTACATTACAATATTAATTCACAGGTGGTGGTACGTGTGGACCGTCCGACAGGATACCGTTTGGTGCACCTCCCCCTTTTTTGCAGAATACAGATCTTTGTTGTTGTTGACAGATCGAAAATATTCATTTTCATCTTATTTTGCATCTTTCTATGCATAGCTGAATGACTTATATACAATAAATATGATCAAACAGTACTTTCTACCGTTACTGAACCCATACCTCTTAACCTCTGGGAACTGCTAGGGGGGATCCCCCTACCAACTCTTCTAAGGGGGAGATTTTGCGCGTCGCCTTTAAACCCACAAAATTGTACCTTGTAGTTGAATGATAATAAAGCAATGATGTAAAATGGTATATAAAGAAACATTCATTGTATACAAATTTATTGTTGACCCTTCTATTAATAGCTTGACAGTCTAGTTACATGAACTTATGTTACTCTGGTATGTTAGAACAGCTTTCTTTGCTCACTTGGTCATCAACTGATTTTGTTGGCATAAACTGGTGCAATTGGGGGGTTTTGTTAGTAGCAGTGACTGCTTTCTTGTGTAAACTGGTCTCTTGAGTGTCTCTTAATATCATACAGTTCCCCTGAAGCAACACTGAAGTTGGAACTACAGCATGTGGACAAAAGTGATTCCGTTTCCGCCATCTTCCCTATATATTTCATATAAACCACTTATTTTCTTTAATTTCTCATGAAGTCATTGTTTGGCCGATTTTCATGAAATTTTCACCATTAAAAACAGAATTAATTAGAGTTTATCTTAATATCTTCATGTAATTTATTCAAACTTTTATTTGCAAGCATTTATGATTTAAACACAAATGTAAATTCTTGACGTCACAATTTGATATGATTATATAGTAAGATTTGGTGAAAAAATTAAACTTTGTTTTTAAATCAATTCTTAAGAGAAAGTAGAAATAAAATTATTTGCAAATTATACGAAGAAGAAACTATATTTATTTCTGCCTTTTATGCTGAAAATTTCATGAAAATCAGATAAGGATTGACTTTATGAGAATGTTATGAAAATAAATGGTTTTATATGAAATATATAGGGAAGATGGCGGAAACGGAATCACTTTTGTCCACATGCTGTACACAGAGTGCAAAACGCCAGATCATTTCCCAACGAACTCGACTGTAACCAGTGGTGTGATTTTTTCCACTCGTCCTGGAATTTACAATTGTATTTCTTTTTCTTTGATATCGAAGAAGGAGTACTAGGTCCCGAATTCCACCTTCTCTTTGTTGATTGAGACATCGTTGTAAAATGCCAGAAACAAATTTTATCTAAAGCTAAATCTGAATAGTACTCATCGAGAATATACATTTCTAATTGGTGTCTGTTCGATTACGTAAACAATAATCAGTTTCGTATTCCTGAACGAAAAGTCTAGAGAAACTTGATAAAAATTGATACGAAACATCTCGACGATTGACGGAAATAGCCGATCGATTGTAAACAAATATGGCGACTGAAGAAAGTAAACAATTTTTTTGTTGGGGGGAGATCGTGCGGGAGGAAAAGGTGTGTGCGGGAGATTTATGTCTCCCGCGCGGGAGACCCAGTCCATGCGGGAGATAAGGCTCTTATGCAGGAGAGTCCCGTGCAAAGGGGGAAGGTTAACAGGTATGCTGAATCAGCTATATTTATATATATATCACCGTATAGATAGAAAGTACTACTTTTGATAGGGCTATACAATACATGTACAATACGCTTTATTTAAAGTCGGAAAGAATCAAACAATTATAACACAAGCTCTAGTGAGCTTTTAAATCCGACATAAGAATATGCATATATATACAAACAATAAAAACAAAACATGCACACAATATTTCTAAAAAGCACTGTCATATCTAAAAATCTTTCCATGAAATATAAAACCAAACTAAAATAAGAAAGCAATTTAAAACACAGCATAATTTAAAAGCACACACATATATATATATTGTTTATGATTGATGTGAGTAAACAAAAAGCATGGATATAAATAAGACACATAGAAACTAAACAGTAAACTTGTAACGAGATTAGGATGGAGATACAGACAGAAAATTTAGGGGCACCAAAGGGTATGCTGTCCACACATACAGGGCCTATGAGAGAGGGGGGGGGGGGGGGGGGGGGGGGGGGGGGTTCAGCCGGTACATTGCCATTGGTTTGGGGCCCAGAGAGACAATAATTTCTGATGGGCCCCATATCCTTATTTCCTTAGCCATGGGCATAGACGTTTTATTTTTATTTTTTTCTCTTTTTGGGGGGTTTGTAATGTATTTTCAACTATTTTTTGTTTATTTAGAAAATATATATGTAAAATTCACTTCGACTTTGTCAGTGCTTTGCATATGCAGGGGAACTTTCTGGACATTCTGCTGCACAGGAAATAAACTTTGTTTTGATTCGGCACATAATTAAACAGTACAACATAAGGTCTAAGGAGCTTTTTACTAATCTCAACGAGATTAAAAGTTTACCAGTGACAGTCACACCACTCACAGTGTGTCAGTGGTTTAAAATTAAATGAAGTTAGAACCCCAAAGCAGTCTTGTTCCGCCTTGCAACATTTCTCTTGAAGGCCCTGCACACGTACCTGTATATTAATTAAGCTCGTAGATATATTGTACCATCAATACATTGAATTCCATGATCTAAAATTTGTTTCGGTAGAAAATCGATCTGCAGACGAATTTGTTTGGCAGGAACGGAATTTGTTTGGCAGGAACGGCAAAGGAGTTTGCATACAAAGTCGACTCGTACCTTAACCAATTCGTACCATGACTATTTCGTACCACAACCATTTCGTACTATGATTTATTACAAATTCTTACCATGTACATGCTATTTCGTACCATATGAAGTTTTTTATGTTTACTCTCTGAAACCAGCTGAATGTTGCTTGGTATCTTTTTGGATTCTTCAATGAGAAGGGATAAATAGGTTATTAACAAACACCGACTGGAACTTAGAACTGGCACAAGGAGATATTGATGAACTTTGGAACAGATTTGCCGATAAGATATCAAGTACATATAAAGATAATATACCGGTGAGCAAATCTATGACAACAAAATTCAATACCCCATGGATGAACGAGGTAACACTGAACTCATTAATTTAGAAACGCAAACTATGGAAAACATTTAAATACTGTAAAAGTCCACTGAATAAGAGCAATTATGATGAAGCAAAACGATCTTACCATGTAAGACAGGCAAAATATGAATATGAACGCTCAATCGCAACAAATATGAAAGAAGACAACAAGATATTCTGGAAATTTATACAATAAAAAGCAAAATCCAAAGAAAATATCCCATGCATAATGGATGAAAACGGAGAACTACAAACGGATAACAAAATAAAAGCGGAACTGCTCAACAAATTTTTCCAGAGTGTATTTACAATTGAAGACACTACTCAAGGCATTCCAATATTCCCACCATCGGGACCTGATCAAATGCATCCAAAATTTCTGAAAGAGACTGCCAAAAACATAGCTGAACCACTGACTAAGATATTCCAAAAATCAATAGAAACTAGGAAAATACCAAATACTTGGAAACTAGCAAATGTAACCCCTTTACATAAGAAAGGACCAAAACAGCAGGTGACCAATTATCGCCCGATAAGTTTGACATCCATTATAAGTAAATCAATGGAGAAATTTGTTAAGGATAGTCTTATGAACCATATGGAATCAAACCAGTTATTCACAAATGGTCAACATGGGTTTAGGAAAGGGAGGTCATGTATAACTCAGCTTATAGAAGTTATGGAGGATTGGACAGAACATCTCGATAACCACAACTCTGTAGATGCTATATACCTGGATTTCCAAAAGGCATTTGACACTGTGCCCCACCATCGGCTATTTACAAAATTGAAAGGTTATGGAATATCTGGAAATATCCTTGAGTGGATCAAAAACTTCTTATCGGAACGAAAACAAAAAGTGGTGCTTAATGGATCCAACTCGAAATGGACTGATGTGACTAACGTAATACCCCAAGGGAGCGTTCTTGGGCACATACTATTCACAATATATATTAACGACTTGCCTGACGTAGTACAAAATGTAGCTAAGCTCTTCGCAGACGATACAAAGTTGTATGCTGCAGTAAATAATACAAATGATGAAATAAAACTACAAGGAGATATAGATAGATTAATGCAGTGGTCAAAAGAATGGCTATTAACTTTCAACAAATCCAAATGCAAACATGTACATTTCGGTCCGCCCAATAATGCTAGCCGATATCAAATGGGAGGGGATATCATCACCCAATGTACAGAAGAGAAAGACCTTGGTATCACTATAGATGAAAAATTAAAATTTCAAATTCACATCAATAATCAAACAAAAAAGGCCAACCAAAGACTAGGAATGATAAAAAGAAGCTTTACATACATGGACAAGAATATGTTTACCACACTTTATAAAAGTATAGTCCGTCCACACCTAGAATACGGAAGCAATATATGGTCTGTTATGTATAAAAAGGAAGCCATCCAAATTGAAAATGTTCAAAGACGAGCCACAAAACTAGTCAAAAATATTCAACATCTCAGTTATAGCGACCGATCAAGATATCTAGGATTACCATCTTTACAATACAGGAGACTAAGATCTGACATGGTAGAAATGTTTAGAATTATTAACAATATAGATAAGGTAAATAGCAATAAAATCTTTCAGAAAAATGAGAACACCACCAGAGGCCACAAGCATAAAATCTACAAGAAGCAATGTAGAACTAATATTAGAAAATACAGTTTCTCTCAAAGAGTAGTAGACACTTGGAATAGTTTGCCCGCGAAAGTAATAGAGTCAAATACAGTAAATGGGTTCAAAAACCAGTTAAATTCGCACTGGAAAGACCTCGAAATCAAATTCAAGCCAGACATATACAAACCGGAAGTGACAAATGGATATGACAAATCAAGAAGGGTCGGAGGGGAAAACTAGCCCAAATTTATGACTTCTACACCAGATGAACCAGATGATGGATGCAATGGTGTAGAATACTTTGTTATCCACAATGGCTTTCTGGTCTTTGTTGATTCTGTTGTGCCAACCCTCTACATTTCGATTTTTTGCATAAATCAAAGCATAAAAACAGGCATCAATGCTAACCGTTTTCATTACATATTATTTGTGTTGCACGGATTTAATAAAGTTGTAACGTACACATGTTTGTTTCAATTAAGACAACGGCTTAAATGGAATAAAAAGGTACGTAGATATCAAATTTAGTGCACACAACACGTTTCTGGAATAACCTTCATCAGGTACGCTCAAAGCCAAAATATTTGAAAGCCAAATAATTTTTAAAATTTTGGGAGCAAGAAAACCACAGAGCCTAAACAGAATAGCCAAAATCGGCTAAGGTTACCTATAATTAGGCACTCGTTGGATAATCTTCAGGTTTAGAAAATGTGATAGAATGAGTAAACTACACATTTGATTGGGATTATGTCTATAATGGATTTAGTTCTTTTTTTTCCCCCATGTAAATCCTTGATATGAACCACATGCATTTTTAAAGAAGATCATTCTCATTCATACAAATCTATGAAATACCATTTCATATATATTGATTGATTACATGAGGAGTAAAGTATTATTAAAATAATAGTCCAGGGGCGGATCCAGGATTTCAAGTTAGGGGGGGCGCACTTAAAAAAATTGCGCCGAGCGGAGGGAGGCGCGAACATTTTTGGGGTATTTCGTGTGAAAAATCACGATTTTACGCCAAAAAATCTTATTTTTTCCGATTGCGGAGGGAGGCGCGATAATTTTTGAGGTATTTCGTGTGAAAAATCACGATTTTACGACAAAAAAATCATATTTTTTCCAATTTTAGGGGGGGGGGGGGGGCGCGCGCCGGATGCGCCCCCCCTGGATCCGCCCCTGTAGTCCGTGTTAATAATGTGTGGCTTCTTCCTTGAGAAAACAAGAGAATCTGGTGTAGAGGTCAGGTTCCTATTCATTTCATCCCATACTGAAATCATTGCCAAATACTGTACAAAAAACTGCAGATTATTCTTCTTTTGTTGTTTAAATGAGCTTCATAATTAAAACTAAAAAATAATGTCAGAATTGAGTTCTGTGTAGCTTACTGCATAAGTTAGTTGATGGGCCAACAGACACCTCTTGCAGACTAATAAATTGTGAAACGTTATTGACCAAAAGAAGTAATTAGTGTTATGGTTTTTATTTCACAAAAGTGCATGTACAATCTTAATAAAAGCATAAACAACAATATATGCATGTAATGTAAAATCCTGAAGTTAAATAAACATAATTGTTCGGATAATATTTCAACATACAATGTATGAACATTATTTGTAACATTTCAGAGATATGAGCAATATGCAAGACACAACTAAGCATGAGCTGTCTCATAAAACATTTGAAAATAAAAGGAAACTAAAACAAACTAAAATATCTGTGTCACAAATGAGCACGGATGTGTTCCGTTTGTTATAATCACAATCAGGTCCTTTCCTCATGTAAGACATTCACCGGCTTGTAACAAAAGTAACATGACGGGTGCCACTAGTGGAGCAGGAACTACTTACACTTCTAGAGCACCTGAGTTCACCAGGGGTTTTTAATGGTTTCGTGTTGTTCAACCTTTGTTTTTTTTTCTTTTTGTTCTTTTTCTTCCATTTAATTGTATGGCTTCTGATAATTACCCCTTTGGTATCTTCAACTTTTTCTTGTATTGAGTGATAGATCGTTAGTTGCTTAATGTTATTGACAAATACAGAATTGATGCATATGGATTATTCAGTATGCTAGTCAGAGATCTAGAGTAGATGTGTCCTGGGCTCACAAGTTTAACTTGGAACTCACCAAAGTTTTCAAATATTAGATTTTTACAATGATGGGACTCTCCAATATTTTCAGAAATGTCTTCTTGAATCATGAAAATATATTGCTACAAGTTAAAGTATCCCTGTTGCCTTGAGTGCAGTAGTCTGTGGGTTCGAGTCCCATTAGGGTCAAACCAAAGACTATAACATTGCCATTTGCTGTTTCTCCACTAAGCATACATCATTAAAAAGAAAGAGCAAAGTCTGATTGGTTCTTATTAGAATAATGTGTCTCAGCAGGTTCACATGTCTACTCGCAGACTGTTGTTTCAGTGAGCTAGCACTATAAAAATCCAACTAAGAGTGGTGGTCTAGTACAAATCTACACCAGGGTCTTTAACGTAAAAGAAGAATGGTACACTGGTCCAGTCATTTTTTCTGTAGTATAACTTGACAATTAACACACAGACTTCATCCAACAACAAAAAGAAAAGAAATGTTTGTAAGGGGCTTAGGGCCATAAAATGTACAGCTTTAATTAAATAAAGTTTCTTTTTTGGAGAAAATAAATAATTCTAGTGGAGCACATATCATCTCTAAGCAAGGGTTACGATCACTCCCCTCCACTTTACCCTTTGCAGTGTGTCAGCTTTTTGTGTTCACACAATTAGGGATTAACTGGATGCAGCCCACGATAGCTGCAACCAATCAGAATGAGTGTTACAGAGACATGTGTTGGTAGGAAAAAAATGTAAATATAAAATGGACACATTTATGTTTTGACACAAGTGAATGCCAATAAATCATAGAATAATTTCACATTGCTCAATCTTTAATTTTCTACATAGTATTTTGTCTACTATTGTTTGACTTTTTGTCCCTTTACTTTGGCCATTTTATGGTCTGCCTTTTTTGGAATTATATCCGACTACCACTTTGGTATCTTAAAACCTTTTCTTGTACCATTTTCCCATAGAATCTTATGTAAAATCAATATTCTGCAATGATATGTGGCTATCATAGATTTTTTTTACCACAATTTAAAGAAGAACATCCATGGGACATTACACTTCAAAGTAAAAAATGGCAAGAACTCCTTCAAAAATAGTTCGATCAAATTGTTGTAATAACACAAGAATCTTCATATCACATTTAAAATGTATGAGTTGTGGGTACAAACTTGTGTGACCAACAGAGAGACAGAATGAAAACTAGAAGAAAAGGGGAACATATATAGTCCATAATCCATTTAAAAACACACATCACAAAATATTTATCCTTATTTATTGTTTCAAAGATATGCAAATCTGTTTCTGACATTTTACTATACCATCAAAAGAAATTTGAGATTAACTTTCCTGTAGAATCATGAATATTCATTTTTTAACATAATGTTATTTCAATAAGAATGAATGAATAAACTTTATTCTCATAAACTAACAGAATAGTTACAGAGCGCATATATACATCAATATACATTTGTACATAATAAATGATAATAAGCATGTGTGAACAATTGTGTAATAGTTAACTGTTTTTTGAACATTGATTTTAAATTGCCATTATCACACTATTTAGCAAATTTATCAAGCATATTTTGTAAATCTTCACTACTTTCAGATATATGGTGTCACCAGCATACAATAAAAAAAAATACTTTAAGAAATAGTCAAAACATATTCAAGATCACTTGTTATAGATTTTACACCATCTAAATCTATTTCCTCAAAATATTTCCATAAATCATTTAGGAAAATAGCAAATAAGAAGGGATAAATATTTTCACCTGGCATATGCCCATTTCACAGGAAAAGAAATTTGATTTTTCACCATTGTCTATTATGCAAGACTTTATATCTTGATACATATTCTGTATGATAAAAAAAAATTTCACTTAATATTATTTTCTAAATGTTTATATTGGAGAAAAATTCTGTGAATTAAATTAAACACCTTCTCAAAGTCAACAAAAGGCACAGTATAGTTTTTTCTTTTGAAGTTAAGTAATTCGAATATTGCATACAATGAAAAGAAGAGACAATTGTCATTATACAAACTAATGTTTTCATCCATAGTTTTTTTGTAATGTTCTTCAGAATTTTGTAGTCTCTCTTTGAAAAGAGAGTATTTGTACAACCTTTTATTTTTACAATAATCCTTTCTAGCTCATATACAATCGTTTTAAAACCTGTCACTCGTACTGTGATTTCAATTTATATTTCTTTTAAAAACTCAAAAACGTATCATTTGCTGCTTTTAATAGAACATTTGTAAAAGGGTTATGGTTATGGGTGCTTAACGTCATTTTCAACAATATTTCAGTTATATCGTGACAGTCAGTTTTATTGGTGGAGGAAACCGTAGTACCCAGAGAAAACTAACGACCTGTTGCAAGTCACTGACAAACTTTATCACATATTGTTGTATCGAGTACACCTCGCTTGAGTGAGATTCAAATCCACAATGTTAGTGATGATAGGCACTGATTGCACAGGTAATTGTAAATCCAATTACCATACGATCACGGCTACAACAGCCCCTCGTTTGAAAACCAGTCTTTATCTAAAGGTATCTTTTGTTGTTTTCAATAGAACATTTGTAATATCATTAATTATATCATCAATACAATTGTTTCAAATTCTATATAAGAACATGGTAATTAGATAAAGCCATTAACAATCTCTATCTTGAAATATTGCTACACCTCATCTTTACTTTGTTCAGTTTCCCATTCTCCATAAATAAATATTGCACTGAAATAAAGAAAAGAAGATTGTTAAATTGTGTACAGTGATGATGGCCATCTTAGATTACTACTTGATATAAAAAACCAAGAAATTTCAGTGGTTTCTAACATTTTGTTGCTTCTATCTATGCTAAACTCTGTTCAAAAGTGGTGGCCATCCTGAATTTCCAATCTGGCTTCATAAATGAAAACACAAAATTGTTTACAGTGACCATACAGGTACAGCATAGAGAGCATGCTATCTGACACAACAGAATGCAGGTAAACATGTCAACCCACTGAGACACATTATCCTAATAAGAGCCTATCAGTCTTTGCTCTTACACCTCAATAATGTGGAGAAGCAACAAATACCAATTTTATAGTCATTAGTTTCACCCTACTGGGACTCGAATCCACTCGGAGCAAGCACGCCAACCATTACATCACCAACAACCAAAGATGTAAATTGTAAAGCTGAAAACTAGAAATAATGAACTACTATTTAAATTATTTATTCTTTTAATCTTATTAATATAAATCAGTGATCAAAATTTGTATGTACTTTCTGTGTTTACTTCTAGACCAAGGAATGTAATGAAAATCATGTCATATTATCATCTGCATTATCTCCCCTTGATGCAAATATGGTTATATTATCTCCCCTTGATGAAGATATGTTTATATTATCTCCCCTTAATGAAGATAAGGTCATCAGCTATTCACATACTCCGGTTATTAGAATAACATTCTCTCACATTCCTCCACTTTTTTTGTGGAGTTGTGTTGCTCAATCTTTAGCCTTCTGTGTATTGCTTTGAGGACCATTGCTTGTTTGTTTGTTCTTTTTCTTTTAGCTATTATATTGTCTGTACTTCATCAATTTACAGTTTCAGATTACCTCTTTGGTATCTTCCAAAATGTTCTTGTAATAATCAAATGTTGAAATATTGAGGTAAAAGTTTTAAAATCTTTAGTTCTCATGTATCCAGATTATGCTGGATAAAACAATACTTTTTCATTTTATGAGTACTGACTCTCATATGTTAAATTGATGAACCACTTTGGGCAACAAGTTCAGTCTGTTGCTTAATGAATGCAAGAAACTTGATGAACCACTTTGGGCAACAAGTTCAGTCTGTTGCTTAATGAATGCAAGAAACTATACAGACAATGTGGTATTTTTAGTTTTTCATTTTATTGGTATTTAGACAAATGTTAAAACATATAGCATAATTGGTTATGTGTAAAGCACACTTTTTAACCCCAAGTAACAATTGTAGAGCATTATGCATATAATACACACGAGCATGACCAGTGAATTTTAAATTTTTTCTCCATAAAATTTGGTCACAGGAATTTCGAAAGAAGAAAGCTTACTCCACGATTTTGAGGCAAAATTTGAATGTATCCAATATTTAAAATAAAATTTGTAACATACCTTAAATAAATTATTTTTAAAAAGGCCTAGACATAGCATATATCAGTTCTTCTGTGGTGTTCCTGCTTTTGCTTTCTTTAGATAATGATAGTTTGGTAAAATCTTGGTCAGGAAGTCTATCTGTAGTGTCTGTGTCTGAAATGCCAAGAAAATATGGCTACAACATGTACAGTCAAACCTGCTTTAGTGACTACCTCTTTTAAGTAATATATTGTATTATGTGACCTTGATTTTTATTTCCTTTCACAGTGCATTTCCTATCAATTAAACCTGTATTAAGCGACCACCTGTCTTATGTGACCACATTTTACTGTTCCCTTGGAGGGTCACATAAGACAGGTTTCTGTATATCTACAGAAATTGTGTGGTCATGTCTGTGATTGTACGTATGATACAATAGTCTCCTTCTTATAAGGCCCCCCTCACCAAAGACCACTCCTGTTATCAAGCCAGATTTCAAATGAACTGAAATGGTAGAATACAAAATACTACTCAACTGTTCCCTTCCTATTAAAGGTCACCCCTCTTATAAGGACATCTTTTTATCATTGTCGAAGGAATGGCCTTATAAAAGGTATACTACAGTATTGAGTTTGTATCTACCTATACAATCAGTGCCTATCACCACTAAAGTTGACAGTTTGATTCCCTCCCAAGTTGAGGTATACTCTATACATTATGTGATAAAGTTTATCAGTGATGTGTGGCAGGTCTGTAATTTATTCCAGGAACTGTAGCAGGCCTTTCAATAACGGGCGGTACCAGGTACTAATAACTGCTTAAAATGATCTTTGGTACCTCCTGACTTTAAAGAGTGTTGTATAAGATATTAATGAAAATTGTTAGATTTTTTATAGTTAAAAGTACCACCTGTAAAAAGTGAAGTACTGGTAGACTTGAAAAATATTGAAAGCCTTGGCTGTAGTTTCCTCCCTCAAAAAGTGAGTGAGTGAGTGAGAGCTTGTTGTTAATGCCAAGCGAGCATTTTTTTTGTACTAAACGAACAATAATTAGTTGAATTCTAGTCAGTGAATATTGTCAAACACTAAGTTAGTGTTTCAGCTAGACTTTTATCAAAATTTCTTCAGGACATTCTTTAATAATTAAACTAATTTTATACAGTTCTTCAGGATAATTTGAGAAATAGGTGGGCAGATGTCCTGAGTCCGGTGCCTAGCTGAATCACTGTATATGATATATTTTTGTGCTATAAAATAGTGAGATGAATTGACCATCTCATATTCACACTGGTGTACAGTGAGTGATTGTTGTTTAACACCAGGTGAGCAAATTGTTTTTAGGTATATCATGGCAACAAGTTATATTTCAACGAGGGGATGATAATGATGCCCGCTTTGTACTAGACCAACATGCTTTCATAGTGTTAGCTCACTTTTCACTAGATCTTTTTTTTTTGCATAGTTAAATTAATCAAAGAATGATTGACTTTTCATTGAGACATTTAAACTTCCAATTCGATAACTTCACACAGGTATAGTATTTATTCAAATGGAAAGTTCATTCTGGGGGAAGAAATATTTACCTTGAGGAACACAAGCAGATACACTTGAAAGGTTTTATTTCCCTTGCAATAAAATACTCAATAAAACATGACCAGCACAAAATGATGATGTCACAATATGTTGTGCTTAAAAATGTCCTAAATTAGAAAATGGGATCATCTAATGATCTATTTGCAACATGAATTCATGTCATTTTTGTACATTTTCCAATTGGAATCAAAATAATGTATACATATGTTATTTACGATTTTACCATTGGTAGGTCTAATATTTTTCGTAAATCTTACACCTCACGTTGCTTCTTTGCACCCGATGTAAAATCTCCAATAAATCACATGGAACCATCAGTTATTTCTTAACTGATTTACCAGAGGTCATTCTCTGGCTACCCTTCGATCACAATTACTAGCATATATAACTGTGTTGTCTGTAATTAATTTACCGGAGGTCTTTCTCTGGCTACCCTATGATCACAACTACTACCAGATATAACTGTGTTGTCTGTAATTGACTTACCGGAGGTCTTTCTCTAGCTATCCTACGATCACAACTACTACCAGATATAACTGTGTTGTCTGTAATTGACTTACCGGAGGTCTTTCTCTGGCTACCCTTCGATCACAACTACTACCAGATATAACTGTGTTGTCTGTAATTGTCTCATTACTTGTGACATTACACATCACTCCTACAATACAGCCAGATGTCAGCTCAACCTGGCGTCCTACTTTAGCTGTAAAATATTAAAAGTACATCTTACATTAATTATACACCTAGATCTATATCATTTATATTTTGCAACCTAGTTTAGCTTAGCTGTAAAAATAAAAGACACCTGACTCAAGTTATCCAGCCAGATTTCAGCTCTACTTATCATCCTATTTTGTCAGTTCTAAAAACTAGAGGCTCAGTGTGTCACTCACCTTTCATTCTGTTTTGAGGAAACTTTATACAGAACCTTCCATGGTGCTTCCTACCAAATTGATGTTCATTTGGCTACTCGGTTTCAGAGAAGATTTTTTAGAAATCAACCAATCAGAAACAAGAATTGCCTGTGGTGGCCATATTTGTGAACGAAACGGGAAGAAATGAGCATTTTTCATAGAGGACCTTACATAGATGCTTCCTACCAAGTTACGGTTCATTTGGCCAAACGGTTTCAGAGGAGAAGATTTTTAGACATCGACAAATCAGAAACAAGAATTGCCTGTGGTGGCCAGGTTTTTAATGAATCGGGCTGAAATGAGCAATCTTTATAAAGGACCTTCCATAGATGCTTCTTACCAAGTTTCGGTTTATTTGGCTAAGCGGTTAAGGAGAAGATTTTTTAGAACTCAACCAATTAGAAACAAGAATTGCCTGTGGCGGCCATGTTTTTTAACAAATCGAGCCGAAATTAGCAATCTTTATAAAGAACCTTCCATAGATGCTTCCTACCAAGTTTCGGTTCATTTAGCTAAGCGGTTTCAGGAGAAGACTTTTTAGAACTGAAGCAATCAGAAACAAGAGTTGCCTGTGGCAGCCATGTTTCTTAACAAATTGGGCCGTATTTAGCAATTTTTATAGAGGACCTTCCACAGATGCTTTCTACCAAGTTTCGATTCATTTGAAAAAGCAGTTTCAGAGAAGAAGATTTTTTAGAACTCAACCAATCAGAAACAAGAATTGCCTATGGCGGCTATGTTTGTTAACGTATGATCAGATGAGGACGAAATTAGCAATCTTTATAGAGGACCTTCCATATATGTTTCCTACCAGGTTTCGGTTCTTTTAGCGATGCAGTTTCAGAAGAGAAGATTTTTTTTAAGATATCTGCCAATCAGAAACAAGAATTGCCTGTGGCGGCCATGTTTGTTAAAGAATCAGGACGAAATGAACAATTTTTATAGAGGACCTTACATAGATGCTTCCTGCCAAGTTTCAGTTCATTTGGCTAAGGGGTTTCAGAGAAGAAGATTAAAATGTGAAAAGTTTACAGACGACAATGACGGACGGACGCCAAGTGATGGCAATAGCTCACGTTGGCTTTGGCAAGGTGAACTAATAAAAAGGACCAATGACTCTAGCTATATGACCAGATATCAATTCCACCTGCCCTCCTAAAAGATGTGATTTCAAGTTGTCCGTTTACTTTCGCTATAAAATTAAAAGAACTGACTATTCATGATCATAATAATACACCCAGATGTCAGCTCTCAAGTTGTGATCCCACTTTATCAATAAAATTCAAAGTAAAAGTACATGTGACCCTATGAATACTGAATTAAACTTCACTTGATGCCCTATATTAGCTACAGAACTTAATAGTACACATGACTCTAATAATGTAGTTAGATATCAACACTAAACCTGTCAGTTTTAATGAAGAAAAACGATAATTTCTTACTAAAAATCATAATTTTGAATATTAAATTAAAATATTATAAAACCATTCTGTTTCTCTTGTTTAAACAATAATAATTCTTGATTCAATTTTAAAATTCCATGATTTTGTTTACATCCAGGAAGCAATAAAACATCTGATGTGTTACATATCATAGAAATACCATGCTGATAGCTGTTATAATTATGTTACATCAAACAAATTGGCATGCTTAGGGACTAACCATATAACTTGTAGTTGGGGAGCGGGTGGAGTGTTTGGGCTATTCCAGTTGCCAAATTTTATATAAAAAAAATGTCTTGAACCTACAATTTTAAAAATGAAATTTTGGTAAAATTTGAAGAAAAATCATTTTTGTTTCTTGTTTCTCTAGCAAAAAAAACATTGCATGCCCCTTACAAGTTACATGGTTGGTGTCTTACAGCTGGCATGTCATGGTAACAAACTATATGTGACCTCTAAACTAATGAACTATAAATACACTGACCTTTAGCCTCTACCATGTTATGGTCCCCAATCTTTGTGGCCTCAATATCTGTTACTTGTAAAGGAATATCATTTAACAGTTTTATATGCAACCAAATGAAAATCAAGGGCTACTCAAAGCGATGCATGATACGACAGCAACATGTTGACAAGAGAAAGTTAAACAAGTGTATATTAAAAGTAAGTGTGTATACAGTATTTTGCATGATACAGTAAATTGCTGGACTCAATAATGTGTTGGACACAGTAATATGATGGATCCTTTGTATTTTGGACTTTTGCTTTGTTTTATTATTTCAAGTATTAAATATGCCTTAGAAATGTGCTAAATTTGGATCCCTCTTCAAAATAAAATATCAAACATTTTTTATGGTCCATCAATAACCCAAAAAGATTATCATTTTGCAAAAAAAAAACCAACAACTGCATTAAACTAAATGAAAAATAAGAAAACTAAAATTTTGGAATTCAGCTTTCGCTGGTCCCTTTCTGTAAAGTTTATCTCAGAAACCATTAGAGATAGAGCAAAATTCATTGACTACAACCGGAATATCTTGGTTCAATCAAGTCAAAGAAAAAACTTCATCAAATTGGATGAAAAATTAAAAAAATTTAAACCCCTTTTAGACCCCTTTTCAAAGTAAAATAGCAAAATATTTTATACGGCCCATCAATAACCTATGAAGATGATCTTTCGACTGAACGTACCTGATGAAGGTTATTCCAGAAATGTGTCATGCGCACTAAATTTGATATCTACATTTTTATCACATGAGTTCTGTTAAATGAAATAAATGTGATTTTTCTTTTCGAATTCAGATTAGTTTTCTTAGACATGCATACCTTAGCCTATTTTGGCCATCCTGCTTAGGCTCTTTGGTTTTCTTGCTCCCAAAGAATCTCAAAATAATTAGCTTTCCAATCTTTTGCCTGTGTGTGTGTGTAACTTACGTAGGTTTTTTCAGAGATGTAACATGCACACTAAATTAGATATCTACCATTAACTTATTATTTAGATTTTGTGAGAAACATGTTTATGGTGCTTAACACCACTTTCAACAATAGTTTAGTTACATCGTGGCAGTCAGTTTTTTTGGATGAAACCACTGATTGCCATAAATCACTGACAAATTTATCACATAATGTTGTATCGAGTACACCGTGCCACGAGTGGGATTTGACCTCACAACGTTAGTGGTGATAGGCACTGAGTGCATAGGTAGTTGTAAATCCAACTACCATACAATCATGACCATGACAGCCCCACGTGAGAAATATGTATTCCTGATTTGTTACAAAAGGATACATGAACCGACTTCAAATACATTGTTGTTCCCTATTATCATCACATTCTGTGTAGAACTTGACTTCCCTTCAGGATTTCTAAAGAAAAGAAAGAAAAAGTTATTTTTTTATAATGAGTTTATTGGAAAATTCTGTTTATATATTATATATTATATATATTTTATATATATATATTTCATATACAGATAAATAATATAAGCTAAGTCTTATTTATACATTTTGTACCACAGGTCTTACGAATCAACTTATTTGAACAAATGAATCCTAAGGATGAGTTTGTTTAAATAAGTTAATGAGTAAGGCACATTTGTATATATCTTTTGTAACAGAAATTAAATCAGTGACATTTTTAGCTCTGGTACAAGCAGACCTGCATGCATATGTTGTACCATAGTATAAGCCCCACCTATTTGCATTTGGATTCAACAAAGTTTTAATGGCTGATTAAATGAGTATGCTACAATATCAATTCCAGATAATAAACCATGGTTTTCTACAAACACTTTTATTAAGCTGAATAATTCATAAAAGCAATAAAAGGTCATTCATGTTACAACATAAGCAATTGCATGTGTATCTGGCATTAAGGTCATAAAACTTTTGAGTATGATATTTGTAATTGTGCTCCAAAATCGTCTAACAGAACACAATATTTATTGGATACAATGTCCTGATTAGCAATTTTTTTCCAGTACAAGAACAAAAGGTACATTCTAATCTTCACCACTCCTATAAATATTTTCAAAAGGCAATGACTTTTCCTATTCTATTACTCGAGTACAGTCAAATACAAGTCTTCAATATAAACTTAAATTAATTCCCATTAGACATGGTCATATGGTAGTTTGATTTACAACTACTGATCAGTACCTATCACCACTAAAGTTGTGAGTTGGAATCCTGCTGATGGCAAGGTGTATGCGATAAAACATTATGCGATAAAGTTTGTCAGTGACTTGTGGAAGGTCAGTGGTTTTCTTAGGGTACTTTGGTTTCCACCAATAAAACTGACTGCCACGATATAACTGAATTATTGTTGAAAGTGGCACTGAACACCATAACCTTACCCATTAGACAAACATACAACATATCATATCTCCTCCAGACTTACTTATTTATAATCTGTACTAATTCTTCTACAATGTTGTTTTCTCCAATATAAATAGGTCCATCTTCTGCAATAATTCTGGCTTTAGGATGAATTACAGTCCTAGAACCTGTATTATAATAATAAGAAAAATATATAGTGTTCTAAACCACAAGTTCTTCCCACTTATCTAGTAGTAGTACACATTTACAACATGCAAGGCCAAATAAATATATCTGTGTTTCTGCTAACACTACCTACCCTAATCTTAAATTATTTTTTGCTATTTTTGGATAAGTACTGTTAATGTCAGATTCTTGTTCTGTATAGTCTAGGTAAATATAAAGAAATGTTTTGATTACCTACTGACATATCCTACTTTTTTCAGGAAAATTGGCAGAAACACAGATACCTTTTTTTAGCTAGTAATTAGTTAACTATTCGCATTCACTGATCCTGCATTTGTACTGGGGGCAATCGTGGTCATGATCGTATGGTAGTTAGATTTACAACTACCTGTGCAATCATTTCCTATCACCACTAAAGTTGTGAGATTGAATCTCACTCATGGCGAGGTGTAGTCAATCGATACAACTTTATGTTATAAAGTTTGTCAGTGACTTGCAGCAGGTCAGTGGTTTTCTATGTGTACTCTGAAATATTCTTGAAAGTGGCATTAAACACCATAAATAACTCCCTGCATTTGTACTGTTCATGTTAATGTCAGTGGATTGTCATCATTTCTGTATAAACAGGAATGTTGATAGTTCATGAGATCATCAGATAGCTGTAATGTAAAAATTAAGAAAAACAACAAAAAATTTTGATATTTTGAACCAAGTGTTTAATGTAACATGCATACAATTTTTCTATAGTATTCCACTGATTTCTTCCAATTTCGTTTTTGCATTATTTTTACAAAGAAACCCTGACAAGCGAGGTAAAATGAGGATACATTGATAAAAAAATAACATTAAAGTCCATAAAAGATCTCTTATCCTACCCCCTAATTAACTCACCAATAGTTATGTCCCCTACTAATTCACATTCATCACATACAAGAGCACCTTGAGCAATCTTCACACTGAAAAGAGGTAGATATAATATATAATTACCATATGGAACATCATAAACAAGAGGCAACCTGATAATAATTACAAATGTAATAGACAAGAAAGGAAAATTTTATTCTTTAAAATCCATTGCTAACACATTAGTATAATTTAAGACTAAGTGTAGATATCTAATTTAGTGTGCATGATGCGTTTCTAGCATAACTTACGCTCAAAGTCAAAATATCGGAGAGCCAAATTCAAAATAGTTTAGTTCGGTTTGGTTTAGTTTTATGGTGTTTAATGCCACTTTCGACAATAGTTAAATTATATCGTGGCGGTCAATTTTATTGGTGGAGGAAACCGGAGGACCAGGAGAAAACCACTGACCTGCCGCAAGTCACTGCCAAACTTTATCACATAATGTTGTATTCCTCGCCCTGAGCAGGAGTCGAACCCACAACATCAGTGGTGATAGGCACCGATTGCATACATTTTTGTAAGTAGTTGTAAATCCAAATACCATACGATCACGGCCACGACGTCCCCTATATTCAAAATGTAATTTAATTTTTTTTACAAGTCTTTGGGAGCAAGTATACCAAAGGACATAAACAGGATAGCCAAAAGTGGCTAAAATTACTTACCTTGTATGTGTGAAGGAGATTGCCCGATTGGCCATAGTAAAATATCCCATACTTTAGTTTAATTTGAAACCCTAGACACTAGTGAAGCCAATTTTGACATCAAGAACAACAGAACGGTGTACATGTAGTTTATATTAAAACAATTGATTCTTTAGATATACAAGTACATATTTCATTTTGTTGGATAAACATGTAAAGATGACAATTTTAGACATTAATTAATTTGATTTGTAGTTGTACATGTAATTTATTAACAAACTTTGTTTGCTTGAACTATAGCACTAATTTATCAGTGATTGATTATTGTTTATGACTAAATGATAAATTTTTCAACTATATCATGGTGAGAACACTAACAAGTTACAATCATGATATGATGATGATGTCGCCTTGCAAGTTGTACTAGTTGGATTTTTTTATCGGACACAATTCGTTCATGACAAAATAGGCATCATATTGCAATGGGGGTGGGGGGATTTAAATTTCCAGAATACCTTTGATAGAACTTGTGAAGAGTTTGGGATGAAGATACAGACAGAAAATTTCTTCACCCACCATGCGCTGGAGCCTAGAGTTTCAACACTCGTAGACGAGTTCACTCCATACCGGGAAGAAGAAGAAGAAGTCTAATCTCAACGAGATTACTGATAGACATCTACATCTACGTGGATACTGGAAAGTCGCATGTTTGCATAACATCCAGGACTAAAAACGTAACTCAGACAAGATGTTAATCTGCTCCCTTCTAAAAACCCATCAGAAATTTATTCGGGGACCAGTAATCTCGTTGAGATTAGGATTCCGAAGAAATTTTCAGTCTGAAGAACAGACAGAAAATTTCTTCGGAATCCTAATCTCAACGAGATTAGAATCCTAATCTCAACGAGATTAGGAGACCAGTACTGGCAGTAGCGTCAATTGTGACCTTTAGGATCAGGATCAGGATTCTTCTATGAATGTACAGAGAAATTAAAACCCTTAGGTGCGTCTACTTAGCCGACAGCACTGCATATTGTAATTTATTGTCCAAACCTTGATTTTGAGCTTGTCATTTTTTTTCCTTCTGCTAATGTGAGGCCGCATACGTCAAAATATAAGTCTTTTTTTTTTTATTCCCCCTGAATATAGTCCTATATTATTTGTGCCTATAATTTGTTAATTAATTAATAATTCATTTCATTCATAAAATTATCATCAAAGATATTCTGAAATTTGATTGAACTGTTCTTTTTTACATTGACATAAGTAAAATACTAAATTACGAAATCATATTATTACAAAACGAATAAATTTGACAAATCAGTGGATTGTTATATTACTTGTACATTGTAATGTCTGTTCGTGTCATTATTGGTGATTTATCTTTCAACACATTGATTTATATATATAGTATTAATAGCTGAATCCAACATGGGTTAACAGAATTATCTTAATGCTAAAAATATATTTGTTTGCTCATTTTGGAAACTACAACTTATTATAAATACAACATGTCATGTATTATACTGGTCATCGTAAAAATAACTTCAGCAATCCACACAAGTGATTAACAATTTCTAAGTCACGGAGTTATCTTTCTTGTTTCAGTATTTACTGTAGACATTCTGACTGTAAATTTGAATATATCTTTGAATTTAAAATGAAAAATGTAAAATAATCAGTTTTTTTCTGACAATTTATCACTACTGATTCTAGAAAATACAGCTTAAAATGATCGATTGTTTTTCAATGTCAAGAAATCGGTATTTCCGATATATTCATGACAGAACACGTTTACAAACCTTGCAGAGAAAACTGCAGCATCATGGGGTGTGGTTACCAACTTTAAAATTTGCGGCTGATGGGATCGTGGACGTTTGCCTTGTAACAACCGTTGTATACCAGCAATTGCTGCAAACTATATTTTACGTACAACAAACTTTAGAAGTACTTTCCAAATACAAGGCATGTATATACATAATTTGCGCTCCGTCCGTATGTGCGAGTTGCGTATTTCATTCGTTCCGCACAAGTAGCTGGCGACTTTTTCGGAGAAGTTGTATCTCACAGTGGAGCAACTAGATATTATGTCTATATATACCCTGTGTATCCTCGGTGTGATATTTAAGCCAATGAGTGAGTGAGTGAGTGAGTGAGTGAGTGAGTGCTATGTAGTTAAGCTCCAACTCTGCTATATCATGGCGAGAACAAGTTAATTTTCAAAGAGATGATGATGAGATATGTTTTGTACTAGACCAACACGCTTATTTGGATTTTTATAGTGTTAACTCACGGAAGCAACAGTCCGCGGATAGACACATTCGCCTGATTTCCAGCCAACCAGTATTTGCTCTTTCTCCTTAATGCTGTGTGCTTAGCGGAGAAGCACCAAATACCAATTTTATAGTCTTTGGTTTGACCCAATCGGGGTTCGAACCCATGATCTACCGCACTCGAGACGAGCACGCAAACCATTACACCACCGATGCAGTTTTAAACAAATGAAGAAGATGTATCCATACTAAAGCTACAAGAATCATAACGCCTGTACTAATTAAGTAACTTGAAATACACATGTAATAATCATAAACACTATAAAAACTCTGAAAAATAATTAATGACTACAATATTGTTGACCAGGAGGATTGCCGATAGCCACGGTTTGTATATACTTAACAGAGCAAAGTGTCAACGATTAACAACCATGCGTCCCTTTTATAATTGTTCGCCTGTATGTTCTAATGGCCATATATTTAAATATAATTGTTTTGGGTCAATTAGGGGATTCCCCACAGCTGTCATGCAATCAATTATAGCATTTCGCTGATGTCATACGGTAGTTATCTTATCTTCAAAACATAGAATGTATCAGAAAATAGCAAAGGTTTCTAAATGATTTAAACAGATTATTATAATATCATTAGATTGATTGATTGATTGATTGATTGATTGTTTGATTATCTTGCTTAACGTCCAGTGAACATCATTTCAGCTATATTCAGAACGAGAACAAGTTCAATAATTAATATAATATACACATAAATGAGGGGGGAGGGGGAGTGGCATCACGGAAGCGGCGCAAGTTTGACTGCCATTGGAAAATTATGGCGAGTTGGGTAGAGACATCAATTTAGCCTTTTATAGTGGATACAATGCGCCTACTGAATATGCGAAGCCGTCTTTATCATGCAGGGAGCGTGACACTCTCAAAACATATTAACTACTACATAATATGGTCTAAGCACGGCTGGTAATCGACACAAGCAGAACAGTCGGTTCTGCAAAGAAATTCGTGAGGATAACTTCCGGTTTTGGTGGAGGAGAGTTCACAAAGACGCTTCGCAAGGTATGTACATGTCAAAAATTGAAATTTGCCTTTTTACTGCTCGAATATTGCAAAATCAGAGAATGCTATGCTGTGGTGAATGCTTTCACGATTAGAAACATGTATAGTTTATTGTTGTATATGAAGTGTAACTCTCGCAAAATCAATCGTCCCACGAAAAACATGACGAAAATTGTGACACTCTTACATTTCTAAGTTGTTCTTGACAAAGATGCAAGTTAAATTTTCAATATTTTTTCATCGTGGGAGTCTAAATGTAATCGGGGATAGATTCCGATTCGTCAGAAGTAAATTGAAGTCTAGATAAATCTACAAACTGTCAATTTTCGTCATGTTTTTCGTGGGCGATTGATTTTGCGAGAGTTACACTTCATATACAACAATAAACTAAACATGTTTCTAATCGTGAAAGCATTCGCCACAGCATAGCATTCTCTGATTTTGCAATATTCGAGCAGTAAAAAAGCAAATTTCAATTTTTGACATGTACATACCTTGCGAAGCGTCTTCGTGAACTCTCCTCCACCAAAACCGGAAGTTATCCTCACGAATTTCTTTGCAGAACCGACTGTTCTGCTTGTGCCAATTACCAGCCGTGCTAAGGTATTATTACATTTACACCTCCAAAAAACAATTCAAGATGGCAATATATATAGCTATCTACCCACCACCAACTATGTAGGTTGAGTCCCGGGAACCGAACGATATGAGTACACAGAAATGTCATTAGATTTAAATAAAGTAGTATAGCTAGTTAATATCATATGTAAAAACATATTATTTCAAGTATTAATCGGGCGCGGAATAAGTTTTTGACCTTGGGAAGTGGTGGATGAAATATAGACCACAGAGGTAAAGAGTACCACTAAACTGCAGGCTAGGGGGCCATTTTACACTCATTTTAAGGTATGCATTTCGATCATTGTTGAAGACCCCAAATGATTGTGTAATGCAGAACAGCAATTTTAAAAAGCGCTGTTTCTTTACTTGAATTTATTCATGTCTAAGTGTAATGTTGAATAGTCTCTTATGTTCATTTACATCCACACCTTTTCCTAGTAATTAAACAGTGACCGACAAAACACTCCACAGAGAACAAAAGATTGAGCAACACGAACACCACTCAAACCCGGAAGTGAACTCAGGTTACCTCTAAAACATTCAACATTCTGACATCTGTGTTGTTTTCGTGAGAATATACATGTTTGTAGAAGAGACAAGTCTGTTATCTTACGTCAATGGCTGTTTTCTAAAATCATCCTTGAACCTAAACAACATGCATTTAGCAATTCATTTTACGTGACCGTTTCCTTCAGGGGAGACCATGGGATTTCATCGTGAAGAGATGTATTTAATTTCTTATTAAAAACATAAGATGATACTCATAAAACAGAGAATGAACTGAAAATAGATATTTTTGTTATCTTTGATTATTTTTTCTCATCCGAACCGCCCCAAAGCAATAAGGGGAGATAACGCGTCGCCTATGGCAATCCTCGTCTTCTAAACCACTTTCCAGACCTACCTACAACTGTTCAGTCTCATGCGGTTTGACCTATAAATGACAGATATGTAGACATGCATTTAGAGTAACAATAGATCGTTGTAATCGACCGGACATCACTGTCAACACAAAACAACAATGCGGAAGTATTCCAAACAATTTATGAATGAAAAATGACCATTGTAGTTCATTACAGTCAAGGTAGCAATACAACAATCTTTTATGTCAATCGTCGTGATAATGTTTGATTTGTTTCATCGTAAAATGTCGTCCAAATTTAGTTTTTATCTTAGAATGTCATGCAAATTTAGTTTTTATCTTAAAATATTATGCAAATTTAGTTTTTATTTTCAGTACAACGCCATGCAAGTTTAGTTTTTATCTTAAAATGTCATGCAAATTAAATTTTTATATTACAACGCCATGCAAATTTAGTTTTTATCTTAAAACGTCATGCAAGTTTAGTTTTTCTCTTAAAACATCATGCAAGTTTAGTTTTTATCTTAAAACGTCATGCAAATTTAGTTGGTATCTTAAATCGTCATCTTAAAACGTCATGTAAATTTAGTTGGTATCTTAAAACGTCATGCAAATTTCGTTTTTATCTTAAAACGTCATGCAAATTGAGTTTTTATCTTAAAACGTCATGCAAATTTATAGTTTTTATCTTAAAACGTCATGCAACTTTAATGTGTATCTTAAAACGTCATGTAAATTTAGTTTTTATCGTTAAACGTCATGAAATTTTAGTTTGTATCTTAAAACGTAATGCAAGTTTAGTTTTTATCTTAAAACGTCATGCAACTATATACATGTAGTTTGAATCTTAAAACGTCATGCAAATTTTGTTTTTATCTTAAAACGTCATGCAAATTTATAGTTTTTATCTTAAAACGTCATGCAACTTTAATGTGTATCTTAAAACGTCATGTAAATTTAGTTTTTATCGTAAAACGTCATGAAAATTTAGTTTGTATCTTAAAACGTAATGCAAGTTTAATTTTTATCTTAAAACGTCATGCAACTATATACATGTAGTTTGAATCTTAAAACGTCATGCAAATTTAGCTAGTTTTTATCTTGTAAAGTCATGCAAATTGAGTTTTCATATCGTAACACGTCATGCAAATTTAGTTTTTATCTTAAAACGTCATGCAAGTTCAACAATTTTTAGAATGCAACATTGACATTGCATTACATCATTTTTTTAAAGATGCACGTCGTTTAATCTTCTTCCTTTTCCGGATGAATACTTTTTTCTTTTGGAATCGATGTTTCCCAAGGCTATAGTATATTATTATTCTTAATCTTTTTTTTTTTTTATATTAGACAGTTTTGTCATGCTCTGAAACGATCTTTTCTCTTTCTGTACATTAAATTATAGTATTTTTTAAAACCATCGATCAGATAATTAAAGAGTGGTTCTATTTGAACAGGGTATTCTAGTTTCAGTGGGATTCGAATTGTTAAATCTTTAGTTTGTTGTGTAGTGTTTCGTTGACAATTGTTTGTCTTTTTGTCCTTTTTCATCTGGCATCTTCAGACCTTTCTTCCTCAAAGCTAGGGGAAAAAACACACGTGTCAACACCAAGTTTGGGCTGGATAATGATACTAGTACCTCAAATACACAACATTTAAAAAATACAAATATAGATAGTTTTAAACAATTATCATAGGATTCATATTTGTGTTTGTAGTTCTTTTTTCTCTCTCATTTTTATAATGTTTTATATTTTATTCAAAGTTTGAATTAAAATCTAGTTAGTTATGTTGTCTATGTATGGAACTAGAGATAACAACGTAGATATGAAGTTTAGTACGCACGACACGTTTGTAGAATAACCTTTAACAGGATATTGGATATGTAGCAATAACTGCATGTAGAAACATCCTAACATCCAGAGTATATGTATCACGTGATTTCCATTTAAATTTTCGAAATAGAAGGTATACCTGCACACCAACAAGCTACCTATACAGGGATTTCTTATTGTGAGGATGAAGACGGATCTCCGAAAATTTGGTTTTATACGAAGAATCTGTCTCACAGAGAACCGAAGACCAGTTACCCTTATCATGAAATTGTCTCAACCCTCTTCCTCGATTATAACTATTTACTAGATTTGGACTATTGGTAACATGCCGGGTGCCAACAGGAACCGCTTACAAGTTCAGAATGTCTGGGTTCACCTCAATTTTTGCGTGGGAATCGTGTTCCTATTTTTCAGTTGTCTTTGTTCAGTATTTTGTGAATTGTTCTTTCTACCAAGGTGTTGTCGTTTTCTATTGATTGATAGCTTTCTGGTCAGGTCTTTGTACGTTCTGGTGTGAATGAATACAATTATCTTGCAGAGTGTAGAACAACAATACTTTGGTAATAAGTTTGTAGTTCAGTTAATACATTGTGTTTTATAAAATATACAGACAATGATTAACAAACATATGCTCCTTTAGAAGCCGTTGTGGTCGTGATCCTATGGTAGCTGGATTTACAACTACCTATGCAATCAGTGCCTACCACCGCTAATGGTGCGAGTTCGAATCCCGATCGTGGCGAGATGTACTAGACACAACATTATGTGATCAAGTTTGTCAATGCTTTGCGGCAGGTCGGTGGCTTTCTCCGGGTACACCGGTTTCCCCACCAATAAAACTGACCTCCACAATATAGCTGAAATATTGTTGAAGGTGGCGTTAAACACCCTAATCATAACCCTAACCCATTATTTATAAAACGTAGATATCAAATTTAGTGCACACAACGCGTTTTTTTTTGGAATAATATTCACCAGGTGTAGAGTCAAAAGATTGGAAAGCAAAATCATTTAATTTTTGGGGAGAAAGAAATCCAAAGGGCCTATGATATGATAATGTGACATTAGACCGAATAATCTGTCTTTTGTGTGTTTATATTTGTCATTATATATTTCCTTTTTATTATTTGGACCTTTTTTTTTTTTTTTTTTGACACACTGTGTGTCAAAAAAAATGTCCAAATAATAAAAAGAAAATATATAATGACAAATATAGACACACAAGAGACAGATTATTGGATCTAATGTCACATATGCCTGACGGTAAAGAACATTTGTTTTAATAATAACTGCATTATTTAGGAACTTTATAAATTTCAATAATAAATATATCCAGTAAACCATTGAAACGGAAGCCACTATCTGATTATCATTATGTATATAAACATGATTAGAAATAAATGCAAAGACAAAATGAATAACTACAATTACCACATTGTTGGATCATTATCAAAAATCCAATTAGACAAATCGAAGAAAGAGCCAAATTGGATACAACTAACACAAAAATACAAGACAGCTTACTTTTTTGGCTTGGTACAGGTGGCAAGGTTAAACTAGTTTTATGGGCCCAAAATCCATAAATATCTATAACCATAAAAGGTTACAAATTATATTTAGACATTTTTATTAATACTAATAATATATAATTTGTGTTAATTACTGTTTTATCTACATATAATTCAGGATATAATTAATTGTATGTATATTAAAAAATCAAATGACATTCAGAAATGTGACCATAACTTCCGATATGGATTCATTCACAAAACTTGTACTAATAATACCGCTACCTTGATTTTTATGTTTTAGTTCGATCTTGACATACATTGATCTTATTATTGAAGCCAACAATGTCGTTTTCAAATTCATGTTCAGGACACATGTTAAATACGGATGGATATAAATAACCAATCAAAATATAGACAATTCCCAATGTTTTTGGTGTAACATTTGTAAAAATCTATCCAGAAATGACTTCACAATAATTTTTTGAAAAAAATATGGTTTTGGTTGATTATATAGGGATTTTTTTTTACATTTCCCCAATACTTTTGACAGATGTCAGACTGTATCTTTATGATTTCCGTCAATTTTATTAAAAAAATAAGTAAGACAACAATAATTATTAATGGTCCGAGTAGTCTTTTCATACGGTACGAGTTGTCTTAACATACGGGCCGACTAGTCCTCGCTTACGGGCCGACTTGTCCTCGCTTACGGGCCGACATGTCTCGGTCCGAGTTGTCCGCGGGCCGAGTTGTCTGGTACCCGATTATATGTGTTAAATACACTAAATTTGTAGAATATTTTGTTGAGAGAGCAATACTAAAAACGTAGATATAAAATTTAAGGTGGTACCATACACTTCAGGTAAAATTTGATCTGCTCGTTTAATTTTCTTATTTTTTTGGCAGTGTGTTTAAATATATCTACTGTAATAAATATCAAAATTTTAACAAATTCCAACCAATAGACTCAGAGCTATAAATTCACTAGCCACACAAAGCAGCTTTTCTCTCTGTGGTTTTGATCACCGAGATGCTTGAAATCTGCATACAAACATCATATGATCAAAACGTTCAACTGATTTTAAAGAGTTATCTCCCTGTAGTGATGATACCCCCCTTAATGCGCACGACGCGCTTCTGGAATAACCTTCATCAGGTATGCGCAAAATCAAAAGATTGGAAAGCCAAATAATTCAAAAGTCATTGTGAGTAAGAACACCAAAACGGCCTAAGCAAGATTTCCAAAAATCGACTAACAAAAAAGTAGATACCAAATATAGTGCACACAATGCGTTTCTGGAATAACCTTCATCAGGTACGCTGAAAATCAAAAGATTGGAAAGCCAAATAATTGAAAACAAAAAGGTCAATGTGAGTAAGAACACCAAAATGGTCTAAAATAGGATAGCCATGCAAAATCTGCTAAGATACGATGCATGTTACCACTGTGATAGTTCTCTGTTATCGTTCAATGCAAAGAATCTTCACAACACAAAGCAAGAACAGATACTGAAATTAGAAACATGTGTATTTCCTAATGACGGTCATTTAGAATATGACAATGCAAAATAATAAACTCTGTGAAAAAAAGTGTACTAAATTTATAAATAAACGTTAGAGAACACCGATGGGCAAATCAAAAATGGACAATCCAGAGAAACTGGGAACATGTGGTGCACAAGACAAAGACAAACAAAAGAAAAACACAACACAACACATGTTGGACACCACCATACACAAACAGCGTACATAAGACATGCGCCCCCCTACAAACAACTGGAGGTAAAGACGAGTCGAACATCGTTTTTATGCGGAAATCGTAAGAGACATCACAACACGGAACTCAGAACGTAAAATGTTATTCGTTTTCTTAAGTAAATGCAAATTCCAGAATGCATCAACGGGAAAATATAATATAAACGTGACAGCAAAAACAATCACAGGCCACGATCGGGTCATCTGTGTTAATAAAGATGTAAATATATAAATAACATTATATATTCTTATGCTTTCCTGTTAACAGAAACCGCGGAACACTGGTCAAACCTGTATAAACAATAGAAATCGGTCAACAATGAAATCTGTACTGAAAACGATACCATTGTTTTTTCTAGAGGTAATGTTAGTGTGGGCGTCGGCTGGATGCCGTGTGATGGAATACTTCACTATACAATCCCTATGAAGTCCGAAATTCTTTCGGTATTGTACTGTTCTATTACATTTGTTGTCCGAAATCTAGTTTCTTATGATAAGTGATATTAACATGAAATTACCTAAAATGAAAAACCAAAAATACTACACTGTCGGAGCAGAATTTATAAAGATATATTTATTGGCGATATGATAAGTATTTTAGTATTAAATAAGAATATAAATATGCATCAAGAGTGCATATGTATATACAAGTTATTTTCAAACTCAATAACTTTCCTAAATCGGTGTATTTCCAGTTAATTTTGAGATTCTATGAGTTGCTTTGAAAAAACATGTCCGTATGATTCAACACATGCACAATCATTTAATACTTTTCATAAATATGTATAATTTTTAATGATCTTTTGGAGACAGTCGTGGTCGTGATAGTATAGTAGTGGGAATTACAACTACCTATGCAATAGTGCCTATCACCACTAACGTTGTGAGTTCGAATCCCGCTCAGGCGAGGTGTACTGATACAACATTATGTGATAAAGTTTGTCAGTGACTTGCGACAGATCTGTGGTTTTTTTGTGGGTACTCCGGTTTCCTCCACCAATAAAACTGACTGCCACGATATAACTGAAATATTGTTGAAAGCGGCGTTAAACACCATAACCCTAACACTGAATGATCTTTTGTTAAATAAACTTTAATATCCCTTTGAACAAACTATCAATGAAAAAATGTATTTTAAAATAAACGAACCCAGTGCATGGCCTTTGTATATTGTATAGTAATGACTTCGGACACATTTTGTAATTTCACGAGCATTGTTATTGTTAAACAATCATCAGTGATGGTTTCTGTGTTTCCCAGTAAATTTGACTCCACATTATCAGTCCTCTTAGAATAACACATTAACATTACATGTACGTGGTATAAATGATTTGCAACATGGAGCCATTCAATATCACATCTAAGTCGTTGGTTATTGCACGCTCTCTGATAGTAATAAAACTACAGCCCAGATTTAAAGTGTGCAATATCTCGTATATGCCACGTATTATTTCATAGTTCTTAGCTGATGCTTATATTCTGGTTTATTGCATATCAGAATAAAAATCATACATTTAATTGGCTGAACACTCTCCACGTGACCTTCACTATTCCGCGATATAGACTGGAATGCTGATATAGACCGGTCCAAAAACCGTGTATAGACTGGTACTACTGATCTATACACGGATATTTGTTTGTTTACGTTTTAATAAATTACAATGTTACTTATAATCTCATTTTATTTCTCATTATAAGTTTAACACCATTCAAACAATTGCTGTAGTCAATTCAAATTAGGTAATAACGAAGGTGATAACGCCTAGGGAAACCTTCAATGATCCTGAATAAAAATGTCTATGCATTTATATTGTATGTGTCAGATTCTGGTCTTCAATGCAATAAACACAATAGTTACTATAAATAAATAAATAAATAAGTTTTATTTAAAGTCGAAGCATGTACAACAAGCATAACACAAGCTCTAACGAGCTTTTAAATTCGACTATACATTGAACAACACATACATGACATAACATGAATACAACATACAGCACATATAAAAAAGCACATAATAATTTAAAATCATCAAGCCATACATATCCACATATATACTTGATACTTGATACACAAACATGCATACAACATACAGCACATATAAATAAGTAAAGCACATAATATTTTAAAAAGCCATACATATGCACATATACTTGATACACAAACATGCTGACACGAAAAGCAGTATTACTGATATTGCCCTCCATATCAGTAACTATTATATAAATATAAACCATAAAATAATCAAAGGAAAACTTTGCATTCATGTCACAAGAGAAGTTTACCAGTTTACCAGAGCTACTAAAAAAAAACTAAAAACTTTACACTCTTCATAAATTTGTGTAACCAATGATTATTTCTGTTATACTACATGGATCGCATCAACTCATAACAATGACAAGATAATATCCACAAACATCTCTCCCTTAAACGACTGGTAATTATATATACGTTAGAAAACACCGAAGGGTCAATGACAAGAATAGATGGACAATCCAGAGAAACTTACAACATTGGGTACACAAGACCAAGAAAAACAAAGCAAAAGGAAAAAAACACTCTACTATACGCAAACAAACATAAATAACGTAAATACGAAATGAGCCCTCCTACAAACAACCGGAGGAAAAGACGAACCGAACATAGTTTTTAAGCGAAAATCGAAATGGACATCACAACGCGAAACCAAGAACGTAAAGACACATAATAGGACAACACAAAAACTACAAAGATGAAAAACACAGACCCCACCAAAAACCAGGGGTGAACTCAGGTGCTGGCAAAGGATAAGTAGTTCCTGCTTCTTATAAGACACCCGCTGTGTTACTCATATACAGTCTGAGTTAAACTATTGGTAGTGATAGAGTGAACTAGGTGCTCGCGAAGGGTAAAAAGATCCTGCTTCTTATAAGACACCCGCTGTGTTACTCATATATACAGTCAAGTCTTCTTATAAGACACCCGATGTGTTACTCATATATACAGTCAAGTCTTCTTATAAGACACCCGCTGTGTTACTCATATATACAGTCAAGTCTTCTTATAAGACACCCGCTGTGTTACTCATATATACAGTCAAGTCTTCTTATAAGACACCCGCTGTGTTACTCATATATACAGCCAAGTCTTCTTATAAGACACCCGCTGTGTTACTCATATACAGTCAAGTCTTCTTATAAGACACCCGCAGTGTTACTCATATACAGTCAAGTCTTCTTATAAGACACCCGCAGTGTTACTCATATACAGTCAAGTCTTCTTATAAGACACCCGCTGTGTTACTCATATACAGTCAAGTCCAGTAAATTACTTAAAATATGACATGAAATTACAAAACCTTTCCGTTGAAGCACCGAACTAGAAACGTCCCCATTGTATGTCTTCTTTATAGGTTTATGTATGTAAAAGCACAATAGACATTAACTTCTATACTATGATTGATTACTTTACGGAAGTATGTATACGGTTGATTGTTAGAGGAAATGATACGAAGTTCTCTTCTTATTCCAAAGTGTGTTTTATTGGTTACGAATTCGAACTATTGGTGTTTAATGCCATATTCAATGATATTTCAGTTATATATCGTGGCGGAACCACGTTGGTGGTGTAATTGACATCGTGCTCGCCTTTAGTGCGGTGGATCGTGGGTTCGAACCCTGGTTAGGTGGAACCAATGACTATGAAAATGGTTTATGTTGCTTCTCCGCTAAGCACAAAACAATAAGGAATGAGAACAAAGGCTGGTTGGCTGGGAATCAGAATAATGTGCTCCAGTGAAGCGAAATGTCTACCCACGGACTGTTGTTTCGGTAAGCTAGCACTATAAAAATCCAACGCAGTGTGTTGGCCGAGTACAAAGATGACATTATCATTAACTCATCGTAATGTAGCTTCTTATCGCCATGAATTAGCTGAAAAATTGCTCACTTGGTGTTGAACAACTATCACTCCCTCACTATATCGTTCTGGTAAATATTATTGATGGAGGAAACTGGATTATCCAGAGAAAACCACCGATCTGAATAAAGTCATTGACAAATTTTATTGTATTGAGTATACGTCGCCATGGAACGACACTGGTTGCATAGGTTGGTGTAAATCTACATACCACACGATTGCGACCACGACGACCCTCTAGTGGCTTTTACTGTGTATTTAAATACAAAAATGTAATGCAAATTTATAGTAACTGTATTAATGGAAAATAAAACATGTATTTCAGTAAATACCTTAAAAATACTGTCAAGCCAATATTAAGATGTCACCATTGGCACCAAGTAAAAGTGGCCTTATAAGACAGGTGATCTCTTAAGAGAGGTTCAATTCCTGTGAAATTGTCTATTTCGGATAAGAAAAAAGGTGTCATCTTAATATAGGTGACTTCTTAATAGATGTGACCGCATGGGCAGGTTTGACTGTAATATATTCTCCAAAAAAAAAGAAACGCAACATGTGAAAAAATATAATTTACTTCAAATTTTCAACATCATTTCAAATACAGAAATAAACATTACATTACACTGAAATTTGGCACACTGGTTGTTCAGACTTTACAGTTCATTTAAATGTTAAAGTTTATCACATTAAAGTCCATAGCATTCAGATGACGTCACTTCAAAGTCAATATATGTTGTGCCCACCATTAGTCTGTAACACATCACGGACACATCAGCAGCCCAAGATCTCTACATCCGGGTACTTTACCTGAGAAACCGGACCGTGACAGCAAGAGAAACACCATCAAATGTCACAGGTCTCCGACGAATATCGGCACAGACAGTCAGAAACCGTCTTCGTGAAAACGGCTTGTACGCGCCACACGTCCTTACTTTGGCGCAGTACTGAGAAGTCAGCATCGACTTGCAAGGGTCCGATGGTACAACAGAGTAAAGGGCTGGGAACTGCAAAACTGGAGGCGAGTCTGGTTCAGCAATGAATCAAGATTCATGCTGCAGAAAAGAGATGGCCGTACACGTGTCTACAGACGCCGGAATGAGAGGTTCGCAGGAACTGCGTCCTTGAGGTCGACAATTTCGGCGGAGGAAGTGTGATGATGTGGGGTCTCATATCCCACGCCGATAAACTTAACTGGTGCACATGCACGGCAACCTTACCGCCGCTCGATACAGAGATGAGGTTTTGACACCACACACGCTGCCCGCAATGAACCTCGGTAGGGAAGTTCTTTAGCACGACAACGCTCGGCCGCTCACAGCTCGTGTTACTGTTGACTTTCTAGCCAACCAGAACGTAACAGTGTTCCTCTGGCCGCTTAAATGACTAGATTTCAACTCAATAGAACATTTGTGGATGACCTGGATCGACGCGTGCGCAGTCGTCAACCAGCGCCGCAAATTCTGCAAGAACTGCAGCAGGCACTTGAGCAAGAATATTGGCGAATTCCACAAGACCGTATTCGTCGATTGATCGAGTCTATGTCGAGACGGGTCCGTGTTGTGTTACAGGCTAATGGTGGGCACAACATATATTGACTTTGAAGTGACGTCGTCTGAACGCTATGGACTGTAATGTGATAAATTTTGACATTTTAATGAACTTTAACATCTGAACAACCAGTGTGCCAAATTGCGGAGTAATGTAATGCTTATTTCTGTATCTAAAATTAAGTTGAAAATTTGTAGTAAATTATATTTTTTTACATGTTGCGTTTCTTTTTTTGGAAAGTATAGTAATTAATATAGCAAGCAATATTATGTTAACTTGTCCTCTTCTTGATTGAACATCTTGTTTTAAAAATAAGATTGGTGGACCATGAAGGTGTTAATGAAGTAATTGTTCCTCTTAAATTACATGGCTGCTTAATTACTGACTTATGTTACCGAAAAATTTATGTCCCGTGTTGATGTATTATTATTGAACGCAGCTGTCCAAATAGCGATATTCTTTTTTGATTAAAATTTAAGGGATACTCCGGATACAAAACAACAACAGGACAATCACACAGGGCCCAATTCCAGGAAAGAAGAGTTTGAAGATATCAAAGGGGGGATCAGAATCCTTAATCGAAGGACAGAAAACAGAATGATCAAAGCAAAACTTTGCATTCATGTCACAAGAGACGTTTACCAGTGCTGCTATAAAAACAAAATAATTTACACTCTTCATAAATTTGTGTAACCAATGATTATTTCTATTATACTACATAGATGGCATCAATTGATAACAATGACAAGATAATATCCACAAACATCTCTCCCTTAAACGACTGGTAATTATATATACGTTAGAAAACACCGACCGGTCAATGAAAGGAATAGATGGACAATCCAGAGAAACTTACAACATTGGGTACACAAGACCAAAAACAAACAAAAACAAAAGGAAAACAACACACACCACTATACGCAAGCAAACATAAATAACGTAAATACGAAATGAGCCCTCCTACAAACAACCGGAGGAAAAGACGAACCGAACATAGTTTTTAAGCGAAAATCGAAATGGACATCACAACCGAAACCAAGAACGTAAAGACACATAATAGGACAACACAAAAAACTAAAAAGACGAAAAACACAGACCCCACCAAAAACCAGGGGTGAACTCAGGTGCTCGCAAATGATAAATAGTTCCTGCTTCTTATGAGACACCCGTCGTGTTACTCATATACAGTCAAGTCCGTAAATTACTTAAAATATGACATGAAATGACAAACTTTTCCGTTGAAGCAGCGAACTAGAAACGTTTCCATTTCATGTCTTCTTTATAGGTCTATATATGTAAAAGCATTTGATTTTGTGAATGTACATGTGCAATGTAACGATACGTACAGAAAGGAATAATTAATTGAAACTCAAATATTTTTAATTTCATCGACGTAAAAGAGAAGTAATCACAATTAGACAAGAGAGAACAGCACCATCAAAAGTCAGTAAGATAAGGTATAACTACGAATTAATATCGTGGGACGAGGTGTGATTCAAATTAGATAATAAACATTAGAGAATACCGAAGGAAAATCAAAAATGGACAATCCAGAGAAACTGGCAACATAGGGTACACAAGACGAAGAAAAACAAAATAAAGACACAACACAATATGTGTTGGACACCACTATACGCAAACACACACAACTAACGTAAAAAAGACATGGGCCCTCCTACAAACAACTGAAGGTAACGATGAACCGTACATCTTTTTTATGTGGAAATCGTCAGAGTGATATTAACCTGTGGACATGAATGGGCTTGTAAATAAAAAGGATTTGAAGAATTTGAACTAGGTATTTAAAGTGGCATGAACTCTCCATGAAACGACGATGGTAGGAAAGGGACACGACGGAAATTAGTACACATTTGTATATTTCTCCAAATTTAAAACAACTGGTACGGAAAGCAAAATAGACATTAACTTCTATACTATGATTTATTACATTACGGAAGTATCTATGCGGTTGATTGTTACAGGAAATGATACAAAGTTCTCTTTTATTCCAAAGTGTGTTTTATTGGTTACGAATTCGAACTATTGGTGTTTAATGCCATATTCAATAATATTTCAGCTATATATCGTGGCGGAACCACGTTGGTGGTGTAATTGACATCGTGCTCGCCTTTAGTGCGGTGGATCGTGGGTTCGAGCCCTGGTTAGGTGGAACCAATGACTATGAAAATGGTTTATGTTGCTTCTCCGCTAAGCACAAAACAATAAGGAATGAGAACAAAAGCTGGTTGCCTGGGAATCAGAATAATGTGCTCCAGTGAAGCGAAATGTCTACCCACGGACTGTTGTTTCGGTAAGCTAGCACTATAAAAATCCAACGCAGTGTGTTGGCCGAGTACAAAGATGACATTATCATTAACTCATCGTAATGTAGCTTCTTATCGCCATGAATTAGCTGAAACATTGCTCACTTGGTGTTGAACAACTATCACTCACTCACTATATCGTTCTGGTAAAGATTATTGATGGAGGAAACTGGATTGTCCAGAGAAAACCACCGATCTGAATAAAGTCATTGACAAATTTTATTGTATTGAGTATACGTCGCCATGGAACGACACTGGTTGCATAGGTTGGTGTAAATCTAAATACCACACGATTGCGACCACGACGACCCTCTAGTGGCTTTTACAGTGTATTTAAATAATGCAAATTTATAGTAACTGTATTAATGGAAAATAAAACATGTATTTCAGTAAATACCTTAAAAATACTGTCAATAAGGGTAATAACAAAATTACCGAACTCCGAGCAATCTTACAAAGGGAAAGTCATAATTATATAAACAGACAAAATCAGTCAACAACCGGAAAACTGTGAAAACCGTAATGACCCTGACTTGGTACAGGTACAGCCATTTCTAAAGAAATGGTGGGTTGAATCAGATTTTAAAGCGCCAAACCCACGCTTTCACTACGGCTCAAAGGTTCCGGCTGTCACTATAACAGTATTTATAACAATACTGGAACAAAATAGGTAAAATAGTTGTCAAAGCAGTACCAAATTCAGTGAAGTAAATGTCAAAAACAATTTTACGTCACACATTGATAAGCAAAATATTTTTGACATTTTATGACACCTTTTTATTATCCGATATAGAACATTTCACAGGAATTGAACCTCTCTTGAGAGACCACCTGTCTTATAAGGCCACTTTTACTTGGTCCCAATGGTGACATCTTGAGCAGAGATAGAATTTAGCGTAGCAGGAACGACAACTCTGGATAGAGAATGTATATACTTATGAGTTTTGACTTTCCCTTTGTAAGATTGTTCGGAGTTCGGTAATTTTGTTATTACCCTTATTTATTTAAAATAGGTGACTGCTTAATAGATGTGACGGCATGGGCAGATTTGACTGTAATATATTCTCCAGAAAAAGAAACGCAACATGTGAAAAAATATAATTTACTTCCAATTTTCAACATCATTTCAAATACAGAAATAAACATTACATTACACTGAAATGTGGCACACTGGTTGTTCAGACTTTACAGTTCATCAAAATGTTAAAATTTATCACATTAAAGTCCATAGCGTTCAGATGACGTCATTTCAAAGTCAATATCTGTTGTGCCCACCATTAGCCTGTAACACATCACGGACACATCAGCAGTCCAAGATCTCTACATCCGGGTACTTCACACGAGAAACCGGACCGTAACAGCAAGAGAAACACCATCAAATGTCCCAGGTCTCCGACGAATATCGGCACAGACAATCAGAAACCGTCTCCGTGAAAACGGCTTGTACGCGCCAGACGTACTTACTTTGGCGCAGCACTGAGACGTCCGATGGTGCAACAGAGTAAAGGGCTGGGACCTGCAAAACTGGAGGCGAGTCTGATTCAGTCATGAATCAAGATTCATGCTGCAGAAAAGAGATGGCCGTACACGTGTCTACAGACGCAGGAATGAGAGGTTCACAGGAACTGCGTCCTTGAGGTCGACAATTTCGGTGGAGGAAGTGTGATGATGTGGGGTGCCATATCCTACGCCGATAAACTCAACTGGTGCACATCCACGGCAACCTTAACGCCGCTCGATACAGAAATGAGGTTTTGACACCACACATGCTGCCCGCAATGAGCCTCCGTAGGTAAGTTTTTCAGCACGACAACGCTCGGCCGCACACAGCTCGTGTTACTGTTGACTTTCTAGCCAACCAGAACATAACAGTGTTCCCCTGGGTACTTAAATGACTAGATTTGAACCCAATAGAACATTTGTGGATGACTTGGATCGACGCGTGCGCAGTCGTCAACCAGCGCCGCAAATTCTGCAAGAACTGCAGCAGGCTCTTGAGCAAGAATGAGGGCGAATTCCGCAAGACCGTATTCGTCGATTGATCGAGTCTATGCCGAGACGGGTCCGTGTTGTGTTACAAGCTAATGGTGGGCACAACAGATATTGACTTTGAAGTGACGTCATCTGAACGCTATGGACTGTAATGTGATAAATTTTGACATTTTAGTGAACTTTAAAATCTGAACAACCAGTGTGCCAAATTTCAGAGTAATGTAATGCTTATTTCTGTATCTAAAATTAAGTTGAAAATTTGTAGTAAATTATATTTTTTCACATGTTGCGTTTCTTTTTTTGGAAAGTATAGTAATTAATATAGCAAGCAATATTATGTTAACTTGTCCTCTTCTTGATTGAACATCTTGTTTTAAAAACTAAGATTGATGGACCATGAAGTTGTTAATGAAGTAGTTGTTTCTCTTAAATTACATGGCTGCTTAATTACTGACTTATGTTACTGAATAATTTATGTCCCGTGTTGATGTATTATTATTGAACGCAGCTGTCCAAATAGCGATATTCTTTTTGATTAAAATTTAAGGGATACTCCGGATACAAAACAACAACAGGACAATCACACAGGACCCATTCCAGGAAAGAAGAGTTTGAAGATACCAAAGGGGGGATCAGAATCCTTAATCGAAGGACAGAAAACAGAATGTCCAAAAGAAAAAGGACAAAAGGACAAACAACGATCTACAAAACATTACACCAAAAACAAACAATCGAGTAACACGAACTCCACTAAAACCAGGGGTGAACTCGTGCGCTCCGGAATGGAAAGCAGTTCCTGTTCCTTTAGTGGCACCCGTCGTGTTACTCTAGTTACAAATCCGATGATAAGTTATGAATGAGGAAAGAACTTTTTTTCTTAAATAATAAAATTGTTTTTGCATTAAGGATTTAACTGTAATGGAAGGCTAACAATATTAACAAAATTATTTACTTAATATATGAAAGTCGATGCATCATGACTCAATGTTTGAGGGACCACAACTTAAATGTTTTTCCACTACCAAGAGTAGAACTTAATGTATTTCTTAACATATCTATACCAGGAGTTCACAACATTCGGACAGCGGTCAAATTTACCTCGCACAACATACATGACTGACCATGCACTGTACTTTGATTTACTCACCAGTGACGGACAAGAAGTTCAAGGTGTCAGTTTCGTGACAGATGAAATGGTCAGAATCCAATGTATTAATAAGGAACAATTCATCGAGGAATCCGGAAAAACAAATGTGGTTATTGCAGCTTACACAACCGCTCAAGCACGATTACAGCTTTACACTTATCTAGAAAGGCTTGGTGATCGTGCTTTATATTGTGATACAGATTCAATAATATTTTGCTCAAAATCATGCGATTGGATCCCTCAAACTGGAGATTTCTTAGGAGACTTAACTGACGAAACACCGAAACAACAGCATCGAATGTTTTGTTACTGGCTGTCCTAAGAACTATGCGTATAAACTTAAAAAGCCAGACAGCGAAGGCAACCTTACTTGTTACAAAATTCGTGAGATAACTCTTAACCACAAACATTCATTAGACTTAAACTTTGAAACGGTGAAAGAAATGGTGACAGGAAAGATAAAAACAATTAAAGTGACTGATGAACACAAAATTCGTAGAAATACCAAGACAACAAATATAATATCCTGTGTTGAGGACAAAGCGCATAAAATTGTATTCGATAAGAGAGTACTGAATGATGACTATTCCACAAGTCCATATGGGATGTAAATCTGCTAATCATATCTATTCAATAGTTTTAATAAAGATATATTAATGTACTTATCCTGCTTTTACTTTCTTTAAATAATGATTCAAATAACACGACGACTTTAGTCTTGGCTAAGATTGTTATCGTCTTTTTGACATACACATATAATCATTTTCATCGCTTTTTAACATATACACATGTAATCAAATAGATAAAAGTTACCTATACATGTTGGAAATATAATTATAAAAACAAACACATTCATGACAAAATATGTTACATAACAGAATCAAAAAGAGGTTACGTAGCCCCCGAGACGGTATTCAGTAATTGCTGAATGCAGAGATGCACTTAATATGCATACAGACTACATTTAAATCTTATGGATGACCAGATGTACACTCTACAAATCCAATACAATATTTCATAATAATATATTGCATGTAGCTGCGCAATTAAATCGATTTTCTAATTAGCTGCACCTGTCCACTGATGCACCGATGACTCCTTTTTAATACACTGGACGTGCACACTTATGTCCCTATTGCACAATTCTGCATACCCCCAGGGATGACCACCCTATTAAAAAGCGCGGGAAATTGGATCTATAGAGATGGCCTTGACTACTAACGTTCTTAAGGCAAAATCGAAACGGAGATCACAACGCGAAACCAAGAACGTAAAGACACATAATAGGACAACACAAAAATCTAAAAAGATGAAAAACACAGACAGCACTCACGTGGTCGCAAAAGATAAACAGTTCCTGCTTCTCATAAGATACCCGCTGTGTTACTCATATACAGTCAGGTCCGGTAAATTACTTAAAATATGACATGAAATTACAAACTTTTCCATTGAAGCACCGAACTAGAAACGTCCCCATTTTATGTATTCTTTATAGGTCTATATATGTAAAAGCATTTGATTTTGTGAGTGTACATGTCCAACGAAACGACATGTACAGAATTTATTAATTAATTAAAACGCACATATGTTTTTAATTTCACCAACGTAAAAGAGAAGTAATCACAGTTAGACAAGACGGACAACACCAGCGAGGTAAGGTATAACTACGAATTAATATCGGTCAAACCTGGGAGGAGGTGTGATTAAAAATAGAGTTAAGTTAACTTTTGGACTATGGGTTTGTTAATAAAAAGGACTTGCAGAAATCTAACTAGGTATTTAAAGTGGCATGGACTTACCATGAAACGACGATTGAAATTAGTATACAATTTTATATTTCTCCACATTTAGAACAACTGGTACGCAAAACACAATAGACATTAACTACTACATGTATACTATGATTGATTACTTTACGGAAGTATTTATGCGGTTGATTGTTATCGGAAATGATACGAAGTTCTCTTCTTATTCCAAAGTGTGTTTTATTGGTTACGAATTCGAACTATTGGTGTTTAATGCCATATTCAATAATATTTCAGTTATATATCGTGGCGGAACCACGTTGGTGGTGTAATTGACATCGTGCTCGCCTTTAGTGCGGTGGATCGTGGGTTCGAGCCCTGGTTAGGTGGAACCAATGACTATGAAAATGGTTTATGTTGCTTCTCCGTAAAGCACAAAACAATAAGGAATTAGAACAAAGGCTGGTTGGCTGGGAATCAGAATAATGTGCTCCAGTGAAGCGAAATGTCTACCCACGGACTGTTGTTTCGGTAAGCTAGCACTATAAAAATCCAACGCAGTGTGTTGGCCGAGTGCAAAGATGACATTATCATTAACTCATCGTAATGTAGCTTCTTATCGCCATGAATTAGCTGAAAAATTGCTCACTTGGTGTTGAACAACTATCACTCGCTCACTATATTGTTCTGGTAAAGATTATTGATGGAGGAAACTGGATTATCCAGAGAATACCACCGATTTGAGTAAAGTCATTGACAAATTTTATTGTATTGAGTATACGTCGCCATGGAACGACACTGGTTGCATAGGTTGGTGTAAATCTAAATACCACACGATTGCGACCACGACGACCCTCTAGTGGATTTTACTGTGTATTTAAATAATGCAAATTTATAGTAACTGTATTAATGGAAAATAAAACATGTATTTCAGTAAATACCTTAAAAATACTGTCAAACCAGTATTAAGATGTCACCATTGGGACCAAGTAAAAGTGGCCTTATAAGACAGGTGATCTCGTAAGAGAGGTTCAATCCCATGAAATTTTCTATATCGGATAAGAAAAAGGTGTCATTTTAATATAGGTAGGTGACTGCTTAATAGATGTGACCGCTAGGGCAGGTTTGACTGTAATGTATTCTCCAAAAAAAGAAACGCAACATGTGAAAAAATATAATTTACTTCAAATTTTCAACATCATTTCAAATACAGAAATAAACATTACATTACACTGAAATTTGGCACACTGGTTGTTCAGACTTTACAGTTCATTAAAATGTTAAAATTTATCACATTAAAGTCCATAGTGTTCAGATGACGTCACTTCAAAGTCAATATCTGTTGTGCCCACCATTAGCCTGTAACACATCACGGACACATCAACAGCCCATGATCGCTACATCCGGGTATTTCACGTGAGAAACCGAACCATGACAGCAAGAGAAACAGCATCAAATGTCACAGGTCTCCGACGAATATCGGCACAGACAATCAGAAACCGTCTCCGTAAAAACGGCTTGTACTCGCCAGACGTCCTTTCTTTGGCGCAGTACTGAGACGTCGGTATCGACTTGCAAGGGTTCGATGGTGCAACAGAGTAAAGAGCTGGGACCTGCAAAACTGGAGGCGAGTCTGATTCAGCGATGAATCAAGATTCATGCTGCAGAAAAGAGATGGCCGTACACGTGTCTACAGACGCCGGAATGAGAGGTTCGCAGGAACTGCGTCCTTGAGGTCGACAATTTCGGCGGAGGAAGTGTGATGATGTGGAGTGCCATATCCTACGCCGATAAACGCAACTGGTGCACATCCACGACAACCTTACCGCCGCTCGATACAGAGATGAGGTTTTGACACCACACATGCTGCCCGCAATGAGCTTCCGTAGGGAAGTTTTTCAGTACGACAACGCTCGGCTGCACACAGTTCGTGCTACTGTTGACTTTCTAGCCAACCAGAACGTAACAGTGTTCGCCTGGCCACTTAAATGACTAGATTTGAACCCAATATAACATTTGTGGATGACTTGGATCGACGCGTGCGCAGTCGTCAACCAGCGCCGCAAATTCTGCAAGAACTGCAGCAGGTTCTTGTGCAAGAATGAGGGCGAATTCCGCAAGACTGTATTCGTCAATTGATCGAGTCTATGCCGAGACGAGTCCGTGTTGTGTTACAAGCTAATGGTGGGCACAACATATATTGACTTTGAAGTGACGTCATATGAACGCTATGGACTTTAATGTGATAAATTGTGACATTTTAATGAACTTTAATGTCTGAACAACCGGTGTGCCAATTTTCAGAGTAATGTAATGCTTATTTCTGTATTTAAAATTATATTAAAAAAAAATTTGGAGAGTATAGTAATTAATAAAGCAAGCAATATTATGTTAACTTGTCCTCTTCCTGATTGAACGTCTTGTTTTTAAAACTAAGATTGATGGACCATGAAGGTGTTATTGAAGTAGTTTTTCCTCTTAAATGGCTGCTTTATTACTGACTTATGTTACCGAATAATATATGTCCCGTGTTGATGTATTATTATCGAACGCAGCTGTCCAAATAGCGATATTCTTTTTTGATTAAAATTTAAGGGATACTCCGGATACAAAACAACAACAGGACAATCACACAGGGCCCAATTCCAGGAAAGAAGAGTTTGAAGATACCAATGGGGGGATCAGAATCCTTAATCGAAGGACAGAAAACAGAATGTCCAAAAGAAAAAGGACAAAAGGACAAACAACGATCTACAAAACATTACACCAAAAACAAACAATCGAGTAACACGAACTCCACTAAAACCAGTGGTGAACTCGTGCGGTCCGGAAGGGAAAGCAGTTCCTGTTCCACTAGTGGCACCCGACGTGTTACTCTAGTTACAAATCCGGTGAAAAGTTATGAATGAGGAAATAACTTTTTTTTTAAATAACAAGTGTGGACACAGAAATGTGCTGTCCAAAAGGCAAGTGTGGATGTCAATATTTCATATTATTAACTTTAAAAAAAAGAATCATGGACACAGGGTTCCTGCATTTTTTTAATAAAAAAATAATCCTGGATTATTATTTTTGCTTAAAGTCCGGTCCTGTGTTTTTATTTCAAATTTTCATCATCGCCCCCTCCCCCTCCCAAGGGGTATAACATTGTATCATAAATAATGAATTAATAAATAATAAATTCAGATTTTCTATTTAAAATAAATCTCATTTACACAACCACTGATATTTGTTCAATTTTAAACGCTGATTTAAGCTTTAGTCGCAACACATTTTTATTTTTCTCTTTAAACTGTCGAAACATAACATTTATTTAACTGTAAAATTCACACCCCCCTCCCCATTTTTACCTTTTTTTCTTGTTTAAATCAATGATCAACAATATTCCAGAATCATATAACATAGATTACTTTTACATGCATCTTTTTATCATGCGGAGTCAGTGTGTTTTAAATCGTTCATCCAATCAGGACGCTCATTATTCTTGTCCAAGATCAAAATACATTGCTAAAATTACCTGTGGGTGTTTCCCCACTTCGACTCGTAAATTTACATAGAAATTGGAGATATTTCGTCATGAAACTTCACACACGGTTTTGTCTATCATATTTCTTGAAGACAAACATAACATTTTAATTGCATTTATCAATATTTTATGAGTATCAACAGTTTTTTCAACACCGTATCTGTTTCTCGATACAGCCGTCCGATTACAGTGACCCGTGACCCACTTTAGCACGTTCTAGCAGTTTTTTCTTAATAATGTTGTTTAATAAAATTATTTTTGCATTAAGGATTTAACTGTAATGGAAGGCTAACAATATTAATAACATTATTTAGGTACTTAATATATGAAAGTCGATGTTTGAGGGAGCATAACTTAAATGTTTTTCCACTACCAAGAGTAGAACTTAATGTATTTCTTAACATATCTATACCAGGAGTTCACAACATATGGTAAATATATTACATATCAAGTTTCGGTCATTCAATGTATTTTAAATTCGTCCATGCATACCAAGCACTTTTTTACGGAGTTGTGTGGAAAATGTTTAAGAACATACAACATAACTTTGCTATGTTTTGCTTGACACAATTTGTACTCCTCTAAAGGGAAAACATTGACCGATTCCGTTAATTGTCAATACTGGAAAAACCGTAAGTCATACATTCCTGGTGGGTTTTACCAAATCAACATCACAAATTTTACCTCGAAAATTATTGCTCCGAAATTACCACAAGTGAAGGATCAGTGATAGCTGCTATTGGTCAAAGCAACAGAACTATAAATTAAAAAAAAAAAAAAAAAAAAAAAAAAAATGTTAACATGTGTACTTGAAATAGGGCAAAAATAAAATCCAATTCACGTCGTATATATTGCTCCCAAAGATTTAAATTACTTAGTTTTCCAATCTTCCGATTTTCAGCGTGCCTGGTGGGGGTTGTTACGGAAACGCATCGTGCGCATTAGATTTGGTATCCGGTTTGGTTTTTTTTATTGACAATTCATTTGTTATCTGAATAACTCCAACACGGTAATAGACATAGAACAACTATAAGGTGACCAATGTTTAGGACATGATACGGCAACTGTGTTATGTTTTGACCAAGGGAACTAAATGACACCTGAATGAGGATAACTCCTTTCGGAATGGGAGCCGATAAAGGGCAAAATTTAACAGCGACAAGTCGTAAACACACAGGGTTTCATAATTAGTCTTCTAAATATTAAACCTAGAAAAGGTAAAACGGTCAAATTCAATGTCACGTCCTAAATTTTGACAATTCATATGCTACCTGACTACCTCACAAATTGCAATGTAAGCATAACAATTAAAGGAGGGTGAATGGACCCTTCCGGAGCACCTGCGTTCATCCGCGGTTTTAGTGGTGTTCGTGTTGCTCAATCTTTAGTTTTTTGTGTAATGTTTTGTAGATCGTTCTTTGTCCTTTTGTCTTTTTCCGTGTGGCCATTGTGTTGTCTGTCGTTCGATTTGGGGTTTCTGATTATCCCTTTGGTATTTTCAAGCTTTTTTGAATTCGCCAGGACACCGCAACTCAAAATTACCGTTGAACCTCGAATCACGTAACAGTGCAAACGGTCATGGTTAAGGTCATGCCCTAAATTTTAACTCTAAAGGTCTAACGTTTCCATATAATTATCAAGTGATATAGATATTTACTCCAGTTTTACAGTGATGATAACAACTTGTTTGTGTTGTGTACTGCCACTGTTTGTACCTCTGATTAAAAGAGCGTTTCTGTACATGTCAATTTAACGCAATTTCCATGAGTGTTTAATATGTAAGAATTCTAAACATCACATCTATGATTTACGCGTATTGCACCGTTATGCTACATTCCACCCACGAGAAAACTATTAACCATTTCATTATTTTATCAAACCTGCCTTGCAGTGACCTCATAATGTGTTCTTTGTGTTCATTTTAACAAATTGTGTGGTTTGAACAATGTCTACTTTACACGTGCTCATATTCTTTCAATTTTTTTATGCTATGATATAGAACCGCATCAGTAGAAAAACGTTAGAGAAAAACGAAGGGGTAGTCAATAATAGACAATACAGAGGCACTGTATTGTCTATTATTGATTACCCCTTAAAAACAAAAACCTTTTAAGGGATTGTCCAATGAAAACTCATGCATAGTTTCGGTTATATTAATGTAGTGTCTAAGAAAATGGCGTTGGCACAACTTCCGGTATTGGTGATGGCCATCTTGTTCCGAAGCGACTAAAGCCTAACACACTCGTTTACAATTTGGGTTCATCAATTAAGCAATTGTGGGAAAGCATGTTTTAACATTTCACATATGATTCTAGAGTAATATTGCTGTCCAGTACTGGCAGATATCTTGGTTTTGCCGATCGACACACAATCATCTGGAGCTGTTTGAAAGAACAATTCAATTATCAATAAAGAATGTGTGCTAGCATCTTTATTTAAAAGGGGTCACTATATGTTCAGCTATGTGGACCATATCTTTGTTTTCCTATCGACACAATGACATAACAAAATATTTTTAAAACTTATTCAATGAACACTTATTTATTAAATGGTTGACGAGTAAGGTTGCGTTGATAATTTCCTCTTTATCTTTATACCTGGTTCATTGACCGAATCGAAATTGGTGTCAAAAGAGGTCATAGCCATACATTGGTATTTTCTTCGTCATTTATATATAATACCACATAGAACGTCGTTATTACCAAGATAGAACTGATTGAACGAATATCTAGATTACAACGAATGCATTATGACAATTAATCACCATTTGAAAGGCTATGGTGATCTAACTTGATTACATGTGACCTGGTTTTCTGCCCAGAACTTAGTGCATTCGCATCAATTCACATAAAGAAAAGTAATATTTACAGATTTAAAAAAAATTGTTTACGAACTGGATTTTTAAACAACAGATTATGTAAGTTTAATTAATTGACCTTTTCTAAAAATATTACATGTTTAACTAGTACTCAAAGTTCATTGAGTACACTTAAAATACCGCAACGATATAGCTAAAATATTGCTAAAGTTGGCGTTAAGCACCAATCAATCAATCAATCAATCAATCAATCAATTAAAATACAAGTATTCAATATAATTGCAAACTTTAATAATTTTTTTCCATTACTATAGCAACCATTTTTAAAAGCATGTCTATAAAGGCCTGTTGTCACTATCTAAGTTTTCTTTGACCAAGTTTTCTTGGTCAAAGTTTTTGAAGGATTTTTGACAGTGACAACTGTCAAAGAAAACTATGATCAAAAACTTTGAAGGACTTTGATGGAATAGAATCTCATCCTATTTTTCTTGAAACTTGGATGGACTTTGATGGGAATTAGCCAATCAGAGTAGAGTTTTGGAATGATGCAATTGTGTTTACCAAACAAAAAGCACATGGTAAAACAGCGGGGAAAACTGAATTTGCAGGATGGCTTCCAAAACTAAAAAAGTGTGGACAAATGACGTGATAGAAGAATTGATTGAAATGGTTGAGGCCAGCTCAGTAATATGGAATATAAAATCAAACGAATATTGTGATAGAGATAAGAGAACCAGTATCTTGTCTGCCTTTTTCCGACTCTTGTGCGATGTCTAATTCGCCTTCTCAAAATGGTAATACACAAAAGACAAAGTGAAAGAGCAAGGTAGTCATTCTGTGAGATATTTACTGGAGCCATTTTACTCTTTGTATACATTGAATTCCCGCCTTTTCTTTGACCAATCATCAGAAAAACTTTGATAGTGACAACAGTTTTCTTGACCAAGTTTTTGATGGAAATCTTTGATAGTGACAACAGGCCTTAATAAAGAAATAAAGACTAGTATCGTTCACTTGTTGATTTTAATATTACATTTCCTGTATCTACACACGAGAAACAAAAAGGACAGTATTTTTGTCAACGGAGGCTGACTTAGTTTCAGAGCAGAAATATTATCAACACAGAAAGAAGGAAAACTGTCATTTATTCATTAAACGACGTTAAACAAATTCAAATGTAATGGAAGCAAACTGTCATTGATACATTAATTGATTCACAAAGAAAATACAGCAAAATCATACATAAATTTTGTATGAAAAAAAATGCCCCTCAAAGATGTGGAAAACATATATAGTTTATCGCTTAGAATTGCTTATCATCACACACACTTGTACGTTGTGCGATAGAGGGGCCTCATCCACACACCTTTAAATGCTTATTTAGGACTTCACAGTAGCTGCGATTGATTGATTGATTGTAGATCGTTTATCGTTTAGAGGCGAACAGTTGATGCTTATTCATTACGGGAACAGTTACAAAATATAAACAACTATGCAGAAATGAGAACAAATTAGACAAGCGGCCATCGACCTATAGCAAAAAGTATGGGGAGTTAGATAGGGACCATACAATATATGTGTAGCAACTACAATACGCCTACACGTTTTCGAAATCGACACAATAGGTGAACGTGGCACTCTCCACACTACCCGCTATTCGAGAGTGCATGCCCTAGCCATCCCCTGGGATTGCGCTTTGGATATTCGAGTCATGGCAAACGAAACCAGTACGTTACCCAGCTGTGAGATGAGGAGCATCAATAAGATCGGATAAATTTTCGATTGTAATCGATTATGTACATTAATACTTCAAGTAAATCTGCAAAAAATATACCATAAAGGTCTTTCCCGATATGTAAATTACCATATTAGAACAACTAATTTGTGAAAACCATGTTTTATTGAGATTTTACTATGTGTAATGAATGTTGTCAACACCCTTTGCCCGTCCATGTTGTTTCTGTTTAAGCTACTAACGCATTAAATAGCGTTCGTGTGATCAAATATACAATACCATTATGACCTATACAAAAAAAAAATAATAATAATAAAAATTATGACCTATACATTTTTCAAAAGAAAAACACTAACAACATGAAAACAGTTTATTTCCGGTATTTGCATTTGTCCTATGTTCTATGTATGTGGAATAAGAATAGATATTTTTATATCATCTATCTTGACGATCGAGCTCAAAATAGACTTGAGGAAGTCATTATAGCGATGTAAACAGGATAGGCTAATAATATACTAATTAAGTTATTGTATGAATGACTAGAACAAGTGACCTGACGTTTTATTGTACTAAGGGTGCTGTAGTACATGTTGGTATTTTAAGGTCACCTTGTATATTAGTAATCGGAAGAAAAAACAAAGAAAAAACAAAAATATACCACACCGTCTGAGTAGATCCAAAAATCTAATGGAAAAGAATGTAAAAACAGAGACAAAATCGATACACCTAACAAACACGCATGACCGATTACTTTCGTGACTTGGTGCAGGCACTTCAATATAAAGTGGCGTGGTTAAGCTTGAATATGGGACCAAACCTGTCCTCTTAGTGAAATGATGCCATCGTGCGAATGTATATCACCTGCTAGTAAAATGTATATCACCTGCTAGGCGAATGTATATCACCTGCTAGTAAAATGTATATCACCTGCTAGTAAAATGTATATCACCTGCTAGTAAAATGTATATCACCTGCTAGTAAAATGACAACACTCATATAGATGGGTAAGCAGTGTTGCTGTGAAAAAAAACTCACTGAGTTCTATTACTGAACTTCATACATATCGTTTCCAATCTTTTGAATTTGAGCGTACTTGATTAAGGTTATTCAGTAATCGCACAGTGCACAGTAATTAAGACCTTGCGTTCTTATATAAACGTTAGAGAAAACCGAAAGGCAAATCAAGTATGGACAATTGAGAGACACTGGCAGCATTATGTACACAAGACACAGGACGAAGACAAACAAAACAAAAAAACACAACACAGAAAACTAAAAAGATGAGCAACACGGAACTCACCAAAAACCGGGGTGACCTACGTGATCGCGAAGGGAAACAGAAATTGTAATATGTTTAACATTAGTTCTTAACATTAGTTCTATGAAAGGAAGTCGATGACCTTGACCATCATTTAAATTTCATATATAGCACAGAGAAGGAAGACATAATAAAGAAGGGATATTCCACTTTAAGTCAACATCCAACTGTTACAATAATAACGACAACATAAACATTGACAGTACGCAATCGTATGAATTAGATATGTATTTAATATTTTTTTCATAAAACCGTACAAAAATTAAAACAAACGAGATTTTATGTGTGGCTTTATGTAGGTTATTTCGTCAACACACCTGGATAAAAATGTAATATTGTAAACACCATTCTCTCTCATGCTTCATATATGATTCAAGCACACTATCTGATATCAATAATTGTACCGAAAATTAATATAATTAAACAACATTATTAAGAAAAAAACTGCTGGAACGTGCTAATCTGAGTCACGGGTCACTGTAATCGGGCGGCTGTATCGAGAAACAGATACGGTGTTGAAAAAACTGTTGATACTCATAAAATATTGATAAATGCAATAAAATTTTATGTTTGTCTTCAAGAAATATGATAGACAAAACCATGTGTGAAGTTTTATGACGAAATATTTCCGATTTCTATGTAAATTTACGAGTTGAAGTGGGGAAACAGCCACAAGTAATTTTAGCGATGTATTTTTATCTTGGACAAGAATAATGAGCGTCCTGATTGGATGACCGATTTAAAACACACTGACTCCGCATGGCTTAGCAAGGTTACTCAGGTCAATAGTTTATGAATATATCTGTATCGAGAAACAGATACGGTGTTGACAAAACTGTTGATAGTCATAAAATATTGATAAATGCAATAAAATTTTATGTTTGTCTTCAAGAAATACGATAGACAAAACCATGTGTGAAGTTTTATGACGAAATATCTCCGATTTCTATGTAAATTTACGAGTTGAAGTGGGGAAACACCCACAGGTAATTTTAGCGATGCATTTTTATCTTGGAAAAAAATAATGAGCGTCCTGATTGGATGACCGATTTAAAACACACCGACTCCGCAGGGTTTAGCAATAGTTTATAAATTTTATATCTCTTGGGAGAGGGAGGAGGGAGGGGGGCTATGATGAAAATTTGAAATAAAAACACAGGACCGGACTTTAAGCAAAAATAATAATCCAGGATTAGTTTTTTATTAAAAAAAATCCAGGACCTCTGTGTCCATGTATTATGTTACAATTGATTATGACAGAGCTGATTTTATAAAAGAAACATTGTATTCTGTATAGTGCGATGTGAACTGGTTTCTTTTAATTGAACTCAATCTTGTGAACCAGAAAGGGTAGATAAGATTTGTGTATTATGGAAAACATTTATTTCATATACTTAAAAAATAATATTTGAAGTGCTTTGTCGCTTGCAAATAGCTCTAGAGATGAATAAAGGTAAGACTTAATTACGAAACAGAACACTTCAAGGTGCGATATTACGAATTTGAATATACATTCATTAAAATAGAGTCTATTCTCATCAAGCTGTGTCCCCTGTCGTAATTATTCGTTAAAATTAGGTTCCGCTTCCAGCACTAAAGAAATAAAAAATTGTCAACTTCACAACAATGACAAGAGCAAGTTTATCCTATGACCAAAATGTCATTTGAAAAATATTTTCAGTTTTTAATTCCCGTCGTTCATGACAGTCGAAAGAAAATTGGCGGGACTTCTCATTCAGAAATTTAACCATCGTGGTGAATAAAAATATTACGATAAGAATAGGAGAAATGTAGATATCTAATTCATTCCACACGATGCGTTTCTGGAATAACCTTAATAAGGTACATGCTGATATTTTAAAGAATGGAAAGCCAAATGACTTAAGTCTTTGGGGGCAATCTTAAACAAAGGGCCTAAACAGGATAGCCCAAATCGACAAAGGTTATATGAAAGTAAATATCGTGCAGATAACATACAAATAAACTGACTGTTGTGAAACAAACCACTTCCAGTCTTGAAACATAAATTGGCAATCAGTACTTCCGGTTTTGAAACATAAATTAGCTAATATGATAAATATAGATTCTCCTTCAGTTGCCCGTGGGTTACGATATTTCTCCACTCGAGAGAGTTAAATTTAAAATTTAAAATTTAACTCTCGAGAATGGAGAATAGGTCTTACCTAACTTGGGACGAAGTCCAATAATTTTTTCATAATTTTTTTATAAATCCATGTATTGACCGAAATGGTAGGCTATAATTGTTTTATCATTTCTCAATATCATTATTTAAATATTAAAATTTGAAATTTTATGAAAACTTTTTGAAAATTTTATCATTTTGGAAAAAAAAATTTAATTTTGAAATTTCTGAAAGTTTGATATTTTCAGAAAATTTTGAAATTTTTTGAAATTTTGAAAGTTTCAGAAAATTTTGACCTTTAAAAAAAATGAATTTTATAATTTTGAAAATTTTGAAATTTTATGAAATTTTTGGCAATTTGGAAAGTTTTGAAATTTTGACATTTTTTGTATATTGCCACGAGTACCAGATTACTGCGCATCCTTACAGAGTCGAATTCCACCAGTAACCCTGTATTGGTTTCCGGTTGCTTCATTTCCGGTGCAAGGAATTTTATCCATTAGTGCTATGGATCTGGAATCAAAATATTGCTATTTCTACCATAGTTGGTACTTCGTCCCATAATAATATGATAATAGGTGTTACCTAAATTCAGTGCATTAAAATAGTGTCGAGATTTTTTGGGCCGAGATATATCGGGGACGACTTTTAACATTAATAACCGGAAGTAGTTCCAGATTACTGCGCATCCGATTTTCTGCAGATTAACCCATCGTAACTACTCGGCCATTCTCGCTACCCTGCAAATAACCTCGTACGTACATAGTAGAAATTCTTCTTAAATTGTTTGCCGGAAGTTAAGTTAAGTTAAGCTGCACAAAAATATAGTCCACGAAAATCCAATATGGAAGACATACTAAGTAAAATCTAATCATGCAAAACTAATTAAAACTTTAATTGAAATATAGAAAATTGTTTAAAATATAACTTTATCAAACTTTCATGTAACTGACATGTGAAAAGTAGTGCGATTTATACGCCTAATGCATACGAGGTTATTTGCAGGGTAGCGAGAATGGCCGAGTAGTTACGATTGCAGATTAACCATGTATTGGTTTCCGGTGTATCATTTCCGGTGCATGAAATTTAAGCCATTAGTGATATGGAAAATATTGTTATTTCTACCATAGTTGGGACTTCGTCCCATATGATAATAGGTGTTACCTAACTTGGGACGAAGTCCAATATTTTTTTCTAAATATTAACTCAGATATATGGACTTATATATTTTTTTCAAAGTAGATCGGAGGCGGATCCAGACTTTCTTAAAAGAGGGGACAAATAGGGGGACCCAAACCCAACGTCTCAATTTCATAGAAAATATTATTTCGGACAGGAGGAGGAAGAAATGAAACTCTGTTTAATGATATTGTCAATCCCATGGTATATGTTTAATGGGCTAGAACACACTGCGATTTTGAGTCATTTTTTAACATTCATAACCGGAAGTAGTTCCAGAGTTTCAACTGTACATACACCATTTTAATTAACGAGTTTATTACAAATCTATGAGTTGAAAAGAAGGTACGAAACGTCTCACTATACATTTTTACCCCGGTACGAAACGTCCCGATCTAGGTACGAAACGACCTGGTACCAAACGACCATGTTACGAAACGTCCTGCACCCTTCCAGATTTCTGCGCATCCGATTTTCTGCAGATTTGACCCAATTGTAACTACTCGGCCATTCTCGCTACCCTGCAAATAACCTCGTATGCATTAGGCGTATAAATCGCACTACTTTTTACATGTCAGTTACATGAAAGTTTGATAAAGTTATATTTTAAACAATTTTCTATATTTCAATTAAAGTTTTAATTAGTTTTGCATGATTGGATTTTACTTAGTATGTCTTCCATATTGGATTTTCGTGGACTATATTTTTGTGCGGCTTAACTTAACTTAACTTCCGGCAAACAGTTTAAGAAGAATTTCTACTATGTACGTACGAGGTTATTTGCAGGGTAGCGAGAATGGCCGAGTAGTTACGATTGGATTTAACCACGTATTGGTTTCCGGTGAATCATTTCCGGTGCAAGGAATTTAAGCCATTAGTGATATGGAAAATATTGCTATTTCTACCATAGATGGGACTTCGTCCCATAATATGGATTAGGCACAGCCTACAGGCGAGCATCGCATCTACGCATAGACATGTACATGTACAAATAGTAGTTTTGTGTTCTTTTCTTCATTATTCTTGATTAATTTTTTTGTTCTTCAATTCGACCCAGTTAATTCTATTGCAAAGGATTTTTTTGGGGCCGAGATATATCGGGGACAACTTTTTTTGTTAGGGCCGAGATATATCGGGGACGACTTTTTTTAAGGGTCGATCGTTCTTTAGGGGCGAAGCAAGAAGGTCTAACAATTGTCCATTTTTTAAATAAATTAATCGTTTCATGTAAAGAAGCTGTACGGTTCCCTTTCTAATTTTTTTGTTATTTCTAAACTGGATAGTTATTTTTTATTCAAATTAAAAGGCTATTTCCTGTACTTGATCATATATTGATTCATCTCCTTACACACATGTTGCTGTTTAGCTCGCATCTTGGGATGTTCGCTAATAATATGAAACAGGCGCAGCCTGAAAAGCTCGCGAAACCGGTATCAAACGTGACTACTCGGCAATTTCTGCTACACTAGGCGTAGCGAGAATGGCCGAGTAGTTAAGATTGGACCGGATGCTCTTCTCTTCGATACCTTTCGTCTCTCTTTCGTAAGTTCTCAAGGGTTCTCGAAAAGCGGTAACCCGGGTGTGTTGAAGCTTTTTCATAGGCATAGTGTATGAATGATAAGGATTTCTGTTTTAGTCAAAGTAAATGGTATTCGTCATTATTCCTTTATTGATTTAATTTTACCATACTTCAGTCATAAATAGCTCGCTTCGCGAACTTATGATAATAGGTGTTACCTAACTTGGGACGAAGTCCAATATTTTTTTTTAAACAATAATATGAAACAGGCACTGCCTGGAAAGCTCTCGAAGCTAATCACTAATTAGATATCCTTGGTCTTGGATGAGCAAACATATGCAAAACTTTATGCTTATGTACATATAATTATTTACCAACGGCTTTGCCTGAAAAAAAAATTGGTTTAGTAGTGACCATGGTCAACATAATAGAGTATCAATATGTTGCACATAGCACAGGGTATGGGACACTCAAGGTGTGAAATTTCTTTGAAAAGCTGATAGTGGTATTGCAATAACTAGTTCCGTTTGATATGAGACAGGTACTACCTGTAAACTACCTGCAGGCACTACCTGTACACGCGTAAGCAAGATCAGAAAGGGTTAATAATAATATTGGACCAAACAACAATACAGAGGTTAGCTTCCCGGATGGTTTGCCAGACACTTGGTCAGACACATTAAATAAATTCAATGAACCGACTCATAAATTCCCCGTCGTGTCCTTGTGTCCTTCGGTTGGGCACAGTACCAGAAGACGGATATTCCTCCTCCCAACGTCCCCCTGCGCCGCCCCCCCCCCCCCCCCCCCCCCCCCCCCGCCCAGCTGAAATAAAATAAGCTTGGCTAAGTTGGGTGGAATTTAAAACAAGGAAGAACAAGAAATAACAAAATAAAACACTAATTAAATGTAAACGCTTCAAAATACTTACCATACATTGTCTAAACTTTGGAGATGCAACTCTGGTGGCGAATTGCACAGAGTGTCTCAAAATTTAAAAGTACTAATACTACAAATACTCCTATTAAGGTAAATGGTGATATTTTTTTTCCATCCTGTAGACAAAGCCAATTCTATTAATAACTATTTTACATCAGTATCTAACATAGATTCTGAACCTGATCTTCCTGATGTACCCCCACTTGCACCGTGTGAGCTGTCTGGCATTGTCATTAATGAACAAGAGGTATGTGATCAGTTTCAAATTTTAAATATTTCTAAGTCGGGCGGTCCTGATAACCTTCCGCCTAAATTTTTGAAAGCTGTTTTCCAGTCATTAATTAAAATAAAGCACTGACTATTTTATTTAAAAAAAAGCTTAAATTTTGGTGTGGTGCCTGGTGACTGGAAACTAGCCAATGTTTCCCCTATTTAGAAAGGTAAAGGTGGTAGCGATAGTGTAGCAAATTATAGACCAATATCTGTTACTAATTGTTTTATTAAGATATTGGAAAATATTATATTCAAACACCTTCACAACTACTTGTTAAGATATAATATACTATCGGATGATCTGTCTGGATTTAGACATAGAGATTCCACTATAAACCAGTTATTGGTAATTTATGATGTCATTATGAAAAATTTAGATATTGGCAAAGATGATAGGTTTATTTTTTGTGACATATCAAAAGCATTTGATTGTGTCTGGCATCGTGGTCTATTGTACAAACTTAGAAAATATGGAATTAAGGGCAACTTATTGACTTGGTTTGGTAGTTATCTTTCTGACTGTAAGCAGCGAGTCTGCATGAATAGATACTACTCTACTTGGAATTCCATTAATGCTGGCGTTCCACAAGGTTCCATACTGGGCCTCTTTTATTTTTATTATTTACTAATGATATTGTTGATGTCGTTTCCAATAGCATGAAACTATTTGCTGACGATACATCCCTTTATTGTATTGTTGATGATCAGAATGAAACCGCTGAATCCCTGAATTCTGATTTGAATAGCCTTAGTACTTGGGCATCTGATTGGTGTGTTAATTTCAATGCCTCAAAAACTAAGCCTATGCTGTTTACTTGAAAACATGATGTTAACATACCCCCTTTATATATGAATGATGATGTCTTAGAAGATGTACTTAAACATAAACATCTTGGTATAAATTTTTTGTCCTAATGGTACCTGGAAAGATCATATAAATGAAATTTATTAAAAAAAAGCTTGCTCTCGTCTTAATATTTTGCGCATCATGAAACATAATCTTGATAGGAACTCACTAAAAAGCTTTATTTTGGCTTTATATGACCTATACTAGAATACGGAAGTGTAGTTTGGGATAATTGCACAAGAGAACAGTCTGATCTTATTGAATCAGTGCAATGCGAATCAGCCAGAATTGTTACAGGTCTTCGAAAGGGTACCTCAAGGGTTAAGTTGTATGGCGATTTAGGGTGGGACTCCTTGCAAAACAGACGTAAGAAGCAAAAACTTATTCTAATGTTCAAAGCTCTGCAAAGAGAGCTACCCAACTATATAACAAATAATATTATTTCTTATATTAATATTGAACCTAACTACATGGTTAGAAATCCCAGATTCTTCACCCCTCCCCAATGCCGCACCAAGTCATATAAGGATAGCTTTTTTCCAACTGTTCTGGATTTATGGAACAAACTAGATAATGATACTAGGAACATTCAGTCATTATTTTCATTCAAGATTAAACTTAATCAAGATGTTGATAAATATCTTAGCTTCTACTCTATTGGTTCTCGCAGCTTAAATATTTGGCATTGCCAACTTCGAAATGAAGCAAGCAGCTTAAATCACCACTTGTTTCAGTCTCATCTGTCCGACAGCTCCCAGTGTGCCTGTGGGGATGCAATTGAAAATAATTTCCATTATTTTTATGTTTGTCCATTGTTCATAAAACATAGAATACAACTTTTTAATTCTCTAAGAAAGTTTCAAGATGTTTTAAATTTGGATATATTATTGAAAGGCTCACCAATCCTTAGGGACCGACCATTTAACTTGAAGGGGGGGGGGGGGGGTTATGGTTTTTTTGTTTCGCTCAGAATTTTTCTTTCGGACAGCACAAGAGTTAGAATATTTTTTTTTCTTCCATAATTTAACATTAAGTTATATGACAAAAACTCTGAATCAGATTTTTTTTTCCTCCACCAAAATCAGAATATTTTTTTCAGCAACATTGGGAATCAGAATATTTTTTTAGAAAAAAAAACATAACCCCCCCCCCCCCCCTTCAAGTTAAATGGTCGTTCCCTTACTGTAGAGGAGAATACTGAGATATTCGATGCTGTTCACCATTTCATTACTGGTAGTAGAAGATTCACATGATTCAATAAATTTTCATTTTCTCTGTATTTGGTTATATAACATTGAAAAGTTTTCCCATATATAGCTCCAAATCTTGATTTTTCAGTTTAATTAATAGCTGTAAATCTTTCAATTATTCAGGTCTCCCTCCCCCCCCCCCCCCCCCCCCCCCCCCCTCCCCCCTTTACCCAATTTGTACTTGCCTATCTCAATCACAATCACTATTTTGCTTAGATATTTCCCCCCTTATTTACTTATTTGTCTCTTCTTCCTCCCTCTCTCCCAAATTCCCTTTATTCAATCATAAATGTATATACTGAAAAAGAGTTAATTCATATTGATATGGTGGACCTCACTTAATTAGTGATTTTGATTTCATAATTTCAGTTTACATGTTTAGTTTAATATTATTTTATTGCAAATAAAACAGCAATGGGATTGAACAAAAATTTATCACAACTTATGGTCTGTCCTCTCCCTACAAATAATTAAGTTTATCGTTAAAGGATAAACGGATTTAATAAAAGTGAACTTAATCTTAACTTAAGTTTTAGAATTTTGGAAATCCGAAAACCGGATTGTCTCCGGATCGCGAACGTCATTTATACAATCTGCGATGTCACACATTCCCAGCATCCAATTTTCGACAACAGGCACATTGTCAACAAAAAATTTTACAAAACAAATTTAAATCGATTTGAATCCACCACCATCAACAAAATGAAACCTCCAAAAAGGCAGAGGAAACAATCTGCAAAATCACAGATGACACAAGGATCGGGACCAAAACGACAAAAAACTTCAAACAGACAGCAGAGACAAGAAACAGATATCTACAATGTGCCTCCAGTGGTATCACGTAGTAACACCAGAACTTTTACCGACATACAAACACACAATGATGGTAACAATCGTCAGAATGACACGAGCATGAACGCACCGACACCGTCTACATCAGGATGGCCCGGAAGAAACCCTTCACACACTCAGACCATGCATGATGCACGGACACATGGCCACATTAGTGCGGAAAGCTCAAGCGAAACCCTTCGCCACACACAAGTTAGTGGCACCGAGACTCGTCCAGTGAACCCAGCACAAAATACAGACCATGAATTGATTTACCAAAGGGCAGCCGTTTCACAACCGAGCATGCAAAATGATGTCTCCATGGCGCCTATCAGTACCAGAGCACAGTATACTGCAGATCCACGCAGCCAGTCCAATGGTACGTTACAACAAGGTACAAATTTAGAGTTTTCTGGGGATTCTCGGGGTTTGATGGGAATGGGTGTTGTACATGAGAGCCAAATGCCAACATTTACACCTAGTTTCACTGACCCGATTAGCGCTCACATTCCATTAAAAATTAAGGAAAAAATTTGGGCAGGGGAATATATTGATTTGTATGTCCTCCTAAAGTCGGTCCGAGAGCTCGCAATTGACTCTCAACTTAGCGGCGACCTTTCCATAAAGGGTGGTCAGTTGACAGTCACACAGCCAAAAATCGCAGCAATTTCCAGCATACATGTATGGACATCGGCCTTTATGATATTCATGGGTGTTATGCTCGAAAAATGGCCTAACAAAGGCCAAGAATATCTAAAATACATGTTTAATGTACGCCTTGCGGCCTCACGGGGATCAGGTACGGGTTGGGCCGCATATGACGAACAATATCGTCTTCGCAAAGCTAGATATCCTCATACTCCATGGGGTGACATCGATATGGAGCTATGGCTTTTACACGTCTCCACCCCTGCTAAATACGCACACTTTGACAATACAAATGTGAGCCAGAAGTTAGAGAGCAAACACGAGCCCTTTCTTGCAGACTTCAAAAGGGGGAAAACCCCTCAAAGCCAAAAAGGCAACACCCAGCGTGGATTTCGATCTTGCTGGAACTTCAACAAAGGTAAATGTTCATACGGACAAAAGTGTAGATATGCACACAAATGTTCAAATTGCGCAGGGGACCATCCCTTCAAGTTCTGTAATAACAAATAACTCGTACCTTTATTCACTTGGCAGCTCCCCTATTTGTGTGCACGAGGTTGAGAAATCTTTGTCTTTTCACCCGTTCGGGAATGTAAAAACAGAATTAATTCAGGGGCTAAAACATGGATTTAAATTACAATACAATGGACCTAGGTTACCAGTTCAGTCAAAAAATTCGAGAAGTGTTTCGGAAAACCCAGATTTAGTACGGGAAAAGATATTTAAAGAAATTGATCTAGGCAGAGTGGCTGGCCCATTCGATTACCCTCCGATGCCTACCTTTAGGGTATCTCCAATTTTTCTCGCAAGAAAGAAGAACGGCGATTTTCGACTGATCCATAATCTTTCATACCCAACCCAGTATTCGATCAATGATTTCATTGATCCAGAGTTTTGCACCGTAAGATATTCAGGCATTGACGATGCCATAGACATGATCAACAGAATAGGTAAAGGGGGGAAGTTGGCAAAAACTGACATTAAGAGTGCATTTCGATTACTCAGAGTCTCCCCATCTGACTTCGACCAACTAGGTTTTTCTTTCAATAACAAATTCTATTTTGATAAATGCCTCCCATTTGGTGCTTCGATAAGTTGCTCACTCTTCGAAAATTTTTCAACAGCATTACACTGGTTTACGGAGCAAAAGACTGGTAATAAAGATATTTTGCACTATTTGGATGATTTTCTCTTTGGCGCAGAAGCTGATAGCCCGAAATGTCAATTCACATTACAAACTTTTCGGGATATATGTAAATTATGGGGGGTTCCTGTAGCCGAAGATAAAACTGTAGAGCCGACAGAAATCTTAACATTCCTAGGCATTGAGTTCGACACGTTAGCGATGGAACTGCGGCTGCCAAACGAAAAACTCGTTGAATTGAAGCATATTCTCGAATTATTCGTCCAGTCCAAAAAGGTCACATTACGACAATTACAATCCTTAATAGGGTTACTTAATTTCGCGTGTCAAGTCGTGTCACCGGGTAGGGCGTTTTGCAGGAGGCTTATTGATGCGACATGTAATATAAGAAAACCTCATCATAGAATTCGCGTGTCAAAATCAATGCGAGAAGATATTAAAGTCTGGTTAACCTTTTTGTCAGAATATAATGGGGTAACCGTTATCACTGATAATGCATGGGCTTCAAATGAAACCCTAGAATTGTTCACCGACAGCGCTGATGGTCAAAACAGAGGGTTTGGTATTTATTTTCAAGGAAAATGGGCGCAAAAATGCTGGCCAAAATTATGGGAAGAAATTGGCATTCTTAAGGACATTACATTTCTCGAGTTATTTCCGGTTGTTGTTGCACTGTGTATCTGGGGGAAACAGTTAAAAAAACAAGAAAATTATTTTTAACATAGACACCAATATGTGGTACACATTATCAATAAAAAGTCTTCAAAATCTGTTAGAGTTATGTCCCTTGTAAGGCATCTTGTTTTGTCAACCTTACAATAAAATATTATGATCAAAGCTTTACATATTTCTGGAATTTCAAATAAAATTGCTGATTCGTTATCTCGTTGTGATTGGCAGCGTTTCCGGAACCTTTGTCCAGAGGCAGACCAACGAGGCACCGAAATACCAGACCATCTCTGGAAACTTTAACAACTGAAATTGATTCATTGGTGAACGCTTCAATGGCAGATTCTACGTGGAAAACATACAAAACGGCAGTCGAATCTTTTCAATCATTTCGCAAATTGTATAATTTACAAGATACTTGGCCCGCCCCTCTATATGATTTGTTATTCTACATTGCATACATGTCTCACACAGGCTTGTCAGCCAGTACTATTACTACTTACATTTCCGGTATAAGTACAATGCATAAATTAAATGGTCACACGGACAATACGAAATCGTTTTTGGTTACCAAAATACTCGAGGGTTCAAAACGGAAAAACTCCCCGAAAGCTGACTTGCGTCTACCAGTCTCAATGAATTTATTAAAACGATTAATTCAATCGCTCCCCTTTGTTTGTACGTCAGTATATGAATCCACTATGTTCGCAAGCGCGTTCAGTTTGTGTTTTTTCGGACTTCTCCGCGTTGGTGAAATAACTAGTCAAAGTAAAGGTCGAGCCGGGAAGCACGTCATTCACATATCCGACATAAAACTTGTCCGCAAACAAGACTCCGTTGACTTACATTTAATGATACGTAGTTCCAAAACAGATCAACACTCGCATAGTACCACATTGATTATTTGTAGTCAAACCGATAACTCCATATGTCCGGTACACCTTCTTAAGGGTTATTTGGAAGTCCGACAACATGCACTCGACTCTAATCTTTATTTGCACTTTGACGGATCAGATCTAACGCGATATCAATTTTCAATCGTCTTACAAAGGGCCTTGTCATTTTGTGAAGTCAAAGGACATTTTCGACCACATTCTTTCAGAATAGTACAGAGGCTAAACGTTTTGGTATTCATGACAACGTAATAAAAAAAATGGGGGCGTTGGACGTCCGATGCTTATACGAAATACATACGATTAGATATCTGAATTATTTATTAAATATCTCGCACGATTTCATTTATATTATAGGTTCCCGCTCTATTTGGATATTGGGATCGAGTATAGTATATTGGGCTGGTAAAGAAGTGGTTTCAAGACAAGGGAGACGTCATCTTGGTCTCCATAATGTAGGTTTTCAAGGGTTTTGGTTCGGGAAAAGGGGTATGGTTTGGAAGGAATTAATTCCAAAGATTGAGTTTCTTTTGAGAAGACATCCTCCTCCGAAATTTGTTGTTATACAGCTTGGGTCCAACGATCTTGGCACCGTTAAAGGCTGGCAACTAGCAGAAAACATAATATGCGACATTCTTCGTATACACGCCTTAATGCCAAATACGCTTATTGTATGGTCCGATATATTGCAAAGACGATACTGGCACAATGCCAACAATGGCAAATCTATTGAAAAAACTCGTAAACGAGTGAACCTCTTGGTAAGAAACCAAGTAATAAGTATAGGAGGGGGCGCCATAAGGCACTGTAACCTTCGTGCCAGAGAATTAATCTTTATCGTAACAACGGCACACATCTGTCCAATTCAGGAACAGAAATCTATCTAAACAATATTCAGGGCGCCCTCGAACATTTTATTTCCTCTGGAGGTTCTCTTGTTTTCCCTCCAATTCAAGCTTAAATCGAATCGAACACAAGGAGGAGGATGTTGACTCTTCACTAACGTTAAACTAAAACAGGGTGGTTGCGTGGCGGTGAGTGGGGCTTACCCCACTCATTTGGCGGGATATGGCAAGATGAAGACGGGACACGTCGGTCCCCACATTTTACGTGAGCTCATATTTTGATTATTTTCTCCTGTGGTACCACAGGGATTTGTATTTTCATGTTCGTAAACGGGGGCCTTCTTTGCATACCAGAGGGGTCGGTTCCTGAATCGGTACCGATTCGGAACTTGGTTTGGACTCTTTGAAATAACCAGAGAGTTCGGGATAGTAAATATTTGCGAAAAAAAAAAAATCGTATGGGGAACGTGTCCTGTAGATCTCTCTAAGTTCCATAGAGGATTGTAGCTTTCGCTGTCACCTGCGAAGCACGGGCTAGCCCAAAATATCGAAATCGGCGGTCTGTCTTCTTCATCTTGCCATCTCGCGCTCACGCAATTTAATACTGTGGCCGTATTTTTCCAATCAACAATAGTATTGTTTAATTTCCAGACAATGAATCTTTGATTAATACACATATAATAATGTCAACAAAAATAGCACATACACAAATATAAATAATATTTAACACAATATAGTGAAACATGGGAAATAAATTGATGTTGATGTAGACCAGATGACCAACCACTGATTATAATCTTTTTGTTTGTCTAATATATGCTCGAACTTTATTGAAGATATTAGAATTTTCGTTTATACTAATTTCATCGTTTCCAAAGAGTAATGTTTCTATATTTTTGTTGGTTTCTCTTAAGTTTCTAAAAAGACAATATCTCTCGTTTTGGTATAATGGACATTCCATTAGATAATGAATTGAATCTTCATACGGTGCACCACATTGACATTTACATGTTGTATATATTGTGTGTTAAATGTAAGTTCAGTCTATCCATCATGCTATGCCAATTCATCATCATTAATATTATAGATAATATAGGTCAAATATAAAGCCATAATTTGGCTATTCCAAATTATATCATACCTATTAACAAGGGAAAAAGGAAGGGGAAAACAACTTTTTTTGGTATGATTCTGTTATTAATATACGTATTATATCATACTTATTAATAAAAAAAGAAAAGAAAGGGAAAAATCTGTTTTGTTTTGTTTGTATGATTCTGCTATTAATATACATGTGTTTATGCTTGGTAATCAAGATGAATTGCATGTATAAATGATGGGTAGATTGCTCTATGTCTTATGTAAATTGTTTTCTAATTGTTCCATCTTGTTGTTGGAGAGGATTTGTATAGGCATAGCCTGTTATCCAATCCTATTGATTTATCAATAAAATATTTGAAATGAAATGAAATGCAAGTCTGGTCTGTACATACTGTGACTGTACTTCTCAAAGAAAATGGTTCATTCAGTAAATGGGTTGGTCCTAAATTAGACAAAGTGTTCATCAGGGGCTTTTACATTGTTGAAACATTTTAGATTAATACTTTTATTGTAAATTTTGGTCCAGTTTCTGAAACTTATGCTAAGGTTATATATTTCAAGTGTAAAGAAGACTAGACTTCCTTTGATTAATAAAGAACTCTCAAATCTATACCAAAATGAGCAGCATAGATAAATTGAAGTGTAAACTGAAAAATAACATGCATACATGCTACCAGATAGAACGGCCAAACTGCATTCATTTGCAGTATGGACACTTAAGATACAGATTAAACGTAGAAGGTAAAAGCTGTATCTGGCTGTTTGGAAATCATGATCATTAGTTGTGACAATTTGCTAGATCATATAAGATTCGGATTGAATTCCCTACAAATCTAAATTCAGATGGCCTTTCTTGAAAAGACAAGACAAGACAAATACAGATGGCCTATCTACATGCAGTCATCGACCCATGGTCTCCCTGGATAGGGAAAATCTGTTCAAGCCAGTGAATTTCCTCAGTGAATTTCCTCTCAGTTTGTTATAGAGTTTATATATTTAAAAAAAATTATATATTTGAAGATTGTGATGGATCTTCATGATTGCAGTTATTATTGGAGTGTTTGTTATGTTGTGAACATAAATCATCCGTGCTCATAACATTTTGGTTAGCGTTATTTATCTCATGAATTGATTTTCTATTGATTTCTAATTGTGAGTTATGAAAATAATTTGTGTCATTACTTTCTGAAAAAGATTCAGGTTTCTGATAATGTAAATTTTCATGCGTGTTAGGACTCTTGTTAAAAGATTGTTTTGTTTTTATTAACTTGCACTCTAGCTGTTTTATTTTGAACTGATAAATGTGGTATACTAACATTTTCAAAATCTTTTTCTTCACACAACTCAGCTGTATAAATAAACTGACATTGCTTTTCACTTTCCTGTTCGGTTTGTCTATTTCCTTCTTCTAAATGTGGTGTAATTTTGGTTGACATTTTTCTTTTTTTATTATTTAATGTCTTGTTTTGCTGTCCCTGTCTTTTAAGCTGGTTTTTCAGTATATCAAAAGAATTGTCTGTATTGGAAGAGACCCGTTTTGATGGTGAGAAATGATTTCGTGAAAGAAGTATGTCAATGCAAGTAGGAGAACTTGCATTGAATGAACTTAAAGTACAATGTGAAGACTGTTGTAGCCAAATATTTATATTTAAACCAAATAAATGTGCTGCTACCTCAATTTCCGTGGCCGTAGCCCAACCAGTTCTATTTATCATATATTGCTGATACAACTCTATTGTCATATTATTAGTATGGGAGTGAACAATTTTGTCTTCCCAAATTTGCCAATTGTGTATGATGTGTGTACAAATAATATTTCTGTAGAAGGAACTATTTGTTGTATATCCATTTATTAATAAACTTAGCGAATGAAAAAAACAGTTTTCATCACCTGGAACACTGTAACTTAATAATGTCTACATATGTTAATTGAGACGGCAGATTTTTTATATCAGCTAATACCAAAGCCATTGAATTTTTTGACAAGTTATCATGAAAAACACCATCTTCAATCACACAATCCTGTTTATCACCCTGTTCAATTTGAGGATTGGGGATAATTGATTTTTCATTATTTTTATTATGAAAAGCACTACTTTTCTCCACAGTGCATACATAGGAATGGTCCCCAACATGCTTATTTTGATGTTTATCCCCAAGTTTAACCACATCTGCATAGCTATGATCACCCTTGCCTTGGCCTTGGAGTGATCAATTACAGGAATTTTAGTTACAGATGTATGTTTTACATATGAATGATCATAAGTACAGATTTTAGTTACAGACGTATTTTTTACATAATATGAATGATCACGAGTACAGTTTTCCTCAACACTTTGTATACTTGTAGAATAAGAATGATCCCATATATGAACATGGTTAGACTTATCAAATTTAACCACATCCGCGTATGAAAGACCATTTGTTGTAAATTGGGGTGTCAACGGAACTTTTGAAAGTGTTTTTCTTTGAGACATTTTGGGCAATTGTGTATTTTATCAATACCTGATGCGATTAAGCGAATATAAATATATAAGCTTGAGTTTGCTTTAGGAATGATCCAGAGCAGACGATCAGGTTGCGCAATCGTGTTATTTTTAGCGACTCGTTATTTTCCGTGTAGGATTCGATAATTATCGGTTTCAATTTACAGACAAAATTCTTTAAATATTCATTTCAAACAAATAATGTGTATGTTTTCGTCAAAGAAGAAGAACGTTGAATTAAATTTAATGTTTATTTCACAAGCAAACAATATAGGCAACAGATCTCGCTATCGCGAGACCGGTATTTCGCTCTTCGATACCTTTCGTACACCGTATCTTTCATAAGTTCTCGAGGGGTCTCGAAAAGCGGTGACTTGGATGTGTTGAAGCTTTTTCATAGGCATAGTGTATGAATAACCCGGATGTGTTGAAACTTTTTCATAGGCATAGTGGATGATAAGGATTTCTGTTTTAGTCAAAGTAAATGGTATTCGTCATTATTCCTTTATTGATTGAATTTCACCATGTTTCAGTCATAAATAGCTCGCTTAGCGAGCTTATTAACTCAGATATATGGACCTATATATTTTTTTTCAAAGTAGACCGGGGCGGATCCATACTTTCTCAAAAGAGGAGGCAAATAGGGGGACCCAATCCCAAATTTTCCGTCGTTTTTAAAGGTTTTTCGCCAAAACGGAAACATGCCCCCTCCTGTAGACTGTGCACCCAGTCCGGTGTTGTATAATCCGGTATTCGACGTCTCAATTTCATAGAAAATATTATTTCAGACGGGAGGAGGAAGAAATGAAACTCTGTTTAATGATATTGTCAGTCTCATGGTATATGTTTAATGGGCTAGAACGCACTGCGATTTTGAGTCATTTATTAACATTCATAACCGGAAGTAGTTCCAGATTACTGCGCATCCGATTTTCTGCAGATTTAACCCTGTATTGGTTTCCGGTGTGTCATTTCTGGTGCAAGGAATTTAATCCATTAGTGATATGGATCTGGAATCAAAATATTGCTATTTCTACCATAGTTGGGACTTCGTCCCATATTAGTACTTCCGGTCTTGAAACGTAAATTAGCCATCAGTACTTCCGGTCTTGAAACGTAAATTAGCCAACAGAAAATGGGTACAATTAATGTTATTATATATCCTACAATATCAATTATCAATCGATTCTAATTGACAAGTATTTGATCTTGTCGTGTACCAATGACCAGTGTTGACCAAAGGAAGTAACATGCATTAACATTGATTATTACTAAGAGAACAAGATTACACTATTGTACATAGAAGAATATAAAATGGTTTTTCATATTAGATGAAAGGACATGTGGTCAGACCTTGACATGCATGTGTTTGTTTGTTGTCTTTTTTTTCAGCGTTACCTTGTACTGTAATTGGGGAGAATCAATTGAATTGATTAAGCACATCAATCAAACTATATATGTTACAAAATGAGGTCTGAATTTAAGTAAACCACTTTTGTAACGTCTGACGAGAACATTGTTTTACATCTCTCATAACTAAAAAAATAAATTAAAATAAATTTTAATCTTATACAATACAATGCAAGTTTACAAGATCTACTCATCAAACTGAATATTTTCGGGTTGTTGCATTATTAATGCTAACCGTCTGCGCGAAATGGGTGGTCGAATGCACGAGGTCTAACATCACTGACCTTGATACGCGTTTGATACCCACCTCAAGTGTTAGGGTTTCCAGACACCTACGCGGGGTTTTAATCTGTGATATCGTCATAGCTCTCCGGGTATATAAATTATTCCCCCTTTAAGTCTGGTAATCTGAAAATTAGAACAATACTTCAAAACCCAAATACGTACAAAACAACTTCTGAAGCCGCCACGAAATGTTGTTCTATGAAATATCAATTTAATTATTATTTCTTGTTAGCTTTGTTCACTCCAATACGCAACCGCAACAAAGCATAACATTATCTATATTTCATTGGCATATTCAATAAATATACTATATTTCTTAATTTAACTTGTGTCTTTTAAATTGCGTGATTAAAATCACCAGCATTTAACAATGCATAATTATTTTTTTTTAAAGTTGGATCAATACTGTAGTGCGGGAGCTGAGTGAGTGAGTGATTGTTGTTTAACGCCAATTCAGCAATTTTTCAGCTATATCATGGCGAGAACAAATACATTTTCAATGAGATGATGATGCGGGAGCTGATAAGAAGACCAACTACTATTGATATTATCACGTGACTAAGAAAAAGCACAAAAAGACAATCAACGATCTACAAAACATACATATAAAACTAAAGATCTAGTAACACGAACCCCACTAAAGACAAACAACGATCTACAAAACATACATATAAAACTAAAGATCTAGTAACACGAACCCCACTAAAGACAAACAACGATCTACAAAACATACATATAAAACTAAAGATCTAGTAACACGAACCCCACTAAAGACAAACAACGATCTACAAAACATACATATAAAACTAAAGATCTAGTAACACGTACCCCACTAAAGACAAACAACGATCTACAAAACATACATATAAAACTAAAGATCTAGTAACACGAACCCCACTAAAGACAAACAACGATCTACAAAACATACATATAAAACTAAAGATCTAGTAACACGAACCCCACTAAAGACAAACAACGATCTACAAAACATACATATAAAACTAAAGATCTAGTAACACGAACCCCACTAAAGACAAACAACGATCTACAAAACATACATATAAAACTAAAGATCTAGTAACACGTACCCCACTAAAGACAAACAACGATCTACAAAACATACATATAAAACTAAAGATCTAGTAACACGAACCCCACTAAAGACAAACAACGATCTACAAAACATACATATAAAACTAAAGATCTAGTAACACGAACCCCACTAAAGACAAACAACGATCTACAAAACATACATATAAAACTAAAGATCTAGTAACACGTACCCCACTAAAGACAAACAACGATCTACAAAACATACATATAAAACTAAAGATCTAGTAACACGAACCCCACTAAAGACAAACAACGATCTACAAAACATACATATAAAACTAAAGATCTAGTAACACGAACCCCACTAAAGACAAACAACGATCTACAAAACATACATATAAAACTAAAGATCTAGTAACACGAACCCCACTAAAGACAAACAACGATCTACAAAACATACATATAAAACTAAAGATCTAGTAACACGAACCCCACTAAAGACAAACAACGATCTACAAAACATACATATAAAACTAAAGATCTAGTAACACGAACCCCACTAAAGACAAACAACGATCTACAAAACATACATATAAAACTAAAGATCTAGTAACACGAACCCCACTAAAGACAAACAACGATCTACAAAACATACATATAAAACTAAAGATCTAGTAACACGAACCCCACTAAAGACAAACAACGATCTACAAAACATACATATAAAACTAAAGATCTAGTAACACGTACCCCACTAAAGACAAACAACGATCTACAAAACATACATATAAAACTAAAGATCTAGTAACACGAACCCCTCTAAAGACAAACAACGATCTACAAAACATACATATAAAACTAAAGATCTAGTAACACGAACCCCACTAAAGACAAACAACGATCTACAAAACATACATATAAAACTAAAGATCTAGTAACACGAACCCCACTAAAGACAAACAACGATCTACAAAACATACATATAAAACTAAAGATCTAGTAACACGTACCCTACTAAAGACAAACAACGATCTACAAAACATACATATAAAACTATAGATCTAGTAACACGAACCCCACTAAAGACAAACAACGATCTACAAAACATACATATAAAACTATAGATCTAGTAACACGAACCCCACTAAAGACAAACAACGATCTACAAAACATACATATAAAACTAAAGATCTAGTAACACGAACCCCACTAAAGACAATCAACGATCTACAAAAAACATTACACAATTAAGCAAAGATCAAGCAAAACGAACCCCACTAAACACTGGGGTGAACCCAGGTGCTCCGGGGATGGGGTAAGCAGTTCCTGCTCCACTGGTGCACCGGTCGTATTGCTCCATTATGCAAATTGTCATATAGATACATATTTAAGCTTTAGAGATTTTGCAATGATCATCCCATGAACTAAAATACCTGACTGATTGATTGGTGTTTAACGCCAACTTTAGTAGTATTTCAGCTATATCGTGGCGTAACTAAAATACATTCGAGTCTTGATTTTTTTCAAATTCAGAATTAGTCAGACCATTGTAATGGTTGATATTACTGCAAAAAAACTATGATTTTTTCCTATCATCGACAAAATACGCTGGATCACACAGGATTGGAGGATGGTGTTGTTTAACGCCACTTTCAACAATAGTTCAGCTATATCGTGGCGGTCAGTTTAATTGGAGTACTCCGAGAAAACCACTGACCTGCGGCAAGTCACCGATAAACTTATCACATAATTTTAGTGGTGATAGGCGCTCATTGCATAGGTAGTTGTAAATCTAACTACCATAAGATCACGACCATAAAAATAATATCATTACGCAATGGAATAAAATGTAAGACATTGAACAATACAATGCATGATGAAACTGGTTGGAATATCGTCGTACCAGGTGTTTGTTTAGACGATGGATCATACGATCAAAGAATAAAACTAATAATAAGTGACTAATACTGGTTATAAACATTATCTTACTGGTACAAGTTGTTGCATGGCTACACACACACCTCAGGTGTAGTATATATAGAACGTCCTACTCTAATACTTACTAGTATGGAATAGATCTTAGAATACTAACAATGATATATTCTACCATTGCTGAAGAGCAGAAAGGTAAACTTTTCATTTTAAGCTTTAAACTTTTAAAACTTAATTTTTTAAATTGCTAAAAGGAAAAATACATGTATTTTGGACATAACATAATGTAACTATCACTGGGTCGATATCTCTTCTGCTGGACTGTTAGTCCCCGGGGTATCACCCGAACAGTAGTCAATGCTTCGGAAATACATGCATTTTGAACATTATATGATTTGACTATCATTTGGTCTATACCTCTGCTGATGGACTAATAGTTCCTGGGGTATTATTCGCCCAGTATTCAGTGCTTCAGAAATGCATGCATTTTGAACATAATGTAATTTAGCTATCGATACCTCTGCTGGTGAACTATTAGTCAACGGGATATTATCAACTCAGTATTCAGTGCTTCAGAAATACATACATTTTGTTGAAATTATATAATTTTACTATCACTGGGTGGATACCTCTGCTGGTGGACTATTAGTCAACGGGAGTATCATCCTCCCAGTAGTCAGTGCTTCAGAAAGACATATATTTTGAACATTTCATAATTTAACTATTACTTGGTCGATACCTCTAATGATGGACTATTGGTCCTGGGGTTTAATCCGCCCAGTAGTCAGTGCACATTTATAACAAGAGACTTTATTGGCAAGCATCAAAACGATGAAATAAAAATTCAACGAACATCTCATTTTCTACCAATCCACGAATATTAATACCAACGAAAATAGGTCAAACCACAATAATCAAAATGTATTTTAATAATACTCTGGCTGTGGCATTTGGCCTTAATTTTCAATTGGGGCTGTGGCGGTTTTCAGTTGCCACCCCTTTTTGTATTTGAAATTTTTATTGCTTAGTAGTGTTTTAAGTTTGTTTACATTTTAGTTAGATTATTTGTCACATTTATTTTCGTCACGCTCCTAAGGTTATGTAAGAAATATAGTCATTAATTTAGAAAAGTTTATAATAAATGACATTTTAATTGGAGCAATTGTTTACTTCTTATATATACAAAAACAAACAGAGTATTTGCTACACCAGAGGAGTATAACGTACCAGGAGTTAGTACAAGTTAATGGAGTATATGAACATGAACAGGTCAATATTCTTTCACGGTGGAATGCGAAAATCTAATGGTGGTTTTTCTGGTTTTATGGAGTATGTGGTTATATAAATATGTCTTGTGTTCAAATATTAGTTTGCGATAACTTAATTTATTTGATGAATTTGAAAGAAATTATTTTATCACAGTGGTATGTGTGGCTGTATACGCTATTTTTTTTCAATGGTTAATTGTTTTTTCGATATAAAGATTTGAGGTTAATTACTATTGAATACCTCACGGTGAATGTAAAGTAATCATACAAACGCTTTATATTAAGTTTGGTTTTATATATGTACATATTGTTTCCACAACTTGAAAAATTAGTAACTTACGCGGAGACACCCAAAAGTTAGTGCACAACCTGTTCTCATATATGAACTTAATCTAGTGTAATATCGCTACAAATTATGACGTCAATGAGATGTTGCTAGATTATGGAAAGGTTATTGCACTAATATTGAATAGTATTGCCCCTTTGAAGAATATGAATTATATTTGCAAGCTCATGCAACCATTGGTGGATATTGATCCAAGAAAACAATATAAACGAACTTATAACTATACAGACATTATATAGAAGTACTAAGAATGTTCGCAACATTATAGTCCATTTGCCATAGTCACATTTCCATCCATCTTTACTCTTTCATGACTTATCAGTAGATTTTTTAACTCGAGCAACGCGACGGGTGGCACTATTAGAGCAGTAACTGCTTTCTTACTTTCTGAAGCACCTCGGTTCATCTCCGTTTTTAGTGAGGCACGTGTTGCCCAGTATTTAATTTTCTGTGTTTTGTTTTATTTGGCCTCTATTTGTCTTTATCCTATTTTTCTTTGGCTTCTGATTGCCTGTTTGGTATCCTCAAGCTTTTCTTTATCGGCGACGTCAAAGATATATAGCATATGATATATTATACAATTATCACCATTGTTGGAGTGTGACCCGACGGTTTGTCTCCCCTCGAAAAGTTACTTTTCTCTGAGAGACAAACCGTCGGGTCACACTCCAACAAGGGTGATAATTGGTATATTATATCGAATATTTTTGCATCAGACACCAAGTAATAGAATACCTGCGGCTTTGCGAAAATATTCGATATAATATACAAAATTTCCTCTTCGCCTATAGCGACGAACCTGTCGCTGGACGTTGTCTCTTGAATCAAGCGAAGTAACTATAATTGGAAGCATGTGAGGCTCACGTGGGAATTTCCTTTTGGATTTCCTCGGGAGCGGTGGACCTTACTATGAGACCTTACGATTAGCGGTTGACCCAACGAATGGATAAATATCACGTGACAGTGTTTTATCAAATCAGATTCAAGATATTTATATGAGTATATAATATTATACAATTATCACCCTTGTTGGAGTGTGACCCGACGGTTTGTCGCCCAGAGAAAAGTAAGGTCACCCGAAGGCTTGCCATCAAGGGAAGTAACTATAATTGGAAACACGTGAGGCTCACGTGGGAATTTCCTTGGAATTTCCTCGCGAGCGGTGGACCTTACTATGAGACCTTACGATTAGCGGTTGACCCAACGAATGGATAAATATCACGTGACAGTGTTTTATCAAATCAGATTCAAGATATTTATATGAGTATATAATATTATACAATTATCACCCTTGTTGGAGTGTGACCCGACGGTTTGTCGCCCAGAGAAAAGTAAGGTCACCCGAAGGCTTGCCATCAAGGGAAGTAACTATAATTGGAAACACGTGAGGCTCACGTGGGAATTTCCTTGGAATTTCCTCGCGAGCGGTGGACCTTACTATGAGACCTTACGATTAGCGGTTGACCCAACGAATGGAAAAATATCACGTGACAGTGTTTTATCAAATCAGATTTAAGATATTTTTATGAGTATATAATATTATACTAATATATCCTGTTAATGATGGTTATTTGCGAAAAAATACCGGTTGAGAGGAGAGGCAAAATGTTTCCTGTCCTCGAAACCGGTATTTTTCGCAAATAACCCTCACTAACAGGATATATTTGTTTAATTCCGCCCAATATTTAACAGTCAGTAAAACAGTGGCATGCAAGCAGCATTGTAGATTGGAACCAAGGAACTATTCAGTGGGTTGTTTTTTCACCATTCAAATTAACCCTGTAAAATTCAAAATAACGGCTGACACTGTCGTCTGTCATTTTTCTTTACTTTATCGTTGGTTGGAAGAAGAAACCCGAGTAATTCGGAATTACATCCGTGACGTCATAAACGATTTAAAGAAGGGATTTTTCTCACGAGCGTGGTATTTGCTTAGGCTAATACCACGCTATACGAAATTCCCAAGGACATATACACCTTCGATGGGGAAAAAGCGGAAAAAACTAAGGATTGGTAAAAAATACCCCTTAAATCAACCAATCAGAAGACAGCATTCTTATATAAGGTGGAATTATAGAGTAGCTTAGCACATGTTGGAAATATGCCTCTAAAATATCGATTATGTTATGAAAGTTGGGTCATACATATATTTAGAATAATGGCAGCTATGAAGGTCGAGACATACATTATCGCTAGCTATAACAACGAGTCCGATATTGTAGTAGTAATGCAATAAAACTGACGTCATTATCGGTAAAATCAAACATGTATCTGGTTTTACGTTCCACTGACCGATCATTTTCTGTATCCTGTCAATTATCCCTCAGAACTGTATGATCATGGAAAAAATGGGGAAAACACAATAAATAATAATTCAAAATTTTACTTTTTCATTTTGTTTTATTTCAGGTTGTGTTGAAATATATCCACAAATTAAACCACTGAAAATATCTAACAATCTTGTAGTGAATGACATTAAAGAACACGAGAGACCTCCCCCTAGTTACAATGAGTGTATCTCTCCCTATCATCTACAGATAAAGCACGAAAGGGTCGACAATATATACATTCAACGGATTACACCAAATACCAACAAGACTGTACTACAAACAAATACAAAGAAGTATATTGGCTACAAGTATCTTTCATGCAGATGGCGAGTTGCTATTTTGGCTTTATCTGGCTTGATTCTTCAGATAGCTCACAGAAATTGCATCAGTGTTGCACTGGTATGCATGACAAATGGTGTCTTGACGAATGTAACCATAAACGGGACAGTAATTGAAAAGGTAAGGTAATTAAAGCTCTAAGAATATAAATACAGTAACCATACGAAATTGGATTTATCATTTTGTTAACTGCTAAAAAGTAGGACGCGTTTTACGTACACCATTCTAGAAACGCGTCGTGGGCACTAAATTTGATATCTACGATTTTGATGCATTCTCTGGGTAGATACATCAGCTGGTGGACTATTAGTCCCCAGTGTATCATCCACCCAATAGTCAGTATTTAGGAACTGACATGGTGTATTATATATATATATATCTATTATTGAAATTTACAGTTCTTAAATAAAGTCATTATTAATAAAACTAAGGTTTTCGTCACTCAAACAAATGTGACCTTTTTCTTTAGATATGTACGTTTCATCACTCATCCTGAAAATCAAACGATTTGAAAACCAAATAGGTAATGTGTTTTGGAGCAAGATATTAAAGTTAACGGAACCTATACACGATATTCAAGCTAAGGCTACATATGCCTGAGGGAGCTGCACAATAGTTTTAATGATAAGCTAGAGGCATTTCCTTATGGTATACATGAAAAGAATCGAGATGATATTCCACATTATTGCGCATTTTTTCGTCTAAAGTTTAATTGTAAAATCATATATTACTAGTATACTTAGTACGATGTGTCTTGTGTATGCAAAATAAGTGAAATGAAATCGTAGAAATATGAAACTTGAAACATCGGGGGAAAAATAATAACATTTTTCATTTTGAACTATTCCAACAAAGCAAAGCAAACAACCACATCTCATATAACAAATAATTGAACACCTCGACATATTACGTTGGGAAATTCAGGTTAAAAAGTCACTGTTTCGGATAGCTGGTATCTCATATTTTAACACTACAGTCATGTCTCTCATTCTTGTATTTACAATTTATATGATATTTTATGCAATCACCCTATGCTTTATTATGTTTATATGCCCCTTCGTGGGCCCTTTAATTTGGACCAATACAATCTTATCTTATCTTATCTTATCTATCAGTTAAGCTTGTGTCACTATTTTTAGCATAGCATACAATCTGATAGAAACGTGTAGTTTTAATATGAACACTTTGGCAAATGTTATGATAGTGTAAATTAAATATTTAATAGGTACACAAAGAATATGACTGGACCACTGAAATGGAAGGCATGATATTGTCGTCTTACTTTTACGGACAGATTATCTCCCCTTTGATTTCTGGGATTTTATGTCGTCATTTTGGAGTTCGAGGACCAATGGCACTTTATGTTTCTCTATCGTCATGCCTGTTATTTTTGACACCCTTTATAGCTGACCATGGGCCATGGGCTGTCATCATCGTGAGAAGTGCACAAGGCTTCTTTGGGGTAACATAGGTTTTATTCAATTCCAATATTAAACCGTTTTTAAATGACTTGCCAGAAATAATTGTAGATAATACGTTGTTAATGTTCAGCAGCGATGATATATGTGTAATGATATAACTTTTTAGTTGTTTGAATACAAGTACCTGTAAAAATGGAACCAAAATGGAATCAAACAAAAAGAATTAAAACAAATCAAAACGAAACATTACGCATGTGCACGTAATCAAACAAAAACAACATAGAACTAAACAAATTGAAACGAAACGAATCAAAGTTAAACTTTACACATTTACTCGTAATAAAAAACAAATATACATGATGTAAATTGTAGCTTCATTTCTTCTTTTCTTCATTTGTGTTTAATGTTTTGTATTAATAGAATTTGCGACAGTTGCCGTATCATGATTATAAATGACTGTTACATGTATTCAAACGAGAGCTTCTTGCTTTAAGCCATCAAATCTGGTTTCACTCTCATCTTCGTATAATGTAAATATTTATTAATCAAAATTGAATGTCCTGAACTGCTAAAATAAATGTCACAAAAAACATAATCTTGCACAATCGAAATGACCCATGCACATTTTTTTTAGTACAAAGGTTAGTAATAATGACATACGTACTATGGCTATAAATGTGTAACCGATTCAATGTACAGAATGTACGGAAAATACAAATTAGAAACCTCAGCTTACAACACTCACTAATACATGTACACGACATGAGTAATTAAACAAGAATCCAGAGATTAGCTACCATGCATATTCTCAAAAACCATACCTAAATCAAATTATTCAATATGAATGGTACTTCATATGCAAAATGTGCTGAATTATATACGCTTAGCTATCCCAGTAACAATATTCTTTGAGCAATATAGATGAGATATTACTTTTCCAGATATCCGATTACATTATAGACATCTTGGTACAACTGCTTTCTTTACATATTTATTATCTTTTTTCTTCACAGTCAGGTTGTCTGCCAATGTACTCCCATTTATGGTCAAAATGGGCTCCAAAACAAGAGAGAAGTCAACTGATTGCGTTCACGTTTGCTGGTAAGGACTAAAGGATATGAGTTTAGCGAATAATTTCATAATTTTCCTTGAATACAATACCTTAGAATAAAAACATGTATGTCGTATTTAGTGCACACGAATAACCCTCATCATGTACGTCTATGGTCAAGATTGGAAACCACAATATGGTTACCTATGCTTAAGGAAGGAGAACCTTAGCTTTGACAATATTGATATTATTTAGGAACTGTAAATTTCAGTAATAAATATATATAATCATGGAACATATTTCATTCAAAGAATATAAATACATAAATTGGGTAAAATAAAGATTACCAATGTCTCTGTATTTCATAATTCAAAGTAAGTTAACATTTAGTATGATCGACCAAAATGTGTTAACATAACTTTAATTTCACATTTTTAAGGAGCAGAGATGAAAATAATCTGGATCATGTAATTATTTGGGACATTTTTCAATATGTACCTTTAAAGGTTCAGACAAAAGCCTATTATTTATACTTTCAGGGTTAGATATCGGTGTAATAGTAGCCTTCACACTTTCTGGATGGTTATGTACACTATCATTTGGTCACGGATGGCCGTTGATATTCTATGTTTTTGGTGAGTCCATAAACTTTAACAAACACACTAGATTGCTGTGAGGGGTCGTCGTAGCCATGATCGTATGGTAGTTGGATTTACAACTACATATGCAATCAGTGCCTATCACCACTGATGTTGTGAGTTCGAATCTCTTGGTGAGGTGTACAACATTATGTGATAAAGTTTGTCAGTGACTTGCGACGGATCGGTAGTTTTCTCCATGTGTCCCCCGGTTTCCTCCACCAATAAAACTGACCGTCACGATGTAACTGAAATATAGTTGAAAGTGGGGTTAAACACCATCCAACAAACAAACATAGACTGCTGGGTTAATATTGGTGTGTGTGTGGGGGTTTTTTTCTTTATAATATTCAAAATTATTTTTTGGTACTTTGAATCATTACCTAAATAATACGTCAGGATCTTATCGAAAATTAACAGGAAAAGAAAGGTTTGAAGTTACATAAGGAGTAATCAGAAGCCATTTAATCGAAGAAGGACAGACTGTACATTGGTCAAAAGCAAAGGAACAAAAAGGACGAACAATGATATATAAAACACTTCACAGAAAATTTAAGATTGAACAACACGAACCTTACTAAAAACTGAGAGTGAACTCGGGTGACCAGCTGCAAATTCAATAATGACAATGAGCTTTACTAGAAAAGATATGGTATCAATTTTCCCATTGTGAACTTTTCATTTATATGTAGCAACATTCCAGCAACACCTGCATATGGAGTATATATATCTCAGTTGATCCGATATTCCAGAGCTTGTGGTTCCTATCATGATTTCCTTGATGGGGTGTTGCTGTTAACAAGAAAACCACTGAACCAAAGGTTCCTAGTGGAAATTGTTACGGTAGCCACCATGCTTGGGTTAACCGTTGCGGAGTGTGTCACAAATGACCACGAATGTATTCCGTTTGTCGTAATCACAATCCGGTCCTTTCCTCATCCATGACATATCTGCGGGTTTGTAACTAGATTAACACTACGGGTGCCACATATGGAGCAGGATCTACTCAAGCTACGGAGCACATGAGTTCACCCCCGGTTTTTTTAGTAGAGTTCGTATTGCTCGATCTTCAGTTTTCTGTGTAATGCTTTCGTTGTTTGTCCTTGGTCCTTTTCTTTTGACCTTCGAGTTGCGGCTTCTGATTACTCCTTTGGCATCTTATAACTTTTGATTTGAAACAAAACGCTGTGCTCAGTTTTGAATGTGCAACCATTCGTAGAACCATGAAAACAGTATCCCTTAACGCAGGTTATCAAGTCTACTTTTATAATAGATACAGGAGCCATTGTTGTATTGTTTTGAAACATGCCGTTATCTACAGTGATAATGCAAAATACATCATTGACTGTTTTAGTATGTATGTGTACCATTCACGTATCTGCCGGACCTCGAATTACAAATCATTATGTACAAAAACCGAACTAGAGAATGTTAGAACCGATGATTTTCAAAAAATAATTTATTCCGATCATATAAAGAAAACAATAATAAAATCATTTGAGAGTTGTATAACGGTTGAATAACAAAATGATTGAAAAATTGTTTCAGTAGGAGTAATAGCTTGTTTTACCTGTTTATGAAGTGTGTTTATTCAGTGACTGAAATATACATTCTGACTGGGAGAAACAATTGTTCATGAGTACTACAATTGTCCGTTTACAATTTTTGAAATCATTGAATTCTGAGACTCCTGTATACTGAAGAAACGTCATATGTTTTAAAGCAAATATTTTGGGACAATGACCAATAATACAATACAATACTATTATTCATTTGAATGTAGGACAAACTTTCCCACGGTACTAAAACAATTAGATTTTAATTTAGGAATTATATTAAATATTTGTTAATTCATATACCGCTGACTATTTAGGAAAAAGCCTTAAGCATATTGTCTAATGATATTACTATATCTATTAATATCTATTGTATGGTTTATATTTCTTATGTAAGGTATAATATATATTGTATGATTTACATCGTTTATTTAAGGTGTGACATCTATTGTCTGGTTAATATTGTTTATTTAAGGTATATTGTATGGGCTATCTTGTTTATTTAAAATATAATATTTATTGTATGGTGTATATTGTTTATTTAAGCTATAAAGGATATATATTGTATTTCTATATTGTTCATTTAAGTTATAACATCTATTGTATGGTATATATTATAAGTTATTTACGTTCCTATCCGTAGATATGGAGATTTTAACATCCTGAAGTAGCCAAGTACACCCTGAGGCTCAGCCGCAAGGTGTACAGGCTACTGAAGGGTGGTAAAATCTCCATATCTACGGATAGCAACGTAGATACCAAATTTATCCCCGGTTATAGTCAAAAATAAAACATTTTGAACCCCGGCGGCCCACGTAAAAGTGACGTTTTCTTTGTTTTTGGAAAGAATAAGTAAAAGATATGAAAGTTTCGAGTGTTTTTTACCCGGTGTAGTTGATCAAAGTAACAGCTTTATATTCAATATATAGCCAAAATTAACTAAATTTGATTTTGGAGCGCAACGTCGCGAGCTTTAACATCATATTAACTCCGTTTTGAAAATTATAACGCCATTTGATTGGCTAAATGGCTAGTTACACCCGGTAATATGGCCTAGCAACATCCGGGAATATGGGTTTTTTATACCCGGGGTTTTATCCAATCAAAAGTTGTTATAATTTTCAAACCGGGGATAATGTTTATTTAAGGTATAATATGTATTGTATGGTTTATATTTTTTATTTAAGGTATAATATCTATTGTACTGTTTATATTATTTATTTAATGTATAATACCTATTGTATGATTTATATTGTTTATTTAATGTATAATATGTATTGTATGGTTTATATTGTTTATTTAGGGTACAATATCTATTGTATGGTTAATTTTGTTTATTTAATGTATAATATCTATTGTATGGTTTATGCTGTTTATTTAAGGTATAATATATATTGTATGGTTTATGTTGTTTATTTAAGGTATAATATCTATTGTATGGTTTATGTTGTTTATTTAAGGTATAATATCTATTGTATGGTTTATGTTGTTTATTTAAAGTATAATATCTATTGTATGGTTTATGTTGTTTATTTAAGGTATAATATCTATTGTATGGTTTATGTTGTTTATTTAAGGTATAATATCTATTGTATGGTTTATATTGTTTATTTAAGGTATAATATCTATTGTATGGTGTGCAGTATGGCTATATTTCATTACTGACAATCCTGAAGACAACCATGATATCACAGAAGGAGAACTGAAGTATATCCTGTTTGAACGCCAAAGTATTAACACAGAAAAGGTAAGTGAAGTGAAGTCAATTTGAACACTACTTGAATGACGCAATGCAAGACAAGCTTGAAGATACCAAAGGGGGGTAATCAGAAGCCGCAAATCCGAAGACAGAAATAACAGTGACCACAAGAAAGAGGACAAAAGGACAAACAATGATATACAAAGCACTGAACATTACTAATGATCGAACAATACGAACCCCACTGAAGACCTGAGGTGAACTCAGGTGCTCCGGAAGGGAAAACTTTCTTGCTCCACATATGACACCCGTCGTGTTACAAACCCGGTGATATGTCATAAATGAGGAAAGGACCGGATTATGATGACAGCAAATGGAGCATATCCGTGGTCATTTGTGACACAGATATTCCGTAATGGTTAACCAAGTTATGATGTTGACCATAAAGCTTTCAAAATTATGAATTCAGCTTAACCAATAGGAACCCCTTTTGTTCAATAGCTTCCTTGTCTACAGCAACCACCAAACAAGAAAATCAGGATAAAAACCACAAGCTCTGGAATTCCAGAATAAACTCCATATACAGGTGTTGTTGGAATGTTGCTACATATAAATGGGAAGTTTACAATGGAAATTGATGCCAATAATATATCCTTGTTGGCTTAGTAATAAATATATTATTCACAAATAACTTTTTTTTTTTAATAAATCTTTCACACTAAAGCGGCAGATATAATAATATTTAAACATTATTGTGAGATTATAATGATGCAGTACACTACAGATACTTGGATGGTACACTTAAATCTGGTTGTCTGTATTAATTTGTCCGATGTAGAATTGGTCAAATCTGTTTCATCGATTTAAATTACTAGTAATTGATCTATTGATGGGTTGTTGTTATAGCAGTCATATAAGTATATAGTGTTCAGTTTATATCCAAATTTCTTCCTGCTGACAACTTTAAATGTTGTTTTGGAGGCCTATATTTAGAAGAGTTTGAAGATACCAAAGAGGTAATCAGAATCTGTAAATCGAAGAAGAACAGACAACACAATGGCCAAAAGAAAAATTACAAAAGGACAAACAACGATCGACAAAACATACACTTAAAACTAAAGATCGAGTAGCATGAACCCCACTAAAAATGAACAGACTATACTACGCATATGATTGTATTACCTTTTTCGAAATTATGTTGCAAACAGTTTGGAATAATTGGACACTACCTAAGACTGAAGAGATCTTCGGCAATTCATATATAAACAACAGAGGCATTAACACAATTATAATATGTAAATTAAAGAATATACTCTTTATTTGTAATTTTTTTTTTTAATGGTATTTTCTATATCATTGTCTGTAACGTTAAGTTTCTTTCTCCTTTAACAGCATCGGTGGTGTCATGGTTAGCGTGCTCGGCTCGAGTGCGGTAGATCGTGGGTTCGAATCACGGTCGATTTAAGCCAAAGACTATACAATTGATATTTGCTGCTTTTCCGCTACACACGAAGCATTAAGGAGTAAGAACAAAGACTGGTTGGCTTGGAATCAGGATAATGTGTCCGAGTTGAGCGACATGTCTATCCGCGGACTGTTGTTTCATAAAGCTAGCACTTAAAAAATTCAATCTAAGCTTGTAGGTCTAATACAAAGCAGACATCATCATCATCTCATCGAATGTAACTTGTTATCGCCATGATATAACTGAAAAGAAATGCTCATTTGACATTAAACAAGTCATTCACTCAATCACTCTTTCTTCTTTCAGAAGCACCTTCAGACTCCATGGTTGAAAATTCTGACATCTGGTCCTGTCTTTGCCATGGTTACCGGGATGTTTACAGTTGCATGGGGAATGACCGTTGTGTTTTCTTTTCTGCCAAAATACATGAATGATGTCTTAAATTACAACATACAACAGGTAAGAAAATTGATTGATGGATGGATGGATGGATGGATTAATTAATTAATTATGATTGATTGATTGATTGATTGATTGATTGATTGATTGATTGATTGATTGATTGATTGATTGATTGATTGATTGATTGATTGATTGATTGATTGATTGATTGATTGATTGATTGATTGATTGATTGATTGATTTGTGCTTAGCGCCAATATAAGTAGTATTTCAGCAATATCATGGAGTGAACAAATTTTATAAATTAATTTCTTCAACTACATGACCCTTAGAAGTTACACATATGTTTGTATGAAACAATCGGATTATATGTACAAAAGTCTTGAAGAGGGGCATGGTTGTACAATTGATACATGTATATAACAATACTGACATTTATAACGTAAGGGTATAATAAGAGTTTGCATTGCACTTACCCTGGTGGCGCAAAATTAATGACAATCATGAGACGAAACATTGAAGCAAATCGTGTAATGATTTCAATGTTTCTTATAATAAGTGATTGGAAATTTTTTTACAAAAATAATAATCGAGTACAAGCGTAAGTGACTTATCTGAAATGTAAAAATCTTTTCCAAGCAATATTACTAAAGTTTTGTTATAGTTTTATTGTGTAAACATATCTACATAATGATATAATAAGAGTTTGAAGATACCAAAGGGGCAATCAGAATCCGTATATCGAAAAAGAACAGACCAATCAATGGCGAAAAGAAAAACTACGATAAACAAAACATTCACATAAAACTAAAGATCGAGTAACACAAATCCCGCTAAAAACCGGGGGTGAACTCAGGTGCTCCGGAAGGATAGTCAGTTCCTGCTCCACTAGTGGCACCCGTCGTGTTAATTTAGTTACAAATTCGGAGATAAGTCATGAATGAGGAAATCCGGTGATGAAGTGTGCAAAGTACAAAAGCGTGTACATGATATTGCATCTGTGATTTCCTGGAATAATTTTATATTTTTTCTTGTAGAATGGATTTTTATCGTCTTTACCGTTCCTTGGGAGAAGTATTTCAATAATCCTTGTAGGAAAAGTGACAGATGTTTTATTAAATCATAAAATTTTCCGAGTAACAACAATGAGAAAAATAAACCAGTGTGGAGGTAAGGTACATTGTCTATTGTCAGTCTAAAAACACAAATGCTTTGAAAATGTTTTTTGCTTTTTTTTCATTAAGCATACAGCTTTAATGAGTAAGAGCAAAGACTGATTGGCTAGAAATCAGAAAAATGTGTCAGAGTGGAGCGCCATGTCTACCCGCGGACTAATGTTTCAGTGATCTGGCACTATAAAGATCAATTAAGACCTAGTACAAAGTTGACATCATCATTTTGTTGAATGCAACTTGTTATCATCATAATATAGCTGAACATTTACTCATTTGGCGTAAACAATAATCACTAAATCGTAAACAACAATCACTCAATCGCTCACTTTTTCCTTTGTGTATGCATTTTTGTTAAGGTTTATATAATCGGTTCGTCTCTTTCATTTAAAATATCTTCTGACTTGTGCATGCATTGTCTGCTTTCATCTTCATTGGAACCTATTGCAATCTTTAGAATGTGATATCTTTATTTCAGCTGGTATTCTTGGAGCTGCCTTTATTATACCAGTAGGCTTTTTGTCTGAAGGGGACAGCTTATATGCAATACTCCTTATCACAGTGTCATCCATGGCATTAGGAAGTGCTATGTCCGGAGCTTATTCTAACATACTTGAAATATTTCCCATGTAAGTGTTATTTATATAGAGGCAGTTGAATTGCGCACATATACATTATATTGTCTTTTGATATTTATTTGAACAAAATACCAATATATATAATGTCTTGGCTTTTTTTTTATTACGAACGCAGAGGAATAAAGCTACATCTCGAAACAAGAACAATATCAATACAAATACAAAACTTGAGAAAAGAGTAAAAGTGTGAACCTGCACACAACCAATCATTCAGACACTGTGCTCCGAAATGTGGAGTTATCTATATTCCTATAAAAACACTTGTGTTTGAACAACACGAATATAATTTGTACCTAGTAATAATGGTTGACACCAAAGTAAAAATATAAGCGCATCAAATTAATATTTTGATCAAAACAACCATAAAGCAAGACAATAATGACACAACACAATGAAAACAAGAAAAACGAATATCCTAATGGACATTGTAATATCTAACAAAAACTCTTTAGTTTACATATTCTGTGAAAGTATAATGGAAAGTTGAAATTTCCAAAGTTAGTTAAGGAAATAGATACATACACAGCTATATTAGAATTATATCCCCTAGCAGTTGTGATACTGAAATTCAGCATGGATTGCAAAAATTTACGATTACTTAAGATAATGATTATCGTATCTTTGGCTCATAAATATGCTAGGAAAAGAACATCTCGCGTTCTAAGACCCCAAATAAAATATCTATGCAATAGCTTATCAACAGGGGTGTGTTCAACATCGTAGCTGCTAGGTTGAGCTACGTAGAAAAATCCTACTGAACGGAAAGCTAGCCTAGCCGCTACATAGCTCTCGCTGGCTTAAACAAATTCTGCTAGCTTTTGAATCCAAGATGGCGGCTAAAACTATATGAAATAATACAATTGGTTAATAAAACCATAAAAAGAAGTGGCAACGCTTTTAATACGGATGATAATTTATTAAGGTAACTAGACAAATACGATTAGCTAAAATGTTCCAAGAAATATATTCCATATGATTGGTGCCATATTTGCTAGCACTGCTACGTAGCTAATCGTTCAATAACGTTATTGCTATTTTACCTAGCAGCTAGGCTAGCTGCTACGATATTGAACGCAACCCTGGTCTTTACAACATATGCCGAAACGTTGAAGTATAGGTCTGAGCTAAATATTTCTCATTGTTATATTTACTATACTATTTGACAATCTCTATCACAAAAAAAAGGTTACCAATCGGCAGGTAGAAGATACCAAATGGTTAATCAGAATCCGTTAATTGAAGAAAGGACAGACAACACAATGTTTAAAAGAAAAAAGGACAAAAGGACAAATAACGATATACAAAGCATTACACAGAAAACTAAAGGTCGAGCAACACGAATCTCACTTAAAACCGGGGGTAAGCCCAGGTGCTCCGGAAGGGTAAGAAGTTCCTGCTCCACTAGTGACACCGTCGTGTTACTCTAGTTATAAAGCCTGTGATAAGTCATGAATGGGGAAATGACCGGTAAGTACTTACGACAAGTGGAACATATCCGTGGTCATTTGTGACACAGATATTCTGTAACGGTTAACCAAGTCATGGTAGTGCAACCGTAAATCTTTGAATAAAGTGACGACCTCAACTTCACTAATAGGAAGTCTTGGTTCAGTAGCTTCCTTGTCAACAGCAACCCTCTATCAAGGAAATCCTGATAGGAACCCTAAGCTCTGGAATATCGAATCAAACGTAAAAGTTGAATTATTATCCCATGTCACAAATTAAGATATTATTATTTATCTGATAACTTTTAAGGTTAAGACTGTATTTAACTTGAACATCATGATGTACGAGTAATCATAAAGCTATAACATGCAATGATATTTTTTTTCCGTTGTAGGCATGCTTCTACAATATCTGGTTTAGCCTTTGCAATGAATGGAATAGGACAAATATCAGCTCCTGTAATCATTGGGAAAATGATTGTTGATGTTGATGTAAGTATTTTTGACCGAGAATGTCTACGTATGTCGAATCGACATAATAGTATTAGGATATATATAGAGACACGACGCGTTTCTTGAAGAACATTCACGTTCATCAGGGACGCTCAAAGTCAAGTTTTGGAAAGCTAAGCAATTTAAAAGTCTTTGGGAACAAGAAAATCAAAGTGCTCCTATGCACCAGTGAGGAAACCCGTAGTTTTAAATACAATTATAGCCTTCATGAGAAGTTAATATCCATAATTATTAAATTGAGAAAGGGTTATTTTCCCTTTCGAGATTTAATAATATTAGTTATATAGGCTTTAGACAGGTAATACGGGCTCATATAACCTGTCTGTGTTTTATATTTCCTGAGCCGAAGGCGAGGGAAATATACAACACAGACAGGTTATATGAGCCCATATTACCTGTCTAAAGCCTATATAACGAATTTGTCATACTGCAATACCACGAGTCCATATTATCTGTGTAAAGCCTAAATAAAGAACATGACTACTATACATGTAGTATCTCATGAACATTTAACCCCAGATATGACTTTGCTTTAAAGAAGAAATTAATTCTTCAACATATTTAATATGCGAGCTTAAGCGAGCTCTTTATGGTATAAAATGTGTACTTAGGATTTTTTAACAAACATGGCTGAACATACTATCGAAGAAAAAAAAATTCGATGCTTTGTAAACACCGGTTTCCGTGTAACACACTAACACACTCAATTAATGAAGATCTTCTTAACATAAAGTGCAAAGGTGATCCTGAAGTCTCGTACCCTCTCTCGTACGTCAGATACCACTGATACCTGGAACCCGTATGTAATAAAAGTCATTTTGTTAGTTTGTTTTACTTATATTGATATTTTTTAATTTATTAAATCTCTTCTGACATACTGACAAGAATTTTTGTTTCTACGCGGAAGTTAACTTTTGAGATTTCGTAAGGAACGATAACTCCAATAAAGGAACGACAGCTCGATTGATAGACTGACGAGTTATGTCCCCTGGCTCGTACTCTCGGCTAAAGGGACAGATAAACACTAATCTGTCGCAGTGGAATTTCTACTTAGGTGACGTCATCACCATAAAATCCTTGATCTTTTTTATCTTTAATTTATTTTAACTTATACAAATGAGTATTTTAAAGGTAAAGAGTTTATTTTTCTATAAAAATCATGAAATAAAATTAAAACATTTTTGCATAAATATTGAACTTCCGGTGTAAACAAACGGGAGAAATATTCAAACAGCTGAGAAGATGTTGTAAACATGAGTTCGACCAGCTTGACGCCGACCAAATCAACAAAAGTGTGCTGTGTTTGCGGCGAAAATAAAAAAGAGGTACACTCTATAGAGTCAGAAAAGGGAAAAGAAAGAAAATTGAGTCAATTGCTCTTAAAATATGGTGACCTTAATCTGGTACAAGGGATTTTCACTGCATACCGGAAACAAATTTTCCAAGTATTTGTAACTAAAAATAGCTCTACCAATCAAAAAATAGCTAAGTAAGAACCAATGAACGCCAACGACAAATTAGTCTTTCTCTGTCTCTATATCCAATAGATTGAGACAGGCAATTGTCAGTCTACTCGATTGAATGAGACTAGATTCGGCCCTAAAAAAAAGTCGTCCCCAATATATCTCGGCCAAAAAAATCTCGACACTTTTTGATGCACTGGATGAGCGTGAAATTGCCAGATAATTTTCAGATGCGCGAGCATTCATGGCCGTGCCGGTTTCATATTAAACAACTTAACAATTTTAACAGAAAAATAACAAATGATTTAGAATTGCCTCAATATCGGCGTCAGAGTGACAGACGAACCTGGGGGTCGCCATCTTGATTACGTATGATTTCAAAATGAGTTATCTTTCTTGGCACGTGCTTTCATATTACCGGCTAGAACCGTATAATATGGATTAGTAAAATCGAGTAAATAACCAATCGGATCACTTAGATTTTCTATTGCAGTATGACAATTATGGATATTAACTTCTCATGAAGGACATAACTGTACTATTATACTGAACTAATATGAGGGAAATAACTAGTTATTGGTTCGACGTGCTGAGGGAAATAACTAGTTATTGGTTCGACGTGCAGAAGCGCGCCAATTTCAAACAGTTATTTTGTGCTACGTGCAGATTCCCTCACAGTTATTTGACCTACGTGCAGCTTGACGCGGGAATAATGAGTTATTTCTTGTTCCATGGAATAAAACTTTAAAATATCTTAATTATTTCTTGCTTGGTTTCTATAGTAAAGTATAATAATATACAATTATGGCCTTCATGAGAAGTTAATATCCATAATTATTAAATTGAGAAAGGGTTATTTTACCGAGGTCCAAAGGACATAACTGTATTATTATACTGAACTAATATGAGGGAAATAACTAGTTATTGGTTCGACGTGCACAAGCGCGCCAATTTCAAACATTATTTAGTAACTGTGAATTGCAGTATTAGATATATCTAATAAATTATGTAAATGCCGAAACACTGACTACTGGACCAATGATACCATTGGGATTAACAGTTCACTAGCAGAGGCATCGACCTAGTAATAGTAACAAAAACGTAGATATATAATTTAGTGCGCCTTGCGCGTTTCTGGACTTATCTTCATCAGACATGGTATTTACCAATACTTAAGTTATATCGTGATGGTCAGCTTTGCTTGTGAAGGACAATTGACATTAAACCAATCGGCCGTAAGATATGTTTGAATATGACAAAAGAGTAATCAAAAACAGTAACTGAAGACAGACGAGTCACTGAGAAACTTGATCGCATGATGTTATATCAAGAGCGGAATGGATATCACAACTGTAGTAGTGATAGGCATTGATTGTATAATAGGTAGCATTGATTGTATGATAGGTAGCATTGACTGTATAATAGGTAGCATTGATTGTATGATAGGTAGCATTGATTGTATGATAGGTAGCATTGATTGTATAATAGGTAGCATTGATTGTATGATAGGTAGCATTGACTGTATAATAGGTAGCATTGATTGTATAATAGGTAGCATTGATTGTATAATAGGTAGCATTGACTGTATAATAGGTAGCATTGACTGTATAATAGGTAGTATAAATTCAATGATATCAAACACAAATGTCTCAAATTGTTTTTTTGGGGTTCAATTATTTAGAAATTCTTTAGAAATGCCTGTACCAAGTCAGGGTCATTACGGTTTTCACAGTTTTCCGGTTGTTGACTGATTTTGTCTGTTTATATAATTATGAGTTTTGACTTTCCCTTTGTAAGATTGTTCGGAGTTCGGTAATTTTGTTATTACCTTTATTATGGACTATCAGTGGATATTAATATCTTAACTTAAGCATTCAAAGCGTGCATTTATCTTTTATAGGGAAGTAGAAATGAATGGGTGAATGTTTTTATTTCCATTGGTGTTGTATACCTTGTTGGAGCGATCGTATATGGTATTTTGGGAAGTGCTCGACCTGCCGATCAAAGCGTAATAGAGGTAACAATCGATACAGATACTTTCACAGAAACCGATAAACAGATTGCAGGCACACAGAAGAAAACCGTAGAAACAGACCAAGCAGTAAAGTATTCGTCATCGAATGAAATGACCTCCAAAGAAGAAAATGTATACACGATAACTGCTAATCATAGCACAGTTCTTAATGGAGATAAACCTATTATATATTCAATAGCAGCAGAGTTATCACTTGCTCAAAGTTCCGAAAACTCTTACAATATCTGAAGGATAGAACAAAGTGACAAACCTCCAATAGTTTGTCGATATCCTTGTCGTTAATTTACTTGCAATTTTCTATGATGAAGTCATATTGTGCAAGAATGATATAGTGCAGTCCCAGGAATGAATACACATCACTGGTGTAACAACTGGGACCACATAATGAGATCACAGAAGCGAATGGGATTATGTCAAGAACAAGAAGGGAATCGTGTGGTTACCTTTAGCATCATAAGGTATGAGCAAAATAATGTGGCAATCATTCATTCACCCAAGATGGTTGCAGATCATAAATGGATTACATCTATAATTCCAACGTAATATTATAGTAAATAATTTAGGTTACAAAACAAAAACAACCAAAGAAACACATCGAATTAAATGTTGGATATTTTTCTTTATTCATATGGTTTCTTATAGTTGATGGAAAATATCATCCTTTTTGATGACATATCAAGAAATAAACTTCAACAAAAATGTTCAAGATTTACGTTGAAGGCACTACATGTTTGTATATAGTGTGAGATAAAGCATAAATAATGGAAAAAGTACAATTCTCCTTGATCATCAGGCCACAGAAGCATAATCGTCTCCAGCAAGAAGAGTTTGAAGATACCAAAGGGGTAATCAGAATCCGTAAATCGAAGACGGACAGACAACACAATGACCAATTGAAAAAGTACAAAAGGACAAACAACGATCTACAAAACATACACATAAAACTAAAAATAGAGTAGTACGAAAACCACTAAAAACCGGGGTGAAATCAGGTGCTCCGGAAGGGTAAGCAGTTCCTGCTCCACTAGTGGCACCCGTCGTGTTAATCTAGTTACAAACCCAGTGATAAGTCATGAATGAGAAAAGGACCGGGACGTGCTTACGGCAAGTTGAGAAATAATGGTGGTTATATTGTCGACAATATGTTAAAATTTTATTTTCATTCATATATTCTACATGTACATACATTTTTGTAGTATAAATATGGATAGAGTAGTACCTGCAGCTGTTTTCGGACAGCAGGTCGTTTCTCTTCGATTACCATCTGCTGGTTCGATCTTTAGTGCAGAAACTAATTCAATACTTCTTACTTTGAAGTGCGTTACCTCTTCTGATGAAAATAAATTCATTGTCTGTTCGAATTTCTCTTTCTTGTCTGCTGCAATAAAAACAAATGTTATAGGTTTTTACCTAAGCGTTGCAAGTACTCGATAAAACACGAGATATCTCTCTTATGACGTCGTTAGCTGATGGCCTAAACACCTGCGTTCTCCCCCGGTTTTTTAGTGGGGTCAGTTTTGCTCATCTTTTTAGCTTAGTTGTATTTTTTGTTGTATTTGTCTTCGTCCTGTGTTTTGTGCACCCAATCTTGCCAGTTTATCTGGATTGTCCATTCATGATTGCCCCGTCGGGTTTCTCTGGATTGTCCATTCATGATTGCCCCGTCGGGTTTCTCTAGCGTTGTTTACACATACTTTACATGTTTGACCACTGTGATATTTTGCATTTTGTTTCAAATGTACAATGTTAAGTATTTTGCTTTAATGATAAAATATCCTGCGCATTTATTGGTATAATATATAAATATAATATAATATAATATAATATAATATAATATAATATAATATAATATAATATAATATAATATAATATAATATAATATAATATAATATAAATATAATATACATGTAATATAATGTAATATAATATATAATATAATATAATATGATATAATATAATATAATATAATATAATATAATATATATATATATATAGTATTGATTGCATAATATAATACATGTATTAATTGTGTGATATAATACATTTTGTTCTTTTAAACATAGTGTTTTATTAATTGTTTATATGATGTATGTTATACCCATTAAATCATATAATACATTTGTGTTAACTGTGTAAAATTGTGCATTTTGTGTTAATAATATAATTTAGTAACATATGAAAATGCTTTATTTTGACTGGATGATTAGTGTTTACTATTTGAGAACACTTTATGCGTAATCCTGGCAACGGATGACTTTACCGAAAGACGGGAACTATGCCAGTTTGAAACGATTTCCCGCTGGTAAAATTCCTGTAGAATATATTTTCCCGCGTTATTTTTATATATTTTAGCAATATCTAACTCCCTTAAAATAGACAGCGCTGTACGTCTGTTTATCGTTTGCTGTCAACTTCGAGAGGTTTTGGCAATGCAAACACCGGTGAATTTAGTATTGACCTCAGCGCAGTGTGTTTTTCTTTTATGTCCAGAATGAGATGTTATGAACTAACATATTATTGTTTTCTCCTTCGAGAACAATTGTCTTATAGTGTTGTCTGGTGAGACATAGGATAACAATTCCCTCAAGGGAAGACAATAATATAATAATAGTACATTTTGTTATGACTGTGTAATGTAATTTATTGTTATTTGTATTGTTGACATGCGATTATATGGATATTGTAAATGTAAATAAAGTATATATGACTTGTCTGATGTGTACTCCATATTAGCTGCGGAACTCTAGCTCTTATTTCTTTTGTTTGTCACAATAGAAATATTTTTTTTTAAATACCATAAGCTACGGATCTACGGTTACACTACATACTCGAACAAGCCTACAAACAGTGGATTGGATGCAGGGGCGGATCCAGGGGCCACCTCTAAAATAGGAAAAAATATGATTTTTTGGCGTAAAATCGTGATTTTTCACACGAAATACCCGAAAAATTTTCGCGCCTCCCTCCGCTCGGCGCAATTTCTTTAAGTGCGCCCCTCCTAACTTGAAATCCTGGATCCGCCCCTGGGAAGGATATGTTAATAATCTCTAGTAATAGGAGGATTAAGTGGATGAGCTCGGACAACTTTTATTGCAACGACCGAACTACAACCACATCTATCGGACAATCTGAGCATATGAGAAAGTGAGATAGGAAAATGGGTCTTCTATCAAAGAACATATTAAACACATACCTTAATCAAGCTTGAAGATACCAAATGGGTAATCAAAAGCCGTAATTCGAAGTAAAATGACAAACAATGATCTACAAAATACTTCACAGAAAACTAAAGATTGAGCAACACGAACCCCATTAAAAACCGGGAGTAAAGTTATGTGGTCCGGAAGGATAAGCAGTTTCTGATCCACTAGTGGAACCCGTCGTGATACTCTCAGAGATGAAGGGATGTGACAAATGTGGTTACGGTTTTTTAGTTTTATGGCCATTTTGTACAATATATGAGTTATATCGTGGCGAACACCTTTGTCAATATAAGAAAACGGAGTTCTCGTAGACACAAACGACTTGTTGCAAGTCGCTTTCGAACGATGATTACCACGTAATATTTTATCGAGCACACCTCGCCATGTGAGGGAATCGACCTTACAGCTTTAGTGGTTGCATAGATAGGTGTAAATCCAATTAATACATGCACAGGCGGTACTTATCTCGATCAACGTATCTTTTCTATCCACATTAACATACCGATTAGTGTGGATTGTAAAGATACGTTGACCTGTGAGCACATCTAAACAAATATGATCTATTGTTATCAAAAGATAAGGCGGAAGTAACAAACATAAAAGTTATTTATAGCATGAAACCTACAATTATAAGAATAAGAATAAGAATAAGAAAACTTTATTTTGATTCGGCACATAATAAAACAGTACAACATAAGCTCTAATGAGCTTTTTACCGAATATACATTAACAATAAAACAACACAAGTCACATACAAAGTTACAAACTAAAATAAGCTAAGACATATAGGCATAAAAAGGAGGACTGTGTATAGATCTGAACAAGAACCCACGTGGCAAGTGCCTCTTTGGACTCTTGTTCAAGATCCACACACAGATGCTCCAACATAAAGCAGCATTTAAAAAGAAGCATCAGGTAAAAAAAAATAATGAAATAATAATACTGAATATTTAAAACTGGTACCAACATAATCAGTAAAAGTAGCACTGTCTAACTAAAAAATCAAAGAATATAAAATTTTCAAGCCAAACTAAAAAAAAATAATAATTAAACAAATTAAGATTAAAATTAAGCAAACCAGAAGCAAAATTTGAATCATCTACATGCAGAACAGCAACATTTGGACCCATTCCAGGACTGCAAAAGACTCTTGAATTGAGAGAAGCTATTTTCAGTCCTGAAATGATCTGGGAGGCTGTTCCACAATGTAGATGCAGCAAATCTGAAAGAGTTTTTACTGTACCGTGCATACTGCATATAGATGCCGGCCGGGGACCAGGTGGCAATGCCTCGCTGGGTTCCCATCGGCATCCACATGCATCATGACATAATAAAGCAGAAAATTAAGCATGTTTGGATAAAAAATTGACAAGCACTAAAACAAAGCAATATATATCTAAAAGCTATATGCAAATAAAAAGAGCAAAAACAGTAGCAGAATATTTATCATCTGCATGCAGAACAGCAACATTTAGTACCATTCCAGGACTGCATTAAGCTCTTAAATTGAGAAAAACTGTTTTCAGTCCTGAAATGGTCTGGGAGGCTGTTCCACAATGTAGCAGCAGCAAATTTAAATGTTTTTTTGCCATACCTTGATGTTCTGACCTGTGGAATGTCCAGTATATTGTTGTATCTAAAATAATATTTTGAATTTCGTAAATGCACAAGGCTATGGAGACATGATGGCGACAGTTTATTCATAATCTTAAATGTTTCCAGGGCCATAGTTCTCATTCTACGAATCTGCAAGGAAGGCACCTTTGCTTTTTTCAATAAATTATCATACGAGCTATTGTAATCCTCATACACAAAGCGAAGAGCTCTTTCTTGCACTTTTTCTATCTTTTTGGAATTTTTCTCCGTACAAAAATGCCAGGCCAAAGGGCAAAAGTTAAAATTACTAAGAATAAAAGTATGGAAAATTGTAAGTTTGTTTAATCTGTTCAAATAGGGGCCTAAACGTTTGATAATGTTCAGCTGTTGGGATGCCTTCCTGCAGATTGTACTTATATGTGTGTCAAAATTTAATTGATAATCAATCTCAATGCCTAGTAATTTAACACTGTCTTCACATGTTAGTTCAAAATTTTGTATATTTATAGTTGGACGTTTTTCATAGGTTTTCTTCCCCACCGCCAAAACTTGAAATTTATCAGGATTAGCCTGCATTTTGTTAATTTTGAACCATTCAATGAGATGATTTGAGTCAGACTCTAGAGTAGAAATAAGTAGATCAAAATCGGGACTGCCAAAGGAAAGGGTATTATCGTCTGCATAATTGTACAGAGAACTGTCTTTAATGAACAAAAATATATCGTTTATGAAGACATTGAATAAGAGGGGACCAAGTATATATCCTTGCGGAACCCCTTTATGTCAGCCCAGTTACTCAGAACACTATTGACCTTTATTTGTTGTTTTCTGTTTGATAAGTATGATTTTAGTAACGAGACCGAATTATCTGAAACTCCATAAGCTGACAATTTGTCTAGCAGTATGGCATGTGGTAGGCAATCAAAAGCCTTTGAAAGGTCCATCAGAACTGATGCTATATAATAATTTTTGTCTAGGGCTTCACGCCAATCTTCTAGAAGTCTGAGCAACGTGGTCTGGCATCCATGTCCACGTCGGAAAGCACACAAAAAAGGGTCAAATATTGTGTCAAAAAAATCAGACAATTGTGTTTCAAATACCTTTTCAAAAATTTTAGAAAAAACAGGAAGGACACTCACAGGTCTATAATTTGTTTTACTTAATGGGTCATTTTTCTTGTGTAATGGTGTTACCTGAGCTTTTTTAAGAGAATCAGGAAATACACCAGTGTCAATAGACAAGTTTATCAATGATGTTAACTGGTTGGATATTATTGGTTTACACTGTTTGATAACTTTGGCTGGAATGTTATCAAACCCAGAGGCTTTTTTTATATTTATTTTATCTATAATTTTTTCAATTTTATCAGATGTTATATGCTGGAATTCAAAATTTTCTCCACATCCACATGATTTTTAATTTCCAATATACTAGGGTGAGTAGTGGGGTCATATACAGTGTCTTCCCCAATTTTATCTGCAACTGTAGAGAAGAAAGTATTAAACTTTTCAGAAACTTCACATGTATCATTTATAATTTTATTGTCTTCACACAGAATTATATTCTGATCCCCAGAGTTACATTTATTAGAGAAAAATGGTTTAACAGTTTTCCAGAAGTTGACATTTTTAGCCCCACCCGTACAGCGTTCAAGAAAATAAGTTTTCATAGAATTCTTTTTTAATTTTGTTACCAAATTTCGCTGCTTTCTAAATTTTTCCCATGTTTTTGTGTTGCGATTTTTTGTATATTGGGAATAAAACATATGTTTTCTGTATATGGCTCCTCTTAATTCACTGTTCATACACGGAAGTGGATTTTTACGGGGTTGTCTATTTTTCACTGGAGCGTGTTTATCAAGTACACTTTTAAAGGCATTTTGATATTCATTATATACATTGTGTACTTCACTAGATGTTGATAAATTCTCAATATCTGGGAATGAAATTTTCTCAAGATCACAATTAAAGCTATCAGTATCAAAATTTTTATAGCTTCTGTAAGTTATTATTTTTCTTTTCTGGACTGGGACGTCCCCTTTTATTGTGACTGAGATTATGTTATGACAGTCACTAATACCAGTAGGAAAATTTTGTATATTAAAACATTTATTTTTCTGATTTGTTAAAACCACATCCACCAATGATGGGATACAATTTTTCATAAAACATGTTGGTTTTAAGACTAATTGTGAAAAATCAAGGACATCACATAAATCTTTTAAAGCTTGACATTTTTTATCGTTTAACATATCAAAATTTAAGTCACCCATTACTATAATATTATCATAATTTATAATACACTGATCTATGTTCTTAATAAAAAGAGTGGAAAAATCATTATCACACATTGATGGGGGCTTATAAATGCCCATAACAAGCCACTTGTTCTTGTTTATATGAACTTCCACGCTGATGTTTTCCAGTGTTTCAGACTCTAAGTTTGTTTTCCTACTTACTGGGAAATCGGTATTTATGTAAGCAAGTATTCCGCCACCCTTTGAGTCTCTATCGCGTCTCAATAATTTGTAGCCCTCCGCTATGAATAGATTGTCATTAAAAGTAGCATCCAGCTTCGATTCCGCGACAAAGAAAATGTCTACAATTTTATCAGACAGAAGTTCTTTGATTTCATCGAACTTATAACGATAGCTATTGATGTTTATGTGGGCTGCTAAGAAATTTCTAGGATGTAACCTTCTAGATTCCCGTAGTCTTTCAAAAACAGAGTTTATTTCTTCGTTTTTGTTTACACCGGAAGTTGAATTGGGTGTGTTCGATGTATTTTCCAGGGTCTCATCAAAAACAGTATTGTTATTTCCGACTGATGTATTCAGAAAAAACGAATCAGAAAAGGATGGCAAGCGATCATTACAAAGATGACAGAAGTATTGATCGTCACATTTGGCCAAAATATGGTATTCCTTTACCGTTATGGTTGTACATCGCAAGTGCGTCCAGTGATCGCAAAAGTCACACTGTAATGCTTTCTGGTTACTCTTTACAGGTTGTTTACATTTTGTACAGGGGTACCGTATAGGTCCAGGGTTATAATGGATGTCCCCGCTCATCATTATATATAAAATGAAGCAATATTTCGTGGTATTCTTCATATCAATGGTTGATGTTTGTGTTGTTGTTATTGGTCGGCCATTTTGAATCGAGTTCACCTTCAGTGACGAGAAAAAATTTTCAATGACAAAGTTGAAACTGCCTATATTTGTGGTCACCATACATGCATAGAAGCCTAGGTTTTCAGGTCTTTCATCTCTCAAAACAGTTCTTGGGGCTCTCTCTGGTGTTAATCTTAATAAAATTCCAGATAGGATGAGAGCAAAATTTAGTGCACTAGCTCCGGCCGCCATTGTTCATGAGGGCGAAACGATCCGGGGCGAACGGGAATAGGGGCGAAACGACCCGGGGCGAAACGACTCAGGGGGCGAACGGGATTCCCAATTCCCAGCAAGACGTTATTACATTTGACCTTCTTGTATTTGTTTGGTGTCTCGATGCACAGCTGTGTATAATATGGTACAGGCAGCAAATTTGTGAATAGAATACATACATATGCTGTACTTAATGTTTTTGGGTATATTGCCCACTAATATAGTGTGAATAACCGTATGGCGTATCAAATTTGAATTCTAAAATCAATTAAATCGAAATGTGTACCAATGCGTCCGGACAAAAAAAACCAAAAAACTATATAATACTACAAGGGGCGAACTCACTTTCTTCCATTTTTTTAAGTCGTCGTGTTAAATTGATCGTAACTTCGGAACGCCTTAATATTTTCAAAAAATGTTTTCACCAGTCGAAAGTCAAGTAATTTTCCTTTCCAAAGAGACCCCAATTGTTAGTGTAGGCCTCCGAACTGGTGAGGTATCATACACGAACCAAAACAAAACGGCGTGAAAATCCGAAGTCGTACATTTGCTGGGTTGACCACTTCCCATCTGTGTACAGACTTTCCCATGCGTAAACGAGTCATGTTGACTAGCTAAATACTTTCATCCATTCAAATTACGTTAAAATTTCTTACCTTTCTCCAATTTATATGCTCTTTAAGTCTGTTTTTGAAAGAAATCCCCTTTGCATCCTTCACAAACGCCATAGACTTGAAAATTGAGAGAGTTCTAACGGGCTTTTTGATTAGCTGAAACAGATTGTTCAGCCAATCAAAAAGCACGTTAGAACTCTCTCAACCCAGCAAATGTACGACTTCGGATTTTCACGCCGTTTTGGTTCGTGTATGATACCTCAGCAGTTCGGAGGCCTACACTAACAATTGGGATCTCTTTGGAAAGGAAAATTACTTGACTTTCGACTGGTGAAAACATTTTTTGAAAATATTAAGGCGTTCCGAAGTTACGATCAATTTAACACGACGACTAAAAAAAATGGAAGCAAGTGAGTTTGCCCCCTTGTAGTATTATATAGGTTTTTTGGGGGGGTTTTTCGGACGCACCTAGTCCCTGTGTACCAACATGGTGCGAACGTTTTATTAAAATCAGTGGTTTCGGGGCAATGGTATTTCCCTAGCGTTGCATCTTAGATAAGAAACACAAAATAATGTATTAGAACTAAGATAAAATTTCCCCAGGCATAGGTAACCTTTAACCTTGGTCAATTATGACTATCGTGTTTAGTCCCATTGGTTTACTTTCCAAGCACTATTAATTATTGCACTTTCCAATCTTTTGACATGCAGCGTACTTGATGACGGATATTAAAGAAACGTATTGTGTGCAATAAATTTGATAACTACGTTTTTATTTCAACTGCAGTTAAAGGGGCAAAATATATACTGAATAACAAGAACGTAATCGGGAGACCAGATTCCGATATATACGGTTGTAAGATTGCCTTCGATGACAATTGCCATAAGACCACCCCAAACAAAGCCATAACAGATCTCAAACATGTCGTTCTGATTTATAGGACCTTTAGATATCGCTCATATCGAGGTTGATAGACAGGTTGTCGTCCACCTGACCCTGTACATGTGAAAAGAGTCTTGACAATGAAAAACACACTCCATTGAAACTAACTTGAGGCTTGTGCAAGCAGCTATTACAATCGGCGTTGGCGTGACTTGATGAAAGTACGAAGGTCGTGGTGGTATTACATAGAACCCCTTGCAAATGGGTTTTCTTTGTTCGTCGACACACATGGAGACAATGGGTGCCTGCAACCTATCTGTTCGTCTCGTATGTGTTGTGTTGTATTCTTATATGTAGCTTCTCTATACCATTGTAATGTATGGTTTATTTGAGAATAAAGATTCTTATAAGTCTAGTCTAATTTAATCACTTACTGAGATTTTGCGATTTTATCTTTTTTAAGAATAAAGCCAATTGTGACGTGCTACAATCCAATCTTCACTCCAAGTAATCTGAATTAATTATTTGAGTGCGTACGAAATTCAAATTTAGTAAATATAAAATATGAATTTACTGTATACTAGATTACATTAGTATATACAAGATTAAGCACTTTAACACTGACTCCACACAATAATGAAATTTATCTCTGTAGTTATTTTTAATTGGAAATAGTTTTCATATTTCCAATGTATCTTGCATGATATTTTCAATGTTAAATACACAAACTGAAACAGGCTATTTTCATTTCATCATATATTGTAGACAAAATATCTAAGTTTATATTTTTAATACATGTATATTTTTGTCAATTCCGAAACAAAGAAACCTCTTTACTGCATGAAGAGTGAGCGAACGTAATTTTCAAATAGAGAATGGCTTTATCCTACATGGTTTCTTTTTTTTTACCTTGTTGAAGATGAATAACACTTTCTATTGCACTGTAGAAATAAGAAATATTTCAAGAAATAAATTACTGAAAATTTGTTATTTTGAATGTTAATGCAAAAACTGCAAAAATTACTGGAGCTTTTTGCAGTCTGTCTAATCTTTCCCAAGCAAAAATAAGAGTTTAAACTGAGCACATGTAACTTTGTTGTCAAGAAGATATTTTATATGAATTTACAGGGTTGAATTTATTTACCAGAATTTAGAAAAAGGACATGTGACCTGTTTTAATTGAGATATATTAGACTAGACTTTTTTTTACAATTTATTGAAGAGAGTAAAATAATAAGTAAAAACCAAATTGGTTTTATGGAAAAGAGTAGAACTGCTGACTATGTCTTTGTTAAACTCTATCATTGACTCTTATAAACAGAAGAAGAAGAAAAGGGTAGAACTGCTGACCGTCTCTTTGTTAAACTCTATCATTGACTCTTATAAACAGAAGAAGAAGAAAAGGGTAGAACTGCTGACCATCTCTCTTTGTTAAACTCTATCATTGACTCTTATAAACAGAAGAAGAAGAAAAGGGTAGAACTGCTGACCATGTCTTTTTGTTAAACTCTATCATTGACTCTTATAAACAGAAGAAAAAGAAAAGGGTAGAACTGCTGACTATGTCTTTTTGTTAAACTCTATCATTGACTCTTATAAACAGAAGAAGAAGAAAGGGGTAGAACTGCTGACCATGTCTTTTTGTTAAACTCTATCATTGACTCTTATAAACAGAAGAAGAAGAAAGGGGTAGAACTGCTGACCATGTCTTTTTGTTAAACTCTATCATTGACTCTTATAAACAGAAGAAGAAGAAAAGGGTAGAACTGCTGACCATGTCTTTTTGTTAAACTCTATCATTGACTCTTATAAACAGAAGAAGAAGAAAAGAGTAGAACTGCTGACCATCTCTTTTTGTTAAAATCTATCATTGACTCTTATAAACACAAGAAGAAGAAAAGAGTAGAACTGCTGACCATCTCTTTTTGTTAAAATCTATCATTGACTCTTATAAACAGAAGAAGAAGAAAAGGGTAGAACTGCTGACCATCTCTTTTTGTTAAACTCTATCATTGACACTTATAAACAGAAGAAGAAGAAAAGGGTAGAACTGCTGACCATCTCTTTTTGTTAAACTCTATCATTGACTCTTATAAACAGAAGAAGAAGAAAAGGGTAGAACTGCTGACCATCTCTTTTTGTTAAACTCTATCATTGACTCTTATAAACAGAAGAAGAAGAAAAGGGTAGAACTGCTGACCATCTCTTTTTGTTAAAATCTATCATTGACTCTTATAAACAGAAGAAGAAGAAAAGGGTAGAACTGCTGACCATCTCTTTTTGTTAAACTCTATCATTGACACTTATAAACAGAAGAAGAAGAAAAGGGTAGAACTGCTGACCATCTCTTTTTGTTAAACTCTATCATTGACTCTTATAAACAGAAGAAGAAGAAAAGGGTAGAACTGCTGACCATCTCTTTTTGTTAAACTCTATCATTGACACTTATAAACAGAAGAAGAAGAAAAGGGTAGAACTGCTGACCATCTCTTTTTGTTAAAATCTATCATTGACTCTTATAAACAGAAGAAGAAGAAAAGGGTAGAACTGCTGACCATCTCTTTTTGTTAAACTCTATCATTGACACTTATAAACAGAAGAAGAAGAAAAGGGTAGAACTGCTGACCATCTCTTTTTGTTAAAATCTATCATTGACACTTATAAACAGAAGAAGAAGAAAAGGGCAGAACTGCTGACCATCTCTTTTCGTTAAACTCTATCATTGACTCTTATAAACAGAAGAAGAAGAAAAGGGTAGAACTGCTGACCATCTCTTTTTGTTAAAATCTATCATTGACTCTTATAAACAGAAGAAGAAGAAAAGGGTAGAACTGCTGACCATCTCTTTTTGTTAAAATCTATCATTGACTCTTATAAACAGAAGAAGAAGAAAAGGGTAGAACTGCTGACCATCTCTTTTTGTTAAACTCTATCATTGACACTTATAAACAGAAGAAGAAGAAAAGGGTAGAACTGCTGACCATCTCTTTTTGTTAAACTCTATCATTGACTCTTATAAACAGAAGAAGAAGAAAAGGGTAGAACTGCTGACCATCTCTTTTTGTTAAACTCTATCATTGACACTTATAAACAGAAGAAGAAGAAAAGGGTAGAACTGCTGACCATCTCTTTTTGTTAAACTCTATCATTGACTCTTATAAACAGAAGAAGAAGAAAAGGGTAGAACTGCTGACCATATCTTTTTGTTAAACTCTATCATTGACTCTTATAAACAGAAGAAGAAGAAAAGGGTAGAACTGCTGACCATGTCTTTTTGTTAAACTCTATCATTGACTCTTATAAACAGAAGAAGAAGAAAAGGGTAGAACTGCTGACCATATCTTTTTGTTAAAATCTATCATTGACACTTATAAACAGAAGAAGAAGAAAAGGGTAGAACTGCTGACCATCTCTTTTTGTTAAAATCTATCATTGACACTTATAAACAGAAGAAGAAGAAAAGGGTAGAACTGCTGACCATCTCTTTTTGTTAAAATCTATCATTGACACTTATAAACAGAAGAAGAAGAAAAGGGTAGAACTGCTGACCATCTCTTTTCGTTAAACTCTATCATTGACTCTTATAAACAGAAGAAGAAGAAAAGGGTAGAACTGCTGACCATATCTTTTTGTTAAAATCTATCATTGACACTTATAAACAGAAGAAGAAGAAAAGGGTAGAACTGCTGACCATATCTTTTTGTTAAAATCTATCATTGACACTTATAAACAGAAGAAGAAGAAAAGGGTAGAACTGCTGACCATATCTTTTTGTTAAACTCTATCATTGACTCTTATAAACAGAAGAAGAAGAAAAGGGTAGAACTGCTGACCATATCTTTTTGTTAAACTCTATCATTGACTCTTATAAACAGAAGAAGAAGAAAAGGGTAGAACTGCTGACCATATCTTTTTGTTAAACTCTATCATTGACTCTTATAAACAGAAGAAGAAGAAAAGGGTAGAACTGCTGACCATATCTTTTTGTTAAAATCTATCATTGACTCTTATAAACAGAAGAAGAAGAAAAGGGTAGAACTGCTGACCGTCTCTTTGTTAAACTCTATCATTGACTCTTATAAACAGAAGAAGAAGAAAAGGGTAGAACTGCTGACCATCTCTCTTTGTTAAACTCTATCATTGACTCTTATAAACAGAAGAAGAAGAAAAGGGTAGAACTGCTGACCATGTCTTTTTGTTAAACTCTATCATTGACTCTTATAAACAGAAGAAAAAGAAAAGGGTAGAACTGCTGACTATGTCTTTTTGTTAAACTCTATCATTGACTCTTATAAACAGAAGAAGAAGAAAGGGGTAGAACTGCTGACCATGTCTTTTTGTTAAACTCTATCATTGACTCTTATAAACAGAAGAAGAAGAAAGGGGTAGAACTGCTGACCATGTCTTTTTGTTAAACTCTATCATTGACTCTTATAAACAGAAGAAGAAGAAAAGGGTAGAACTGCTGACCATGTCTTTTTGTTAAACTCTATCATTGACTCTTATAAACAGAAGAAGAAGAAAAGAGTAGAACTGCTGACCATCTCTTTTTGTTAAAATCTATCATTGACTCTTATAAACACAAGAAGAAGAAAAGAGTAGAACTGCTGACCATCTCTTTTTGTTAAAATCTATCATTGACTCTTATAAACAGAAGAAGAAGAAAAGGGTAGAACTGCTGACCATCTCTTTTTGTTAAACTCTATCATTGACACTTATAAACAGAAGAAGAAGAAAAGGGTAGAACTGCTGACCATCTCTTTTTGTTAAACTCTATCATTGACTCTTATAAACAGAAGAAGAAGAAAAGGGTAGAACTGCTGACCATCTCTTTTTGTTAAACTCTATCATTGACTCTTATAAACAGAAGAAGAAGAAAAGGGTAGAACTGCTGACCATCTCTTTTTGTTAAAATCTATCATTGACTCTTATAAACAGAAGAAGAAGAAAAGGGTAGAACTGCTGACCATCTCTTTTTGTTAAACTCTATCATTGACACTTATAAACAGAAGAAGAAGAAAAGGGTAGAACTGCTGACCATCTCTTTTTGTTAAACTCTATCATTGACTCTTATAAACAGAAGAAGAAGAAAAGGGTAGAACTGCTGACCATCTCTTTTTGTTAAACTCTATCATTGACACTTATAAACAGAAGAAGAAGAAAAGGGTAGAACTGCTGACCATCTCTTTTTGTTAAAATCTATCATTGACTCTTATAAACAGAAGAAGAAGAAAAGGGTAGAACTGCTGACCATCTCTTTTTGTTAAACTCTATCATTGACACTTATAAACAGAAGAAGAAGAAAAGGGTAGAACTGCTGACCATCTCTTTTTGTTAAAATCTATCATTGACACTTATAAACAGAAGAAGAAGAAAAGGGCAGAACTGCTGACCATCTCTTTTCGTTAAACTCTATCATTGACTCTTATAAACAGAAGAAGAAGAAAAGGGTAGAACTGCTGACCATCTCTTTTTGTTAAAATCTATCATTGACTCTTATAAACAGAAGAAGAAGAAAAGGGTAGAACTGCTGACCATCTCTTTTTGTTAAAATCTATCATTGACTCTTATAAACAGAAGAAGAAGAAAAGGGTAGAACTGCTGACCATCTCTTTTTGTTAAACTCTATCATTGACACTTATAAACAGAAGAAGAAGAAAAGGGTAGAACTGCTGACCATCTCTTTTTGTTAAACTCTATCATTGACTCTTATAAACAGAAGAAGAAGAAAAGGGTAGAACTGCTGACCATCTCTTTTTGTTAAACTCTATCATTGACACTTATAAACAGAAGAAGAAGAAAAGGGTAGAACTGCTGACCATCTCTTTTTGTTAAACTCTATCATTGACTCTTATAAACAGAAGAAGAAGAAAAGGGTAGAACTGCTGACCATATCTTTTTGTTAAACTCTATCATTGACTCTTATAAACAGAAGAAGAAGAAAAGGGTAGAACTGCTGACCATATCTTTTTGTTAAACTCTATCATTGACTCTTATAAACAGAAGAAGAAGAAAAGGGTAGAACTGCTGACCATATCTTTTTGTTAAAATCTATCATTGACACTTATAAACAGAAGAAGAAGAAAAGGGTAGAACTGCTGACCATCTCTTTTTGTTAAAATCTATCATTGACACTTATAAACAGAAGAAGAAGAAAAGGGTAGAACTGCTGACCATCTCTTTTTGTTAAAATCTATCATTGACACTTATAAACAGAAGAAGAAGAAAAGGGTAGAACTGCTGACCATCTCTTTTCGTTAAACTCTATCATTGACTCTTATAAACAGAAGAAGAAGAAAAGGGTAGAACTGCTGACCATATCTTTTTGTTAAAATCTATCATTGACACTTATAAACAGAAGAAGAAGAAAAGGGTAGAACTGCTGACCATATCTTTTTGTTAAAATCTATCATTGACACTTATAAACAGAAGAAGAAGAAAAGGGTAGAACTGCTGACCATATCTTTTTGTTAAACTCTATCATTGACTCTTATAAACAGAAGAAGAAGAAAAGGGTAGAACTGCTGACCATATCTTTTTGTTAAACTCTATCATTGACTCTTATAAACAGAAGAAGAAGAAAAGGGTAGAACTGCTGACCATATCTTTTTGTTAAACTCTATCATTGACTCTTATAAACAGAAGAAGAAGAAAAGGGTAGAACTGCTGACCATATCTTTTTGTTAAAATCTATCATTGACTCTTATAAACAGAAGAAGAAGAAAAGGGTAGAACTGCTGACCATATCTTTTCGTTAAACTCTATCATTGACTCTTATAAACAGAAGAAGAAGAAAAGGGTAGAACTGCTGACCATATCTTTTTGTTAAAATCTATCATTGACTCTTATAAACAGAAGAAGAAGAAAAGGGTAGAACTGCTGACCATATCTTTTTGTTAAACTCTATCATTGACTCTTATAAACAGAAGAAGAAGAAAAGGGTAGAACTGCTGACCATATCTTTTCGTTAAAATCTATCATTGACACTTATAAACAGAAGAAGAAGAAAGTACATGCAGCTTTCATTGATCTAAAAAAAGGCTTATGATTCTCTTTGAAGGACAGGACTATTCTATATACTCTCAGAATGGGAGTCTACCTAAAAATATTTTTAATGTTATTTATTCAATGTATGCGGATACAAAGAGTAGAATTAAATTCTCTGTGGAGTTAGCAAATCCTTTTTGTCCAAAAGAGGGGTCAAATAGGGTTTTCTAAGAGCCTGGTGACGTCTGTCATGCTATGTCCTGCACATCGATGAATGAGATAAAAAAATGCAATGATGTCCGCACACGGTAGATCCTTCTTCTTGTACTCGAACGGTATTGTATGTCCAACTCGTACAATGTTTGTTCATAAAGTTCACGTAAGCCCTTAAAAAGGGTGGTGTTCCAGTAGGGTCGTAGCATTCCCCTCTTGAGTTGGCGTCGATGTATATAGCGACCCAGTGTTGTCCCATTCGATGGTCTGGATTCGTATTTCCCACAAGGGCCGAAGGTACGTTTAATAGTCTGAGTAATCTGTTTCTGGCATAGACCCCCTTAAACACCGGTCTGGGGTGGGGATGTTTTTTCAATAGAGTGTCAATCTCTAGCGTATTCATTATGCACTATAGTCAAGCAAGACTTGTCTGTTTCTATCGATTTCGATCACGTTGTCAAATTCTGCATACAGGACGACGTTGATGGTCAATGTTTTCCGGGACGTGAATCCTTTGTTAGCGCTGCTGTCTTATCTTGATGTCCCGGTGTATCCTTGTACCACATGACTCCCGTTAATTGAGATTCTTTGGCAGCTGGACCATAGCTGAGTAATGTTTCTATGTAAGCTCTGTAAGGGTACAAGCTGATCGGTGGTGGTGATGGTGGTGTATATCCCTCTCTCTGTGGGACTGCATCTCTTCTCTTTAGACTTTTGTTGACATTGTTTGTTTCTATAATGTCGCAACATGACGTCTTTTCTCGAACATCTCAGTTTACATACGGGACAAGTTTTATCATCCATCTGCTCTGCTGGACAGACACTCGTAAAATGATCTTCATCTCAAGTATTTCCACATATTATAAATGTGTCTATAAGTGAGTTTTGGGGAACTATATCTATATATAACTAACAACATATACAAGTTTCGATATTTTATTTTACACATTGTCAATTGTCAGTTCTGGCTCTCTGTCTTCAAATAAAGGTATGGTCTTTTTCAGTTCTTTCCATTCGTAAAGATTCAGGGTCACTCCTCTCTTCTCTCTGCAATGTCCATTCTCCATTAGGCACGAAGTGCTTCTTGATGTGAATTGTCAGTTGAGGGGCTTTGATGATGACGTAGACGTCTTCTCCCAGGGCATATCTCCAGTCCACGGGTTTTCCGTCTTTCGCGCGACTGATCAAATCGTCCACCACTTGCGTAGCACTGCACAAGACTTTCCACTGTGACAAAGACAAGCTGACACCATACTTGGTAGGAATCGTATCAGTTTCCCAAAATCGCAGATCCACTCTCTTACTACCATTCCATTCCGTCAGTTCTACATATCTTCCACCTCTTAGGGGTACTTTGACCGGAATGTTCAATGCTTGTGTCTGGTCTTTGGCGAACGTCACTGCTAAGGCTTTATAGCAATAGATAATTTATTTATTTAAATACAGACTTAACAAGAAATACAAGCAAACTTTGGTTAGTTTTGTAGCAAATAGTCAATTCTTAATTGTTGTGAAAACTAAATAATTAATGACTTTGAACTTATATTATTGAGAATATTTCAGAAAAACAAAAGACAGTTATTTCCCCTTAAACAGTTATAACTGAAAGTCATGTTGCTATGTCATAGTATTATATAGACATATGTTGTTAATACTGATAGCCATTGTTATTTGTTATACAGATAATTGAGAACTAATATTGAACATGTATAATTATCATGTAAGGACAGACCACTCTATTTATTTCATGCAAATTATTATTGCAATAAACATATAAAATTTTGTCTTCATGGCTTTTATATTCCAGATTTATGATGCTTACCATGCACCCCCTCCCATGTTTGTGAGCAGAGGAAGGAGAATACAATACTGATTTTGTTGATTTCTTTGAAAATTGTTGGACAGCAGATTTATTTCATTGTAGAGTAGTAATTTGAGAGTCTATAGAATATTCATATGCAGATATATAAATATATATCTTGCTCAGGATGTTGGCATTAAACACCAATCAATCAATCATTTTTATCTTGCCCAGGATTAATGTTTAAAGTTAGCATTTCTTGAAAAATAAAGTTGTTTTTTTTTCAATTGCAAATGTTTTAATCTGTTTTAAAGTGGATGAAAACTTTCCACTCCCAACAGAAGAATCATAAAAGTTGCAAACAAAATTATATATCTATTTCACTTCATGATCAAGTTTGCTTTTTCCTGTTTGCAAAGTAAATTTTATGTTTTACAGACTAAAATTATCATTTCATAAGTTGCTAATGACTAAACAAATATTTAGATGTTTGTTTTAATTACGCCCACGTCGAATATATTAAGTGTACATTACAATCTCTAGTCATTCTTATCCAAACCGTCAAAAGAGGAAAGACGTCACTTCCGTTAGCCTTGTCGATCATGCGCAATGACACATTTTGTACTACTACTATAGTAAGAAAAAAAGCGCGGGGGTAAGCCGTGCATGCACAGAACATACTTCCGGTCATGCCTCTTCCGGTCACGTGACTTCCGGTATCACCACCTCGCACCACTCCTCAAATGTTGCTTGAGCTGTACCCATATACTACTACTATTGGCTTAAATAATCCCTGTAAAGTATTAGAAAAACTCTTTGATTCCCTTATTTGACCAATTTCATTATATTGCTGTGAGATTTGGGGATTAGAATCTGCTTTGAAATGTAAAGAATCTGATCCATACTAAATTTACGAAGGAAATACGTGGAGAGCATTGTAAAACTCCAAATGCTACCTGTGGGTCTGAGCTAGCCAGACAACCCTGTAGAACAAAAGTAATTACGGCAAGCATTAAATATTTAGATCATGTCATTTCTTCTAAGGACACCCTATTCCATGATATACTTAAGGCTACTTGGAAGTCGAATGTATGGATTAGAAATATTATTTCATGCATTAATAGATTAGGATTATCCTTTTTGAACGAAATTATGCCTACAACATCTTTCAAACTATTCATCAATCAGATCCAACAGCGAATATATGACCAAAATCTACAAGATCAAAACTCAAAAATCAGAGAATGTGAAAAATTGTCCTTTTTACGTAATATTTATGATGAAAATATTTATGATGTAGATAATATTATTTTGAAATCAGATAGATCGAATATCGCCAAATTAAGAATGTGTGCCCATAACCTCGAAATTGAAAAAGGCCGCTATTTTCAAATAAATAGAACTGAAAGATTTTGTAAAATATGCAATGATTTAGAAATTGAAGATGAAAACCATTTCCTTTGGCAGTGCGAAAAATATAGGAAAGAAAGAGAAATATTATTTAAAAAAGTATCTTTATTTTATACAAGTGTGGACACAGAAAAGTGCTGTCCAAAAGGCATGTGTGGATGTCAATATTTCATATAATTAACTTAAAAAAAAAACAAATTCATGGACACAGGGGTCCTGGATTTTTTTAATAAAAATCTAATTCTGGATTATTATTTTTGCTTAAAGTCCGGTCCTGTGTTTTTATTTCAAATTTTCATCATAGCCCGCCTCCCTCCTCCCTCTCCCAAGAGATATAAAATTTCTAAACTATTGCTAAACCCTGCGGAGTCGGTGTGTTTTAAATCGGTCATCCAATCAGGACGCTCATTATTTTTTTCCAAGATAAAAATGCATCGCTAAAATTACCTGTGGGTGTTTCCCCACTTCAACTCGTAAATTTACATAGAAATCGGAGATATTTCGTCATAAAACTTCACACATGGTTTTGCCTATCGTATTTCTTGAAGACAAACATAAAATTTTATTGCATTTATCAATATTTTATGACTATCAACAGTTTTGTCAACACCGTATCTGTTTCTCGATACAGATATATTCATAAACTATTGACCTGAGTAACCTTGCTAAGCCATGCGGAGTCAGTGTGTTTTAAATTGGTCATCCAATCAGGACACTCATTATTCTTGTCCAAGTTAAAATACATCGCTAAAATTACCTGTGGGTGTTTCCCCATTTCAACTCGTAAATTTACATAGAAATCGGAGATATTCCGTCATAAAACTTCACACATAGTTTTGTCTATCATATTTCTTGAAGACAAACATAAAATGTTATTGCATTTATCAATATTTTATGAGTATCAACAGTTTTTTCAACACCGTATCTGTTTCCCGATTACCAATGAGACAAGTCACGTGACTACACATGCTACTCAGTGATCCGTGACCCACTTTAGCACGTTCTACCAGTTTATTCTTAATATGTTGTTATTAAAAAAAATTAAAACTTCCATAATGATACAATGAAATCAAAATTATTACTTAACAGTAAATCGGTGCGAATTAACAAATTATGCACAGACTTTATATCAAATTTGTTAAACATTAGAACAGATAGTATATCTTAATACAGTTATGTCATAAAATTGTTATTTATGTTGTTAATTTAGTATATATTGCATATATACATATCCTTATTGCTATTGTATTACAATGGGCCTTTACCAATTATTGTAATTGAGTTTGTGCCAATAAAATATTGTCTATTGTCTATTGTCTATTATTTTGTGACTATGTGTTGATTGTAATTGTCTTAAGAAGAATTTGAAGATATCAAAGCGGTAAACAGAATCCGTAAATCGAAGGACAAACAACACAATGACCAAAAGGACAAACAAAGATCTAGAAAACACACACATAAAACTAAAGATCGAATAAGTATATATGTTGTCACAAAAACAATTGTTTATTTAACTAATACATAAAACATGCCTCCTAGCTACCTCACACCTTACCAACAGTCTATAAAATACAAAGCGAGGGTGCAAAACGGTAATGTTTCAACCGCCATGTAATATATGTCATTAATGACTCGTGATTGACAGTTTATGTATGGACAACCATTTGACCATTACAAGGTACTGAAGGGGCCATCATGAACGTTTTTGTTAATTCAATTAATCATTTTATGCCTTTAAAATTATGTATTATTTTTAAAGATTTTAAACATATATTTCTAAACATATTCAATAATAATTAGCGGAATCATTATTTTTTTTAGAAATGATTGCTCCCTTATAATTTCCTATCCCACTTGTCCATAGTACGCATTATCTTTACAGACGTTAAATAGTATAGTTTCCCTGGATTGTCCACTTTTTATTGCCCCTTCGCTATTCTCTAAAGCTTATATAGTAACGTTAACAATTATATTAAGATGGAAAATAATGTTTTGTGGACGCTATTCCTAGCTATTATCTTTTGCTTGCTGACTATATGTTCAGGACAACATTCAGGCAAGTTTTAATATATTATTATAAAAAAAATAAAATAACGTAGATATCAAATTTAGTGCGCATGACGCGTTCCTGGAACAACATTCATCAGGTACTCTCAAAATCGAAAGCCAAATAATTTAAAGTTTTGGGACCAATGACCTACACAGGATAGTTAGAAGAATTGTTTTAGGTCTTATTAAGACAACGAATGTTATTTTACAATTGGAAGATATTAGAAACATTTCGGATTAGGATTATGGTGTTTAACGCCACTTCCAACATTATTCCAGTTTTATCGTGGCTGTCCGTTTTATTGGTGGGGGAAACCGGAGTACCCGGAGAAAACCACCGACCTGCCGCAAGTTACTGACCTGTCTCGTTCAATTTGTAATATTTCAACTACTATTGAATTTAAACCAATTACTTTAGTTAACTTTATTTTCAACTGCTATTGAATTTAAAGCATTCACTAGCTTTATTTATCTTAATTTCCCCTTTTATCATCATTTATTGAAATCGTTGTATTTGTCAGTTGGAACAAGTACTGATACCTTATTCTCTCTCCGTTTGCTTAGCCAGTGGACCTACCGCAAGTCAGAGAAACTTTTTCTCATAAGGTTGTATCGAGTACAGCTAGTCGAAAGCGGAAATTTAATTGGCAACAGCATTTATTGTCATTCTGGAAGTGTAGCGTAGCAGGAACGACAACTCTGGATAGAGAATGTATTTATTGTATGGGTAGATGAAAATCCAACTACCGTGTAAGATCACGACCACGACGGCCATCACGTGTTTTAATAATATTCGTCCGGTATGTTAATATTGATACATATAGAGTCTGAACCGAATTGGAGATGTAACGGTAAGCGTGCTCGCCTCGAGTGCGGTAGATCGTGGGTTCGAGCCTCGATCGAGTCAGACCAAAGACTATGATATTCGTATTTGTATCTTCTTCCTTAACCACGCAGCATTAAGGAGAAAGAGCTAAGATTGGTTGGCTCGGAATCAGAAAAATGTGTCCGAGTGGGGGACATGTCTACCCGCGGACTATCGTTTCAGTTAGCTAACACTATAAAAATAAAACTAAGCGTGTTGGTCTAGTACAAAGCGGACCTCATCATCATCTCATCAAAAATTAACTTGTTCTCGCCATGATAAAGTTGAAAAAAAAATGCTGAGTTGACTTTAAGCAACACTCACTTACTCATATAGAGTCTGTCTTACTGTGTTTGTAGACAAGAAATATTTGTTTTCTTTTAGGTTGTATACCTGTGAAAAGCGAGCATTGTGAAAAATATGGATTCAACGAAACAGTTTATCCTAATTATGTAGGCCAATTGTCGGTCATTATGGCTGATGCTCAACTAGGCGCCATATTTAAACAAATCAAGTTTTGTAATGTATCAAGAACTCAAGCCGAGATGATTGGATGTGGAATATACGTTCCTCTTTGTTCTGATAACCAGCGGATTCCTCCATGCTCAGAAGACTGTATAGGTATATCTTGTGTTAAGAAGAAAAGTTTGAAGATAGCAAAAATCTTGTGTTAGATGTCAGAATTTTGATTGGATGGTAAAACAAAACATGATACATTTATGTTTAGAATGTATTTATCTAGAAAAACCATTTGTCGTTGGGCAGATACTCAAATGTTATTAAAAAAAACATAATGTAAGATTTAGATAGAAACCCATTATAATGTTTTAACAATCCTGTATATTTGCTGTTAACGGTTTGGACAGGAAACAACTACTTCTCATTATGAAAAGAAAGCTTAAACAGTGATGGTCAACAATTTCACCAATACAAACCACGCACTCCTCTGAACCCTAAAATTTCAAAACACAGAACGGACAATGACAGATGTCGATGAAAATTTAGGTCCTGACATGGAATAGACACAAAAAAATGACAATTTAAGCATACCAATGGGGTCTCAGCTCTCTACTCGTCAGATCTAGATCTCCAAAAATAAACAAATAATTAAAAACCTGTACATATACTCTTCAATGCAAAAGACCACACACCTTCACACAAAATGACAACATAAACATGAACAGTAAAGTTCTAAGCAGCGTACGTGATTGCTCGTTATTAATTAACTAGATAATTATAAGAAGGTAGAATATGTTATAGCTAAAAATAGTTGTGACAAGCCAAGTACAACACAACATGTAGTAAGAAATTATTTGGATGTAAATAAAATGAGAGACTATTCAATATTCCTCTTAGACATAAAATAAAGTAAAGGAACACTGCTTTTATTGTAGTTCTACACAGGACCGGATTATTTAAGCCAATTTATGCCCTAAGCACAGGCCAACATTAGTGCCCCCGCACCTTCCACTGGCATAATGTAAAAACTCACACGATCCCTTGATGCCAAGACTCAACATTATCATAAAAGTGTCGAAAGCCTAACATTAAAATTAAGTGTTTTATTTCCCCTTGATGCCCTAAGTACGTGCTTATTTTGCCTTAGGGTTAATCCAGGCCTGGTTCTACATTTCAGTCAGAGTTAGGTCTTCAACCATGAGAATTACTCATACCCTAAAATGAGAGTGAACGGCTCCAAGTCTGCAGTTGAACGATATTCTTTTCTTCCGTCAATAAACGTTACATTTGTACATCTGGGTATCTTAGTTGTTCTGATGTCATTTGGTTTATAAGATGTTATTCCCAGATGCGGTTTTATCAACAAAGAAAGCAAAATACAAATAAAGTAAACAAAAACCACCAAAGAGCTTCCATCGGGTAAATAGTAAGAAAACTAGACGGAATCATATAGTTTGAGGTGGGATGTATATATGTCTTAGAAAATTACATCTAAGAATTGAAAGGAATGCAGGGATCTTGGTTAAGAGGTCAGAAGTAAAAACAAAATGTGTTACCAAAATAAATAAAGGAATTAAGAAGAGTTTGAAGATACCAAAAGGGTAATCAGAATCCGTAAATCGAAGAAGGACAGACAACACAATAGCTAAAAAAAAGACAAACAACGATCTACAAAACATACACATAAAACTAAAGATCGAGTAACACGAACCCCACAAAAAACGGGGAGTGAACTCAGGTGCTCCGAAAGGGTAAACAGTTCCTGCTCCACTAGTGGCACCCGTTGTGTTATTCTAGTTACAAATCCGGTGATAAATCATGAATTAGGAAAGGACCGGGAAGTGCAAATAGACGTGAAATCAGAATAATTTTGTCAAGATGAATGAAAGAACATTTTTAAAAATTCATTTTGTTTTCCTATACCAAGATCAAAGATGAATTATACCTGCAATATCTAACGTTTTTCCAACAGGCACTTGTTTCATTCAAAAAATATATGCCCCCTCCGCTTCCTTAGTAAAAGGAGGGGGCATATATTTTTTTAATGAAACAAGTTCCTGTGGTTTTTCCACTGATACATCACCAGTAATGTATAATAACATAAATTTTATTAAATAAATTTTAGATGTCATCAAGTCCTGTAAGATCAATGAGATACCAGGCTTTGGAATGGCTTTGACACTTTGTGGTATTTTCCCGCCAAGGTCTTCTGGAGGTTGTATTACACATGGAGGGTCGTTAACTACTGGTAAGTGTTGTATTATTATATGTTATTCAGCTATCAGACAGGGTATATAATGTGACATTCCCGGCTTAGGATCTATATTCCCTGAGGCTGCGCCTCAGGGAATATACATCGTAAGCCGGGAATGTCACATTATATACCCTGTCTGATAGCTGAATAACAGATATATTACGAATTTAACCATTGTTTGTTTTAAATACAACATCCAACTGTATTAAATAAATTTGCCTCTTTTATTTTCATTTTTCGTATCTCTAGAAGTCCGTTTCCGTACCTTTGACGTCATTTTTCAATGACGTCAAAGTATGTGTTGCGTCAAATTTCATGTATGGGGTGTCTCATGAAGGAAAATACTGTACTAAATTTCTAAATCAATACAGTTTCATATGTAGTAAATTTTATAAACTTTATAAATATAACATTAATATATCACATAACAAAACAACGGGTTTGCGAAAAGGTTTCAATAATTTAAATGTTAACAACATATAAATAAAACCTTGGTGTGGCCCCATGACGTCGAAAGTTTTCAAGGCTCAACGTTTTGTTTACTTGTTATGGTACAGCCGTGGAACATAGGAGTTTGCTGAATCGATCAGGTATTTGTGACGGAATTAACCGTTGTAATATTTTTTTGTTCATGCAGCCGTTTTGAGTATGAAAACAGCATTTAATTTGTTAAAAATACATTTATTATTCCGTATTATACCATTGATTCAGTGAAGTGTAATGTTTTGTCGTCCATGTTTTAATCGTTGCTGGGGACTGAAATATATACCCCGTCTGTTTTCCGAATATATGCTGACATTCAGGGTTGAAGAACCAATGAAAATATGTGTAACAAACTAAATTCGTAATATATTATTATATCTTGCATATCCAAGAAACACATTCATTGGCTAATTGATAGTCACATGATATAAAATATAATTTGGATAGTTTGATTCTACTGTGAATCTCATAAAGTGCCCATCACCTCAGATTATATTTTATGCAAAATTAATTATTCAAAAATGAGATTTATTTGCATACGAAACTGATGAACGGAGGAAATGTTAGCTTTATGTGTCATCTTATTTTTATAGTCAGAAAAAAACCACAAATAGCACATTAACCTAAATTATACCATGAGACATACAGGTCACTACTAACCGTCATGGTTGAGGTCAACATATGATATTTTTTTCAAAAATAGTGACAACAAAAGTATTTTCCCCTGTTATATTCTGTTACCAAATCTAAACAGTGATACCAAGATGTGCCCCTTAATTTTAACTAGCGCCAATTATATTTTTTCATGGCAAATTAAATCCAAAAGACAAAAATGACAAACATATGTTTCTCAATGCTTTCCTTAAGGTGAATAAATTCATTTCATTTCTCATTTCAGGGACTACAACTGATCAAGTACAAGGATAAGAATCTACTTTTGTTGACAGCACAAATATATGGGTTTAGTGCTTTAGCCACTTAATTTACTTATGTATAAATAATTCTATGTGCGTTAAAATGTATTGAAAAATCTGAAAAGTAAAAATAAAAATGTATGATAATCATTGTTGCTTATGGTCACATTATTCGTGATTTCCAGAACCGATAATGCATGCTATATTCATGACTTGTCACCGGGTTTGTATCAAGAGTTACACGACGGGTGCCACTAATGGAGCAAGAACTGCTTACCGTTACTGCCCACACGATTTCACTTCCGGTTTTTAATGGGGTTCGTGTTGCACAATCTTTAGTTTTCAGTGAAGTGTTTTGTAAATCATTGTTTGTCCTTTTTCTTTTGGCCATTTTGTTGTTTGTCCTTCTTCCATTTAGGGCTTCGGATTACCCTTTTTGTATCTTCCAACTTTTCTATATTAAATGAACTTTAACCCCAGACAGTTAGCATTATTATATTTTGTTCACGTTGCTATGAAATGAACTATATGTTACTATATAAGGTATAAAAACAGCAATCGTTTGACATTGGAAAGGGATTTTTCTTGAAAGCCGAATTGGTTTGTCAAAAAAGATAATTGATTTTTAAGTCTACTGCAAATATGTTAAATTATAAGAGAGGGAATATACTAGATTAACACGGCGGATGCCACTAGTGGACAAGGAACTGCTTACCCTTCCGAAGCACATGAGTTCACCTCCGAGTTTTAGTGGGGTTCGTGCTACTCGATCTTTAGTTTTATGTGTATGTTTTGTAGATCGTCGTTTGTCCTTTTGTCCTTTTTTGGTCATTGTGTTGTCTGTTCTTCTTCGATTTACGGATTCTGATTACCCCTTTAGTATCTTCAAACTCTTTTTGTTTCTGCCTGAACAAATAATATGCTTTCGGCGCAAAGCGAATATAAAAAAATGTTCCATATTTTCGCATACGCAAAGGTAATGTTGTGAAGGAGACTCCTAACACCATCCATGCCCTCCAAGATCAAATAATTGGTCCTTTATCATGCCTTATTCCATACCCTACAAGATCAAGATTGTGTGCCTTTCGTCATGCTTTATCATGTATAATTAGGGTTATGACTATAATCGTTTAAAACCAATTTTCAACAAAAAAATACTTTTAAGGGAATTAGTGGCATTCTGTTATTTGTGTGAGCAAACTGGAGTACCCTAACCTCAGGCTTGCAAATAATAAATAATGTACATGAAGTCGAAAGCTGGTATTGTGTTGAGGATATGAACCACTGGTTTCTATCAATGAGAAGGTTCACTATCCGTGTAATATAAGAGAAGATTGCTAAGCGTAATCTCATTTACTAGAGCATACTCTGAACTTGACAGTCCCTCTCTCGGTATATCTTGTTCCTGTTTATATTTTCAAAGAAGCAAATTCAAGATGGCAAGATTGGTCAATTGGTAAATGGAACTGGAAAGTTCACAATAGGAAAATCGCAATCATTTGTTTACCACAAAGTGTCGTTAACTTGCCCTCACGTGTTTAGCAATGTCTTCTCTCATACTGAAATGAACTTCCCAGGTCAACCCTTATTTTATTAAAATGTATTTGTTCAAATATGTTATTAAAACTAATGTTCTCTTCATTCAGTCATAGATGAAGTTGGCAGATTTTGACCATACTGTTTATGTCCTTAGGTTTTCTAGCCCCAAAAAGACTTTTAAATTATTTGGTTTTCCAATCTTTTGATCACTAGCATGAACATACCTGGTGACGTTTATTCCAGAAACGCGTCATACTTACTAAATGAGATATCTACGTTTTTCTTCTATTAGGAGCATGTCTGATGAAGGTTATTCCAGAAACGCGTCATACTCACTAAATGAGATATCTACGTTGTTCTTCTATTAGGAGCATGTCTGATGAAGGTTATTCCAGAAACGCGTCATACTCACTAAATGAGATATCTACGTGTTTCTTCTATTAGGAGCATGTCTGATGAAGGTTATTCCAGAAACGCGTCATACTCACTAAATGAGATATCTACGTTGTTCTTCTATTAGGAGCATGTCTGATGAAGGTTATTCCAGAAACGCGTCATACTTACTAAATGAGATATCTACGTTTTTCTTCTATTAGGAGCATGTCTGATGAAGGTTATTCCAGAAACGCGTCATACTTACTAAATGAGATATCTACATTTTCCTTTTATATTGGGAGCATGTCTGATGTAGGTTATTCCAGAAACGCGTCATACTCACTAAATGAGATAACTGCGTTTTTCTTCTATTAGGAGCATGTCTGATGAAGGTTATTCCAGAAACGCGTCATACTCACTAAATGAGATATCTACGTTTTTCTTCTATTAGTAGCATGTCTGGTGAAGGTTATTTCAGAAACCCGTCATACTCACTAAATGAGATATCTACGTTTGTCTTCTATTAGGAGCATGTCTGGTGAAGGTTATTTCAGAAACGCGTCATACTTACTAAATGAGATATCTACGTTTTTCTTCTATTAGGAGCATGTCTGATGAAGGTTATTCCAGAAACGCGTCATACTCACTAAATGAGATATCTACGTTGTTCTTCTATTAGGAGCATGTCTGATGAAGGTTATTCCAGAAACGCGTCATACTTACTAAATGAGATATCTACGTTTTTCTTCTAGTAGGAGCATGTCTGATGAAGGTTATTCCAGAAACGCGTCATACTTACTAAATGAGATATCTACATTTTCCTTTTATATTGGGAGCATGTCTGATGTAGGTTATTCCAGAAACGCGTCATACTCACTAAATGAGATAACTGCGTTTTTCTTCTATTAGGAGCATGTCTGATGAAGGTTATTTCAGAAACGCGTCATACTCACTAAATGAGATATCTACGTTTGTCTTCTATTAGGAGCATGTCTGGTGAAGGTTATTTCAGAAACGCGTCATACTCACTAAATGAGATATCTACGTTTGTCTTCTATTAGGAGCATGTCTGGTGAAGGTTATTTCAGAAACGCGTCATACTTACTAAATGAGATATCTACGTTTTTCTTCTATTAGGAGCATGTCTGATGAAGGTTATTCCAGAAACGCGTCATACTTACTAAATGAGATATCTACGTTTTTCTTCTATTAGGAGCATGTCTGATGAAGGTTATTCCAGAAACGCGTCATACTTACTAAATGAGATATCTACATTTTCCTTTTATATTGGGAGCATGTCTGATGTAGGTTATTCCAGAAACGCGTCATACTCACTAAATGAGATAACTGCGTTTTTCTTCTATTAGGAGCATGTCTGATGAAGGTTATTCCAGAAACGCGTCATACTCACTAAATGAGATATCTACGTTTGTCTTCTATTAGGAGCATGTCTGGTGAAGGTTATTTCAGAAACCCGTCATACTCACTAAATGAGATATCTACGTTTGTCTTCTATTAGGAGCATGTCTGGTGAAGGTTATTTCAGAAACGCGTCATACTTACTAAATGAGATATCTACGTTTTCCTTCTATTAGGAGCATGTCTGATGAAGGTTATTCCAGAAACGCGTCATACTTACTAAATGAGATATCTACGTTTTTCTTCTATTAGGAGCATGTCTGATGAAGGTTATTTCAGAAACCCGTCATACTTACTAAATTAGATATCTACGTCTTTACTATTGTCATTATCAGTACACGTGACATGTTCTTGACCGTAATAACGTCATTATATGATTCATGAATGTAAAAAAATGATTTATATTAGAACACATGTAATAAATCAGACATACGTACATGTGTTTATACATTTGACCTATAATATTAATGATTGTGAAGTTTATTCCCCCAATAAACACTTTGTAGTTCTTTCAGTTGAAAAGTGACAAAATCAGTTATTTATAATAGATATAACGGTGTGAGTATATCTTCAATAACGCACAATTATAAATACGTTTTTCATTTGATGATGAAACGACATCATGGAGAACTACCCTTCATTTTGATGTTTTTGACTATATTCTTTCCGTCCATTTCATCATTTTACACAACGCCTGGCATGTATGATACGAACAACTTTGGGATGCAAACGACTACCACAGGTTTGACCTTTTATATTATTTATTTATTTATTTATTTATTTATTTATTTATTTATTTATTTATTTATTTATTTATTTATTTATTTATTTTGTGTAATATTCATATTTGTGGTATATTGACTTTTAGGCCTCAGAAGCGTGCCATGCGCACTAAATTAAGGGTTTGACATTTTATATTATTTATTTTTTGAGTGTGTAATATTCATATTTGTGGTCTTTTGACTTTGAGAGTTCAGAAACGCGTCGTGCGCACTCAAGATTCCAAAATATGTAATAAAAACGTAGATATCAAATTTAGTGCGCGCGACGTGTTTATGCAATAACCTTCATCAGGTACGCTGATAAAAATATTCGAAAGCCAAATAAAATGCATTTGTATGTACATGTATATTAAACGTTAAGAGACTTTTGCAGAATAAGAATGTTATGTTTATTCAATATACCGGTTGCATACTGATCTTTTAAGCTTAAATTCTATTTAATAATACAGTAAGAATGGCGTGATCTGTTGCTGAAGTATTAATGGTAGTACAGGGTGAATGTCAAAATCTCCTAAATATAAAATAACTTTGAATAAATTAATTTTAGAGTCACATGTCAATTTATACGTGTTTTGATTGTTTTAAAAAGTTGAGGTTATTTGTCAATGAACGGAATCTAAAAATAGACGTCGCGTGCCGTTGTCATCGGGTGATATTCTTTAAATGAGGCACCTTTGGGGTTATTTAAATTCATTTCCGATTATTTGCATTATTTTGAAAAAATTAATATATTTTTCAATATCATAGCAAAAAAAGTTTGAATTAAGTTATAAGAATTGATCGAAATTATTTGTTCGGTTCATTCGAAATAACATCAATCAGGTTGTACACACCGTGTAACCCGCTAGAGGTTATTTCTTCATGAACCGAACAAAAATTGCGATCAATCCTTAAATGTATGTACATGTACCATGCACTATGGCTCTTCACAACTATGGAAACCATGACAATGATCAGAATTGTGATTTCACAGAACGTGTCCAATAATACTCCAAATCAGAAACTCCCATATTATTTATTTATCATTTTCATTACAGTTTTGATGTTTTACCAGTGCTAAGTAGCTTTTAATATTTTAGAACACAATGACACATAATGAAGGAGGGGTACTGGTAGTACGTCATTTAATAGATTTTGTTTGTTTGTTTGATGGTGATTGGTTGAGGAAACCGAAGGACCCGGAGAAATTCACTGACCTTCATATAATAGAAGAACAATGCAATGACTTGTATCACATCAATAAAACAGAACTAAATAATATAATTATGCAAATAAAATAAAATGGGAAACTTTCTTTTATTTTGTTGATTTAAAAAATCATTTCATTTAGTTATTCACATGTGCTTTATAAATTTAAAATATATAAATATACCAATCTCTATTTAATGTGCAAGAATAAATTATTTTTTAATTTGCATAAATAGCTAATATTACAACCTTTTTAGTTTTAATAACTAATGTCAAAATTCTTTATTTGTAGCAGCAACAACAAAAAAGGAATTATGTGCTCCTGTCAACAGTACCATCTGTGGACAATACGGCTTTAACCACACAGCTAATCCATTTAGAAACTACCCCGGCCAAACAACTGCTGAACAAGCTGAGTCAGTATTAGGATCTATGCTCAGTCAGATAAACTGTATGATACCACGGGCCAGTTCTGAGGCTATAGCATGTGCTATGTATATACCTTTTTGTTTACCATCCGGTAATCTTTTACCTCCTTGTTCGGAGGACTGTGAAGGTATGTTATTAGGGATTCTGATTAAAACAATGAAGATAGTTAAGAGGAATTTGAAGATACCAAAAGGGATAATCAGAATCCGCAAATCGAAGAAGGACAAACAATACAATGGCCAAAAGAAAAAGGACAAAATGACAAACACCGATCTACAAAACATACACATAAAACTAAAGATCGAGTAACACGGACTTCACAAAAACCTGGGGGTGAACTCAGGTGCTCCAGAAGGGTAGGCAGTCCTGCTCCACTACTTTTGTATACATGTACATGCCATTTGAATCAAATTACATTACAAACTATTTGTTTAATTTTATTATACGACCATAAAAAAAATGTTATGGGTCTATCGTCGTCGTGGTCATCCGTCTGTAAACAAGATGGTTTCCCTGCGGTCTATCGTCGTCGTGGTCATCCGTCTGTAAACAAGATGGTTTCCCTGCGACAACTTTTGCTCTATTGCACCGATCATTCTGAATTTTTAATACAAAGCTCCTTGACACAGCATAAAGGTTAGGATTGATCTGGGATATTATATAACCCTGTATGTGTCCAAACACGAGGAAATAAGGTGCAAAAATTATTGTTTCTGTTTTTATTACATGGAGATTTAATTTTTTATCCGATTTTGGTTAGGTTCTTTTAATAAATTCCTTATTAATTTTGGTATCTATGTTTTTACTACGAAACCCCTTTCATACAAATGCATAGCATTATTATATACTACAACCAATCCAATTTCAATGGAATTTTGTTTTTTGTCAAATACTCATCTTTGAAGTCAATAAGAAAATAAGGTATTTTGTGGAAAACGGACTAAATGAGTTCTCATTTTCCGAAATTTTGCCTATTTGGAATATATGCACAATTTATAATTGCATTTAATTTAGACATGCTTAATGCGTTTTATTTTTCTTCCATATGATTGTGACAATGGGTTCACGTAATATCCTGGTAGATTTCCTCTATCAGTTATGTTTTTCGAGTAAGCCTGTTGCAGGAGGAAGCCCTTGTCGTCTTGTAGCGTTCGTATTATGCTAGGCTCGGTGTAGCCTTTTGTTATCATGGAATTGTATTAAACATTATTGTTATCGCATCCTCTAACTAAACAGTGTGCTTTCAAACAGAAGTGACAAAAAACAAGAAAAAAAAACAAGATATCACCAGGGTTGTGTGTATACTGTATGTGAGTGAGATCGAGTGTTGCGTTGGTTTCAGAGCATATTATAATTTGATTCAAAATTAAAAGCGGTATCAATTGGGAGGTTAGGAAGTATGTCCGGTTGTTGTACATAGACATATACTTTGTATGGCTATTTTAAACTGTAGTCTTTTAGCGATACACTAACATCTAACAGCATCCCATGGGTCATGTCAGGGTTTATATTTCTAATCAGCGATGGGCTTACTAATATTAAAACCAAGTACACGATGAGAGCTGTTGTTCGATTGGTGAATATAATCATTAACTGTCTTGCGAATGAATGGACGGTCAAAGATGAATGAAAGATTAACTGACATTTCCCCTTACAGATTGATTGATTGATTGATTGATTGATTGATTGATTGATTGATGTTTAACTCCAACATTAGCAGTATTTCAGCTATATCGTGACACTTAACAGGATGCCATTAGATGTTAGTATACCACCAAAATTAAAAAGTTACAACAAAGATCTAATTCTATTAGAATGCCTAGACCTGGATATGATTTGTCTTCAGAAGAGTTTGAAGATACCAAATGGGTAATCAAAATCTGTAAATCGAAGAAGGACAGACAACACAATGACCAAACGAAAAAAGGATAAAGGGACAAACAACGATCTACAAAACATACACATACATAAAGCTTAAGAACCCTGCTAAAAACCGGGGGTGAACTCAGTTGCTCCGGAAGGGTAGGCAGTTCCTGCTCCAATAATGACATCCGTCATGTTAATCTAGTTACAAACCCGTTGATATGTCATGAATGAGGAAAGGACCGGGAAGTGTTGAGCATGGTATGAGCAAAACACGGAGGCATTAAGACATATTTACACAGATTTCATGCGGAATTTCCAGAAATACTGTAATATACAAGACATTTTGCTATTGTAAAATACCCACATTCTAAAAATCACATTTCAGAACCAGAACCATCTTTATTTAATTTTGTATTAATATAAATAGCCGAGAAATTCGTTGGTGATAATTTTTATACACGATATATTTTTGTTTGTTTCAGAAGTTATAAATACCTGTAGGATATTTGATATACCAGGTTATGCTGATGCTCTCGGAATATGTACAATATTTCCGTCGCGGACGAGTAAAAAGTGTTTTTCTCTTAAAAAGTGAAATTTATTGTTCTGTATTATTCTCGACCTAATACAAACGCAAAACTATTTGTGTTGTAACTTGTTTGTGATGCATATAGCCTATAGAGTTAGTGAGGTACCAATCTAATTAAAATAGCTGTCTGCTGTCTTTTTTTTTTATTGGAGGGATACACTAACCGTGGCGCCAAAAAAATACAACCAGCATCTAATTTTAATTAGATTGGTAAGGTACCGATTTTAAAAGAAAACATTATATGTGTTTGCTATGCGAAGTGATTTCCTCTCTAGTTGTGTATATAGCTTCTAATTACCCCTTTAGATATTTCCAAACTATTCTTGATTGTGTTTGTGCGCTGTGTAAGTGGTGTATGGGTCTTTAACCTCCAATTTTAACCAGTATTTCTGCAGCAATGAGTCCTTCGAAAAATGGATTCCCTCCATCTTTAAGGGCATGTATTTTAGATAGTTGTTTTAAAGGCCATTTACACAATCAAAGTTTTCGTCAAAAACTTGTTCAAAGTTTTTTGACGGAAAATTTGCTCAAAGAAAACTTTGTCAAAGTTATCCCGTTTATACGATCAAAGTTTGGTCAAAGTTTCTTTTATCCCAAGTTACCTTTCGGATGTAAATTCAAAAACAAACAAAATGGCTGAATTAGATCTAGATTCCGAAAAAATGTTTTGAATGGTCAATTCCCATCAAAGTTTTTAATGCAGGTTTACACGATCAAAGAACTTTGACCAAGTTTATGATGGAAAACTTTGATCGTGTAAACGGGCCTTTAGACTTTTGAGACTGCTCTCAGGTCTTTGTTTTAGACTTTTGAGACTGCTCTCAGGTCTTTGCTTTAGACTTTTGATATTGCTCTCCGGTCTCTGTTTTAGGCTTTTGAGACTGCTCTCCTGTCTTTGTTTTAGACTTTTGAGACTGCTCTCAGGTCTTTGTTTCAAGACTTTTGAGACTGCTGTCCGGTCTTTGTTTTAGACTTTTGAAACTGCCCTCCGGTCTTTGACCACTTCCTTTTAAAAAACTATTGCAGATGACAGAGTCCCTAACTGAATATACAGTGGACTATATTGTTCTGAATTAATTTGTAAATATCTATGTGGCCTGTGATATCCTCATTTGGCTCTTGGATTTCTGATCGACACAAAAAAAAACATAAGGTACAATGTTCCAGCCAAGTTTGCAGTCAAATGGTTTCAAGAGGTCCAGTGGATTGAGAAACAGATTGAAATATGAAATATTAATGGAGGCAGATGGCAACAGACATACAATGAAGACAATATCTTATTTTCATTTGTGTCTGTCTCAATATTTACTATGAATCGATTGTATTGCCATCAATCTGTTTATCTTCTTCAAATGCAAACCACCTCAAGTGCGGTTATGGTAAGGGTGCTCACCTCAAGTGCAGTTATGGTAAGGGTGCTCAACTCAAGTGCGGTTATGGTAAGGGTGCTCACCTCAAGTGCGGTTATGGTAAGGGTGCTCACCTCAAGTGCGGTTATGGGTTTGAACCCTGGCTTGGTCAAACCAAAGACTATAAAATTGGTATTTGTTGCTTCTCGCTAAGCACACAGCACTAAGGAGAAAGACTGGTTGGCTCAGAAACAGGATAATGTGGCTGAGTGGCACAACATGTCTATCTGCGGACTGTTCTTTCAGTGAGCTAGCAATATAAAAATCCAACTAAGCTTGTTGGTCTAGTACAAAGCAGACTTTATCATCATCATCATTACATCAAAATACAACTTGTTCTTGCCATGATATCCCTGAAAAAATTGCTCATTTGGTGTTGAAGACAACAATCACTTTTCAAAGGTACAAAGAATAATATTGTATGCACCTGTGTATAACAATCATTTTTAAATTCTCTGAAAAAAAAAAGATAAATAAGAAAGAAAAAATTAGTTTTCAAAATAAAAATTTATTCAACAAATAAATATGATCTGAATACAGATTTGGATCAGCTGTAAGCAAGTTCTGATCACTGTCAGAGAAATGCTTGCAGGTAATATAGTGTATAAATATTCAAAAAATTATTTTGTTTCGTATGTATGGATTACGAATATTCAAGTTCAGACTTCTGCCTGAGAAATGCAACATCGTGTAAAAAATTTAAAAAATCAAAAAACATATTTTCTGCCTAGAACAGAAGTTCAGACTTCTGCCTGAGAAATATAACATCATGTAAAAATCAAAAAATTAAATAAACATGTTTTCTGCTTTGAACATCCATTCATTCATTACAGGTTGAGATTACTGTTTAATAAAATTCATGTATGCAAAATATATCAGAGCAAAAAAAAATCAAATTACATGTAATACCCATTAGCCTAAAAATCAATATTTATTAGCCTAAATAATCAATACCTATAAGCAAAAAAAAAAATCAATAGTATATTTTGCAATCCCTCATATATAATTTGACCCAGAGGGTTATCTGTGTTTGTCTATTTTTTAAAAGTTGTATAATTAAAACCAGGGGCTCACTTGTGTTTGACTCATTCAGTTGTATAATTAAAACCAGTGGCTCACTTGTGTTCGACTCATACAGTTGTATAATTAAAACCAGAGGCCCACTTGAGTCTGTATTGCTCAGTTTAATTAACAAATGATTTATCAAAATTTAGCATATTTGCCTGGTTGGCACTGAAAAAAGATACACAGGGTTCGACATTAATGGTTGTCTGATTGCCCGGGGCAAGAGAAATACGTCTTCGGGCAAGTGAAAACGGCACCCAACTTGTCCAATCGGGCCAGTGAAAATGATTCTGTGATATGTTCAATTCCTGAAGAGCAAAATGATTAATATTGAATTATTCAGTGTTGGAAGTCGCGGCGATTTTTACCTAAACATCGCATTGTATGCATCGTGTATTTTACACCATTTTGTTTTATTTTATTGACTACGGAATTCCCCTTCTCAAATAAAGATCGTGTTATTTATATTAGCCGATCGTGAATACCTAATTAGACAACGGCGCTGCATCAACATCGTATTTATTTTCGCCGGCCAATGAAAAGCTAGAGTTATTTGCGGTATTCTAATTTTAGAAAATTATCCCCTATGTGTATTGCCTTTGCGATCAAAATATTGAAAGCGTGATAGATTACTGGAATAAAAATTCAAACAAACTATACAGTCGTTGTCAGTCTATGATAAGGAACAATTATACTTAAATTTTCTAACAAAAATATTTCAGAAATCCTCATCAATCACCCGTATTTATAAAACTGTCATATTCCTGCAAATTGATAGGTACGTAATTATATAGCCAAATGATGCACTAACACTATGCCCACATCATAAGGTGTAAATAATTAATGTGAGGGGTTATTCTACTCTATGAACAATCATTGTATATTGCAGAGTTCTGCACTACATGCATATAGGGCACTTAAGAATTCAGGCTAGTAGTTTACAGTTTCTGGCAAGTAAAATCAATATGGCACTTGCCCAAATGGACAAGTTGGTCAAAAAGTTAATGTTGAAGTTTAAAAATAACTCATTATTGCCTAATTTAGACCTTTATGGCTTAAAACTATATGAAAAAGCACTCATTTTATACAGAGACTTATGTTGTTGGGTGCAATTTTTAAAAGAAAAATGAAAGCTTTGTTTAATTTAACCCAATAGTTCATTGGAAGGAGGCACAGTTTCTGGATACATGAATTCTAATAAGATAGGCAACATATAGTTTTAGTGGAGAAAATTGATTGATTGATTGATTTTATTGTGCTTAACGCCACTTTCAACAATATTTCAGCTATATCATGGCAACCAGTTTTAGTGGTGGAGGAAGCCAGTCCCCGTAGAGAACCACCGACCATGTGCAAGCAACTGGTAAACTTTATCACTTGCGGTTGCGAGTCGAGTGCACCCTTTTTTGTAATTTACAAAACCGGGCACGAACCCACGCTGTATTGGTGATAGGCTTATATGAGTTGTAACTCATTGAGCCACCCAGGCCCCGAGAAAATTGAAATGTTAAAATGGACAGATGAAGGGCCAGACGACAGAAACCATATAATACTGAATGCTAACTCATATGACACACATGAAATATCTCTAAATAGTTTACTACATAGGGATTTACAATATATAATAAACTTTCTCTAGACTAGATTTCTATTGAAACCATGTCTCCATCACCTAGTAAGTTAAAAAAAAATACTAGCCAAAAAGAGGTTATTATACTATACAGTGTATAAAGTCAAATTAAATGTAATTTCAGTCAATTTTAGCTATAGCTAAGAACAGATCATCTTTGAGCAAATAAACAGTAAAACATATAAATCTACTTAAAATAAAGCTACAGCTTAAATGTGTTCAATTCTAGCTAGGTTGAAAGGAGTAATAATAGCTTAAATTGTGTAATCTGTAAAATTTGGAAAATTAAGACAATTTTACAGAAAAATCTACATCTTTTTTATTGTATAAAAGATTTAGAAGGATAAGAAGAGTTTAAAAGCCTTTTTTTCTATTTTCATTTTTACATGTGACATTCAATCAATTCTTACAAGAGATCTTCCACTTATTTCAATTTTTTAAATTGTCTACAAGTCAATCTCTGTTTTAACAATTGTATGTTTATTTTCATTTTGGCATTTCAATGCACTTTCTTTTTATATTATTCAACTACTAATAGGGTAAATATTCTATTTAATAAGTTGTTTGTTGCAAGGGGGACAATAATATTTTATACTGAAAAACTTTACAGGAACCTTGTATTATTTTTAAGGTGATATTTGACATCAATATGACACAAAGTTAAAAAAAAAAAAAAAAAATATTAATATGACACTGAGCAATACATATCATGTCTTCAATGTAGATAGTTTCAATAACGAGACAGTTTTATGAAAGCAAATATTTTCCTTTAAATTTCAGTCAGATTCAGTGAAGAAAAATGCTTTCTTTTAAATTAAAAAACTTATTCTTTGAAATGGCATTGTTGGTAATCCACAGGTGATCACGCTCCGATAGTCTCTACTCGAAACCCACAAGTCAACTGACATATAATTGTAAAACATTTGAATAAATTCTGTCCCACTGTTCTACAGCCAATCAAATGATAGGTGTTTAAAACAAAAGGATTTTCTTGCAAATTTAAAATGTCAAGAGGAGAAAAATGGGTCGCAATTACCCATGAGTTATTGAAAGTGAAATGCTATATTGATTGACTAGTCAAGATCATACATATCTTGTCTGATGCTAAATCAAAAATCTGCTATGATCTTGTGGGCAAATATCACAATTAAATATAAAGAATTATTTCTTTTGCTTAACACCACAAATAAGACAATAATTTACCTATAAGTAATACATTGTATTGTTTACCTTGTAGTACGATTTACATTATATTAAATGACATATTAATAATTGTTAATGTAGCTTTAGGTTGTCAATGTACATTTTACCACACAAGTCAACGCAATGACCCATTTATTTGAAATTCATAAAAAATGTTATTTGTAGACTATATCTATTTTGAAAGCCATAACCATGTTAAATATAGACTATAACTATAGTTTGTTTTTTGTACATCTAAAAATGACATACAGAGTTTTCCATTAAAAATATTTGAACAGGTCAAATTTGAATTCTAACAGGCCAAGTTCTATGCCTGACGAAGGCATGCATTGTGTGATCCCTGTCTGGGGGGGGGGGGGCACCCCATAAAATTTTGAAAATTTAGATGCAAAATGGTGCAATCTAGACTACATTTCCAAGAAACGTACAAGAGATACCGAAAATACAGCCATTCAAAATTGTTGTTACATCTATTTATCGGTAAAACATAGACAATGAAGTAAATCGGCTGCTGTTTAACTTTGACGGTTACCGAGAACGAAGCAGAAATAGTTATTATTTCTTATTCATTTTTCTCTCTCTCTCTCTCTTTTATTTTATTTTTATTTTTGCCATTTGAACCCGACAGAAAATCGTTTGAAACGGTCAATTTGGCTGGCAGCCGATTCTTAGGGAAAATACTGACATACTATAAATAATTATCAATATATTATAAACTCTACCATAAATTTCACACGTTTTTGGTACATGACAATAAATTTAAAAAAAATGTGAACACCAACTATTTTTAACTGGTAAAATGTATGCAGCTGAATCAACTTTGTGAACTTTTTTTGTTTCCATATATTTCTACCTTGATTTTCATGCAAGAATTGAACACAATATTTATTAATGGATACAAATTACATTTGATTTAAAATGTATATATATACAATTACTAATACATAGTTACTATCCGGTATTTTTTTTATACCAGTATTCAATAATTTTAACAATAAAAATTGTGTAACCTTGGAAACCTTTCATATACAAAAAAAATGTAAATATGCCACATCAAAATTAAGCAACAATAATAAAATTCCTGCAGAACCTAGCACACATACAAATGTACATCATCATAACTGGACAAATCATATATACATACAGTGCTCCCTCGGTCTATCGCCCCCCGTTTTATCGCCAACCTACAAAATTCTCGTCTGTCCTGATTTCCCCCATTAAAAATACCCTGTTATATTGCCAAACTCAGCTACCGCCATCCTCCACAGGTTTTCAGACACAAAAGTCGTAAAACCAATTTAAATTCCCCCGTTAGTACCGCCCACAACTACCTTTTGACACCGGTGTATTGATCGGTAATTATGGAATGTCATAACTGGTCATCGGACACGGTCATTGATCTCATAGTTTAGGGTCGGAACAGGTGATCAGTTGTTTTGATTAGAATAATTACCTGTATTTACTTTTCCAGTGATTACATTTGTACTTTTAATCCTGAGTAAAATTTGTAATTTAATTAGTTGTTATAAAAATGTCGTGCTTGAAGAGAAAGCGTAATTAATTAGACGACAAAAAAACGTGCAATTATAAGTTATGCAAAGGAAAATCCATAATTAACATAACAACAAATTGCCGATAATTTGACAATTAAATGGGATCTTCCAATAACCCCACAAATGAAGATGAACTGTTGCTGTCACATGTTTATAATGACCTTGGTGTCCCGAGCTACAAATGACGGTTCAAGAATTTGTAACATTGACAAAGATCTACCGTTATTTATTAAAAAATGCAAAAGTGTCTCCAATTTTTAAGTCAGAGGAAAAATGTCTCCCTACAAATTACAGACCTATATCCGTACTACCTGTTATATCAAAACTAATGGAAAAACATATCTCAAGACATATGTATCAGTACTTGGCAAAATACAATCTTCTACATGATGCCCAATCTGGTTTTAGATCAAATCATTCCTGTCAAACTGCTTTAATCAACATCATAGATAAATGGATAGAGGAAATGAATAATGGAAATGTCAATGTAGTTATACTCTTAGATCTAAAAAAGGCTTTTGATGTTGTTGACCATGATATCATGGCTAAAAAGCTTGAAATATATGGTTTCAATAAAAAAGCTTTTTAATTCTTATATGACAAATAGAACACAACAAGTACAAATCGGAAATGCTCTTTCTGATAAATGTCCTGTAAAATATGGAGTACCTCAAGGCTCAATACTCGGTCCATTATTGTTTATTTTATATATAAATGATCTGCCTTTAAGTATTTCAAATTGCAACACTGATATGTATGCTGATGATTCTACAATACACATTTCTGGGAAAAATATTTCAGATATACAAACCAAAGTCCAGGAAGACTTGAATAGAATTGAATTATGGTGCAAGGATAATAATATGTTTATAAATTGTAATAAAACTAAATGTATTACTGTTGGAACAAAGCAAAAACTCGCATTTCAAAATGAAGAACTATACTTGACTATTAATTCTGAACAATTACAACATTCTGCTTGTGAAAAATTACTTGGCATCAAAATTGACTCAAATCTAAATTGGAAAAACCAAATTGATCAAGTCTGTTCTAAAATATCATCAAAAATCTACCTTCTTTCAAAAATTAAGAAATATTTAAACCTTGAATCAAGGCAACTTTTTTATTCAGGTTACATTTTGCCTTTAATTGATTATTGCTGTGTTGTTTGGGGAAATTGTTCAAATGAGGGACTTAATCGTATTCTTAAATTGCAAAAAAGAACAGCAAGATTGATATTAGATCAAGATCCCATAGCACCATCTGAACCTCTATTTAAACAACTAGGATGGATGAGTATTGAACAAAGAATCTAATATCATAAATATCTTCTTGTTTCAAAATGTCTAAAGAATGAAGCACCTATATATTTAAAAAATAAAATCCAGTACTTGTCTGATAGAAATCCGTACTCTCTCCGAAATGTTGTAAGTGAAAAATTACATATCCCAAAGGCAAAAACTGAACTTTTTAAGAAAACTTTTACATACTCTGGACCAAAGCTATGGAATGAACTTCCATTTTTGATACGGCAAGCTTCTTCTCATAATGCATTTAAGACAAAAGTTAAAAGTCTCATTTTAAATGATGATGTACCTTAATTTACCATTAAATGTTTACTAAATCTTTTGTGTATACTTATTACAATGTATTGTGTAACTTTATATTGTGTACTTTACAATGCATGTTTAAATATGTCAATGAGGGCCTCAGGGAAGATTAGTTGTTAACTAACTGTGTAACCCTCTATAAATAAAGAATTTATTATTATTATTATCTGCAAACTGTACTGGACATTTCCGATGTGAATATAATTATTCTAATTTATTTATTTATTAAACATGTATTATTTATACTTATGTATTTGTACAAGTGCAAAATGCATGTCAGTCGAGTTGAAAGTTTATCTTTTCATATGATCACATAACTTCCGGTTTTCAATGTCCCTCAGTTTATCGCCAAACTACCGACTGCACAGAAGGTGGCAGTTTAACGAGGGAGCACTGTACATACATGATTGGTGTAAATTATTAAAATTGGTTTTCTGTTTAGTTCAATTGGATTTTAGGAAAAAGAGCAATGTAATGTTTTAAGACGGTATTCTATGTAGTTAAACTGATTCATACATTTTGACAAGAACTTACAAGACTTTCCAGGCCCTATTAGCTTAGGTATCGATCATTTTTTCTTATCTTATTGGGGGGGGGGGGGGGGGGTTAGAAAAGAATTAAGTTGTCTCCTAAATATCTAATGCTTCAAAGCCCCAAATGAAATGCTTTAATTTAAAAACATACTCAAACTTTTTGTATTTCATGAATGCAACCGGAGAAGAAACCTGGGTTTTACAAGACGGGAAACATGTATTCTATATCATGGATTACCATTACATCTCTAAGATGATGCTGGTGTATCACGAAAGGACAAATTATATTTGAATCATTTATATATATATGTTCTTTGTAAATTTTGAAGAAAAATATCTGTCTACCAAAAAAATCCCACCATTGCTATTTAGGTTGGTTTGGTTTATGGTGTTTAACGCCACTTTAAACAATATTTCAGTTATATCGTGGCAGTCAGTTTTATTGGTGGAGAAAACCCAAGTGCCCGGAGAAAACCACCGACCTGTCGCAAGTCACTGACAAATTTTATCACATAATGTTGTATCAGGTACACCTCGCCATGAACAGGGTTGGAACTCACAACTTTAGTGACGATAGGCACTGATTGCACAGGTAGCTGAAAATCCACCTACAATACGATCATGATGGCAAGACACTGCATGTAAAATAGACTGTCCAGTTATATGACTTTGATTTGTAAGCATATTAACAATTATCGGTATTTAACAAACAATAAACAATAAATGTATATAAAGGAAAGACTAGTATATACAGGTCATAACAAGTACAAATCACTGTTTGTGACCTGTTAAAAATTAATAAAAAAATAAACAAATAAATAACAATCTTGATTGACAAACAAAAAGGTACAGTACAGTCAGACATTGTGTGATAAATCACTGTAATAGACATATCACTCATCTTAGTGATTTGGATATATCTTTTGTTCTATTAAATATATCTTCAAAATTTCTTTTACTTTTTAGAGCGTTACTTACTATCACTCAAAAGTCATATCAAAATAAGTAAATAAATTTAACAGACCAAAAGATATATCAGTATCACTAAAGAAGAGTGATACGTCTATCACAGTGATTTACCACACTATGCCTACGACTGTCCTCTATGGCAATATAGCACCCACACATAATATATCACACTATATACAGGCCAGCAAACTAGTACAAATCACTGTCTGCGACCTGATTGCTGGAATATTTGAAACAAAAGTTTCAAAAAATTAATTAATTTGGTATTAATTATGATGAGAACTTCATAAAAAAAAAAATTCCACCACAAGAATACATAAACACATAATGAAATAAAACATTATTCTTTTGTTTTCACTTCTCTGAATAATACATGTTATCAAAGTATTTTCCCACTGGATAATCTTAAGAATATGCCAGTGTAAACAGTGATTCAGCTAGGCACTGGTCTCAGGACATTTGCCCATCTAAATCTCAAAGAACTTTATAAAAATTAGTTTAATTATTAATGAATGTCCTGAAGAAATTTTGATAAAACTGGCAATTGTCCTGATAATTTCAAAGTCTAGCTGAAACACTGGTAAATATCTCTTCTTTTATGTGACCAGGATTTACCATTATTCTATGAAACTTTTGAGTACAAGTTTTGTTTTCATACTCCAAAATCGTCCAATCAGAGTACTGTAAAATATTGGATACAGTGTTCTGATTGGTCATTTTTTGAGCATGCGTAGCTAAAAAAAAAAAAAAAAAAAAAAAAAAAAAAAAATTAATGCCGACCGACCGACCCTAGATTTTTTTGACATGTGACAGTAAACACACATATATTTTTTTTTTGCCTAATCATGATAATTAATACCTATACAGGGATTTCAATAAAGGCCGGCACCCGGCGATATGTCGCCGTTTCAAACGAGTGAAATCGTCGGTTCGACTGTTAGAAACTAAAATATTTTTTCATTAAATAAAAGAAATATACAATATTTATTCACTCTTTTATCTTAAAGATTTTTAAAATCCACAATTATACAAAAAACAATGCATTTCAGGATCGATAGCAATGCATTTGTCAGGGGTTATTTAATACTAGGGGAATGAAACGAATTTATCTGAATTTATCATTGATCGGTGTCAATTCTACGCTTAGCTTATTATCATTTGATGTTCAATTAAACATTTAAATGATAGAGATATTTCAATTTAAAAATCTAGAGACACATCGAAAAGATAATTATGTTATCGATGGATAACTCATGAGATACAAATGTACATAAATGGAAAAGTTTGAAGTGCCATTTTTATATGGTGTGACTTTTTACCCAAATACAGCTTCAAATTATATTATTTCTATTATTTTGAGATGTTTTATGAATAATTAATGATTTATTAGCTCCTCTATCGTTATTTTTTCCTGAATTTCAACAAAATAGTCAGTTCTTACGGACAATATCAAACAATCCTGATCTCGGTCGATTAATAATTTCCCCGTTATAGCTATATTAATTTACCTTTTCTAAAGAGAGACAACCCTTACAAAAATGAATCCCAGTTCTTGAAAAGAGGGAATAATAGTATTCTGTACCTTTGCCTTAATTGTCAAAATATGCAATTAGACAAAACTGTTTATCTTAGGAAGATGTACATCCTCCTCTTTCTTGGTTATCAGACATACCAGTTTTTGTTACCAAAGAATGGGAAATAACTAACTCGACTTCATTTATGTACAGATCAAAAAAATTTACCCATAATGTATTAAAGTTTTTCCAGTTAAATATAAATGAAGCTTTACAGAAAATGACAGACCCATAATTTTTTTTTAAATATGTTGTAAGTGGCCAGGTTTTACTTTTTTTTTTTTTTTTTTAAACAAAATAAGATAAATAAATAAAATAACTAAAAGAGTGCTGGATGAAATATATTTGTTGTATGTAAGTAACACATACCATATGAATTTTGAGTGTGTTTGGGTATATTTGTATTTGTTGGAGTGGCCATGCATGTTGGTGTATCAATGTTTATAATTCTCATATCCGGACATCCGGGTATTTAATAATTCATTCACAGCAGAAATTTTTTATTTTCTTAATTTAAAATAAATCCGTCTGATATAAATTGACGAAAATCAAACTAGATATCTGATTTAGTGTCTATAAGGACCAGAGGTGATTTTGATTAAAATATTTAACTTCTGTTGGAAGATAGCGAATAAATTAATATACATTGGAGTCTATGTAGAATCCCAAGGATTTTGCTTGGCTTCACCTCCAAATATTTTCTTCATCTCAAAATTGATAATCATTGATTGGTCAATTACATTGTGTGATGTCACTCAGAAATCGAGAATACTGATAATTATAAAATTGATCATTTTGATTACTCTTGTGACAAATTTATGAAATTTGAATTTGTTTATGAAAAATAATTCATATAGAACCTTTAACTAATACAATAAATACGATTTTATGGTGTATTTGGGTAAAGTCACACCCATTTTTATATAGGAAAACTCCCAATATCAGTATTAACGCTTTTGTTATTATTTTATTTTATGCATTTACATATATAACTAATTGGGATATTTAGACCCTTTCACAACAACTGCTAGCTGTTATTTTCCAGTGGACTGGATGAAGGGGAAACACACGCTTTCACACTGAAGGATGTCAGAAAAATCAAACAAAAATGAGCTTTTCTACTCCATTCTCGCAAGAAAATTAAAGCTCCACGGTCATCTTGAAATGGTCTTATTGCTTGCTAAAGTTTAAAAAAAAAATCATTTCTATGAAACCTTCTTTTTCATGCACTTGTAAACTACCTTAAAAATGCCTCAGAATGCACTATTTTGAATGTAAGTGAAAACATTTTTCAGGGGGGTCATACACCCCCCCCCCCCCCATTTTATCATGTAGCCGCTTCAAATATCCATTCAACCTGTTCAATACAATCTTATTGAATACCCTGCCTATATGATAATTACATAATAAAGAAAAAATTCTGAGATAAAAAAATATATTACTTAAAGAAAAAATTCTGAGATAAAAATATTAATGTTAAAATTAATGTTAAACAACGTTTTTAAACAATAACACTACAAACCTCTCACCTGAAATTATTAAACACAATAAAAAAAAAACAAAGACATATGACATTGGAAATCCAAGTCCTGCCAGTCTTGAGACAGACTCAAACTGAAAGATGTGATCGCTACATCCCTTCAAAAAGGTGGAACAAAAATAAGTTTGTACCTTAGCAATTCAATTGGTATGCGGATTTCAGATCTAAATTTTGGGAGGTTCTATATTTCAGCAGATCAGCAAAATATTTTAGCCGACAGAAGCCACTCTCCATGTTAATATTGCAAAGAGACACATTGTGTGATACGTTAGCACCGTTGTACAATATGCGAATATAAAATTGCTGAAATTTCTGTGTCGTTTTCTTATACAATTCAAAAACAATTCTTGATCCTGGTCTAGGCCATGACTTCAAGGGAATTCTTAATACATTTAACATGTAAAATAATATGTGATCATCGATGGAATACAAGAACAATTTTTCAAAAATATAATCTGCTCGACGAAAATTGTGGATTAAATTGTAAAAAATAGGATACAAATAAATATGAATAAAATCAACAAAAACAATGTCCTTTGATATTTTCTGATAGAAAATATTGAAATCCTTCAAAATATTTTCAATGATTTCTACATTTTGAGCAAAACATGAAATATTTGGATTACTGCAAATAACAGACAAAGCCTGTTGTAAAATCAACGGAGACATGTGTGTATTATCTTCCTTTGATAAGCTCGCACCAGACGACAATTTAGCTCTGAATTTCTTTTCTTCATTTAGCAATGATGGACAATCACAATTAACATTGGCAGATTTTGAATTTTCAGAACACAAATTGGTTGAAAGTGTTCTGATCTTTAGCTTGCTGAGGTGGTTATCAGACAAAAAGCCATACAGAAACGCAAGAGAACTCTTCACTATTTTGTCTTCGCCATTATTAAATGCTTTAATGTGCTTTGGTTGTAATTTGCTCTTTTCTAGATTCAAATCCTTTAAATAAACATCTCGCAGAAATTCTCCCAAAACAATCAATCTTTGAATTCCAAAGGGAGTTAACTCTTGATTACACTGCTCATCTTTCAAAAAATTTGGCAAGAAATGTCTAATAAATCTGTCGTCTCTAGATCTCTCTACTTTGTCTCTAAATGCTTTCAATTTTGGATGCAGTTCGCCTGATGTTTTAAATTTACAATCAACCTTTTCACAAAAAATTGTATTGGAATAAGACGTAGTTATCTCCCTTGAGACAGAATCAGTTGTTTCCCCTTGACTAGTAAATATGTGTACTTGTTGTAGTTCAAAGCCACTTGGTACAAAACCTGAAAATTAGTAAAAATATGATGTACATGTATGCATGTGAAAAATTTGCATAATAGTAGCTGAAACTGGATTTCAAATGAAGCAAAATAGCAATGGGTATTTATAATTTACATTATCTGAATATCCAGCCAGTGTTTCACAAGGTAAATTGAAGTTGAATGGATATTCGGACTAGTAAAGGAGTACAAATTACTGGACCCAGCATCAAGTTTACAGGACATTCACATACTCCACAGAGGAGGTGTTCATATTTCTACTGGCCATTTGGTCCAGTAAAGAATAACCTTTTATTGGACCAAACCAATTTTTACTGGACATTGCCACATGTCCGACAGACCTTGGGAATGACTGCATCCAGTTAAATCTGACTAAATCATAATGCCTGGCAGATACAAATATTGTGATGTTTATGACAACTAATTAGCTCAGAAGGCGGAACCTGTATCTCTCACCAGAAAAGTTTCCCTGCGATCATCCACTGATTCAAGTACCACTAAATATCAGGTTTCTGGGGATTAGATTTTTAAAGATTAGTTTGTTCCTTTATGACTGAGATACAATGGGGGGATACTGCCCCGTAGGGTTATGGTGATTAACGCAACTTTCAACAATTTTTCAGTTATATCGTGGCAGTCAGTTTTATTGGTTGAGGAAACCGGAGTACCCGCAAAAAACCACTGAGCTGCCGCTAGTCACTTACAAACTTTATCACATAATGCTGTATCGAGTACACCTTGCCTGAGCAGGATTCGAACTCGGATCTTTAGTGGTGATAGGCACCGATTGCATTGGTAGTTAGAAATCCAACTGCCTTATGATCACGTCCACCTGTTGAGATACAGTGAGTGAATGATTATTGCTCAACACCTAGTGAGAAATTTTTTAGCCATGTCGTGGCGAGAAGAAGATACATTTTGATGAGATGTTATGATATACATTTTGTACTTGACCAACACACTGAGTTGGATTTTCATAGTGCTAACTCACTGACACATTAGTTAGAGGGTAGGCTGTCACTCCACCCAAACACATTATTCTGAGCCAACCAGTCGTTGCTCTTACTCCTTATTGCTGCATGCTTAGCGGAAAGGTAACAAATACCAATTTAATAGTCTTTGGCTTGACCCGACCGGGGCTCAAACCTACGATCTACAACACTCGAGGCAAGCATTCTAACCATTACACCACTGATGCAGTTAAATACTTAATACAACATTCTCTATTTTATTTATTGGGTAAAGATAAAAATGAATACTTCCCCTTTTTAATTCAAGACAAGATAAGACAATTGTACAAGTGTTGTCTCGTGGCTTTTACAAATAAAAAAAAACAAAACTGAATTGCTTAAAAAAGTGTTCAAAGAGAGATAACTCAATTTTTATCTCTAACAAAAAGGTGGAAAAAAATCAAACTAAAATTAGGGTTTCAACTGAGTTTGCATTGGTCCCTTGGTGATAAGTGCACTGTATGTATTCAATAAAGTTTGTAGTTCTTGAGAAATTATTTAGCTTTCCAATCTTTTCATTATGAGCATACCTCAGTCTGCGCAAAAAACCACTAGCCCTATTGTCCCAAGCCCCAGTCTAGTAAAAATTGGTTTGGGCTAGTAGTAGTAAAAATTGCATAAAATTAGCTTAATCAAACAGAAAAAAATGCTGTTTGGGCTAGTTTGTCAACTTTTTTGGGCTCAGACTGTACCTCGTGAAGGTTATTTCAGAAATGTATCATGCACACTAAATTATACAATATCTGTTTTTATGACTTACAGTACATGTAGATATTATATGATTTATAGTGATATATATATATCGGGCCTATTTAATTATCATACATCACTTGAGATCTTTTTTTCTCTCCATTTTTTCATGAAAATTTACTATATACATTGTATAAAAATTGTTCCTATTCATTTATACATTTTGTCATGGTGATATGTCTTAATCTTCACTCTTTTATCTGGTGATTGATGATCTTAGATAGAAATAAAGTTCCATTTTATCTTTTGATAAATCTGGAGAAAATTAATAATTAATTTTGACATATATGGACATAATAGGCCATTAAGTTTTGCCAGACTTTTTTCAAAAGACAAAGTAAGCATTTTTTTATGTTTGGAATAACATCCATTGTAGCTATCAAATTGAAAATGAAAATTTCTTCAACATGTTTAAAAACCAAGAATATAGGAGGGGTTTAGGAGTTGGGTGATTTTCAAAAAAATGAAGACTTTGTGTGACATAGAGGCACGGCTGGTAATCGGCACAAGCAAGAACAGTTGGTTCTGCTTAGAAATTCATGAGGATAACTTTCGGTTTTGGTGGAGGAGATTTCACGAAGACGCTTCGCAAGGTATGTACATGTCAAAAATTGAAATTTTCTTTTTTACTGCTCGAATATTGCAAAATCAGAGAATGCTATGCTGTGGCGAATGCTTTCACGATTAGAAACATGTATAGTTTATTCTTGTAAATGAAGTGTAACTCTCGCAAAATCAATCGTCCCACGAAAAACATGACGAAAATTGTGACACTCTTACATTTCTAAGTTTTTCTTGACAAAGATGCAAGTTAAATTTTCAATATTTTTTCATCATGGGAGTCTAAATGTAATCGGGGATAAATTCCGATTCGTCAGAAGTAGATTGAAGTCTAGATAAATCTACAAACTGTCAATTTTCTCGTTTTCCTGCTTGAGTAGATCGGTTCTGATAGAGCACATTGCGAATGCATGAGGAGATTTGCTAGTTTTGGTAATTGTTTTCTGCAAAATTGATAAATTGCCACTTTTAAACACAAAACTGATAAATACTCTAATCAAAATAAACTATTCTCTGACGGCCACTTTCAGGAGATGCCAGGATTCAAGGGAAAGAGGAAAAAGGGACTGACATCGACTCTTTATAAAAAACATTTCGATATAGATTTCCTGTATCACCGCCAAGGAAGCGAACAAAAACAAGTAGCAGTACACCAAATTTAAAATCCCCACCAATCAGGACACAAAGTTTATTAAAAAAATCTCTTTCAATTTCAAAATATTTATATCCTTTCAAACGGGTTTACACATCTATTCGGTGCAACCTTTTTACTAAAAGATGACGGAAACTTCACCGCAGATCTACACAAGTTATAATATTACATGATTTCAGCACATACATAGATTTAACGTAAATAAACATTCACTTAGTGCTAGCAGTCATGAATAAATTAAACACAAGATGTCAATTAAACTGTGGACATATCCTTAAAATCGGTAAAGCGCTTTACATCTTGTAACCACTACTAACAGAGATCTTTTTTTTATTTACAAGTGTGTAAACTACATAATAGAAAAACAAACCACAAATTAATATTATTCTCAACTGTATGATATTTAATTTAGAGTGTATCATTTGTATTAGAAATTATAAAGATATGATTCACATTAAGTTTAATTATCTTACAGTGCATTTTCAATTTTTTCCAATGTAAGGGAAGTTAATCTTGTGTATCCAATACGCAATGGAAGTTGTCACAAACAACAAATGATCAATAATGACAAGTTAAATCATGGGAAACCGCAGTTACAATTATGAACTGATTTCTTAAATGAAATATTTCTATCTAGGTGGACAGCCCATGAACAATGAAATATTACTTTTATACTTTTAAAAACCCGACGGGAAGAAGGGCATCAGTTCGTGAATTTATTACCAGACAGACAAAATTTGTGATTATACAGTGAATTACATGCGTTGTACCAAAACTAGCAAATCTCCTCATGCATTCGCAATGTGCTCTATCAGAACCGATCTCCTCAAGCAGGAAAACGAGAAAATTGACAGTTTGTAGATTTATCTAAACTTCAATTTACTTCTGACGAATCGGAATTTATCCCCGATTACATTTAAACTCCTATGATGAAAAAATATTGAAAATTTAACTTGCATCTTTGTCAAGAAAAACTTAGAAATGTAAGAGTGTCACAATTTTCGTCATGTTTTTCGTGGGACGATTGATTTTGCGAGAGTTACACTTCATTTACAAGAATAAACTATACATGTTTCTAATCGTGAAAGCATTCGCCACAGCATAGCATTCTCTGATTTTGCAATATTCGAGCAGTAAAAAAGAAAATTTCAATTTTTGACATGTACATACCTTGCAAAGCGTCTTCGTGAACTCTCCTCCACCAAAACCGGAAGTTATCCTCACAAATTTCTTTGCAGAACCAACTGTTCTGCTTGTGCCGATTACCAGCCGTGAGAGGGTGAAATTTCAAATTGGTCAAATTGATATAATTTTGGTCGTAAAATAATGTCAATATGATATATTTTTCAGATTCAGTTGCTCAGTGCAATATATAAAGACAAAAAAAAAATTTCAACTTTTATTAGCAACAAAGTGTTAAAATGATAACAAATACAGACTTACTTCCTCAGAGGTATCATTTTCTTTTGGGTATGGTAAAAGACCTAAATGTACTTCCATTTGATAATGATATGAAATAGGCACATTTTGGTACCAAACTTTGTATATATCATGAGAAAACAGTTTCAGTATATCAAAAAAACACTATTTTTACTGTGTATTTTAAAAAATCTGGTAATTAAAGTTTTCATACAAGCATTAAAAATATAATCTAATGAGGTTTAATAGGTGTAAATCAATTATTTATATATGCCTAATAAATATAACAAAAGTTAAGCTAAGTTGATCATTGGTGGTATAAACTAAAGGTGACCAAATGAAAATACTGTCCATTTTTTATGTTTTGTCACACTCCTGACACATTTTTCTAAAAGATAAATACACCAAATATCAAGCTAAATGCAATCATTGTTGGTCACAATAACTTTTTTAAGTAGTAGTACATAATCTATTTTGACTGAAAAAAGGTTTCCCTTGAATTTATTTCATTTTTGCATTGTTATGATGTTATTTCAATCATATTTTATCATATTCTAAGTAATACTATCATAATTATAAAAAATGACAACTCAATTTTCAACCATTTATACATCTTTTCAAGAGTATAGTGCTTATTGAGAATTAAATAATTCCCAGAGACAATTACAAGCAGTTTTATGGAGGCTATATGCTTACAAAATAATCTATTTCTTAAATAAAATTGTCACACTCCTGACTCCCTCTCGAAAATAAACCTGTCAAGCTGAAAATAATATAACCAACTTATTCTTTCCAAACTAAAAGTTATATTTCTTACAGTTAACAGTAAGTATTAAAAGAAGATTCAAAATTATGTTTTGGCTTTTTCTAATGATTAGTGTGCTAATTATTTGCTCTTTAGGAATTTATCTCATCAAAAATGGTTAAAATGGATTTGAAATTTATTAAAACTAGTAATAGATCATCTTTTCTTAGTATAAAATGACTTGTTAGTGGTTTTCAAATTAGTTTCCCCATGTTTCACAATAATTTACTCTACAAAAAAACTTCCCAGGCCAAAAAAAAATATATGTGTGTTTACGGTCACCCGACCTACCCTAATTTTTGCTAGCGACCATATGCATTTTTACACAGAATTCGGATAACCATTTTTGTTGTTTAACCAGCAGCAATGTTTTATTTATTCAACTGCTAGCTTTTTGTCGAAATTGAGAGCAAAGAAGGTAGAAAAACTGCATAATTCGTAATTTTACCGGAATTTTCGAAAATTAAATACCGGAATCGGATTCCGGAACCGGGAACGACTATTTCCGGTTTTGTCGATAATAATAATAAAAAAAATTAATCCCGACCGACCGACCCTAGATTTTTTTGACATGTGACATGTGCCCTACTGCAATTGCAATCGACATTTAATGTTTTTATGTCAGGAGTGTGACATATTACTGTTGAATGAAAAATTATTGATAAATTTTCAAAAATGCTATATCAAAAGAATGAAAATGTTTTATGAAAGGCAAGATATATTAAACAGTGCCTGAAATGGACGGTCGCCCAGTCGCCAAATGCGACTAATATCTTATTCGGGCGACCAAAAGCTGCTCCAAATTAGGTAGTCACTGGCCCAACAAAAAACGTTTGGGCGATTGCCTAATTAGAACGTTAAAAATTGTTGTTTTTCCGAAACCCGACATAAACTGTAACGGTAGATAACTCTTCTGTTCTAGTCGAAAACAGTTTGTTACGAGCACAGCGATTGGTCCAAATACATTTTTGTAGCCAATGAATACACAGCTAATGTAATTTACTGTTCTCCCAAATTATGTATTTTTATCGAGCCAATCACGTTTCCTACACGTTTTCATGTAATACACAAGTATTCACTAAATATTAGAAAAGAAACGTGTTTTTTTTGTTTCTTTATGATTTAATTATTAAAATTGTTAAAAATCACGGACGAAGTGGAAAGTTGTGGACAATAAAGAGAATTCTGTCAACTTATAATGTTTGCGATCTGGTATCCACGATCACGGTTCGGAAATTTATTCATTCAATCTGCTGCAAAATGTACATCATACAACATGTACGAATTTCATTTTACAGAAATCAAAAACCTTTTTGTGTCAATCCTTAGGTAATCATTGAAAAACTTTTCCCCAACAACGGAGAGAAAATCGTTGACAGTAATGTCAAACTACGGAAACGATCTGGCCTGTCACCTCTTTTAAACTTTTCATAGTTCATGTGTACACTGCTACATTTTAATGACAATTAGGAGTGGTTTTCTTTTTTGGAACCAGAACTTTTGCTTACAAATTAAAAAAAACAGGAAAAGTTAACGGTTGTTTAATATATAACAGAAAATGACAGCACCGTTTGTTATTTCAACAAACTGGTGAGATATTTGTTTGGAATGAATAACCAACTGACGTTACCCCAAACTGAGAGGTTATTTTACTTTAAAATCTCTTCTTCATAGTGGATTGAAACAAGTGATGTCACTCTGGGGAGTGCAAAGGCGGCCCTTGTAGTGGCATTAGTCTACTCTTTTCCGGATGTCTTTAATGTGATCATGGCATTGATCTCCTCTTACACAAACCAGCCTTCTATTGTCCCCATTCGATGGACTAGCATCGTTTCTTAAGACCACCCTTGCCAATGGCGTCAAGGTTGTCAAAAAGGTTATAACAAGTAAATTCAGGTTTCATTAGATAGCAATATATGCATTGGGGTGTTTTCACAATTTCAGCTGCACACCTGTACCTACCAAAATTACCTTGAAGACCCTCCCCCCCTCAACCCTCGTGAGACTAGTGAAAGAATTAATTTTAATGTTATTAATAAAAATTAATTAATCTGAACTGTTTATATATTGATATCTGATGTCTTTTTTTTTTAAAAAATGTCACAAAATGATTGGGCCACCATTCTGCCATTTGGACCAGTGACTAATTTATTACTGGCCCAAAAAAAAAAAATTCGGGCCAGCCAATGGCTAGCCCTCATTTCAGGCACTGTTAAAGTGAGTATTCTGTTTATCTAAAGCAACATACATCAATTTTTCATTTAGAAAAAAATCCATATTTTGACATCTTTTAAGAAAATATAACCCTTTATCATCACTTATTATGAGAAAGGTGTCTTGCAATATACAAAAATACTATAATTATTACTTATTGTTTATATGTAATTAAATTGAAAACATTGTGGAAGTTTGTAGAAGCATGGTTTATTTTTTTATTTATTTAAAAGATATGCCTATTAAAAGTGTCACACTCCTGACATTAGTTATTTTGATTTCCTAGCTATGATATGTCATATATCAGAGCTATTTCCAACTTTTTTCTTTGATTGGGTCTGCAGCTTTTGGAAAATAAAGAAAATTGTGAACTATTAAAGCATATAACATAGTACTATACAACTAAGATACAATGTCATACTCCTGACATTTTTTGTGTCTCTCCTTATGCAAGCCCAATTTTACAACTATCATATTCATCCAGTCTAATACTACTAAATTATTATAACTAATGTTTTTTAACAACATATTTTTACTTTTCTGAACTAATTAGTCTCAACAATGAAAAACTATTAAGGTTTAATTTGACATTTGTACAATTATCCAAGTTAAATTTATTCATGTACACTAATTTAAAAAATAGAATTATTTTTTGTTGCAAAATCATAGGGTCACAAAACATCTAGATATTTGAAGTAAAATGGTACGAAATTATAGAATACCATCTTTCTTTTATATATTTTTTATTTAATTTTTGTTATCATCAAGGTAAGTTAAGGCAATTTAAAGTTTGTCACGCTAAAACGTCACACTCCTGACAAATTTGACCAGTTTTTAGAGGATAACTTTTTAACCGGAAGAGCAATCTCCATGACACTTTGCATGAAGATAACTGTTACCATTGTGCTTGTTTTAAGATATATACCTTTCTTTCATATCATTTAATATTCAAATTATTCTCTGACAATGAAAAGTCTTCATTTTTTGGAAAATCACCCAGTTATGGTTATGGTGTTTAATGGCACATTTCAACAATATTTTGAACTACTCTTTGCCATGTGGCTGCAGTTAAAATTTGAGCTAATTTTGATCACAATAAAGCAACAATAGACAAAATGACAATTAAAGAAATTTTTATTCTTAGTATCAGCCGCAATGTTGAATTCAGAGCAAAGCTGTCGGACACAATTTTGAAAGAGGGCCACCTAATGTCCATCCAAGCAAAGTCTGGTTTAATTTGGTTCAGTTATTTTAAAGGAGAAGATTTAAATATCATCTTTTATCAAAATATGCGTAATTTGCATAATTGGTATAAATCTGCTAAGAGAAAAATCTCACAAAAAAAACCGGAATATATGTTGAACTACTCATCAGTCATTGCAATGTAGCTGCAATTAAAATTTAAGCTTGTTATAAAGGGACACTCAAAGAAATTTCTAATTTTAGTGACACCTGCCATCTTACATGTATTTGGCTGAGCTGTCTGCCACAATTTGAAAGGGGATCCCTAAGGACCATCCAAACTAAGTTTGGATTGATTTTTTTTCAGTGGTTTGAGGAGTAGATTTCAATGTGAAAGCTTACGATGTACCACATGATAGACATCGACTGATATCAAAAGCCAACTCGGTCTTTGGCTAGGCGACCTAAAAACTACAATTTTCAACAAACAAAATAATTAAGTTATCAATAAATATATACTCGTACATGTACATTTTCACGTTTCCAAATACAAGTACAACAACAAATGTTAAACAACTTTAAAAGCCCATCATTGAAGCATGTCAGACGAAATTAAATTATGTTGTTTTGCTTTTAAATGGTTTAAGTTGAAATCAATAAATGTTTTAGTTTACAACATGTTAAATGAGGAAATAGCTGTTATCTTTAGTTACCAGAGGCTCTCAAGAGCCTGTATCGTTCACCTGGTTATAAAAAGAACCAATTGGTCCTATGTATAAAAATATGTCCTGCAGTGGTAGTCATCTTGGAATTACGATCAACATAAAAAAACACAAAGTTTGTAAAGGACCTTCCAATGATTGATGCACAATTTAGGTTCAATCAGTGCAATAGCTTCAGAGAAGAATATATTTCTGTATTTTCCCCATATGGTCCTGTGTTAATACTACATAGATGCCAACCCCTTTTTGGTGCAATCAGTAACAAAAAGTTGAGATGTCAGTAATTTGTGATTTTTTTCAGTAATCATAATTTTTCATAAAATTTTACCATAATCGTACTACAGACTAGGCACAAAGTGATGAGCAAATGATTTCCTTTATTTGTGACAACTAGATGTAAAATTGATGAGCAACAAAAAGAAATAAAAAGTTAAGTTTTAATACATGTACAGTATGTTCACTTACAAATGTATTCTATGTTTCAACTTACTGTCAATAGAAATGAAAATTTCCTGAAGTGGCCCTCCCTCACCCTCCCATGGAATAATTAATGTCTAATTCTGGAGTGCCTGATATGTTGTTGACTTGGCACTTTTGAACTGTTTTGTTGTATATGTGTGTTCATCCCGACCACCGTGCTGAATGGACAAGTCTTGTTTGCAATATTTGCAATAGGCATAATGTTCCCGTATTGATTTCATAAGGCAAGAGAAGAATATTCGGGACGAAATCGTTGTCCCAATTTTCTTTTCTTCGCTGCAGAAGCTTCACTTGCTCCCTCAGACATCGCGAAATTGACAAAAACGTGCTGTGTTCATTTACTAGTCGGGATCAAACAAGAAATGGATAGATCGTTTTCTACTATAGATAGTCCCGAGAATCCCTAAAGGATTAAATAATCGAAATCCCTCAAGCGCTTATCATTACACGATTTTAACATACAATGAAGCGTCTAAATGATCACAATGATATTTAAATGGGGAACGGTTTTGTGCCGGCAATAATCGGAAATCCGTAACAAGTAGACTGTTGACCGTAACACCGTAATTTTGGCCCGAAATTCGTAACAATTACGGAAAAATCGTAATGGTTGGCATCTATGATACTATGACCTGTGGTGGCAGCCATCTTGGATTTCCGATCGGCATAAAAAACAGAGGACCTTCCAATGATCATTCCTGGGCAGTTTGGTTTCAACTGTCCAAGTGGTTTCAGAGAAGAAGCGTTTTGAAAATTTTTCCATAGGGTCCAATGTTAAACTAAGTCCTGCTGTAGCTGCCATTTTGAATTTCATATCAAAACAAAAAACGTAAAGTTTGTAGAGGACCATCCAATGAACATTCATGTACAGTTTGGCTTTAATCATATTTGTAGTTTCTGAGAAGAAGGCATTTGAACATTTTCCCATAGGGTCCAATGTTAATCTATGTCCTGCGGTGGTGGCCATCTTGGATTTCCGATCGGCATAAAAAACACACACCTTGTAGAGGACCTTTCAATGATCATTCCTGGGCAGTTTGGTTTCAATTATCCAAGTGGTTTCAGAGAAGAAGCATTTTGAAACATTTTTCCCGTAGGGTCCAATGTTAAACTAAGTCCTGCCGTAGCCGCCATTTTGAATTTCATATCGGAACAAAAAACCTTAAGATTGTAGAGGACCATCCAATGAACATTCATGTACAGTTTGGCTTTAATCATATTTGTAGTTTCTGAGAAGAAGGCATTTGAACATTTTCCCATAGGGTCCAATGTTAATCTATGTCCTGTGATGGCGGCCATCTTGGATTTCCGATCGGCATAAAAAACAGTAATTTGGTAAAGGACATTCCAATGATCATTCATTTACAGTTTGGGTTCAGTCAGTTCATTAGTGTCAGAGAAGAAGATCTTTGAAATTTCAGCCAATCAGAGCACATTATTGGCCCTGGCAGCCATATTGAATATCCGACTAGAACGAAAAACAGAGACTTTGTAGAGGACCATCCAAGGAACATTCCTGCTAAGTTTGGTTCCAATCGGCCCAGTGGTTTCGGAGAAGAAGCTTGAAATGTGAAAAGTTTACAGACGACAGACGACGGACGCCAAGTGATGGCAATAGGGTCCAGGTGAACTAAAAATGTTATTTTTGCTCCCATGCAAGATATATATATTACAGAGCAAACAATAACAAAGTGGTTCATATGAACCCTGTTAAGTCTTGCTCATCTGTAGGCAGCATATCAGATTTATACTGAATACATGTACATCAGTGCCGTCTTAACGCATGGGCATGCTGGGCAGTTGCCCGGGGGGCCCCATGCTAATCTGTGTATGTTGTGTACATCATGTTTTTTAATGTTTAAACACTAATTTTGTTGGAAATACCAATACAATAGATATATGTTAAATTTTATCAACCATTTACATGATTTGATTTGATTTATTGTGTTTAATGCCACTTTCAGCAATATTTCAGCTATATCATGGCGACCAATTTTAGTGGTGGAAGAAGCCGGAGTACCCGGAGAGAACCACCGACCATGGGCAAGCAACTGATAAACGTTATTATTTGCGGCTGCGAGTCGAGTGCATCCTTTTTTGTAATTTACAAAGCCGGGAACGAACCCATAACGTATTGGTGATAGGCTTGTATGAGTTGTTAGGTAATCCAACTACCTAACTCATTGAGCCACCCGGGCCCTCTCAACCATTTACATTTTTATTCCTATGAATGGTTGTGTAGGTAGGGATCCCAGTGTACTGGTCCTACTGTACATGTACTTAAATACAGAGTTAGGTGAAGTTCACTAGAGGAAGGGGGAACCTTTGCCCAAATGTTTTTAGGTGTGTAGTTCTACTTGCTAAAATTGCTTTTATAGGTGTCCAAATTTGTGACTGTCCCTTTAATGTCCAAGTCTGTGACATTGAGTCTAACAGTTTCTGTCAATATTCTTTTGAACCAATCGGTATAACATGAAACTGATATAACCCATGTCGGCAGGATATAAACAGTAGAATAATTTTTATGTTGACTGATTAACAATTTTTCATGATACAGTCAAACCTGCCCATGCAATCACCTCTATTAAGCAGTCACCTGTATTAAAAGGGCACCTTTTTCTTGTCCTGTCGGAGAGAGTTTCATATGAATTGAAGCTTTTTTAAGAGGACCACTGTCTTATAGGGCCACTTTTTCTTTGTTCCAAAGGTGACCTCTTATTACAGGTTTAACTGTACATGTATTTATAAAAGTTGTAACACTTTTCCCTTTATATCTGGCATTATTATGCTTATTGGTAATGCATGAAACTGTAGTGATATCTGGTCATATAATACCTTGACGATTTTAATAAGGTAAAATAAAAATTGACATGTATAACCCTGGCAGGTAATTTGTCCTTATGTTTTTTCTCTGGTTTTTAATGTATTGGAAAATCACCCATTTTGTTTGGGTGATATGCCTCACATGCATATTTATGGCTGTTTTGTATATTGAATATTCATAACATTGTTCATGGCGTCGCCTGAAGTAAAAAAAAAAAAAAAAAGTAACGCCACTAACGGAAATGCAGAGTACAATAAAATGGACAATTCAAACACATAAAACTGTTGTACATGTCTGTCAAAATTGTGAACAGAAGGGCATACCAAAGAGAATGCCTATCAAATAACATTTAAATATGTGAAATGCCTGTCATATAAATATCATGAATCTAGTGGCTAGTCAATATAAGTTATGAAAAACATTTTATTTGAATTCTCTCTTTTTCTGACAGATTTAAAATACTGTTGACCAAAAAAAAAAAAACTTTTTACCTACCTACCTACCCTCTTCTGAAAAGTAGGATAGGGAGAGGGCAAACACATATATTTTTAAATGTGGCTTATGATGACTAACCTTCTAATCCTACAATGGATTTGTCTGGTTGGTGGCAGTATTCATGTGGCAGGTTATCAAAGATAGAGGCATTCAATCTAACAAGTGTTGATCTAAAATCTCTATACAGGAATCTGGGATGATGGTCGCTAGTAGAACTTACATTATGTAGTTCCCTAACATAGTTTATACACAGGAACAGAACTGAAAAACAATGAAAATAAACTATATGACATGTACAATAACAAAATATAACTACATGTAATTTTGCTAAATACGTGTGATGGTGCATTGTAGCAGTAATAAATGAACTAGACGATTATCTACTGTACAGTCAGAGACATATCACTGATCCTGGTGATTTGGATATATCTTTTGTTCTATTATCTTCAAAATTCTTTTACCTTTAGAGTGTTCCTTACTATCACTCAAAAGGCATAAGAAAGTAAATATACAGATTAAACAGAAGAAAAGATATATCAGTATCACTAAGAAGAATTATACGTCTATCACAGTGATTTATCACACTATGTCTCTGACTGTACTGTATCAGTATCACTAAGAAGAATTATACGTCTATCACAGTGATTTATCACACTTTGTCTCCGACTGTACTGTATCAGTATCACTAAGAAGAATTATATGTCTATCAGTGATTTATCACACTTTGTCTCCGACTGTACTGTATCAGTATCACTAAGAAGAATTATACGTCTATCACAGTGATTTATCACACTATGTCTCTGACTGTACTGTATCAGTATCACTAAGAAGAGTTATATGTCTATCACAGTGATTTATCACACTATGTCTCTGACTGTACTGTATCAGTATCACTAAGAAGAATTATACGTCTATCACAGTGATTTATCACACTTTGTCTCCGACTGTACTGTATCAGTATCACTAAGAAGAATTATATGTCTATCACAGTGATTTATCACACTATGTCTCTGACTGTACTGTATCAGTATCACTAAGAAGAATTATACGTCTATCACAGTGATTTATCACACTTTGTCTCCGACTGTACTGTATCAGTATCACTAAGAAGAATTATATGTCTATCACAGTGATTTATCACACTATGTCTCTGACTGTACTGTATCAGTATCACTAAGAAGAGTTATATGTCTATCACAGTGATTTATCACACTATGTCTCTGACTGTACTGTATCAGTATCACTAAGAAGAATTATACGTCTATCACAGTGATTTATCACACTTTGTCTCTGACTACTGTATCAGTATCACTAAGAAGAATTATACGTCTATCAGTGATTTATCACACTTTGTCTCCGACTGTACTGTATCAGTATCACTAAGAAGAATTATACATCTATCACAGTGATTTATCACACTTTGTCTCCGACTGTATGTACTGTATCAGTATCACTAAGAAGAATTATATGTCTATCACAGTGATTTATCACACTATGTCTCTGACTGTACTGTATCAGTATCACTAAGAAGAGTTATATGTCTATCACAGTGATTTATCACACTATGTCTCTTGACTGTACTGTATCAGTATCACTAAGAAGAATTATATGTCTATCACAGTGATTTATCACACTATGTCTCTGACTGTACTGTATCAGTATCACTAAGAAGAATTATATGTCTATCACAGTGATTTATCACACTATGTCTCTGACTGTACTGTATCAGTATCACTATGAAGAGTGATATGTCTATCACAGTGATTTATCACACTATGTCTCTGACTGTACTGTATCAGTATCACTAAGAAGAATTATACGTCTATCACAGTGATTTATCACACTTTGTCTCTGACTACTGTATCAGTATCACTAAGAAGAATTATACGTCTATCAGTGATTTATCACACTTTGTCTCCGACTGTACTGTATCAGTATCACTAAGAAGAATTATACATCTATCACAGTGATTTATCACACTTTGTCTCCGACTGTATGTACTGTATCAGTATCACTAAGAAGAATTATATGTCTATCACAGTGATTTATCACACTATGTCTCTGACTGTACTGTATCAGTATCACTATGAAGAGTGATACGTCTATCACAGTGATTTATCACACTATGTCTCTTGACTGTACTGTATCAGTATCACTAAGAAGAGTTATATGTCTATCACAGTGATTTATCACACTATGTCTCTTGACTGTACTGTATCAGCATCACTAAGAAGAGTTATATGTCTATCACAGTGATTTATCACACTATGTCTCTTGACTGTACTGTATCAGTATCACTAAGAAGAGTTATATGTCTATCACAGTGATTTATCACACTATGTCTCTTGACTGTACTGTATCAGTATCACTAAGAAGAGTTATATGTCTATCACAGTGATTTATCACACTATGTCTCTTGACTGTACTGTAAGCCTGTACCCACTCATTAGGCTATTCATGCATGATTTCAGACCCTTATTTTGACTATAATCAATACACAACATAAGAATAAAAGCATATGGTTTGTTAATTATTATATAAGTCTTAATATTGCTTTAATATAAATTTACTATTCTTTCAGTACATTTCAAAAATCTGAATGTTGAATCAAATTTAAAAAAATTGAGATTCCTACATTACACACCTTCCTTACATTCTTAAACAATGCAAAATCAAGGTAAAAAGAATCAGTATTAACACTGTATTTGTCAGGTGGCAGCACATTAAAGAAACACTTATTCATTTAATATCACTCAACGAAAAAAAAAATTGGTTGCTCTTTTTTGCATTTCTTTGGACCTCAAAATAAGAAAGATTCCTATGTTACTACGATTCATTAAATTATATTTAAAAAAAAAACACAAATTAACAGTTATCATTTCCCATATGTATGGCGCTAGCTGCGGGACCATAGCTCTAAATGGTCCTTATTTTTATTTCATTTTTTGGATCTTTTGAACTTTATGATCGCAATACATGTACGATGGACACCAAGTGATGGCAAAGGCTAACCCTAACTTAGGGTTGCGATCATCAAGTTCAAGAGAGCCGATTTTTTTTTCTGCTGCTGATATTTAAGAAAAGTCGGACAAATTTTCCCGAAAAATCATTTATTAAAATAAAATATGATAAAACTATTTCTACATTACCAGAATTTTGATTCATGGTTGAAACTTACATTGTATATTTTACCCGCAGCTATTCCGGTTTTGGCTGTCAGAGTATACGTATGAGGGCATTATAAACACTAAACAAGTCAAATAGATGTATTTGATAGGATATATTATTGTAATTTTTTTCCAATAACTATTGCAGGAACATTACAATACTAGAGGCTCAGTGGTCTGAGCCTGTATCGCTCACCTGACAATAGAATGATACTGAAGCAAATTTCAAAGGGAGATAATCATTACCTTAAAAAACAACAGCCATCTTGAATGGAGGGTGGGGCTGTCAGACACAATTTTGAAAGGGACACACCCAGGGACCATCTATGCCAGGTTTGGACCTTACATAGATGCTTCCTGCCAAGTTTGGCTCCATTTTGCCAAGCAGTTTCAGAGGAGAAGATTTTTTTAAACAGTAGCCAATCAGAAAAAAGAATTGCCCTTGGTGGCCATATTTGTTGGTGGAATGGAACGAAATGGAGAAACTTTATAGAGGACCTTACATAGATGCTTACTGCCAAGTTTGGCTCCATTTGGCCAAGTTGTTTCAGAGGAGAAGATTAAAATATGAAAAAGTTAACGGACAGACGACGGACGCCAAGTGATGGCAATATCTCACATTTGGGCCAGGTGAGCTAAAAAATGACAAAAAAATGGCAATAACTCCTAGACGTCACGGGTAATCAGATTTACTTCAAAATTGCAGGGCATGTAGATCATGACAAGCTGAACATGTTTTCAGTTTACACTTAACATCTAACTCTTATAGTTTTTGAAATAAAGGATGAAAAGTAACATTTTTTAAAATTTGATGAAAAAAAGGCAATAACTTAGATGGGTAATCAGATTTACTTTAAAATTGCAGGTTAGGTAGATCTTGACATGCTTAACATGTTTGCTGTTTAAACTTAACATCTATCTCTTATAGTTTTTTAAATAAAGGACAAAAGGTATTAACATTTTGAAAATTTGACGAAAAAAGGGCAATTACTCCAAAATGGGTACTCAGATTTACTTAAAAATTGCAGGGTAGGTAGATCTTGATATGCTGCACATTTTTGCAATTTAAACTTAACCTTTATCTTTAATAGTTTTTGAAATATCAGGCAAAAATGTTTAAATTAAAAAAAATAATGAAAAAAAGGCAACAACTCCTAGACGGGTAATCAGATTTACTTCAAAATTGCATGGCATGTAGATCTTGACAAGCTGAACATGTTTTCAGTTCACACTTAACATCTATCTCTTATAGTTTTTTTAAATAAAGGACAAAAAGTATTAAAATTTTGAAAATTTGATGAAAAAAGAACAACAACTCCAAATTGGGTACTCAGATTAACTTCAAAATTGCAGGGTAAGTAGATCTTGATATGCTGCACATTTTTGCAATTAAACTTAACCTTTATCTCTAATAGTTTTTGAAATATCAGACAAACATGTTTAAACTAGTTCTAATAATAAAACCCTAAATGCTCGCTTACTCGCAAGGGCTATAACGGGATGCCATTACACGTAATGGAGCAGCCGCCGAGATTTTTTGCGCTCGCTTACAGAGTTTCTGACGCCTGCATTTATCAATAATAAGACATAACCTTTCCTTTTGTCCATTATTATAACAAGTTTTTATCACCTACCAGTATTTTAGAATGTAATTCCCACAAAATAAAAATCCATGTTTACTTTTACTCTGAACGTTTTGAATTTCGTCATTTCCGGTCTCACTATTTGGATGTCGATACCATATTTGGCGATTAAGGCGTGAATGATTACATCAGCCGTTGTAAGCATCGTAGTAAGAAATACCATATTTAGAAAAGCTCCCCTTTCCGTAGTTTCCAGTTATGGAAAACGATCGATAAATTTGAACAAGGTTATTGCTACATGTATTCTCAGCCAAACCGATTTAACAAGGACTGGGATCATCAGTAATAGTTATAATGAAATGTTTGAAACGTAAATAGTGAGTTTTTATGTTTCAACTGCAACTTTTTTTTTGCTCCATTGTGACGAATGGGACCGCGTTGTAGCTCTGCCGAGACACAAGTTTGTCACAGGAGCTACATTATTGCAGCTAGTTTAAGCTAAAAAAAAATGAATAAAGGGCAATAACTCCTAGACAGGTAATCAGATTTACTTCAAAATTGCAGGGCATGTAGATCTTGACAAGCTAAACATGTTTTCAGTTTACACTTAACATCTATCTCTTATAGTTATTTAAATAAAGGATGAAAAGTATTAACATTAGTTTTTGAAATAAAGGATGAAAAGTATTAACATTTTTAAAATTTGATGAAAAAAGGGCAATAACTTCAAGATGGGTAATCAGATTTACTTTATAATTGCAGGTTAGGTAAATCTTGACATGCTGCACATGTTTGCTGTTTAAACTTAACATTTATCTCTTATAGTTTTTGAAATAAAAAACGAAAAGTATTACAATTTTGAAAATTTGATGAAAAAAGGGCAACAACTCCAAGATAGGTAATCAGATTTTCTTCAAAATTTCAGGGTAGTTAGATCTTGCTGTGCTGATCATTTTTACAACTGTCAGAAATCAACGGTTTTTGAGTTATTACCAAAAACGTGCAATTTTACCATATGTTCTATTTTTAGTAACAGCAGCCATGTTTGTTGGCCGAATGGAACCAAATGAAGAAGTTTTATAGAGGATCTTACATAGATGCTTCCTGCCAAGTTTGGCTCCATTTGGCCAAGCAGTTTCAGAGGAGAAGATTTTTTTAACATTAGCCAATCAGAAACAAGAATTGCTCTTGGTGGCCATATTTGTTGGCAGAATGGGACCTTATATAGATGCTTTCTGCCAAGTTTGGTTCCATTTGGCCCAGTTGTTTCAGAGGAGTACATTAAAATATGAAAAAGTTAACAGACGGATGACGGACTCCAAGTGAGCTAAAAACAGAGAGCAAAGATGGGAGGGAGAAAAACCACAAGTTCATAGCTGTAACTGGATTATACGTTATATAAGAAAAAAACAAATTCAATAAATTACATTGTATAGCCACTTGGTTGTTCCTTTAGTAAGTGACAAATACAATTACTGTTCAAACATGCAAATACAATATTGCCTTCTATTACAAATTTTCATGTACAAATTATCTTCTCAAATCACTTAAATAATGGTGAGCTTCACACCATGGTCTTGAACTGGTCTGCTAGCCTACTGTGTACATACACCTCATTTAACAATTCCTAACCCAACGGTATGCTTGTTTTAATGGTTTACTTTATGTGCACAGGTGCTTGTGACAAGGACTTACCCCTGCCTTCTTTTTTATTCAACCGATTTAAAAAAAAATACAATTACAGTCGAACCAGTCCATAAGGCCACCTCTATTAAGAAGTCACCATTTTCTTGTCCTAACATAAAAAAAAATTCAAATCAATTGAACCTCTTTTAAGAGGTCACCTGTCTTATAAAGCCACGTTTTCTTAGATACGATAACGTAACCCTCAGTCCGCTTTTGCTCCAGCAAGGGTTACGAATCGGTCCCATTCAACGTAATGGAGCAAATTAAAATTTTCGTTCCGTGAATATTTCAACTTTCATTTTGCATATGTGGTCATAACTTATTATTCCCTACAATTTTTAAGTAATGGTGATACGAAATAAGTGTTACAATACCTGTTTCTACCTTCACGATCGATTTCGTATTCGAAAATTGTTTCTTGTCCGCCATGACACCTTACGTAGACTCTCGTGATGGGCAGAGCCTATCCATATATGGATCTGAATGCCAAATATGGAAAACTTTTACTACGATATTTACGGCAATCGCTCCAAATAAGGATATCTCCAAAACGAGGCAAGTGCATGTGAAATAGCAACTTGTAAACAAAATGTCAGACAAAAAGAAGATCTCATTCATTAAAATTTTCAGATGAATATAAGTCTACCATGGATTGATGCAGCGTTTACTTAACACCTCGAGCTTTATCTAAATATATTTAACTTTCATCCCCGTTAATTTTTCCAACCACTTCAACGGAATCAGGACAAAAAACCGCCCGGTGTGAATCACTCCGGGAACTGCTCCATTACGTTGAATGGGACCGATTCGTAACCCTCGCTGGAGCAAAAGCGGACTGAGGGCTACGTTATCGTATCTAACTTTTTCTTTGTCTCAAGTGTGACCTCTTACTGCTCTTAGCACATGCTTGACTGTACTTTGTTGTTATTTTGCTTTTTCTAACATTCATACTTGTGATATAATGGGAGGAGCAGCTGCACGTGTCACCCTCTAATCTGCTGTTCTGTCTGGGCTATTGTTTTAAACACAATTGTATGTTTGTTAAAAGTGTCTTTTTCATCTTCCGGTTTGCCTAACCAAATGCTATAAACGGTGCTTTTTTTTTAAATCAATGTTCAACTCATAATTCCACCTTACAATGTATTTATATGAATGCTGTCTTCTGATTGGTTGCTGAAAGGGGTATTTTTTTTGGCCATTTCTTAGTTTTTTCCGCTTTTTTGTCCACATCATCAATACAATGAAAATAAAAAATGGTGTATCATTGCTATTTCTAAACGACAGAATAATTCGATCTAAGCACAGGGGTTTGTTACAATTTTTCTTTAATACCTCAACTACTCCACAGGGCAAGGGCAGACACCTTTTTTACCCCCGCTCAAAGTGAAAGTAACAGCGCCAACTATAAAAAAAACGGAAGTTCGGAACTCTCTGGGTTTTAGCTTTGAGGTAAGGAAAATATCGTTAAGATTCAAACTTCAAATTGTCCCGCTCGTTTAATGTTGTTTGAATCTTAACGGTAATTTCCTTACCTCAAAGCTAAAACCCAGAGAGTCCATGGAGTTCTCTACTCAGGCGAATTCCTGACAAGAACGACCGCTGCGCCTTCTCAAGAGGTAGTCGAGGGGAGGTCATGATATTTTTTGAAAAGAATAAGGTCTTGGGAGTTGAACCAAACAGGGTTTGAATATATATAAGAAGGAATTTAAAAAACAAACACTTGAAGTGAGCGGGGTTAAAAAAAAAAGGTGTCCCCCTTGACCTTGTACATGTTTATTTATGCATTGATAGTATATTTACGTAGATAGTGACAAGGCGCTGTGACTACTCTAAAAATAACTTAAGAGTAGTCGAGGGATTAAAAAAGCCCCCTGTGGTCTAAGCAGAGAAGTATCTAATACCCCCTCCCCACAGGCACTTGTTTCTGGTAAAAAAAAATTACCTAGATACTATATAGTATATAGTATCTAGGTAAAAAAAAATTACCAGAAACAAGTGCCTGTGCCCCCCCCCCCCCCCCCAAATAAACATTTAAAGTGTACTTACACAAAAATAGAAATATTGCAGTTGCAATCATAAGAGGTAAAAATATAAAATCCCTTTTCCGTATCCTTGCACTTTGTTTTTCTTCAGTGTAGAAGTCTTTTCGCGTATCCTTTACGAGGCCCAGCTCCATCGTCGATGACATCTTTCCTGCACCTGTCATTCGCATTATCATATCGCCTCTTATATACAGATAATTTCTCCTCTATCATGTGTTCGTTATTACATTGCATAAACGAATTCTTTATGTCAATCATTTTTTAATAGTTTGTTTTTTTACGTGACATACATGATGATGATGATGTCGATTTCAAATGACCTCGGATCCACACACGTGGTACAGATATACAAGCCGGGTAGTTTCTAATTACAAAATCAATTAGCGGGAAGCAACAGAAATTCCGAGTTTTTAATCTCGCATAGACTTAAAATTTTATAACTAACGAGGTGAAAACCCGATTTATTATATAAGAATTTGACAAATTAAGGTTATAATAACATTTTTTGTGAACATATTCTATTAATTAATTCATCACATACATTTTCTGGTTAAGTCTAGAAGAGGAACAGAGAAGAGATGTAGGCCTACAGAAAAGAAAAAAAACACCAAAATAAGTTGATTTAAGTGCTATTAATAATAAAAATGAAGCATGGCCTACTTAATAATTAATTTACTATTTTAATAATTAAAAATATATATCAGCTGGTATTTTCTCTGTTCTTTTGATTTGATTTGAATTTTGGTATTTAATGCCATTTTCAGCAATATTTCAGCTATATCATGGCGACCAGTTTTAGTGGTGAAAGAAGCCGGAGTACCCGGAGAAAACCACGACCATGGGCAAGCAATTATTTCATAACTTATTAAGGTTTACATTATGAAACATTTCAGACGGAACTCTTAAATCATTTAGGCAACCGATAAACGATTTCTCTTCAGAAAATAAGTCCTAGTTTTTCCAAACACTTCGTGGTAAAGTCGGATGACCACGTCAGTTTTGCGTGTCAGGTCACACAAGTTTAAGTTTTGAAAATGCGTCGGCATTTATTGTGTGAAAAGGGGGTCCTGTTTGAGGGTATTCGATATTATTCTTCGGCAAAAAAGAATTAAATGACCAGTAGTATCGTAAATCGACGCGATTCAGCCAAAAGCAATGGAGGTAATTCGGTGGCGGTTGTGGAGGTCTTATCGGTGGTGGTGCAAATTTCATTTGCAATCCTGTTATCTCGTAATTACCGATAAAATACAATTAATACTTTATGTATATTCAGAGTTATTTATATATTCCTAAAATATACCATATTGTAGGTAGTGATAGCAAATATAGTGGAAAATGACAAAGAAGAAGAGTTCCCTTTGGCTTCACAGACCAAAACGTCGCAGTTTACCAAGACACAAATTCTCAATTATGTACACTCCCGCCTGAAATTTTAAATGATTTATATGAATCTTCGCAACAAAGTGGGAGGAAACATAAATGTACACCACTAAAAGGGTCCACTCCTAAACGAAAAAGACTTTTGTCACCTGGAACCCCAAGTAGATCAAGTAGTATATCGGGATCCTATGATACCGTGGTAGTTAAATTTAAAAAATGGCGGCGACGATTGGTTGAAATAGCACGTGAATACACGTGACGGTATTATAGAGCCCGCGGTACCATATGGTCGGACTATACTGGACATAGTCGGCAAACGCAGCTACTGTTCCTTTAAATTTCATTCCGTCCATCATTTATAACCTGTGAATTTAACACATATTTATGAATACATAAATTTAGACGGTCATTTTTGTTCATCATGGAATGAATCAGAGATTCTTTTTTGTTTGTTCTTGAACTGTCCACATATCTCCAAAAGAATCAGAATCCTGAATTATGCAATACCTTTCTCATGTACGTGCATTTTACAAATAAGAAGAACCCACTATATGTACATGTACGTGCATTTTACATATAAGAAGAACCCACCATGTACGTGCATTTTACAAATACATGTAGGAAGAACCCAAACCCTAAATGAAGATACTGAGGTATGATATTTGAACCGCGTGTATCTTGAAATTGAAAAAATTAGGAGTGGATAAGCTTTATAAGCGTGTCGGTAAGTTGGGGGCACAAGCTTTAGAACAGGACGGGGAAGAGGCACAAGCTTTTCAAAACTGGGGCGCTTGGCATCAAATCATACCCTTATACCTCTTAGTAGACATTTTTTGTTTCCATGCTACAAATTCAGCTTCTAAGTGTTTGCTCCTACGCCCCTGTGTATATGAACCTGGTTTGTCTGTTATTGAACAGTTTTATTCAATTATATTATATGTGTAGTATCTTGAGTGAATAAAGTATTGAATGTTGAATCATTTGTTTTACTTTTTTTGTTTACAAATGGAATCTCGTATTATGTATGTTTTTGGAATAAGAAGAGTTTGAAGAAACCAAAGGGGTAATAAGAATCCGTAAATCGAAGGAGAGACAACACAATGGTCAAACGAAAAAGGTCAAATGTACAAACAACGATCTACAAAACACTACACAGAAAACGAGAAACACGAACTCCACTATTTAAGCCTGGGGTGAGCTCAGGTGCTCCGGAATAAAATATGCTTGCACCAAACACAATTTTTTTATGTCAGCCTGTGACAAGTTAATAAACTTAAGATACCTTCTGAGAAGTTGTAATTTGCTTTGTTTCATAATTGGTTCTTATGGTTTTGTGTGTGTGTGATTTACATTTATTTTCCTGTTTAAAGTCGTATTTTCAATAAATCATTACTTTCTGAAAATATTAAATTTGAGACGAATTATATAATAGAAGATAACTAATATATGACCTCGACAGTCGTCTTTCGCATGTGCAACTATTCGAAATGAGTTTAGTTCACCACGTACAACACCTCTCGAGCATGAAAAATATGTAAGTGCTTCAGTTTTTGTGTCGTCTCATTTATGTAAATTTGTTTCCCCTCTGTGCTCTGTTTTGCTTTGTACCCCTCCTTTTTGTCGGTTTCGTGTGTGTTATCTCGATTTTACCTTGTCTTTGGATTCTGTCGTTTTTTTAATAATCCCTTTACCTTGTTCCTTCGGCATTCTGTTGACTACATATGAAGTACAATGCAACAATGACGTCAATACTTATGTTGATGTCTTTACACTTACGACTTCTTGTGAAACCCCCACTATTCCTCAATAACGCAGACTCATATAGATTATCGTATTTATAAGCCCAAAGCTACGAAAGCGTATTAGGAACATGCAAAAAAAAAAAATATCTCGCCGTGGCGACTTACCATCTCGCCGCGGCGACTTATTATCTCGCCGTGGCGAGCTACATATAAGTTGCTGATAATGGCATCAGTAGGTTAGAGTATACACAGAACTGCATGTTTAAAAATAGATACACCTCTTGTCTACATTTAAATCAGTAATCAGCAAAGCTGTGAATGTATCATGATACACAGGGCATTAGAGGGTTAACCTGATTGAAATGCATGGCGTCCAGATTTCCCGCCTTATTTAGAGGTGAGTAAAATTCAATTGTTATCTCAACATTAGGCTAGTTTTATGTAATTTATAAATATGATATGACAACACAATATATATTATCAGCCTTAAAATGGGAGACATAGACATTCGAAAGGTAGTGAAATCAATTGTACGGTGACAGCGAAGCTGGAACTGTACAATTGATTCACTACCTTTTAAATGTCAATGCTGATAATATTTTTGTACGAACTTGATTGCATAAAATTCGGTCAACGCATTGGGTTTAGCACACAAAACAATAGAATCAGGATAGTGTGTCTATTCGCAGACTGTTGGTTCAGTGAACTAGCACTATAAAAATCCAAACAAACGTGTTGGTATATAAAAAAAACCGGACATTATCATCAAGATATAGCTGAAAATGTGTTCATTAGACGTTAAACATCAGCCACTCAATGTGTGAAGACCAAAGATCAAATCAATATTATATATTGGTCCTGGTTGATTATAAGTAATTGATGTATTGACGGTCTACATAAGGGAGGTAGGCGTGCCCATAAAATATACCTAAGTAATTGATGTATTGACGGTCTAAATAAGGGAGGTAGGCGTGCCCATAAAATATAGCATCGTCATTATTCGTCTTAATGAAACCAAATTTTAGATATATTGTATCGATACATGATACTTCCTTTTTCAACGATTCACTGACTTCCAACTTTCTACCATGTTCTTATAGCAGTTTGTTCCTCGTCCTTCTTGCACTAATACCAATCAGATTGACCCTATATTTTGATAAGGATCACTGTTTAAACTTTTTTTTAAATAATTTATAAACATTTCTACTGTAAAAAGCATTTGAAAATCCCGGAAAAATTTCTATATAGTCAATTTTACCCTCTTATCTCTTATCTTATTTTACTATGGAGCTACTTTCACCCTAGGGTTTCTCCAAAAGACTATATAGCATCTTTAAGGTTTTGCCAACATTTATTTTCTAATTGGATTCAGTCATAACTAATTTTGTTCTATAACTGTAGGGGGTGCGTCGTGGTCATGATCGTACGGTAGTTGGATTTATAACTACCTATGCAATCAGTTCTTATCACAACTAACGTTGTGAGTTCGAACCCCGCTCTAATTTTGTTCTATAACTGTAGGGGGTGCGTCGTGGTCATGATCGTACGGTAGTTGGATTTATAACTACCTATGCAATCAGTTCTTATCCCAACTAACGTTGTGAGTTCGAACCCCGCTCTAATTTTGTTCTATAACTGTAGGGGGTGCGTCGTGGTCATGATCGTACGGTAGTTGGATTTATAACTACCTATGCAATCAGTTTTTATCACAACTAACGTTGTGAGTTCGAACCCCGCTCAGGCGAGGTGTACTCGATACAACATTATGTGATAAAGTGTGTCAGTTACTTGCGGCAGGTCGGTGGTTTTCTATGAGTATTCCGGTTTCTCCCACCAATAAAACTGACCACCACGATATAGCAAACATATTTTTTAAAGTGGCGTTAAACACCATACCCCCTATAACTGTATGTGATAACAGTTTAATCAGTCAATCAGATTGTAGTATATCTTTTTGGAGTTTAATGTATTGAATGGTGAGTATTAATTTACTTATCATATATCTTTATTCTCATTAGACATTATAAGTACTGACAGATCAGGTTATATTTGGAAATAAAAGCAACACATACAAAAAAACGTACATATCCAATATTAGCTAAAACAGATTCTTAATAATTATATAGATCTATCATTTACTATGACTAGGTCGGACAAATGAAAATCAAATTCCTTCCACATTGAGTAGGAAAATAATATTTTTAAGAAGATAATACTAACTACATGTGGTATGCAAACTTTGTACATATATAGTACATAAATAGAGTAACTTATGAAAAATGACAATATTTGATCTGCATAGACATATAGGAAATCAATATTTACTATATTCATACACAATTTTCTACAAGTACTGAAGTAAAAGCTGGTAAACTTTATATCTTTGCATATAAACCAATTTTACAACATACAATATAAGTAAATTGAACAAGAAATATATATTTCTCCTTTTATTTTATTTTCTATCTCAAAAATATATTTTTATCAAATCCATTTAAGACTCATGAATAATCCCTAAAGACTATATATGGTTTACCTCCCGAAATTTATTTTGGCCAATGTGTTAATTGTCTGTCCTTCCTTCTTTACGTATAATGGCGTCTAATTAGCCCTTTGGTATCTTCAAATTTGTCTTTATATTGTTCGACCTCTTGTGGAACTTCTGAAGTTTTATTTATTTTCTATTCATATGTTCATTTGCGAAGATTATGATATGCAATTCAATGGAATGGATATTTGTTACCTAGCCTAGCACTTGGAGCTATAGTAATGTTCTATTATACACAGCTAAGCCTCCTATAGTTTCTTTCACAAACTCAGAAACTATAACAGATGTTAATTTGAGACTAGTTACAGGGGCGTTGGAGTGAACCGGAAAGTAAGGGGACAAGATTTTTAAGTGACATGTAAAAAGAGGGTGGGGTAAGTATTCAATACTGACAAGCAAAAAAAATCATTTGGCGTGTAAGCATACATTTGTATGGAACGCCATAGCTGCCTTATCTTGAACACTGTTATGTTGTTATGTTGTGTACCTATATGTTGGGTCAGAATAATTTGTTGTAAATGTGTAAATCCATGTCCTGTAGTTAGTATCTAAAGTCGTTAAGTCGTAATTCCATCCTGTAAAGTTGGTTAATAAATATGTAAGGTTTAATCTGCATTATGTTATGTTGAAATTTCATTACTTGAAGATAACAATTTCCTACGTTAAGCCAAAACAACACTATGTAAAGTGATCACGGGATTATGATAGGTTGAAACTTCTTTATGTAGAGTGTATTTACCTAAATGTTGAGCCAGAATAGCTTGTTGTAAAGTTGTAAATTCATGTCCTGTAGTTAGTATCTAAAGTCGTCAAGTCATAATTCCATCCTGTAAAGTTGGTTAGTACATATGTAAGGTTTAATCTGCATTATGTTGAGTTAACACGACATTATCTTTCGTCCAAAAATATAATTGTAAAGGTGAAATCTCATTATGTTATGTGGAAATTTCATTACTTGAAGTTAACAATTTCTTACGTTAAGCCAAAGCAACACTATGTAAAGTGAGCATTGGATTATGATATCTTGAAATTTCATTATGTTTCAAAGTCGGTTATGTCGAGCAAACATCAAACCAACTTATGCTGAAAATACATTACGAAAAGTCGAAAAGTTTCAATGTAAAGATGAAAAGTTATAATGTAAAGTTAAAACTTTATTATTGTCAAATTTTTAAATAATATTGAATAGAAAAGTAATGGATTCTGATCAGATGTCAAAAATACTCGTAAAAATTGGCTTGGACCAGGTTGTGGGGAAATTCCAAAAGGAAACCATTTCCCCGGAAATAGTCCATATGTTATCCGAATACAAAATGAAAATACTGGGACTGCATAAGTCAGATATGATGAAGCTGCGAAATGCATGTATACTATATGGTCCAGGACAGCTACTAAGATCAAACCATGGATGTGGCCCACCACATTTCGATATACCAAAATCCATTTTAAGCAATTTGATAAGTGATGGATTCAAGATTTCCTATATTGCAAAGCTTTTGGGCGTCACTGAACGAACGATTTACCGCAGAATGCAGCAATTTAATTTATATGTTGAAAACTTTTCTGACATAAGTGATGATGTCCTTTTCCTTGAAGTTGGAAAAACCGTGAAGGAATTTCCTTTTTGTGATGAAAACATGGTAATGCAACTACTGAAGCAAAGGGGATTCCGTGTACAGCGATGGAGACTTCGGGATGCTCTACACTGTAAAAAATCGGTGTTATGTTACCTCATCTACAGCGTAAATAATTTTAAAAAGAGGTGTTTCCGAAGTAAGTGGTGTAAGTTAAGTTGGACTTTACACATATAACATACATTTAATGTTATATGGCGTCAACTGTCCTGAATAAAAAATCTTTCCCCAAAAATGATACAGATTTTCATCAGTAATGTAAACTAACTCCAAAGTTTATGAACTAAATCATTGTAACAAGATCACTTTGCCTTGTCAGTGTAACGATACCATCTAGACGCGCGTGTACACACCGCAGAGTTCGTCTTCATACCATATATATAGCTGGTGTATAATTATCAGATCGCTGAGCTGTACATATTCGTTCGGGAAGTTGACCTTTGTCAGCTTGTTCAGACAGAAAAAGAAAAGAAAAACAGAATTCATTACGCAATAAAAGATCGTTGTTACCGGAGACATATATACATGTTTTATATGTCTCTGTTGTTACCTGGGCTTTTTTTTTGTGGTCGTACACGACCTTGATCTTGATCTTCACGAGAAGATAAACAGAAATAAAAGAATTAGGGTGGTCATTATCTTTTTTTCTCATTTACTCTTTTTTTTCCCGGCAAGCTAAATATGTATATATTCGTCCTTGCTTTGACTAATCCCAGAACCAATTAAATATGTAAATCTAATTAAACATAAAATATTATAAGCATCAAAGTATGAAATAATTGTGTGAGACTTGACAGGTCCAGTGCGAGCCATGGGTTCACATTGCGGCAGAGAAAGGAGAAAAGCGACACCGAAATTGGTGTTAAAATTCTACGATTCGTGTTACGGCGGGAAACAGAGAATATCTATAGTTTGCGATACTGACTGTGAGCAAAGGATTGATACAGATACAAAGGATGGGAAAGTTAAGATCAACTGGGAAAAGGTAGGCAAAGAATGTTATAGTGAAATGGTAAATCAGGAAATAACCAATAGGAAAGTAATGGAAGAAGCACAGAAACTTGAATCCAACTATGGAATTGAAAATATGATTATAGAAATTAGTAAAATTTTACGAGATAGTGCAAAAAAAAATGTACACCTCAAAAAAGTCAAAAGAAGAAACTAGGAAAACTTCAGGTATGGAATAATGATATATCCAATGCATATAAAGAAATGAAACAGACGAATATCAAATGGTGTGATGCAGGGAGGCCAAAGGGAAATCATCCACTAGTAGAACATAGAAAAAGATGTAAGCAACAATTTAGAAGAGTATATCGCACTGAAATAGCTATAAGAGAACTTTGTTTAAAGGAAAAGGTCATGAACATTAGAACGAAAGATAGTAAAATCTTCCATATGCTAATAAACAGAGAAAGACAGTCAATTCGTGGTTGTATACAAGATCTGCATATTGACAATGAAGTAATGAGTGGAAAGCAAAATATCATAAACGGTTTTAGAAAACATTTTTCAAATCTGGCAGTGCCTATATTTGATCCTGATTTCAATTACAAATCCTCAGATATAAATGATTATGAAATTGATATAATAACAGAATTAACCACACAAGAAGATATACCTGAACCAACATATGAAGAAATTAATACTGCATTATCAGTTATGAAAAAAGGAAAAGCAGCAGATGTCTTTGAACTAACTGTAGAAAACATACTGTACGGTGGGGATGAACTTTTATATATTATACACAAAATCATTGTGGCAATAACTAAAGAAGGACATATTCCTGATCTACTAAAAACAGGATTATTAACGCCTATATTCAAAAATAAAGGTTCCAATTTGCATGTTACAAAATACCGAGGTATCACTGTTACTCCAGTAGTCTGTAAAATTATAGAATCCATAATGAAGAATAGACTGAGACCAAAATGGGATCAACAGCAATGTCCACTACAAAGGGGATTCACCAAAAACTCGGCCCCATTAAATGCTGCATTCATATTAGAAGAAGCCAGACGAGAAGCTCTAGATATAGGAAAACTTTTGAATATAGTTCTATTGGATGCCAAGTCAGCTTTTGACGTTGTAGTACACAAAAATTTACTAAAGAAATTATATCATTTAGGAATACAAGACAAACACTGGACTCTAATAAAGAGCTTGCATACCAACGCTTCATCAGCTATCAAATTTAATGGACTAGTATCCGAAAATTTTAATATACTACAAGGAGTTCGTCAAGGAGGAATACTAAGTGCTGACCTCTACAAAATATACATAGATCCATTGTTAAAACAACTAAAACAGTCAAGATTAGGTATGAATATAGGACACATAGAATGTGGAGCAACAGCTTGTGCAGATGATATTACATTAAATTACACAGATCCAACTGAGGCCCAAATCATGCTCAACATGGCATATAATTATAGTTGTATTGAACAGTATAAACTCCAACCGCAAAAGAGCGTGGTCATACAAATGGAAAGCAGAAAGAAAAGTAGACTCAATCCAATAGAGCTGAAGATGAAAGATACCATCTTATCAAATGTGGAAACCGCAACACATTTAGGAATAAAATGTTCTAAAACAGATAAAGAAACCATTAAGAATACTGTAGATGAAAATATCAAAAAAGCAAGACGCACTGCGTACAGTCTGATGTCTGCAGGATTTCATGGTAACAACGGTCTTGATCCTAGCACATCTATCCATATATTAAAAACATATGTTATTCCAACAATAACTTATGGTTTAGAAGTTTTGATTCCAGATAAGAAAAACATCACAAGGTTAGACTGCTTCTTTAAAAAACTATTGAAACAAATATTGTCACTACCTCAAAATGTAGCAGACCCTGTACCATACATCATTTCTGGTTTAATTCCAATAGAAGGGCAAATTCATTTGAAAATACTAACATTCATGTATAACATTTTTCTTCTTTCGGAAGACTCAACAGAGAAAAAGATAGCTAGACGACAACTTGCATTTAAAGATATAAATAGTAATAGCTGGTTTACAGAGGTAAAATCACTGATGTGGAAATATGATTTACCAGAAATATATTGGTTATTAGAATCACCATATACAAAATATCAATGGAAGAAACTATTATATGAACAAGTAAATAGTTATTGGAAAAATTATATGATTGAAACGTCAAAATTATATACGAGTATAGATTTCCTTAATACAGAAATATACAAACCAGGTAAACAACATCCATTGATCTATATCAAAACAGTATCAACAAGAGACACAAATAGAATTCCAATAAAATTGAAGGTTGTGAGTGGACAGTATATCTTGCAGGCCAATAGAGCTCGATTTAATCAAAACCAGGTAGATACCATATGTCAACTATGTGGTGAGGAAGAGGAAAACATGGAACACTTTCTTCTCAAATGTACCATTTTACAGGCTGTGAGATACAGTGTATTAGATGACATAGATACAGAATTCAATATAATAACTGGAAAAATGTTCTATAATCTGGATAGCTATCTAAAGATACAAATTCTCCTTGACTGTTCTGTGTTACTACTAAATTATGACAATCCTGTGTGTAAAGATAAGTTATTATTAAAACAGTTGACACAACTAGAATCTCAATGTAGAAGGTTCAAAAATAACATGCACACATCGAGATACAAAATGCTTATCAGAGTGAAAAGCAGAAAGCAAAAGCAGTAGGGTATCCCGAAGCCGGTTTATAAACACATAATTTTAGATTTTAAAAAATTAAGAGCTTTTTTAGATTTTAAAATTAAGAGTCTTTTAGATTTTAAAACTAAGAGTTTTTAGATTTTAGAAGTAAGGACTTTTAAATGATATAGTATATGTGTCATTTTGGAATTTAGGATTTTTTTAGTAATAGAGTAGATGATACATTTTATTTTTAAAATGAGACAATAACTTATTAAGCTCAAATGTATATAGTGCTCTGGAGGATACTAAGTCCGATTTTATAGATTTTAATTCAAGGTGATGGAATTGTGATATTCTGATTAACGGATGTATGTTGTGTACATAGTTTTATCAATCTGGATTATGGATATATGAATGTATTAGGTGACAAAGATCACTGATCGTCAATATTGGAGGTGAAGAAAGAACAGAACAGAACAGAACAAATCGTTGTTTTTTTTATCAGAGTTATTGATGCGCTTTATGCTTCATCATTGTTTCCTTTGGAGAAAAGCATACAACAATTTTGACCGCATGTAACACTTCCGAAGCGAACGTACTGCACCTCAAGTTGACACGGCGGTAAGCTACAGTTGTCCCAAAGTGCATTTCACAATGATATGTAGAATTTGTAGTAAAGATTTTAACAGTGTCAATTCTTACATCAAGCATATACAATGTATCTTTAATCCACAGAGGGGATCCAAATTTTAATATAGCATGTGGAATAGAAGGATGCTATAGCACCTTCAGGAGGTTTTCCTTTTTCACAAGCCTCATTTCAAGAAAACACGTGTTCAACAAAATACAGAATGTCAGCATACACAATTTTTTTTTGTCCACACTGTCAAAAATCACAACCCTGCAAAACTGAGTGATTTGGTTGGATATTTAGGAACACACATACGAAATGATGAATCTTTAATATGTCCACATGAAAACTACAATAGGACATACCAATGTGTATTCATCTTACGGTTGGTTGATTCTTGCCGGAGTTGTGGTCCTTTATCTGCCTAATGGGTATGGTTCATTTTTGTGTCTTGTGTACGCAACTAGTCATTTATTATTTGGCGGATTTTGTTCATATTTGGTATAGTGGTTGGGTATGATCTGAGCATGTGCATATTATACCGATGTTTACTGGGAAAATGGTGATTTTATCAATTAATGTTAAATATGTTTTATTTTCATCAAAATAAGTTGGTTTACACCCCCAAAACAGCCAGTTAGGCTGGTGTGGGGAACCTCTGGCCAAATTTTTGAAAAATTAAGGCTCCAAAGGGTGTTTTTATGGATTTTTTAGGATAAAAAGGGATAAAAACATTATAGATATTGAAGTTGTGTATACTTTTTTAGTATTTATTTCGCAATAGTATTAGACTAATGCCCTCAGACCAGCCTGGTTAGGTTTGGAACCCCTTCCAATTTTTTTTTAATTGGGGTTCCAGAAGGGGCTTTTTATTGATTTTGCACTGAGACAAGGGTTAAAGCAACCCCTGCCCAATTTTTTTTTATGATAGGGATCAAGACATGGTTTGAATTATCTATAAATTATTTTGAAGATTTTTGGGTCGAGTGGAAAAAAGGGGTTTCTTATTTTTTCAGGGGTTTAAATATGAATCCATAAGTACACCAAAAATCACTGACAAAGTGGGAGCGAGTGGGGTATTATATTTAGCATGACAACGTGTGCAGTTTCATTTAATATAGGGGTCCAAAATTATAACAAAGGCTTTATTCGGGAAAAAGCTTTTAAAATCTTCTTTAGAACCAGCAATGGTCAGATTTTGAATGAAGCACAAGAAGATCATGAATGTTCAAGTTTATACATCTACAAATGAAGGTCTAGGGATCCTGGCAGTGGGAGTCTAAATTTTGATATGGGTTTCAATAGAGTAAACTAAATCTTTTTGAGAACTATCGATGGAAGTGCAATAATTGACAGGAACCATTAATGGTACATGATTATTCAAGTTGGTACAAAACATGTTCCAGGGGTCTATGGATAGCTTATTTAGGTCAGGTCATCTTCGCTAGCCAAGGGTTACGATCCGCTCTACTCATCTAGCGGATCGTAACCCTTGGCTAGCGAAGATGAGATCAGGTGAGGATACAGGATCCCTTGAGCCTCGAGTTGTATAAAAATAACTTTAAGAATTTTTCAGTGGTTACATTTCGGATTAATCCTAGTCAATGGCATTTCTTGGCAATTTTCATTTTTATTTTAGATAATGTTTTGACATGATGAAGTTTTTGGTGAAATATGGAATTCATGCAAAAGGTATAAGTGTGGAGGAGACTGAACTGACAAAAGTGAAAGATATAATAAAGGAATCATTTAATATTGAGGATGACATAATCATACAAAGATTTGATCAAACTTGGGAAGAATTTATTGATATCAATTGTAATGAGGAGTTACAGGATTGTGATAAATTAAAGATACAAATTTTGCCTGCAACCCACTGAAAATCCAACATTGCATAAAAACTTGTCTGCACCTAAAGAATCTGACATTACCATTGCATCAGCTAACTTGCAGATTGATGAAGTAAGTGATTCAGTCATCGTTCAGTCTACCTGGCCAAAAATATTTACAATATGTTCTGAAAATTGTTCATAACGGTTGATTGAAATGCTTACAAAGGAAACTATGCTGGATTGGAATTGTAAACATGAATTTCTAAACCACATTACAGAGCAGATTACAACTTATACATATTATCCGGCATGGCATCAAGTATACGACGTTGCAAAGACTATTATTCAAAAGTTTCCCTATCTTTGTGAAAAAATAGGCAGTGGGTATGATGGGTGGTACATTTGTATAAAAGACAAGCTTAAAAATGTGCGTAGGAAGTCTGACGAACCATCAGCGACTTGTAGAAAGAAACTCAAAATGTTAGACAAGATTCTAACAAGTGTTGCTAGAAAAAGATCCTTTCCAAAAGGATGCAACTGGGTACCATCATGTTCAGATGAAGTTGAAAGCAATTCATGTTTAGAACAGATGGATAAAATAATGGGAAATATTTCAAAAAGTAGTATTAAGTTGGTTCCTGGCTTGATGGAGAAAACATTTGCTTTGCGAAGATCATATATCAACACTTGTCCTCCTGTATCCAGCATTCTTAACAACTACCTGGCACTTAAGTTAGAGGAAGTAGTACATCAGGAAATGGACTTGATTATGAATATGAAAAATGTTAGAAAGATCTTTACTAACAATCTGGTTAAGCATACATCAGCCATTGTAAACCTTGCATCTGATAGGAAGAAAGCAAGCTCAAATATTACAAAACAACTGAAGGAAATGGAAGATGCAATAAATGACCTTGAAGAACAAACACCAAAGGCGGTTGCATATGAAAGATGTGTAACAGCTATCATGTTAATCCCAGAGATGCTAGGAGAGAAAAGTGATGGTATGATCAGAGTATATGATGTAAGTTTCAAAACAATTTAAATCTTATTATATTATACCCATGCTCCGAAGGAGTTGATAAGGTATGTTGGTTTTCTTCAATATGCATTTGCTTATATCACTTATTGCAATTGGAGGATCTCAGAACACATTTTAAGGAAGTAATTCACTTCATTGTTCAACTTTATAATTACCAGTGTATGGAAAGTGCAAACTGGTAAATGGTTGATTGATGTTTGCGAACCGATAAAACTGTTGATTAGTGTTCTTACCTGGAGCACCAGTCAACCATTTTATCGGTTCACAAATAACACCATTCAATAGTTTTATCGGTTTGCATACACCAATCAACCATTTATTGGTTCACACTTTCCATACATTGATTACACATATCGAGGGGTTAGTGCCATACTGTCGTATCTTAATATTTCATCTTTTTGAGGAATTACAAAAAATAATCTTATGACTACGCTTTATAATGTAGTGTTACCAAAATGATTTTATAAGTAAATAAAACAATAAATGTATTGATTATATTTGCAATGTACTTCTAATAATCAGCATATTGATTTAATAACACTTTTTATCTATACACTAAGTAGACATGCACTATTTACATTGATAATTTCCAGATGTTAATACCATACTACAGCAACCGCTGATAAGACTGTCTGCTGATTTGTTTATCTAAAAGATTAAACAGGTGTGTGCAAGGCATTTTGATAACATCTTAGGATACACTTTTCTGGCTCCCTAACATTAATATGAATAATGTTTCTTTCATCAACCAAATAAAAGTAAGCAAAAATACGTTATGGCAGCAAATGAAAAATTAATTTGAAATATCTTTTTATAATGACCGAATTGTAGTATTCATCAGTTAAATATTCTACTAAAGTAAACATTGATTTTTTGAAAACCAACATAAGAATGCCAAAATATGTCAGGATAATTTCCAATGAATCAAAAAGCAATTAAAATCAATTATATAAGCTAAAACATCAATACTGTAATCATATATCACAGTAAAATTACATTTCAACCACAATAACTATTATATGTCTGTCTGTATGAATGATATCATAAAATAGTTTAAAAAAAAAATTTCCACAGCTCTTTTGAAAATTGAATTAGACAGTAGTAACATGATTTTGAACACTGAAAACTGAGGAATACCTTAAGGGTTTCAAAATATCATTATGATAACATTATGCTAAATCCTATTGAAATAATTCAATACTGTCTGTAAATCTCAAAAGAAAATTATTATAAAATCAAAGTACAAAATATATATTATATAACAGTCAAATTTGTATGCACTATATCTAATGCAGGAATATAATGTCTACAGTTCTAATACAATATATAGAAGAACCCTTAAACTAATCATGCAATCCAATTAAACCAGTCATTTATGTCACCACTGTTATTTTCTTAGTCTCATTCTTGATCAGAATCCTCTTCAGATGGGATGATACCACTTCTGCATAAGCTGACAAGGTCGTTCTTTTTGGCTGCTGATATCTTCTGTCTCGATGTATATTTCCTTGTCAGTTCTTGTGGTTCGGCAGTGCGTCCTCGTTTGGCTGTACCAGCTACTTTGAGAACTCTGAATTCATCTTCGAAATTGTACTTAAACAGTCCAGGTTTTCTTGGGTATACCAACATAATTTTCTGCTTTTTAAACTATGTGACCACATAATGATCTTCATAATTCTTGAACCGTGAGCAGGGAATGAATGCGTGGTAATGCTGACTGGAAGAAACAGTTCCCATCTGCAGGAACACGTTTTCTAACTAATCCATTCATGAAGAGAAGATCATCAAGTCTCTTTTCATGGTGTGTGGTGACATAATGGTTGAAAGTGGCCTCCTGAACACTGATTTCTTTTGCCTTTTCCATGTGCATGTCTGATCAATCGTTGGCCCTAAATTGTCATTTTGGATCTCTACTTGGTTCATCCTTGAGTTATCATTTTTAGGTAGTGAATTATCAATATTAATCTTCTGTTTTTTACTATCACTTTTCCTCTTTCTTTTTTTCGACTTTGATGTGGCTGCAGGTTTCTTATAAAATTCGGTTTTAATTGAATTGTCATTGCAATGGCAGGTTCGAGTCACTAGAATGATAATCATCTCTGCCAGGTTTGTACGAGTCCCTGCTGTCATAAACAGACACTATTTCGCTATAACTCTCATCTTTTTGTTGTTTTATATCAATTTTTAACTCTTTTAATGTTATATTATCATCACTACTACTAAAGTCAGACTGAATAGCAGAGTGGCGTTTGAGCTGTTTTGTTGTGTCAGGTGTTGTTTTATTCTGTTTCTTTCTGTATTGTTTCTTCTTTTTCTGTCTTGGAGTAATCTTTAAGGCATTTGGCGAGCCATTTGAATCAGTTGATGAAGTATCTTCTTTATAGGTACGAACAACTGAATTGTCCTGAATTAATATTTGGTCTTGTGAATTTTTATTATCCGGGGTTTCATTCATATCAGCCATAGGTGTGTCATTGGTAATCGGTTTATCAGCCATATGTGTGTCATTGGCAACTGGTTCATCAGACGTAGGTGTGTCATTAGTACCTGGTTTATCAGCCGTAGATCCGTCATTGGTACCTGGTTCATCAGTGGTAGGTGTGTCATTGGTACATGGTTCATCAACCATATATGTGTCATTGGTACCTGGTTCATCAACCGTAGGTGTGTCATTGTGACCTGGTTCATCAGTGGTAGGTGTGTCATTCGTACCTGGTTCACCAGTGGTAGGTGTGTCATTGATACCTGGTTCATCAACCATAGGTATGTCAATGGTACCTGGTTCATCAGCCATAGGTGTGTCATTGGTACCTTGTTCATCAGTTATAGGTGTGTCATTGCTACCTGGTTCATCAACCGTAGGTGTGACATTGGTACCTTGTGTATCATTACTACCTACTTGTTGCCTGTTTGTTACTGAGGAACCATCTTCTGTATCCCCTTCGACTGCATTAGAATCATTCTCTTGGGTATCACGTACCATAGATGCAATTGTCGTCCATTCCTCGTCTGAAGACCAACTAGATTCCGACATTTTATTACCTGAAACAAATGAATATGAAGCTTATTATTTTGATTAGCTAAAAGAATTGGCCAAATATAGGATTACCTCTCATATCCTATTGCCAAACAAGTAAACTCACTACAAATTATACCTCTGACAACAAACTTTGACACCTAAGTTGTATAGCCTCCCCTTTCAGTTATTGGACAGCAGCCATAGTCCGTCATGCATATTTTCAGGTTGTAAACTACATTTTTTTTACATCTAATTCCATTGAGGGGTTTAGGAGGAAATCTTCTTATCAAATAATTTGATCATTAAAAAGTGATAATCTTTTCAATCTGGGTAAATAGAGTTCTTGTGAACAAATAAAAACTGAAACTTACCAATAGAAAACTGTAATTAATTAGTACTGTAGATGTTTTCATCACATTCACCATAACCAGCCTCTACTGAAAATATGGAAATAAATAACAATTAAAAGGCCATGCATTTTAAACAAAATGTCAATAATTTTAGCGAAGGGTATGTACAAACATCATACTTGAGATAATAATAATTCAAGATTTTTAGCACAAACATATACAATCCGTCTAAGAAAATTTATGAAGACTTAATACATATATTAAATTAAGTGAATACATAGTAAATTGATGTATAGTATCAAAGTATAGCAAGTGAATATCTAATTCTTACCTTTTAATCCATTGTTGTCTTAACTTTTCATTGCAGATACTATATTTCTTCCTGTTAATACACTTTTTGTAAATGCAACACCAGCTCTAGAATGCATCAATTTTATTTACTCTCTTCTGCCTCTACAGAATATTGTTTATAAATAACATATGCAACGCGTTATCTGATATTGAGATAAGATGGCTAAACTTACTGGATAATTAGATTACTTTTCTGCAGTGCCAAAATGACTTATCTTTAAATAAGCTGTTTTGGCACTATTTTCTAAATAAAAAAATATGATATCATAAATGCGAAGTATATTATCTTCACATAAATGTTTACAGCAATGTATCTTTTAATTAAAAAAATATACCTGGCATGCAATTATAGATTATCCAATATTACTGTTGTTTGGCGTTTCAAGAAGACGTATATAATATGATAATACTTTTGGGTTCTGGTCAATTTAAACTTAATGCATTATCCTTTTGCGTTGAAATTTACAGACATAACTAGATGCTAACTTATCAACATTTTAGTGCAAAAAAAATGAAATTAGCAAAATTTTCAGATACGACTTTTTGGCTCTAACCCCTCGATATAGGTAATTTGTAACATTGTCTTAATTTTAGATACTGTAAATCCAGAATTTATTGCATGCGTTTATTATTGCAAATCTTTTGACAGATGATGGTTATTTGATTTCTCTTATCATGATTGTTGTAATTGTTGCTCATTTTAAAACAGAATACAAATGTAACACTAGAAAATGTAGACACATGCAAGTTTTGATGATTGCAATGGTCATCTAGTATCATTTTTCACATTAATAAAACATCATAATAATTTCTGAATTTACAGCAATTTTACATTTTATTTTAAACATTCACTGTTGGTAAAAGAACCTAAAAAAATAAAAGAAAGTTCAGTGATAGAAAGGTTAAAGTCTTCACTCTGCAAATTATTATTTGCTTAACTTCTTTGGCAAATTCCTTAGATAGATTACAGTCAGGATAATGTGTCAAAGTTTAGTAACTTACAAACAGATGATAGTGCGGAGCTAGCTTAATGAAAGCAAATATCAATCATGTGGACATGATAGATATGAAAACATCAGCTGAAAAGTTGCCTTCTTATAAGCTTTTAACATTCTTTATTTGTTCTCTTATAATTTTAATGATGAGCTAATACCCTGCCACACACAGTGGTTGGTTGTTATGTGATGTCCTTCCATCTGTCCATATGTACATCTTTTCCCCAATTGTACATGTATTTAGCTTCTTGTCACAAAACTGAGATCAAGTACTATTTTTTGTGTGTTTATGGTCGTGAAGATTAGGCCATGAAATTATAAAGCGTGAAATTGTGTGATTGTTATTGTTTTTAGCTGACCTGGCCCTGGGACAAAAGGTCATGTAAGCTTTTGTCTTCACTGGGTTTCTGTCATCTTCCGTCCGTTGTTGTTTGCTTTTCACATTTTAATCATTTCCCCTGAAACCACTGGGCCGATTTGAACCAAGATTTGCATGGATGGTGCATCAATGGTCTCCTTTCAGAATTGTGTCTGACTACTCTAAAACTAGAAGGCAGAAAACTGAATAGGTCACAAAAAATACAAGAGGATTGTTAAATAGAAAATGTTTTATAAAATAAAACTGCAGTGTAGGCTATTTGGAATTGGTGATTTTAAAAAAGTGTCTGTGGTTATATATTTTATTTATTTGGTTAAGTTAGCATTTAATCCCAGAAAAACAAGAAGAATTTTGTAGTTCTTAAGTAACAAAATTAATCTGAAGAGTTTTGAAAAATTTCCAGATGGTACATAAACATTTAAAAATCATTTAGATACAGCGCCTTCTAGTACATGTAATTACTAAAGCTGCAGTGGGCCAGTTAACGTTCAGGTGAGCAATATAGGCTCACATGAGCGTCTAGTTCGAATATGATTATAAAATATGACGGGTATCTTTTAGCATCTGTTTAAGAACTGCAGTTTTTTTTCTTCAGGAAAGTATCACAAAAGAAGACATACTGAAAGGAGATATACCAAGGACATCATTTCTTGCTATCATTGTGCCTTTTGGTAAAACCATACATTATGCAGAAACCTTTTATGTTGTTGTTGAAGGTCAGGTGGTAATAAATGGAGTGGAAATTATAGAGGCATTATTTCTGACTTACAGCCAGTTTTACATTTTTAACATAGAATACTACCAGGACAATATAGCTTCTTGGCAATTTATACAGTATGTCATTGCAGAAAATAAAGATGGCAAGGTGCTGAAAAAAGTTATCACTCTTACTCAAATTTATGTATGCATTGTATGTTTCTTTTTTGAGGGTCACTTGATATTCAAAATGATCCAACTATAAAAATTGCATTGTGTCCAAATGTACTTCTATTGTCCATATATTTTCCACATGCATGTATTCATTTTTGCAAGATAATTATAATACTTTAGAGCTTTGGTATTTTATTAGAAGTAAAGATGAGTGAATTGCTGAATTTGCCAGATTTAGCATTGGAACGAGTATTGTTATATGTTGGAGTTGAATCTTTATTGAGGAATGTTGTTCGAGTAAATAAATATATGTATAACTTCATACATAGTCATCCACGTGTATTGCAACCATTTTTTTCTAGTAGTAAATGAAGTACCAATTTTCCAGGATCCTGCTCAAATAGAAAAGATATTGAAACATGCTAGGATTTTTCATTGTTTTGAATTACCATACATGACATGTACATTTGACAAAAGCACTGCATTTATAGACCATTGTATGAACAAATATTTTGTTCAGTCTGCTATATATAATAATAATCTAGAATGGTTAGATCTTTCAGGTACACAGATTTCAAAGTTATCATTTTTGAAACATTTATATAATTTGGATACTTTGGTTCTTGATTCTTGTCAAAAAATTGATGTCAAAGAATTTGAAAATCTAAAATTCTGTAATCAGTTAAGTAACATAAATGCTGGATTTACAAACTTGGATGGAGAAACATTGGTCAAGGTTATTAAACCTCCAATTGTTCACATTGATATTTCTGGTATCATGCTAGATTTAGATCATGTAAAAGGCTTGTTGAAAGTCTGTCATTCAACTTTGTTAACTGTTCATTGTGGAATAAACAATTCTGTAAGCAAAGAACAATTTGAAGATGTAAATAGACAATATAGAGATGTCTGTTTTAGTTTTTCCCCACCTCGTTATGATTTTTATTGGTAAAACTGTAGTTGGTCAGACTTTGACGAAGAAGTTGGATAAAATTGTATGTGTATTTCATTTATAATGTACTTCACTAGAAAGACTGTTTGATTCATTTTCTCATCCAACACCATATTTAACTTAGAAAAAAATCCTAATTTTGCAGTCACTTAAGGCAGGTCAAGTTGAAAATTCGACTTTTGTAACCCCTGGTTAATGCCCCTTTATAAAGTACAAAAGGTTAAAATTTGAAGCTTCCTTTTGATTACTTGTATTTGGATCAACCATTTGATTGAAATTTGGATATGATGTAAGGAACCAGGTCAAGTTCTAGTTTGACAAAGGACTGGGAGCTATAAGGGCCAAAATCGGCCCCACCTCAGATGTCGATAAAATTTTCTCCAAAATGTATTCACAATATGTGCTTTTCAGAAATAGATACAGTTAGTTAATATGTGTATCTAATTCCTCACAGCGGATCGACAAATTCAGGTAATGAAAAGCAGTGAACGTCATTTTTTTCATTATACAGAACGTACGTATCATTGTATTATAATGCATATCTTTAAAAAAAACAAAAACAAAAACAAAGCATAATAAAACTCATTAAACAAAGCATAAATTTGACTTAATATGCAATGTGGATTGATTTCAGGAATAAAAACATGTTCCGAAGCTGTATTATGAAATTAAAGTGAACGAATAGTAATGTCGCAACGTCACCCATTTTCGACGGTCTCCTGTTTTCGACTGTTTGTTTCACGTGATAAAATCTCTCATTATTTTGATCGCTTAATTTGTCAGAGGTTATATTATGATGCTGAAATTGCATGAATGATCTCATGAAATCTGATCTAAAAATGTCATCTTTAAATGTAAGAACTACGTATCACATCTATTATTTCACGTTCAAATTGTAGTTTTTCGTAATTCATTTTTTCGTCACCTTAACAAAGCTTTAATCCTTATTTATTACCCTTATTTAATCATTTAAAAAATATATCTCATACAGACCAATTTTGGATTCATCGTCTGCTATGACATTGATAATGTACATATTAAGGTCAATAGGGGCGGATCCAGGATTTCAAGTAGGGGGCGCACTTAAAATAATTGCGCCGAGCGGAGGGAGGCGCGAAAATTATGGGGTATTTCGTGTGAAAAATCACGATTTTACGCAAAAAAATCATATTTTGTCCAATTTTAGGGGGCGCGCGCGCCGGGTGCGCCCCCCCCCCCTCCCCATGGATCCACCCCTGGGACATCAATTCAGAAACTTATTAACATTGATCGTCGAAAACTGGTCTAAATTTTTGTTTTAATCTTAAAGAAGTAATTGATAGATTTATTTGGACAATAGAACTTTGTCATATTTGAAATTTTAATCCAATCAATAACAATATGATTGTGATCGTCTTCCGTAATTAGAATCGTCAAAATGAAATACAACCGAATTAATATCAAATGGTGACTTGTTTCAATCTCTTTTAAAATATACCTCGACATTCTTTAATACTTGTACCTCACGTTCACGATCTTTTATTACAACACTATTTCACTCAAGTGTACATTTTGTTCCTGTTCTAGTTAAAGAACTTTATCAATCAGAATCATACAGTTTACATGTAATGCAGTTAATACGCATTTAATCCACAGAAGAATATTTCTATTTTCCACACCTTGTGGTGTGGGGTCGCTATTGTGCATGCGAGATATTAATTGCAAACCCCATTGACTGGCTATTTGCTGCTTGTCTAGAATATTTTATCTTTTTCTCGATCGACAGTTCAGAAGCTAGAAAACAATATGATGAATATTGTCTGTCAATCATGCAAACAATAACTTATGCACATGACGGAACGCATTTTCAATGCACTACATACACAAACGTTTGATCCATCATTTGTCCATTGGAGGTTGATTTAAGAGAATGGAACTGATAGAAGTTAAAAGTTTAATTTGGGCGCAAAAGGGGAAACTTTATATAATTTATGAAAATGTGATGTGAATTCAGTGGCCAACCATCCCAGTCTGGTGGCAAAAAAAGGTATTGTTCTGATATGCCTAACGTTGTGTCTGCAAATTCCATCCAATGAACCCTAACAAAAAACCTACTTTCAGCAAACCAATTCTTTTCATTGATTGATATGAAAAGAAAGTTTATAAACAGTGATAATCATAAATTCCATCAATATCAATAAAACAATTACCTTTCATCTTAACTGAACTTGAACCGTCGTGGTCGTATGGTAGTTGAATTTACAACTACCTGTGCAATCATTGCCTATCACCACTTAAGTTGTGAGTTTGAACCCCATTCATGGCGAGGTGTACTCAATAAAACATTATGTGATAAAGTTTGTCAGTGACTTGCGACAGGTCTGTGGATTTCTCTGGGTACTCCAATTTCCGCCACAAAAGTAGTAACTGAAATATTTTTTAAAGTGGTGTTAAACACCTAACCTCCAATGGACAAATGATGGATCAAACGTTTGTGTATGTAGTGCATAACATAAAACACCTTTGGGTCATAATGTGAGAGCTATCTGTTGGATTGTGCCCAAAAAATACTTACTCCTTTTGGATCAAACTATTTTTCTTAATTTTTGAAGTAGCATCGATAGACCATTAAACCCGTTGCCTCCGTATCCCTGTAGTAATAACTATTTCAGTATCCCGGAAGAAAATATATAATCAATAATTGGGGGCTTATGAAAAAAAACTATTTTGGATGAAGTGGTGTTTATTTTATTTTTATCTTACATTTGTATATAACTGTTACGTGCCGACATACCATCGTTTTTTACGGCAAAGATTGCTTCTCAAATATCAAAATGTCATCTAAGCGCTTGGAATATTTGAACATTTTCCCGTCGTTTTTCAAGAAATCTAACACCTCGTGAAACCAAAAAATACTTTAACAGTATTTGTGTTTTATTTATTTTAATAATCTGGTAAAATATTTTTCTGGTGCACGACTGCGGAGGTGCTTAATTTCTTAGAAAACCGTCCAAATATCGCGGGAAAAATTCCACGAAATACAGAAAACAAATAACGCTCATGACGTCACAATGACGTCAAATACGCATCGATTTTGTTGGAAACAAGTTTTAACATCAAAAGTATGATCTCGTCTATAATATAAAACACATCAAATTTTAATCAAGTATGTTCTGAGATAATGATTCATTAAATATGGCATTGACGCCGGATTACATGCACTGAGTTTTTCTCTTGGTTTCAATGTACACAAACTGTATTTAAAATAAATACAATTATTTACAGAAACATAAGTTATTTACTGATGAATTGCATTACTTGAAATGTACAGATTGTGTATATAATGGTCTCATATATACAATCAGAAGAGTGAAAATAACGATTTTAAGGGTCTGGCTGAGGTTATAAATAAATTAATATTTAATATCCTCCACAATCCTCCACCAACAAAATATTTTGATATAATCATTAACCCTCTATACTCAAAACAACTGCTCAATTTGGTGTTGGTGGAAGACTGTGGAGGTATATAAAATAGCTAAAATGTACATTAAACATGTTGTTTATAGTCCATTTTCAGCATTATCCGTCTAATTATGATGTCATTATGACGTCATAGCACACCCAATTTCACGGAATGTTATATTTTTTGAAAATTTGTTTATCTAACAATTAAATTAGTAAATTGTTTTTATTCTATGTCGAGCATTATTTTTTAATATAATGTGGGGCCAATTTTGCACCTTAACGCCTCTCCCTCTTTCACTTTTGTTGTTCCCCAATTATGGCTTACACTAAAAATTATGGTTTCCATTCAATAATTTGTGTCTGACTCAATCATTTTGTTTGTTATAATGAATCATGTGTTCAATTTCAATGCACAACTTACATGTAGACTAGTAGCAGACAAACTTTCAAATTCTGCCATTTTAACTCATCACTGTAATACAAATGGGAGGTTTGGTGCACGGTAAAACCAGGTTTAACCCACCATTTTCTTCAGGAAATACATGTACAAAGTCAGGAATATGACAATTGTTTTCAAATTGTTCCGCTGGTTGATATGGTTAAGCTTCTCTTCGGTTTTTGTAGACTTTCCCTCTTGAATACACCTTGGAATACGGTACATTTGTTATAACCTTTATTAACTTATTTATAGCAGATGTTCAAGTGCCTCAGGGAGGTTTTGAAGGTAGGGTTATTAATATTTACATAAACATACAGTAAAAAGTAATTAAATTTTGAAGAAAAAGGGGGGGAAATATGGTTTTGGTCAGATTTTAATATGGTGTTTATGGCTATAAAATCAAGGTCAAGGTTGATTTTGATAATTTTACCATTTGTGGTTCAAGAGTTATGGTTCTTCATTATTTGAAAAACATATTTTTTTCCTTTTCTCTTCCATAAAGTAACCTTTAACCAAATCTTTTCAGATTTTAATATGGTGTTAATGGTTTTAAAATCGAGGTCAAGTTGATGTGATGATTTTACCCTTTGCGGTAAAAGAGTTGTGGTTCTTTTTTATTCGAAAAAATGTCATTGTTTTTCATTTTTAGTTCAATAACTTGAGTATCCTTTAACCAGGTCTTTTCAAATTTCAATATGGTGTTAATAGCTATAAAATCAAGAATTATGGTTCTTTAATATTTCCACAAAATATGGAAAACCCAGTTTGCTGTCTATAAGACAGCTTTTCCATTTGTTTGAATTTTAATTAGGTGTTGGATAAGGAAATTAGTTCAATGGTCTTAACAGTGATAAACACTATGTCATAAAGAAGTATGACTACATATGAATGGTGCAAGTTATATTTTTCTGAATATGAAACTTTCAGAAGAGTAATTATAGTTGATAGATATGTGTGTTTTAGTTAAACAATATTTTAAAGATATTAATTTGGAAAAACATTGTAAAACAATGAGTAAATGACTGGTGATTGTAAAACTGTGAGAAAATGGTGACAAACTTGGAAAAATAAAATATTTGTGAAGCAATGAAGAAATGATTGATGACATTAACTTAAACATAGGTTGTTTGTAAAACAAGGAGTAAATAAATGGTGACAAATATAGAAAAACTTATAAAGTATGTGAGTCAATGAGTAAACGAATGGTGATTGTAAAACTATGAGTAAATAGTGACAAACATAGAAAAATAGAATGTTTGTGAAGCAATGAAGAAATGATTGATGATATTAACTTAGACATAGGTTGTTGGTAAAACAAGGAGTAAATGAATGGTGACAAATATTGAAAAACTTATAAAGTATGTGAGTCAACGAGTAAACGAATGGTGATTGTAAAACTATGAGTAAATGGTGATAAATATAGAAAAAATAGAAAGTTTGTGAATCAATGACTAAATAAATGGTGATTGTTAAACAATGAGTAAATGAATGGAGACAAGGAGACAAACATATAAAAAATTAAACAGGCTGGGCACAATGACTGAAAGGGCATATAATGGGTCATTTGGCAGATAATAGGTGAACAAATGACTTATAATTTTACAGTGCAAAATTTTCAATTTTTGGATTTCAAAGTTTCTTATTCAAAAGTGCATTTATTTACATGTGAAAATCAGCAACTTTTGTTTAGTAACTTTTTGCTTAACTTAACTGTTAAGGAGATAATAGCCTCAAAAATCGTTGAGTTACAGAAAAAGTTTCAAAACAAAAGTTGCTGCTTTTTACCTAGATAAATGCGCTTTTCAATAAAAACTTTGAAATCCAAAATTGAAAAAAATGACACTGTAAATATATAGACTATTTGTCCAATAATATGCAAAATTACCTATTATATGCCGTTTCAGCCATTGTGCCCAACCTGTTAAAATGTTTGTGAAGCAATGAGTAAATGAATGTTGATTGTAAAACAATGAATAAATGATAGATGGCATAAACCTTTGATGGAATGTTACACATGCATGTATTCAGGTACGACATTTTTGTATTGCTTCTGTACGTAGAATATAAGATGCAACATGATGCTATAATATTGATTTATGCTAATCTGTCCCAGACTATTGGAGCCTTGATTTGTTTTTCTTTTTTATACAACCATAACAATTTGTGGTAGCTTATTGGTTAATGGGCTATTGTGGCCTTTGGCATCGATTTTGTCTGTAGACACTCATTTCCATGCAAAAACTTTAGTTGTAGTTGGCAGATCCTTGTGAAATGTTATACAAGCTAGGTTCCTTGGCACTAAAGGCAGATTGGTATTGATTTTGGGAGGTTGTGGGCCCTTCTGGTAATTAAAAGTGCATGGATATATTGTAGATGTGCACCATACATGTATATTTTCTTATTTTTCTTTTGTCATTTTTAACGGGTTTTTTTAACTTGCCATTTAGTAGGTCAGTAGATGTTATATTGTTAATCTGCAATTCATCCTAGACTACTTTACAGAAACAAACCAAATTTGCAGAGACGCTTCTGTGGGGAGTGAAGTTGTGCACCTATTACAATTTTTGGTCACTTCTATTTTTGGGATTTCTCAGAAGCAAAAGCATAGGCGACGACATGTCTTTTATGGAAGATTGACGTCAAAGTTTTTCTCCTTACAGAATGTAATAATTGATTTGTCCAATCAGAATTGAGGTAGCTGTCGGGGTTTTCTAACAATAAGGGGTCGAAGGGGCCAAACATCACGCTTTTATATGGTACCTGAATTTTTTTCATCCAGTTTGAATGGGATTTTTTATTTGGTTCTTCTTGATGAGGGCTTTCAGTTGTATGTTTAACAGACTTTAAGTATCTCTTACAGTTTCAGAGTTTTCACACTATTACATACTACTTAGAATTTTTATTTTCCATCCAATTTGGTGGGATTTTTTTAATTTGGTTCCTCTTGACGACAGCTTTCAACATATACAGTTTTTGAACACATTAGGAAACAAATCAGAATGTAAGTCAAATGATCAAACACTGCAACTAATGAATAAAATCACAAAAGCATGAAGATTGTTACTTTTTGGTAAAGTTTTTAAACATTAAGCATGTATCTTTGATTTACAGAGGGAATTACAGCTTTGGAGATAAGAGGGTCTAAAAGGAGCCATATTTATAACTGGAGATCCACCTTAAAATCAAAAATTGGGATGGGTTTAGGACCGCTAATGCCATTTCACCACTCTTCAGATCAAATCCGTTTTTATACCTTCTATTTTATTTTGCTGTAAGTCTTGAAGTTTCACTGTTCTTACAAGATACTATTGTAATAATGTATGACCACATGACTTCTATGAAGGGACTTGATCATAACTTGGTGTAATATGTATGTGATTGTACATGTATGCTACCGTATTTGTCCGATTAAGCACCCAGGGCGCTAAAAAAATTGAAAACGGGGGCACTTATTGAGATCAGCAAAATCCAGACTTTTTATCTGTCCGAAACTGTTTCCAATACAGAATTACCTTTAAAGTTGTGTTTCCGGTTTGAAAATCATGGCGAAGATAGCAAATATGGATGTCTTTCTGCAAAAAAAAAAGTGGTAATTTATGATGATTTTAGAGGGCGCTTATTCATGTTTTGTTGGTAAATTAGGTAGGGGGCGCTTATAGGAGCAGGGGTGCTTAATAGGATGAATACGGTATTTAAAGTATGTTTTTTTAAGTTAATTTGTACTTGCAGTCAGGGAACAATGCAGACTTGTTATATTAAATATTGATACACATAACCTGTTATTTTAATGTTTCAAACCTCTTTGACAAGGTAATTCTTTGCTAGTTGGCTCCTTACTCAGAAAATTTGGGAACTGGTTTAGAGCCATTGTCTAGAACATGTGTCTCTTTTTTGACAATGCTAAAGTAGATGAAAGAGGCCGAACAAATCATAATATCAACCTATAAAGGAACGAAAAGTTCACTTATGAGCAAAATCAATATTCAGAACACAAGAAAAACATTAACTTGAATTTAGAAATCTTGAGAAAGTCCGTCAAGAGTTTCATTATGTGATCATCATTTTAATCATATTCATTTTTACAGATTTGACACAATTTCCTCTTTTTGACATTTTACTCATTTACTTACTGTAGTGTTTATTTTTTGTAATCTGTGAAAGAAAATTGATACATTTTTTTCAGGTACAAACAGGTCTAGTACACACTGCAAACAAAAAATGCATGTTGGTTTGAAGTTACACTGAAGTTACACCATATTTGGTGGCATCTCTGCTGCCACTCATATACTTGTGTAAGGTTACTCTATGAGGTTTGGTGTAAGGTTACTCCAAGAGGGGTGGTGTAAGGTTACTCCAAGGGGGGTGGTGTAAGGTTACTCCAGGAGGGGTGGTGTAAGGTTACTCTATGAGTTTTGGTGAAACGTTACCCTAGATATGGGGTATATTCCCCCATTCATCCCGGATCCTACGCCCCTGGGTTATTACCTTAGCGAACATGTGAAAACAAAGGGGTTTGAATCCACTACACAGATTTCTCGACCTAGTTTAGTGGTCAAAATTGGCGGGAAATAGAGTTATCTTCCTTAATATAAATCTTTTAAATAGAAGTCTAATTTACTACACAAATGCTTTCCTGACAACAAACGTAGATTTTCTAGTTGATAGTTTTACAAATTTAGCCAAGCAATGCCTTAATATTGTGTTAATAGTGCATTGAACAACACAAGGTGATATGATATATATCGTTGAAAGTGAAAAGTAGAATTTACATTTGTTTGTTGTTTTATGTAAAGGTTATTTAAGCCTAAAATTTAAGGGATTGCAGTTCACAGATACATATTTTTTTTTATGTTTTCATAAAAGTTCTAACAAAGATGACCTGGTAGTGACTTCATTTCCCCCCTATTTCAAGACCATGTGAAATTGGCAAAGTACCATGCAAACACAAAATGATTTTGAGATGGTCCATATTTTTACCAATTCATTGTTTTGTTGATCATCGTGAATAGTTCTTAGCCATGCTCTGTATAGTGTATTACAGAGTTTGTAATCTGTTGAAACAATGGGAAATTAAAACTGAGAGATCATTCTTTGTGAAACTTATATTCCACAGTTACATATCATTCATATGAATCATTTTGAATATACAGGTTTTATTCACATGTTATAAATGATTTAACATTGCATTTTTAGTGATTGTCTATATACCAGACGTGAAACCACAGGAGCTTGATGTTTTATCAATAAAATATATGTAGGGTACAAAAAGGATCCCGTCCCCAGCATGCCATTCACGTACTGCAGTACGTGTTTCACGTATAATTGAAAGAACCCTACGTGCGTGCACTTAAAGAACCCATTGTGAGCACTATAAAAATTACCTTTTGTTTACAATTCACTTCAAAGTACGTAATAGATTTGTTCTGATTAGTTAAATAACCATTTTTGTTGTTTAACCAGCAGCAATGTTTTATTTATTCAACTGCTAGCTTTTTGTCGAAATTGAGAGCAAAGAAGGTAGAAAAACTGCATAATTCGTCATTCAACCGAAAATGAAATACCGGAATCGGATTCCGGAACGACTATTTCCGGTTTTGCCGATAATAAAAAAAGAAAAATTAATGCCGACCGACCGACCCTAGATTTTTTTGACATGTGACAGTAAACACACATTTTTTTTTTTGGCCTAATATTTACAAAAAACAGCATGGTGCACGACCTTGTGTGGAGAAAATGCAGTTCATTTTCTTTGTACCCCCAAATGAAGAGTTAGAGGGTACATTGCACCCCCAAAAATTTGGATGTACCCACAAAAATGAAGGTAAAAGGGTACATGTACCCCCAGATGAAAAAACCTGTGGACATACTGCGTCCCATATAATTTTATATATGAATAAAATAGATGTAGGGTACAAAAAGGGTCCCGTCCCATATATAAAATTATATGGGACGGGACCCTTTTTGTACCCTACATCTATTTTATTGATAAAACGTCAAGCTCCTGTGGTGTAACTAAGGTGCATTTGCAGTGCCTGAAATGAGGGCCAGCCAAAGGTTGGCCCGAAAAAAAAAATTTGGGCAGGTAAAAATTCAGTCACTGGTCCAAATGTCATAATGGTGGCCCAAACATTTTGTGACATTTATTTCATGAAAAAAAGACATCAGATATCAATATATAAACAGTTTTCAGATTAATTGTTTTTGATCAATAACATTAAAATTCATTCTTTCACTAGTCTCACGAGGGTTGGGGGGGGGGGGGCTCTTCAATGTAATTTTGGTAGGTACAGGTGTGCAACTGAAATTGCGAAAACACCCCAATGCATATATTGCTATCAAATAAAACCTGAATTTACTTGTTATAACCTTTTCGACAACCTTGACGCCGTTGGCTAGGGTGGTCTTAAGAAACGATGCTAGTCCATCGGATGGGGACAATAAAAGGCTGGTTTGTGTAAGGGGAAATCAATGCCATAATCACATTAAAGACATCCGGAAAAGAGTAGACTAATGCCACTACAAGGACCACTCTTGCACTCCCCAGAGTGAAGAGTAACATCACTTGTTTTAATCCACTATGAAGAAGTGATTTTTAAAGTAAAATAACTTCTCAGTTCGGGGTAATGTCAGTTGGTTATTCATTCCAAACAAGTATCTCACTTAGTTGAAATAACAAACGGTGCTGTCATTTTCTGTTATATAAACAACTCTTAACTTTTCCTGTTATTTTTTAATTTGTAAACAAAAGTTCTGGTTCCAAAAAAGAAAACCACTCCCAATTGTCATTAAAATGTAGCCGTGTACATGAACTATGAAAAGTTTAAAAGAAGTGACAGGCCAGATCGTTTCCGTAGTTTGACAATTACTGTCAACGATTTTCTCTCCGTTGTTGGGGAAAAGTTTTTCAATGATTAGCTAAGGACTGACACAAAAAGGTTTCCGATTTCTGTAAAACGAAATTCGTACATGTACATTTTGCAGCAGATTGAATGAATAAATTTCCGAACCGTGGAAGATACCAGGTCGCAAACATTATAAGTTGACGGAATTCTCTTTATTGTTCACAACTTTCCACTTCATCCGTGATTTTTAACAATTTTAATAATTAAATCATAAAGAAACAAAAAAACACGTTTCTTTACTAATATTTAGTGAATACTTGTGTACTACATGAAAACGTGTAGGAAACATGTATTGATTGGCTCGATAAAAATACATAATTGGGGAGAACAGTAAATTACATTAGCTGTGTATTCATTGGCTACAAAAATGTATTTGGACCAATCGCTGTGCTCGTAACAAAACGTTTTCGACTAGAACAGAAGAGTTATCTACCGTTGAAGTCCGGTTTCGGTAAAACAACAATTTTTAATGGTCTTTTAGGTAACTTGAATAATACTGCGCCCTCTATCGGCACTATCGCTGGATGAGGGCTTGAACGCTCTTAGTGGTAAAAATCCGTCAGCTGCTGGCTGGTTCAGCCGACCAATCAAATGTCAGATATTAGCGCGTATGCGAGTTGTGACTTCCTTTACTTCCGTTTGTAAATATTGACAAAACAAACACGGAGAATGATTGTGCACGTGCCTTTGCATATTTAGAAAACAAATACACCTTTATTCTCATAATTATGATTTAAATTGCCATAGATTCACAAATCTTTAAAGATTTTAAAAAATAAAACACCGTGTAATAATTTTTTGAAGTTTTTATGTTTTAATCTAAAGAGGGAGAGGCGTTAAGGTGCAAAATTGGCCCCACATTTTATCAAAAAATAATGCTTGACATAGAATAAAAACAATTTACTAATTTAATTGTTATATTTACAAATTTTCAAAAATATATCTTTCTGTGAGATTGTGTGCGCTATGACGTCATAATGACATCATGATTAGACGGATAATGCTAAAAATGGACTATAAAAGACATATTCAATGTACATTTTAGCCCTATTTTATATACCTCCACAGTCTTCCACCAACACCAAATTGAGCAGTTGTTTTGATTATAGAGAGTTAATGATTGTATCAAAATATTTTGTTGGTGGAGGATTGTGGAGGTTGTTAAATATTAATTTATCAATAACCTTGACCAGACTCTTAAAATCAATATTTTCACTCTTCTGATTGTATATATGATACCATTATGTATATATACACAATCTCTGTACATTTTATGATTCATTTCAAGTAATGAAATTCATCAGTAAATAACTTGTTTCTGTAAATAATTTTATTTATTTTAAATAGTTTGTATACATTGAAACCAGGAGAAAAACTCAGTGCATGCAGTCCGGGGTCAATGCGATAAAAAGAACTGGGGACTATAAGTTCCATATATGGCCCCATATTTAATGAATTATTATCTTAGAAAATACTTGATTAAAATTTGATGTGTTTTATTTTATAGACTACATCATATTTTTTATGTTAAAACTTGTTTCCAACAAAATCGATACGTATTTGACGTCATTGTGACGTCATGAGCGTTATTTGTTTTCTGTATTTCGTCATAGCCAGAAATGATGGATACTTTGCTCATTTGCATATCTAAGATGGCGACGCCGGGACGTCTGCAATTTTCATATGATCTATATAGACGATATCATTCATAATTGCATGTGTGTCATTTTCTGAACTTGAAAATGATACATTGAATCAAGCTGAATTAAATGAAATAAAAATTAATGAAAACAATTTAAGAGCCTATGTAAAAATGTCTGAAATACATAATCTGGTGGCGTGTGACACAAAATTTAACAATGAATGACATTTGGCGACATATTTTCTGAAATTAATTTAGATTCCTCAATAACATATGTAATTATATTGACTAACCTTATATTTCTAGCTTCTAAACTCGGGGTTCCCACATTAAATATAATATTATAATTTGTGCATGATCGCGATATCAAAGACATGTCTAAAATCGTTACAAAACAAAAATATTTGAATTTTGACAAAGAAAAACTTTACGGAAATAAACAATAACTTTTAATTTTCGAATCATTGACGGACACATTGAATTTCCGTACTGTAGGCTATTTTTTGACAAATCTAATAAAGGATCCATCAAGCTTGAAACTGTAGTCACGTGATCAAAATCTAATTTAAATATGATGAATATTTATGAAGAAAGTACCATCGATTTCTGGATATGTGGAATTTTGCCCGCGATATTTCGACGGTTTTCGAAGAAATTAAGCACCTCCGTAGTCGTGCACCAGACAATATTTTACCAGATTATAAAAATAAATAAAACACAACTACTGTTAAAGTATTTTTTTGGTGCACGAGGTGTTAAATTTCTTGAAAAACGACGGGAAAATGTTCAAATATTACAAGCGCTTAGATGACTTTTTGATGTTTGAGAAGCAATATTTGCCGTAAAAAACGATGGTATGTCGACACGTAACAGTTATATAACATAAAAATAAAATAAACACCACTTCATCCAAAATAAAAAAAATTCATAAGCCCCCAATTATTGATTATATATTTTCTTCCGGGATACTGAAATAGTTATTACTACCGGGATACTGAGGTAGGTTTAATGGTCTATCGATGCTACTTCTAAAATGAAGTAAAATAGTTTGATCCAAAAGGAGTAGATATTTTTTGGGCACAATCCAACATATCCTTAAGAAGAGTTAGAAGATACCAAAGGGGCAATCAGAATCGTATATGCGTTCTGTCATGTGCATAAGTTATTGTTTGCATGATTGACAGACAATATTCATCATATTGTTTTCTATCTTCTGAACTGTCGATCGAGAAAAAAATAAAATATTCTAGACAGGCAGCATATAGCCAGTCAATGGGGTTTGCAATTAATAGTTCGCATGCACAATAGCGACCCAAGACCACAAGGGTGTGGAAAATAGAAATATTCTTCTGTGGTTTAAATGCGTATTAACTGCACTACATGTAAACGGTATTATTCTGTTTGATAAAGTCCTTTAACTAGAATAGAAAAAAATTATTGAAATAGTGTTGTAATAAAATATCATAGCCAGAAATGATAGGTGATTTGCTCATTTGCATATTCAAAATGGTGGCTCAAAGAGAATTTGGATTTTAACATATAGTTGAACGGGAAACTTTCTGTTAGCTTGGGCCGGACAATTTTCAGGGATAAAAAATCAAACTATGCACCGGTTTGAACAATATCTCAAAATGTTACAGCTGTACCATGAAAACTCAAGGTTCCCAACCAGTTTCAAATTTTGAAGCGTAAGCTCCATTCAAAAGCATTGAGAAAAAGTGAAAAAATGCATCCTGCACGGTTTTCAAGACCTAAAAGCACTTTTCTTACAATTCTTACAATCCCCATTCTAGTTGCCGGGACAAATTCGGTCAGTTCCGGTAACATTGTTGAGGAATCTTTCTTCGATAAATATGTTGCTGAAAAATTAAGGTTCCCACGATCATTTAAAAGGGCTTCACAAGTTTTGTTTCCCTTTCTAGTAGAGATTCAATATGGGTTCACGCAAAAAAATCTACTATTTCGTAAAACTGCTTCTGCTAGACATAGCATTATTTGAGTAAGCACCGCATTCCATTGTAAATGTAAATAAACAGTTAAAAAAAGGCTCCACAAGGGTATTTTTTTATTTCGACAAAACAACAGAACAAGTAACTATAATACAATTGGTAACAATACTGCTGATATATAAAGTTAAAACAATTGAACATTATATATACTAAGCGATTTCAATGACATACTAATACTTGTGGGGCAGAAATTGAAAAAAAATGCACAATATATTTTTTATTTACATATTTTTATTTCGTGGAAAAAAAAGGGGGGCAATGCATTAAATATATTTTCGATCTTTTACACACATCATCGGTTTCCTAATAAACATATGATGACAATTAATTTTGATACGATCACAAATAATTATGAAGTTATTTATATAATCAAAACTGTGATGAAATATTATTTAAAAAAAATAGATACGAGTTTTCATCAGCGTCTTCCAAATATGGTTCAACGTTTATTTGCTGACGTCATACATGACGCGATTTGGTTTATGAATATTCATGAGCAAAATCACACATGATTTCTGGCTATGTCGTGAACGTGATATACAAGTATGAAAGCATTTCAAGGTATGTTTTAAATGAGGTTGAAACATGTCGCCATTTGATATCAATTCGGTTGTATTTCATTTTGACGATTTTAATTACGGAAGACGATCACAACCATATTTTTTTTAACAATTGCAACTCAGCTGTTTTTTTTCATAACATATAATAAAATGAAAAAATATATATCACACTGTCGGAACAGTTCCAACATTCAATAGAAAAATCGTAGAAATAATATCATTTAGTGTCCATCGTCTGTTATCCATAACTTTTCATATTAATATTTAATCTTTTTCTTAGAAACTGCAAAACCAAATGCTTTATTTTACGTTATCAAGATCTCTCAACCCGTACCTTGGTAAAAAAAAATTATAGATTTATGATGGTTGTCCGTAAAAATGTACTGGAATATATCATAACATTGGTTGTCGTTAAGAATAAAGTACGGTTAAAAAAGTGTTTAAAAAAATTTCAAATATGACAAAGTTCTATTCCCCAAATAAATCTATCTATTACTTCTTTAAGGTTAATACCAAAATTTCGACCAGTTTTCGACAATCAATGTTAATAAGTTTCTGAATTGATATGATCTCAATATGTACATTATCAATGTCATAGCAGACGATGAAACCAAAATTGGTCTGTATGAGATATATTTTTTAAATGATTAAAGCTTTGTTAAGGTGACGAAAAAATACCATTTGAACGTGAAATAATAGATGTGGTACGTAGTTCTTACATTTAAAAATGACATTTTTAGATCAGATTTCTTGAGATCATTCATAATTTAATAATGAGTGATTTTATCACGTGAAACAAACCGTCGAAAACAGGAGACCGTCGAAAATGGGAGACGTTGCGATATTACTATTCGTTCACTTTAATTTCATAATACAGTTTTGGAACATGTTTTTATTCCTGAAATCAATCCACATTGCATATTAAGTCAAATTTATGCTTTGTTTATTGAGTTTTATTATGCTTTATTTTTCTTTTTGTTTTTAAAGATATGCATTATAATACAATGATACGTACGTTCTGTATTCTGAAAAAAAATGACGTTCAGTGCTTTTCATTACCTGACTTTGTCGGTCCACTGTGAGGAATTAGATGCACATATTAACTAACTGTATTTATTTCTGAAAAGCACATATTGTGAATACATTTTGTAGAAAATTTGAGGTGGGGCCGATTTTGGCCCTTATAGCTCCCAGTCCTTTGCTAAAATGTGACAATACACATCTAACATGTATTTTTGTAATGTATGTGGGACAATAAAAGTGAATTCATTGTGGATAATAGGGTCAACACACGTAACTTGCCGTTAACATTGTATAAATATGGATATGCACAAGTTAAATTAAGGAAAATGGGATGAAATAATAAAGAAATTTTATTGAAAATAAATATGTAAACAGAAAGTTGATTATTTCAAAAATTGAAATGATTTTTAATACAATTTATAAAGAAATACCCATCACAATATCGTTATTTAGGTAAATACTTATTAGACTGATTTTTTTTTAAACCCATTTTTGTCTTTATATGATAACTGACCCAAGTTAGCCTAATTAAATGAAATGTGACTTAATGTGTTAATTATATAAATCCTTGCCTTCTATCAATTTTAATTTCTTATCTAATTCTTATTCTTATTATGTAACAATATGGTCAGGTTGTTATTTTCATTGAATGGCATCTCAAAATAGATGGCTTCACAGTAGGAGCTCTTCCTGTATATTACAACTGACAGCTAATGCATGACAAACAATTTTAATCAGCCATCAGTATCATAAAATACATTTTTTTTTAATCTTTATTTTAAATGAAATTAAAAAATCATTATAAGAGTGAATTCAATTCAAGCTTTTATTTACTTTCCAACTTTGAAATAAAAATCATTATGTTTTAATATTTAAAAAATAGTAATTATTCATTTAAGTTTTATTTCATGTTTGGTTGTATTTATCCGGATATGTGTATTGCATACAACATTACATCATCTGATCGCTCCATTGGACATTATTTACAAACACTTTAGCTCCTCCTATTTTATGTCGTAATACCCATAAGTCATAGCGATTTACTATTTCCGGTTTGACGGATTTTTTTCGATGAATGCATCCCCAGCGGGAGCGTAATGTAGCGACTGGATTATTCGGGTTATATTTTAGGCAATCGTCCAAACGTTTTTTGTTGGGCCAGTGACTACCTAATTTGGAGCAGCTTTTGGTCGCCCGAATAAGATATTAGTCGCATTTTGCGACTGGGCGACCGTCCATTTCAGGCACTGCCATGGTTCTGGAAAATGGAGAAAAAATGCATAGCAAATACTTAAGTCAGTGTTCATTTCGACTTTTATTGAAATATTATTTTTTTAAATACATATCTATGACTATGAGATGTGCTGTTATCCCTTAAAATCATGAATTTTGTATAGTTTTTGCTCTACTCACTATAAATATCAGGTCATTAATACCTGGTAATTTTAGGCAATTGGTTATGGTGAACCTTAATATTCAATTTATACCACGTTTGTATGTCTTTATATGTACATGATAGAACATATAATACATTTGTATTAGTTAGTTTTCCTTATAATTCATTGATGATTGTTTTTTATTTTATATTTTTTTTATTTATTACTTTACCCCAATAGAAACAGAAAGAGGTTATGTTTCAAATAAGGGGATTCACAGACAAATTGTATCTACTGGTAAAACTCTGAATTTGTGGATTTGTGAAACTAGTGATAATGTTTGTTGAGACATTCAAAATGGACTTTATTGTTTATTAAATACCATAATGTAACGTCACATTGACCAATATTTTCTAGTATCAAGAGTCACTATGTTGATAATGACAATATCAATTTCAAGGAAAAAGGTTGAATTTACCAATAAATGTAGATATTGGATAGAGTATCATTTAATGCAGTCCTCACAATGAGCACTGGTCCTCCGGCCCAAGACCAGTAAAAGTTTGTTTGGACCAGTATTTTATTTAGAACTATATAAAAATAAATTCAAGAATTAGATTCGGACAAGTAAATTCAAATTTTCATTTCGAGGGCTGTCAATTGATCAGTTTTCTTTATATAACTGTGGGTATTTAATAGAAGTCAGAAATGCTAAATATTTAAAATGTGACTTATGTTATTTAATTTTCATAAGAACAGACATACAGCACTATAAATCTAAATGTCATATTTAATTTGTATACCAATAAAAATAACATTTTCTTAAGTTGAAATTTAACTCTAAAACAATGCAAATTGTTAATTTTTACAATAATTTTATGAATTGTGATTTTTTGCCCAAAGTTTTTTTTTGTCCTTGTAAAAAGATGTCAGTTGTGACATTTTGTCTTGCGACTTTCTGTCCTATATTATTTATGTATTAGAGATATACTCAAATGTTTAATGTCTCTTCATGTTTGTTACTGTGATGGATTGATTATTGCATGACGTGGCAAGATGTACTCGATACAACATTATGCAATAAAGTTTTTCAGTGACTTGCAACAGGTTTTTCTTCGGGTACTCCACCAATAAAACTGACTGCCACGAAATAACTGAAATACTGTAGAAAGTGGCATTAAACACCATAATCCTAGCCCTGTATTATGTTCAATGAGTAGTATTTCAGCTATATTCAGGACCATGTTATTGTGTACTGTACATGTACCAGCTTTGAAATATTTTAATAAACATATATATTGACAATTGTAGCCAGTTAGAGAATAAAGAGAGTAATAATAATTCAAATTATGATGCAACTGAATCTTATTTTTCATTTTTTTTGCAGATTATGGACCAGTACACTATATTAGGAAGAATTGGTGAAGGGGCTCATGGTATAGTTTTAAAAGCAAAACATATTGAGGTAATTGTTAAAGATTGCTGTACATCGCATTTAGCTTGTAGATTTCTACTTCTGTTTTTAACATCAGTGGTGTAATCAATGGTTGGCGTACTGACCTTGAGTGCAGTAGATTGTGGGTTTGAACCCCGGTGAGGTCAAACCAAGACTATAAAATTGGTATTTGCTGCTTCTCTACTAAGCATGCAGTATTAAGGAGAAATAGTAATGACTGGTTGACTCTGAATCAGGATAATGTTTGAGAGTGGAGCGACATATCTATCCACAGACTGTTGGTTTAGTAAGCAAGCGCTGTAAAAATCCAATTAAGCATGTTGGTCTAGTACAAAGCGAACTTCATCGTCATCTCATTGAAATGAAACTTGTTCTCGCCATCATATGGCTGAAACATTGCTCACTTGGCATTCCACATCAATCACTCACTCCTTTTATTTTTAACCTGCAGATTAATTAATTTTACTTTCTCATATATGATGTGTTTGATTGCAACAACAGCATGTATTGTTTTGATTAATATCGTACAATATCTATGAATGTCAATGTGACGCTATTGTTGACGTTGACTAATTATCATGTTTATTGCATAGTTGACGTTGACTAATTATCATGTTTATTGCATAGTTGTTACTAAGATATTTTTGGAACACGGACATGTTTAATGTCTATCAAATAAACCAGATACATGTATATAATTTTTTTCCAGTTTGAAAAATTGTTTTCTGCTTTATCACCATTTTTTCAATTTTTCATATTGAGAAATGCGATACAACATTATGTGATAGAATTTGTCAGTGAATTGCGGCAGGTCGGTGGTTTTCTCCACCAATAAAACTGACCTCCATGATATGACTGGAATATTGTTGAAAGTGGCATTAAACACCATAACCCTAACCCATATTGAGAAATGAAAATCTTGTGATTTTTAATCAACTCCTGTAGTTTAAGTTAAGATAACTTTCTCATTCATAAATAGGTATCCTTAGCTGATTTTGATTATCATGTTTAGCCCCTTTAGTTTTCAAACTCCCAAATACTTTAAAATTATTAGGCTTTTCAATCTTTTGGCTTAGAGCATACCTGATGAAGGTTATTTCAGAAACGTGTCATGCGCACTAAATTTGATATCTACGATTTTATTGGTAGGCATGATTCCCACAACATGGAGATGCACATATATTTTTCTGGATTTAAATGTTTAGTATGGTAACACTTGAAAAAAAGTTTAATTACAATAAACAATGTTTTAAAGCAATACTGTATATTTTATGTAGATTTTAGTAATCAACATACTACATTTTGTCTTATTGTAAAATATTTAAGCATTTGAGACATTTTTTATCAGAGTGGTGAAGTTGTTGCATTGAAGAAAGTACCACTAAGGAAACTAGAAGATGGAATCCCTCATACAGCATTAAGGTACCTCAAAGTAAAATTACTCAACATTTCAAATTTGGACATCAATATTTCATTCTATGTTAATTCTATTACAAATGTATTTTTTATGTTGGTCCTTGTTTTCCTTACAAGAATGCAGTACATACAGGTACCCTCTAAATGGGAGATGCAACCCTACAACTTTTGTACTATAATAGCAACAACGTTTTTGGCAAGGGAAAATAATCAGTTATATTCAATGTTTAATTTCAACAAATTGATGAAATATTTATTCTGATCTCTCATGAAGACCATTTATTTCTTTAGATGTTTTAGACTTACTCCCAAATGGTATGTGTTAGGATTTTATCTAAGAGTGACAGTCTTAAGCCAACAGGTTGATTGATTGATTGCTTTGTGTTGTACACCAACTTTAACAGTATTTTATCTACATCATGGCATGTAATATTTATATTAAAACCCTTAGAAATAAAAGAAACATGTTTATAAAGTGATCGAATTATATATACAAATAAATTAAACTAACACATTCTACCTTTTTAGGTAGTAGGTAGTTAACTAGGAACATTCATAGACCCAGCTAATGTACTTTCTATGTTTATGTTGTCCTTCATTTTTGTGATTGTGTGTGGTCTTTTTGAGTGGAAATGGAACTGCAGATTTTTTATTGTGTGTTTATATCGTGGGCTGTTGTTTCAGTGAGCTAGCAGTATAAAAATCCCAACTAAGCATGTTTGTTTAGTACAAAGCGGACTTCCATCATCATCTCATCGAATGTAACCTATTCTTGCTATGATATAGATGAAAAATTGCTCATTTGGTGCTGGAACAAGAAACGCTCACTCACTCACTCACTTATCCATCTTATAGAACTGCTTACATTGTTGTAATGTTTTCCTGATTTATATCCCTCATTATTTATTACCTGTAAAATAAGCTAGATGAATAGTGAACTTGAATAAGTTTGATCTTCTTTTTGCAGGGAAATTAAAGCTTTGCAAGAAATAGAGGACAATCCTTATGTAAGTATTAAAAAAACACTTGTCTGTAGAAGAGATTTGTCTTTAATGAAATAAAATTAAAAACAAAAATTACCACACTGTCGGAACATTTGCAAAATCAAATATCAAAATCTGAGAATTGAGTAAAACAAAAGATAGGAACCATTTTATTTGACATACAGATATAGAAATATTTTTATTTTTGCTTTAACCTTGTAATAGACATGTGAATTCACACAAATACTGTGTATCCCTGTATACCGGTATGTGATAACTTTTCTCAGTGACTTGCGCAGGTCAATGGTTTTCTCCAGTTTCCTCAACCAATAAAACTGACCGTCATGATATAGCTAATTAAATATTGTTGAGAGTGGTGTTAAACACCATAACCCTAACCCCATGTATCCCTGTACACTGGATATTGCTGGTGGTGTACCATAGATTGCAGTTGGTGTACCATCAATTGGGACAGTTGACACAAATGTTCAAGGAATGTACTATGATGTCGGATAAGTTATTGTCTTTACATATATATTTCACAAGCTATGCTATAATATTTCCATATATAAGACATAAATTCTTTATTAAAGAAATTTCAATACATGAACATTTTACAGAGAAAGTAGAGATATTGCATATAAGATAATAGTCATAAAATTAATATTATTGATATGTATAATATAATACATTGTATTGGATTTTAAAGATAATGTGTTCCAAGGGAGACAATAATGAGGGAAAAAAAAACATAATTACTAGATATATAATAGGCTATGTACCAATACGTAGGTTCTTTATAACGATCATCTGAATATACTTTGTTAAATTAATGATATATGACATAGAATTACTGACACCACACGATTGGTTTTGGAAATTAACAACAATACAAACATTTATACAATAAAATATGACGAAAAGCAGAAAATCAATAGTTTAATTGATATTTTTAGCTTGTTTATTATTATTCTTTCACTGCAATGTGTTATTTCACAAAGACACGCTTGTGTGACACCCCCTCAATCTATTTGCCATCCAAGATGGCTGCCATTACTATTAGCAGAAATTTCAATGGCAAGATACAAAGAATCTGATGAAATTTTTCAGAAAATTTAGAAGTCAAATTGAAAACCAGGTGAGTGAAGGCTCCTGGGATCCTCTGGTTTTTGTTTTAACATTTGCCTCATTGTAAATACAGGTATATTTTATTTTATCTTGGAGATGTGTAAACTTAGAAAGAAAAAAACTGTAATAATGTTTACTGGTATGTGTGGTTTTTTTTACAGGTTGTAAAGTTACGTGAAGTTTTTCCACATGGAAGTAGTCTGGTTTTAGTTTTTGAGTATATGCTGTCAGATTTATCAGAGGTCATACGTAACTCAGATAGACCCATAACAGAGGCACAAATCAAATCTTATATGCTAATGCTTCTGAAAGGGGTGGCATTTTGTCATGAAAATAATATTATGCATAGGGTAAGAAAATTTTGATGTGTTTTTTTCTTTGAATTGATTGTGTTAAAAGCTTCTCTTCGTGTAATATAGCAACATATTTTAAATAGCTCTTACCATTTTCAAGATACAGGGGTATCAAAATTGGGCAAATATTATAAATTTTTAACCACATCAGTGGTGTAATCATTTACTTCATGACTACCAAGAAGAATTTCAAGATATCAAAGGGATAATCAGAAGCCGTAAATCGAAGGACAGACAATAAATGGGCAAAATAAAAAGGACAAAAGGACAAAGAGTGATCTACAAAACATTACACAGAAAACTAAAGATTGAGCAACACAAAGCAGTTGATAAGTCATAAATGAGTAAAGAACTGGATTGTGATTTCATCAAACGGAACATTTCCATGGTCATCTGTAGATCTCTTTTTTTAACATTGAATGCTGTGTTACCACTACTAGCATGTGGAGGATATTCTAATTAGATTTTTATCTATGTGTCAAGCATCAAAATATTGAGGTAAATTGCTGAGTTGGTGTATAACAACAATCACTCACTCAATCAAAATATTGATGACTAATTTTTGGAAACATTTCAGGATTTGAAACCAGCTAATTTATTGATTAGTTCTACGGGACATTTGAAGATTGCAGATTTTGGTTTAGCTAGAGTGTTTCAGAATGTAGGAAATAGACAGTATAGTCATCAAGTTGCTACAAGGTAAAGAGTTAGGGGGTAGGAGTTATGGTGTTTAATGCCACTTTCAACAATATTTCAGTTATATCATGGCGTCAGTTTTATTGGTGGAGGAAATTGGAATACCCGTAGAAAACCACCGACCTGCAGCAAGTCACTGACAAAATTTATCACACAACGTTGTATCGAGTACAAATCGCCATGAGCGGGATTTCAACTCCCGCCAGGGGTGTGGAATTGCCATGCCCCTGTATAAAGTACATAGAACCTGCCGCACAAGTAGATTTTCCTGCCTAGCTTGTTCGGGGACAAGTAAAGATCAACAAATAAAGATAATTTCTTATTAAAGTACTCTGGAAAGACAATTTCTCAAATGATATATCGTAAAATATTGACGGTTATATAGATAAATGTTTTATGTGTTTTTTTTTTATTGGAAACGATCGCGTCAGTGGTGTTCCGAAAGCAGCTAAAAATAACCAGAATTGTGGAAGTTCTCAGTTGAGTATTACGACTCGATTGCAATGATAATTGTACTGCATTTACTTAGCGAAAACCGGAACCATGTAACAGGTTTTTATTGATGTTCCAAATTTGACGTTTCTTTGTTTGTCGGTAGCTTTTCGTAAAAATAACCAACCAGGGCCTAACATCCAAGAACATACATTGTATAATACAAATCGGGTTGCAGTGGATAAATAATTAATAATAAAAAAGACTGGGAAAGGTTCTGGCCACAATGAGAAAGTTAACAAATGCAAAACACCCAACAGCGGCAACGGACTGTTCAGTCCAAGTGGCTAGCCGATTTCTCATGGTTACTGCTGGATTCTGATATTGTCTCATATTGCAATATCTACAGGAAATATTTTGATTTTGCTGACCGGAAATCATTAATGTTTATTGGCAAAATCGTGGACAGAATGGATTCTTATCTTCCCATGGAGACACAACTAAAACAGTTTGATGGATAAAGCCATTGCCAAGGTTAATCAAAATGAACTTGATTGATATGAGAATTTTTTTCAACACAGCTTATTCTGTACTAAGAACAGCCGGCTATTCTCTGACTGCACATTCCTATCTGAAAATCAAATTAAAAATTGTCTTCATTTGGGCAGTGATCACTTAGGCAGGGATGTTTGTGTTAACTTTATTAAAACTATGTTTCAAATTTTACGCAATGATGTTTATTAAAAAAAACAGGACAAGTAGGATTTTGTCCGGACAAGTAACTTTTTTCAGATAACTTGCCCGTGGACAAGTAGAACATTTCAGTATTTCCACACCCCTGCCCACCATTAGTGGTAATAGGTACTGATTGCATAGGTAGTTGTAAATCCAACTACCATACGATTGCGACCATGATACAAGGTAAAGATATACTTATCAGTTGTTTCATTTTGATGTGGAAAAAAAGTTTAAATTTTCTTCTTCCTTTCCTTCCTTGTTAAAACATCCAATCAACACTGGGTTCCATTCCAGTTACATTTTGAATATTAGTTGAGGTCAATCAAGGTTAACTGATTTTAAAAAAATATGTAGTATCCATGGAAATCTAGAACAAAATGGTAAATTTCTGTTTTGTAATTTATTAGTCTAATTACAATTTTAATATTCAAAATATAATTAACTTTGTTGTTTGGTAATGAGTAATTCTATTTACACAAAAAAAAATATTTTTGTTTCAAGTAGAAAGCATATTAGAATCATTACCTACCAATTAAGTAAAGTATTTTCCTTAATATATAGCAAATAGTTCATGGCACTGAGGGTCATATGGCAGTATATGGACCGGTCCGTCACCAAAAAAATATTATATGGACCGAAACTTCTGAGGTCCATATTATATTTTTTGGGTGACGGACCGGTCCATATACTGCCATATGACTTGAAGTGACATGAACTATTTGCTATATTATATTTTTTATCTAAAATAATGCAGGTACCTGGCCGGTCCATATACGAAAATAGTGACCGGTTGCACTAACCAAGACAAATAGGGAAAATAAAAACGTAAAGTGTAATATAAAAAAATAGTGACTTGTGGAAAAATGTGTAAGGTGTAATATGATCTCAGCATGTGATAACAAATTTGTTTAGATATAAATTAAAGGCATCAAACATATTGGAATTGTTGACGATCATTGTTTAAACTTTCTGTTCATCATATTAAGTTTTTGTAAACTTTAATTGATAGTAAATTTTTTCAGTTTATCTGTCTCTTGTTTAGCAATACATTAAATAGCTAGTAGGTTGTACTTATTTTCACTGACCGGTACACTTTATGTTGCAGATGGTACAGGGCACCAGAACTGTTGTATGGAGCCAGAAAATATGATGAAGGGGTAGACTTGTGGTAATTTTTATATTTTTTATTTATTTATTTATTGTCTTATTCTGCCTATAGCATTTGACCTAGGTTTCAAAGTGATTGAATTACAATACTAAAGTAACATAAAAATATAGTTTCATTTTAGCTTTCTTAATAAAAATAGATTGTGTAACCACATTTTTTTATTATTCATAAAAATATATATGCAGACAGGAAGTATATTTAAAATGGTGTATAGATTGAAATAAATAATGATGGTTTTAAAATGGTATAATTACACTTTAGCAATATTTCTTATTTGCACAGGGCCGTCATGGTCGTGATCGTATGGTAGTTTGGTTTTATAACTACCTATGCAATCAGTGCCAATCACCACTAAGGTTGTGAGTTCAAATCCCACTCAGGCGAGGTTTACTCAATACAACATTATGTGATAAAGTTTGTCAGTGTGTTGCGGCAAGTCGTTGATTTTCTCTGGGTACTCCGGTTTCCTCCACTGATAAAACTGACTGCTACCATATAACTGAAATATTGTTGAAAGTGGCATTAAAACACCATAACCCTAACCCTTATGTGCAAAATTACTGGTATAAAACAAAAAGAAGTTGCTATGGACTCTATTCTTTGAGGTTCCCCTCTTTATCCAATTGTCCAGGTTAATTCAAGATGTGTGATTAGCACTTCACTGCCACATAAAACATAATAAAAATGTAGATATTTTTTTTCGCACAATACGTTTCTAGAAAAACCTCCATCATGTACGCTCAATATCGAAATATTGGAAATTCAGGGTTTAAACAAGATACCCAAAATGAGTTAAATGAGTACCTTAGACCAGAGTACATTTTTTTTTACAGTTTGGTTTATTTTATTTAACATGTTTTTATAATATACATTTGTATATTGTAATTGTTTTGTGTTAATTATTATTACAATATTGTTATGCATTGTATTTTGCAGGGCTGTTGGTTGTATATTTGGTGAACTACTCAACAATTCTCCTTTATTTCCTGTAAGTTATTCTAAGTATTCTAAAAGAAGAAAGTTTAATGTTCTCCAATGTTGTCTGTTTTCTTTACCTTGGTAACCTTGTGTAAACTTTTGTCTCTTTGGATTACTGCCACAATTTTGTTTCAGATTATTTAGAAACAAACAGTTTTTCTAGTAATTCTACAAAGCCTAATTTTTTAACTCTTACTGATTAATTTTTATATCTCGCCCCTTCTGGAGGAGAAATATTTTTTCCTTCCTGTCTGTCTGTCACATTTTGCATACTTCCTTATTACCATATGGAGAATCACATATCGCATTTTGATTTGACATTCTCTTTCATGAGTTATTGCCCCTTTCATCAAAATTAAGTCTTTTTATTTCATCAGTGTCTTTTGATTTCATCAAAATTAGGTCTTTTTATTTCATCAAAAGTAGGTCTTTTGGATGTAGAATATTTCATCAAAATAGTTGGCGGTGGCAATGGTGGTCATCCATATGTTTCATTTTAAGAAAAAAGTGACTACCATCCAAAATATTTTTTATACGTTATTCTTTAGGAATACACATTACAATATACCAACCCCATTTTTATTCATTCGTTTTTCTTTTTTTTTTGTTAAATCTATTTTCCTCTTTGCATAATTATGATCTCGGAAGTCCATGATCTTCCTGGGGCTTACATACATTTAATACACACAAAACATTTAATAGCAAAAAATCAGCCGATTCTTATTTTCCTGCCATGTAATGAAATTTCTTTTAATAGTAATGGCAGCCATCTTTAATGAAGTATTGAGGGTTGGGTGTCACACATAATTTTAAAAGTGGGCCAACCAAAGATCATTTCAGCTCACGTTTCTGAGCAGAAGATTTTAAAGTGATGTTTTTTCTCAAAATATGCACAATCAACATAAATTGGCTGAAAGAAACATTTTACAAAAAACTCTGAATAGATGTAAACTACTCATGACCATGTAGCTGCAGCTAAAATTTGAACCCATTTTCACTAATAATAAAGCAGCAAAAAGGAAAAATAGTAATATCTTATCCAGAAATTAGAAAATACTCTGAGCCAAATTTATTATGATATTTTTTCAACCAATATTTTTCAATAGCATTCCAGCATTCTAAATTGCTGTGAATAATTCTATAAAATATTTCAATGTTTTTGCTCTCTACCATTTAACTGGAAAAAAATGTTCACAATTCTTGTTGTATTGTTTACAGTGGAACATAGGCAGATCCAGAACCCCCCCCCTTTTTTTTTTAGATAAGTTAAAGACTGGTGAAAACATGTTTTAATAGAATATTTCCAATTTTGTCCTTGTCATTGCCAACGTAATCGTAGATATTGATAATACATGAGATATGATTGACCAATTGATTTATTCACTCAATATTATAGACGCAGAAGGTTAGGACTATTCCAGAATAAACAAAACAAGGAGATGATCTTGAGGCAATGTTGCTCGGGATAAAACAAATTCCTGCCAACCCATGTTAAAACTCACAACGCTGTCATGAATTATTTCTTAAAAATATTATAAAAAAATGTGTATTTCAGATTTTCAAAAACATCTACACCACTAATTATCCGTAAGAAAAGATATGGATATATTTTATTATATGTTTTATAAATGTAGAAATTAAAGGTATTAAATATTATTTCAGGGTGAAAATGACATCGAGCAATTGTGTTGTGTTCTTAGAGTGTTAGGTACCCCTAATGAAAAGATATGGCCAGTAAGTATTGTTTATAAAATGTTTTGAAATATAGTGAAACCAGTCTAAACTGAAGCCTGAATCCTGAATAAACCTAAGTCAGGGGCAGATCCAGGGGGGGTGCACCCAGCACGCCCCCCCCCCCCCCCTAAAATTGGAAAAAATATGATTTTTTGGCGTAAAATCGTGATTTTTCACACGAAATACCCAAAACAAATTGTGCCTCCCTCCGCGTGGCGCAATTTTTTTAAGTGCGCCCCCCCCCTAACTTGAAATCCTGGATCCGCCCCTGTAAGTCCCATATTTACACCAAGTGAGCAATTTTTCAGCTATATCATGAAGAGAACAAGTTGCATTTTGATGAGATGATGATGACGAGGTCCGCTTAAGACGTAGACCAACACGCTGAGTTGATGAGGTCTGCTTTAGACAAGACCAACACGCTGAGTTGGATTTTTATAATGCTATCTCACTGAAACAACAGTCCGCTTGTAGAGATATCGCTCCTCTCAGACACATTATCCTGATTCTTAACCAACCAATCAGTCTTTGCCCTTAGGAGTCTTACTCCTTAATGCTGCATGCTTAGTGGAGAACCCATGATCTACCACACTTGAGGCGAGCATGCTAACCATTACACCACCGATGCGGGTTGAAAGAGTTTGAGATAAAATGGTTCAACTTTTAAATAGAACACATTATGAGAGAGAAAAAAATGTGTTATACTATTTTAAGAGCTATTTACATATTTTATTATTGTGTTGTTGATTTACTGATCAATTTAGTTGTCCAATAAATTTACTTCCTGTATGTTAGTCTATATATCTGAAATTTGACTATGATATTTTCGAAACTATAGGCTTTTTATCAAGGCCTTTCATTTTCTATAAATAACACTCCTGTTCCTGTAGTCCTTGTTAAATTAAGAATTTATATAATTTAAAAGGGACAATGGTTTGATATTCTTCTATTACAGGTAAAGTTATTGTTTAAAATTATGTCAGTGTATCATGGGATCCATGACTGGTGCCACTAGTGATAAAATAAAAATGTAGATATCAAATTGAGTGTGCAAAATGCATTTCTGGAATAACCTTCATCAGGTACGCTCAAAATCAAATGATTAGAAAGGAGCAGGCAGGAATGGCTTGCCCTTCTGGAGCACCTGAGTTCACCTCAGGTTTTAAGTCAGGCAGGAATGGCTTGCCCTTCTGGAGCACCTGAGTTCACCTCAGGTTTTAAGTCAGGCAGGAATGGCTTGCCCTTCTGGAGCACCAGAGTTCACCTCAGGTTTTAAGTCAGGCAGGAATGGCTTGCCCTTCTGGAGCACCTGAGTTCACCTCAGGTTTTAAGTCAGGCAGGAATGGCTTGCCCTTCTGGAGCACCTCAGTTCACCTCAGGTTTTAAGTCAGGCAGGAATGGCTTGCCCTTCTGGAGCACCTCAGTTCACCTCAGGTTTTAAGTCAAGCAGGAATGGCTTGCCCTTCTGGAGCACCTGAGTTCACCTCAGGTTTTAAGTCAGGCAGGAATGGCTTGCCCTTCTGGAGCACCTCAGTTCACCTCAGGTTTTAAGTCAGGCAGGAATGGCTTGCCCTTCTGGAGCACCTGAGTTCACCTCAGGTTTTAAGTCAGGCAGGAATGGCTTGCCCTTCTGGAGCACCTGAGTTCACCTCAGGTTTTAAGTCGGGCAGGAATGGCTTGCCCTTCTGGAGCACCTGAGTTCACCTCAGGTTATAAGTCGGGCAGGAATGGCTTGCCCTTCTGGAGCACCTGAGTTCACCTCAGGTTTTAAGTCGGGCAGGAATGGCTTGCCCTTCTGGAGCACCTGAGTTCACCTCAGGTTTTAAGTCAGGCAGGAATGGCTTGCCCTTCTGGAGCACCTGAGTTCACCTCAGGTTTTAAGTCAGGCAGGAATGGCTTGCCCTTCTGGAGCACCTGAGTTCACCTCAGGTTTTAAGTCAGGCAGGAATGGCTTGCCCTTCTGGAGCACCTGAGTTCACCTCAGGTTTTAAGTCGGGCAGGAATGGCTTGCCCTTCTGGAGCACCTGAGTTCACCTCAGGTTTTAAGTCAGGCAGGAATGGCTTGCCCTTCTGGAGCACCTGAGTTCACCTCAGGTTTTAAGTCCGGCAGGAATGGCTTGCCCTTCTGGAACACCTGATTTCACCTCAGGTTTTAAGTCAGGCACGAATGGCTTGCCCTTCTGGAGCACCTGAGTTCACCTCAGGTTTTAAGTCAGGCAGGAATGGCTTGCCCTTCTGGAGCACCTGAGTTCACCTCAGGTTTTAAGTCAGGCAGGAATGGCTTGCCCTTCTGGAGCACCTGAGTTCACCTCAGGTTTTAAGTCGGGCAGGAATGGCTTGCCCTTCTGGAGCACCTGAGTTCACCTCAGGTTTTAAGTCAGGCAGGAATGGCTTGCCCTTCTGGAGCACCTGAGTTCACCTCAGGCTTTTAAAAGTGGGGTTCGTGTTGCTCACTCTTTAGTTTTCTGTGTACTGTTTTGTAGATCATTGTTTGTCCTTTGTCCTTTTTCTTTTGGACATTGTATTGTCTTTCCTTTGGTTGACGGCTTCTTCAAACTTTTCATCCAACTATAAATTAGTCAAACCTGTCTATGTGGTCACCTCTATTAAGCAGTCACCTGTTATAAAAGGTCACCATTTTCTTGTTCTGTCATAGGAAATTTCATGTAAATTGAACCTCTTTTAAGAGGTCACCTGTCTTATAAGGCCACTTTTTCTTTGTCCCAATGGTGACCTCTTAATGCAGGTTTAACTGTAATTATATACAAAAATGTAGATATACTTCATTTCTTGATTATCATTTGAATTTCAGGGTATATCAGAATTGCCAGATTACAACAAGATAACATTCCCAGAAAATAAACCCATTCCTTTTGAAGAAATAGTTCCTGATGCGTCTCCAGAGGCATTAGATCTCCTGAAGAAGGTTTTAGTTTATCCATCTAAACAACGCATCTCCGCTAAAGACGCTTTATTACATCCATACTTTTTCACAGAGCCTCTACCAGCACATCACTCAGAGTTACCAATACCACAAAGGAGTAAACGTGGTCTACCACGACGTCAACAAACTCATGAATATAACTTTGAAATACCATTAGAAAAATCATTGATTGATCCCGAACTCCTAGCTCCACATGTTGTTAAAATGAAATAAAATATTTACTATGACTTTGATTATGTTTATCATGAACTGTTGCTCCACATGTTGTTAAAATGAAATAAAATATTTACGATGATTTTGATTATGTTCATCATGAACTGCTAGCTCCACATGCTGTTAAAATGAAATAAAATATTTACGATGACTTTGATTATTTTTATCATGAACTGCTCCACATGATAAAATGAAATAAAATATTTACGATGACTAGGATTATGTTTATCATGAACTGCTAGCGCCACATGTTGTTAAAATGAAATAAAATATTTACGATGACTTTGATTATGTTCATCATGAACATGTTGTTAAAATCAAATGAAATATTTACAATGACTTTGATTATGTTTATCATGAACTGCTAGCTCCACATGTTGTTAAAATGAAATAAAATATTTACGATGACTTTGATCATGTTTATCATGAACTGCTAGCTCTACATGTTGTTAAAATGAAATAAAATATTTACGATGACTGATTATGTTTATCATGAACTGCTAGCTCCACATGTTGTTAAAATGAAATAAAATATTTACGATGACTGATTATGTTTATCATGAACTGCTAGCTCCACATGTTGTTAAAATGAAATAAAATATTTACGATGACTTTGATTATGTTTCTATTGTCGATTCATATTTTCTGTCCTGTTTATGTATAATTTTTCCGATTGATTGATGATTGCTTAACGTCCATAGAGCAGTATTTCATTTATATTCAGGACAAGAACAAATTCAATAATATATAAAAACTATATAGAAATGAGAAAAGGGATGGGTCAACGACTTTGAACTGGAAAAGTATGTAGAGTTGAGTAGGGATGAAAATGTTAGTCTTTTGTAGTGGCTACAATATTAATGTGCCTGCTCTTTTTCAAAATCTACAAAAGAGATCTAAGCGTAGCACTCTCCAAACATGACACCCACTATGGTAGATGGTCGGGCTTTCCATTTTATAACCTGACAACCCCCTATTTATCCTTCCGGTGCAACTGAGTTCACCCCTGGTTTTTAGTGGGGTTTGTGTTGCTCGATCTTTAGTTTTTTGTGTAGTGTTTTGTAAATCGATGTTTGTCCTTTTGTTCTTTTTCTTTTGGCAATTGTGTTGTCTGTCCTTCGATTCACGGATTCTGATTACCCTTTTGGTATCTTCAAACTCTTGTTAAAAGACATATTCTCTTTGGTTGAGGTGTTCATGTTGCCATGGCACCTGTTGTATTGATAGCTATTGCTATTTTAAATTGGCACAGGAGGTTCCCGAGCCTGTATACGACGGCCTAACATGTCCCGAATATGCTCTATGGGATTCAAATCGGGGTTCATGGCTGGCCAAGGAACATAAGTCCATGTACACAGGCCTTGTAGCTAGTGGGTGGTTGTCGAAATGGGGGACAACTGGTTGCAAGACGTCTCTGATGTACTGATCACCAGTTAGGTTGCCTTGTATGGTGACTAAATCCAGCTTGCAGTCACGAGAGATACACCCCAAACCATTACTGAGCCTCCACCGTAAGAGACAGTTGGCTGGATGTTCCTTGGGGTATAGGCTGTATTTTTATGTCTCCAAACCCTCATCCGGCCGTCGGTTACATGAAGCAGAAACTGGCTCTCGTCTGACCAATGGATCTTGCGCCATTTCCTTAAATTCCAACCACGTCGTGCTAAACACCATGCCAAACGTGATCGTCGATGTCGGTCTGACAACAGTGGACGTTTAATGACTCCTTGAAGTCCCGCTGATTTCAGACGGTTTCTAACTTCTTGTTGACAGACGTCTATTGGGCAGCCAGCTGTGTTGTTTGAGTACGGGACTGGTTGCGAATGGCATCTGTCTAACCAAACGCGGCAATGCCCTGTCGTTACAATCAGATGTTACCCGTGGTCTGCCGGATCTTGGCAAGTCTTTCACATTGTTGGTTTGTGTGTGTTTTCTCACTAGTCGGCTGACTACAGTATAGTGGTAGCCCATCTGACGTCCAATAGCTTTGAAGGACATCCCTGTTGTATGCATGCCGATTATTTGCCATCTTTGTGCTTCTGATATTCGCCTTCGTACCATGCTTACTGAGAATGAATAAATTTTTTAAAACACCGGACTTAAATACCCAAATTCGAAGCGTGAACATACTGAATTTTGAGTAATGCGTAAGAGGCATGGTTCACGTGCATGACTAGTCGATATTAGGCATAATGGTCACACCTGTGTGAGCACATCTTTTTAATGGAACATTGTTCTTGCTAATCAATATAAATAATCTAAACTTAGTGTAACTTATTATGTTTTAATATATCAGGGGGTGCTTAACTTTTTTCTTTGTGTATATATTTCAAATGAAGCTTTGCCAACATCGATCGAATTCTAGACATCTCGGGACCTGGACATCTCGGTACTCGGTCCACAGGGGCTAGGTGCGTCCGAAAAAAAAAAAAAAAAAAAAAAAAAATACTATATAATACTACAAGGGGGCGAACTCACTTGCTTCCATTTTTTTAAGTCGTCGTGTTAAATTGATCGTAACTTCAGAACGCCTTAATATTTTCAAAAAATGTTTCCACCAGTCGAAAGTCAAGTAATTTTCCTTTCCAAAGAGACCCCAATTGTTAGTGTAGGCCTCCGAACTGCTGAGGTATCGTACACGAACCAAAACAAAACGGCGTGAAAATCCGAAGTCGTACAAACGTTGGGTTGACCACTTCCCATCTGTGTACAGACATTCCCATGCGTAAACGAGTCATTTTGACTAGCTAAATACTTTCATCCATTCAAATTATGATAACATTTCTTACCTTAAGCCAATTTATATGTCCTTTAAGTCTGTTTTTGAAAGAAATCCCATTTGCATCCTTGACAAACGCCATAGACGTGAAAATTGAGAGAGTTCTAACGGGCTTTTTGATTGGCTGAACAATCTGTTTCAGCCAATCAAAAAGCCCGTTAGAACTCTCTCAATTTTCACGTCTATGGCGTTTGTCAAGGATGCAAATGGGATTTCTTTCAAAAACAGACTTAAAGGACATATAAATTGGCGTAAGGTAAGAAATTTTATCATAATTTGAATGGATGAAAGTATTTAGCTAGTCAAAATGACTCGTTTACGCATGGGAAAGTCTGTACACAGATGGGAAGTGGTCAACCCAACGTTTGTACGACTTCGGATTTTCACGCCGTTTTGTTTTGGTTCGTGTATGATACCTCAGCTGTTCGGAGGCCTACACTAACAATTGGGGTCTCTTTGGAAAGGAAAATTACTTGACTTTCGACTGGTGGAAACATTTTTTGAAAATATTAAGGCGTTCCGAAGTTACGATCAATTTAACACGACGACTTAAAAAAATGGAAGCAAGTGAGTTCGCCCCCTTGTAGTATTATATTTTTTTTTTTTTTTTTTTTTTTTCGGACGCACCTAGCCCCTGTGACTCGGTCCTGGACATTTCGGTACTGATCTGGACTACTCGGTACTGGACAGTTCGGGACTTGGATGAGACAATATTCCTTACTGACCACAATTGTCAATATTTTTGTACTAGTAGTTCTTTAATATATGTGAACCAAAAGTGTTTTCGATAATTCCAGTGTAGATCGATCCCGGAGATCGTTGTTTTAGTATACATTGATTTTTATTTATATTTTCATTATTTTATTTCTTTATTTCAAATATTTTATTGATAAATCAATAGGATTGGATAACAGGCTATGCCTATACAAATCCTCTCCAACAACAAGATGGAACAATTTGAACACAATTTACATAAGACATAGAGCAATCTACCCATCATATATACATGCAATTCATCTTAATTACCAAGCATAAACACATGTATATTAATAGCAGAATCATACAAACAAAACAAAAAAGATTTTTCCCTTACTTTTCTTTTTTTTTTGTTAATAGGTATGATATAATATGTATATTAATAGCAGGATCATACAAAAAAAAGTTGGGGTTTTTCCCCCCCCCTTTTTTCCCCCTTTTTAATAGGTATGATATAATTTGGAATAGCCAAATTATGGCTTTATATTTAAGCTATTATTATTTATAATATTAATGATGATGAATTGGCATAGCATGATAGATAGACTGAACTTACATTTAATCACACAATATATACAACATGTAAACTGAAATTATGAAATCAAAATCACTAATTAAGTGAGGTCCACCATATCAATATGAATTAACTCTCTTTCAGTATATATATTTATGATTGAATAAAGGGAATTTGGGAGAGATTGGAGGAAGAAGAGACAAATAAGTAAATAAGGGGGGAAATATCTAAACAAAATAGTTATTGTGATTGAGATAAGCAAGTACAAGTTGGGTTCAGACCTGAATAATTGAAGGATTTACAGCTATTAATTAAGCTGAAAAATTTAAAGATTTGGAGCTACATGTATATATAGGAAGACTTTTCAATGTTATATGACCAAATACAAAGAAAAGGAAAATCTATTGAATCATGTGAATCTTCTACTACAAGTAATGAAATGGTGAACAGCATCGAATATCTCAGTATTCTCCTCTACAGTAAGGATTGGAGAGCCTTTCAATAATATATCCAAATTTAAAACATCTTGAAACTTTCTTAGAGAATTAAAAATAAATTTCATTATTTTGACCTTTGCTTCAGATTATCTGATATCCCCGATGTATGAAAGTTCGTCACCCTAACGATTCTTCTATAATTTCTATTATCATAAACATTTGATTATATTTTGGTTTGGTCTGATGTCATTTAATATGCACCATAAAAACGTAAACAATGAAAACTAGGTCAAAACCATATCGGATATTTCTCAAATAAAATTCAGCTTGTATCGTCTTTTGAAGCCAAACAAAAGATTAAAGCATTGATCTATGATTAAAGAAATTAAATTTGGTAATTAAAGCTATCTAATTAAAACAGTTATGTAATCAAAACAGAAATGAAAATAATCATCCCGTTAAGTTTATCTGTGATTTATTGATAAAGGGACTTAGTTATCAAAACAAAAGTTATTTACAAATATTAATGAATTGCCTCTTTGATGTCCATTTATTTAAAGATGATTAAAAAAAACACAAAAATTTGTATAAACAACGTCTACATGTAAACAAATTGCTTAAAAAGTTTTTAAATTCAATCAAATTATTTTTATTATTCAGTACCGAAATTTTCAGTATCGAGTACCGAGATGTCCAGTATCGAGTACCGAGATGTCGCATATGTTCAGTACCGAGATGTCCTGATACCCATCGATCTTGGTTTTACTGTCACAAATATATGTTTACATTGGTCCATAAACATCAATAGTTAAAATTTGCAACTGTTAAACCAACCATTAGTGTCTGCAAATCTTAAAATACAAAACAGTTATAAAATCATTAAAATTAAGATGATATCAGATCTTAATACATTATAACAACAATATTCAAAAACAATTTTATTAAACTTTCATTTCTTAAATAAAATATATATGAAACTTAACAGAAATATTGCACAATTACTAAAAGTTCGTGGACATTAACTTCATAAAACAATGTGTTAACCTTAAAATCTGTAAATCTGGTTTCTGTGTTCAGGTAAGAACACTGGTGACATATTGCACAATTTATTCAAAGTGCATGGTCAGTAGTCAACATTAAACTTATACTTTAAATAATATTTTTTGAGGCAAAAATTATTTGTGGAACATAATCCAAAATATCATGCATTATGTATAGTTTATCACACCATTTGTATTCACAACAAAATTTTGATGTTAAATGGATAACATTTTAAATAAAATTATTTTTTAACGAATCTGTTTTTTTCTAATATATGGCAAACACAAACTTTCAAAAGCACCGAGTGGCTAAAACAAAGTTAGTCTAGAATAGAATAGAATAGAATAAGTTTATTAACCAAATCAGGGCCCCAGGAGGGCATATACAAAAAACAATTATGATTGATACACAATAACAATACAAATAACAATTATGATTGATACACAACAATATATCAACTTAAATATTCGCAGTGAAATATCAATAATTGTGGTGCAGGCACACTCGGGCAGGAAAAGAGATATATGCACATAAACGTACATACACTTACTCACATATATATGAGGGGGTGGGGGGTGATATAAAACAAATATTGTTACTGTTAGACCAGTTTTTACAGGATTGCAATTCGTCAGTCCATAATTCCCAAAAAGCCCTTAATTATAGAATTTTCTAAACTGATTATAAATATGAAGAATATTTTACTATTTTAGAAGAACAAAATGTAAAATAAGAACTTCTTATCATTTAATATTCCTATGGAAAACCGATATTGCGAACTTTATCAAAAGAATCAAATTGGAGACGAATATCATTACATATTTGAATGTACTAATTTAAGCGAAAAACGTAAATCACTACTTCCAAAACATCTAATAAAACGCATAAATATAATCAAATTCAAAAATTTTATGACTAGCAAACGAAAACCAATCAAAAACTATGTAAATGTATTAGCTATAAAAAAAAAAAGTGTTTTATTCCGGGATCCTGTGAATAGATTTTATTAAACGGTCGCCATTTTCTAGTTTAGTACAACGGGGTACCACAGGCACTTGTTTCATTCAAAAAATATAGGGGGCATATATTTTTTGAATGAAACAAGTGCCTGTGCGGGGTACCCAATAATGTCAGAGCTGAGGAGATGAAAACTGAATAAATTATTCTTTTATCAATGAAGTTTGTATAAAATATACTGTTTTGTTGATTATTCAAAGGGTTAGTTAAGCTTTAGTGCGAGATTCCTCTGCCGTCCGACGGCATTTTTTTCCCACGGTTCTAGCAAAAAAAATGCCGTCGGACGGCAGAGGAATCTCGGACTAGTTAAGCTTAGGCTATGCTTATCATTTTATTTCAATACAAATTATAACCCAAACCACCATTTAGTGATGCACATTTGACAGTGACTCGCGGAAGATCAGTGGTTTCTCCAGTTTCCTCCTACAATAAACCAGACCGCCACGATGAATCAGAACTGAAATATTATTGAAAGTGACGTTAGATAAACTCAAACCAAACTACATAAAATTTACTATATAAAGACTAATAGCCGATTGTCATCAAGATTGATTATTTTTGTTAATGTTTATAAAATGAAAAATGTTTACAATCTATTTTTGTTCCTTTTTTTTCCACATTCACAAGTGACATCATACTTGTCATGCACTTTGAATTAAAAATGAAACGAGTTCAAATGAAACCCATGTTATGGTAGGAATGACAGACAGGTAAAGATACAAATATGCTCCTCTCCTTTAAATTTGTTTGAGGTTCTAAAATTAAGTATATTAAATTGCAAAGTCATACTGATAAGAATAAAAAGCTGACCAGCAATTAATATCCTGTTTGACCAGGAGAGTTTAGAATGCTGAAATCCTCTACTATATAAACCAGGTTAATTCCAGTTCCTTCTGTAGAGCATCACCACTTGAGATATCACACTCTCCCTTTTTCATCGTTGATACTAATACTCAAAAATACCAATTGTACTCAATAATTTGTTAAATTGATTACATTTTATACCAAAATCTATCATTCCTGCATTGTAATATAGTGAGTGATATGTTGTTTACTTCCAAATGACTAATATTTTAGCTATGTCATGGCAAGCTCCTAGGTTCACCATTTTTTTTTTGGTGGGGTCTATGTTGCTCATTTTTTAGTTTTGTGTTTATTTGTTTTGCTTGTCTTCGTTCTGTGTTTATTTGTTTTGCTTGTCTTCGTTCTGTGTTTATTTGTTTTGCTTGTCTTCGTTCTGTGTTTATTTGTTTTGCTTGTCTTCGTTCTGTGTTTATTTGTTTTGCTTGTCTTCGTTCTGTGTCTTGTACCCAATATGTTGCCCGAGTCTCTCTATTGTCCATTCTTGATTGCTCTTCGTCGTTGGTGTAAGCTTTAAATACACATTTTAATCTTCTTTGAAATCATTTAACAAATTGGAACATAGCTTGTATAGAATGGTCAATTGATATTTCTTTACAGATTTTGCATGCCACGAGCGCCTGTGGACGAATGTAAAATTTAGATATACTCGTTGGTTCTGCTGTTATCCCACTTAATGTATTTATGTACTCTAAGGTAACTATAACTAATTTTGTAAAATCGAATCCCGCGCCTGATTTTGGGATATGATAGTGCGTTAATTAACATGACGGAATAAATAAAGACAAGCAAAATAATAATTACAAACATGCTCCATAAAAGCTATGTAGATATACTTTATAGATATAATATAGAAATTCTTTGCAATTTTTCTTATAAACATTGATACTTTTTTGTATAGAGAGTTACAAATTGAGAGTAGACCTTACAAGTAGAATATAAGTTAGATGGATTATACACTCACGGGTCAAAAGTATTTCCTCACTAAGATATTTCCCTATATATTTCATTTAAAACCACTTATGTTCATAACATTCTCATGAAGTCATTCCTTATCTGATTTTCATGAAATTTTCAGCATTAAATGCAGAAATAAATTTAGTTTCTTCTTGGTATAATTTTCAAATAATTTTATTTCTACTTTCTCTTAAGAATTGATTTAAAAACAAAGTTTAATTTTTTCACCAAATCTTACTATATAATCATATAAAATTGTGACGCCAAGAATTTACATTTGTGTTTAAATCATAAATGCTTGTAAATAAAAGTTCAAAAAAATTACATGAAGATATTAAAATAAATTCTAATAATTCTACTATTAAAGGTGAAAATTTCATGAAAATCGGCTAAAGAATGACTTCATGAGAATGTTATGAAAATAAGTGGTTTTATATGAAATATACAGGGAAATATCTTAGTGAGGAAATACTTTTGACCCGTGAGTATATAACAATTCGGCATATATTCCGTTCACATTAGAGCAGTATATGGAATTCGTCCTCAATACCATTTCCACAAATAGTACCTTTTCTATCTTCCCTTTGTATAAAAACTATATTATACCACCGTCCTGTACTATTACTGGGTATTCTAATATGACGTCCTTCAAACGCTTTGAGTCCAAACCCGTGATAAAAATAATATTAATCTATGACCGATTAAATTTATGACGTCATCGACAATTTATAATGATATTTTACCAATTTTTACATATTAGAATCGAAATAATTCATGGAAGCCATATTTATATATTGTTTTTACCACGGGTAGGCCTTTATGTCAGCTTTTTACCACTCGCTAACGCTCGGGGTAAAACTTCGTGACGTAAAGGCTTACCCGTGGTAAAAACAATATATACATATGGCTTCCATGAATTATTTCTTAAATTATCATCACGGTATGTGTTTTCGTGTGTCATCTATTTTCGTTTTATCCATTTTATTTTGATTTCCACAGCGCATGCATTATTTTGGACGTTTCTTTCGGTTTCTATTTATGGAACATAAACAAGACTACAGCTGACAACTGTAAAAGATGTTAAAGTTTGCTTTTAAAGACGTAAGTACCAAAAACAGTGAACCTACCTACTGAACCATACTTTTTGTAATGCCAAAAATTTACTTCATTTATAAAGTAGCTGGGAAAAAATCCAGAAGGGCTATATAAAATTGAACTATGTCGTCTGCCTCTCAGACACCGGCTCTTCCTGTCATGTAACTGTCATGGGGTCACTGATCGTACTTGTAAACAAAAGAGCTGACTGAAATGTGCCTGTTTCTTATATAAAATACATGTCAATTTGAAGTGCATTGTGGTTTCAGCACTTAAAAAAACATCGAAAGTCAACACAATTTTGAAAGTGGTCATTTTCAAACATTCTGTTATTTTATTTAGATGTAATATGATTTGGTAGATGGCCAGAACCATGAAATTTTAAAACCAGCCATTTCCGGATTTTATATTCGTTTCCATCCCGTATATTGGCCCTGTTTTTACTTCAAACGAAAACAGATGACGCCATTTTACTGACAGCAAAAGTTGCCAGATAATCGAGAGTATATTAAAATACAAGAATGGCTTTAAAAACAATCTTATGTACAAAGAAATATTTAACTAGCCATTCTTTGAAAATTCCAATCGTCATATGAATGAAGGGTTAACACTGTTAATCACTATATCTGAAAATCGATAATAGCACGAAAACCGATAACACGACATTAATTATCTAAATGTTCGGGACTGATTGGCTTATTTTATCATCACTGTACATTCGGGATACCTCGGTCACAAATGGCAGACGAAAAGTAAGAAAATTCCCACTGAATTTCGAGAACCAATGTCTATTCTTGTGGGTTTTTTTTGCGACATGTCCTTCTACAAATAATCTTAACTTTACATTTTATGTTCAAGATTATTTGTATTTGATTAGGGCATTACTATTCCCATTACTTCACCACTCTAAGATTAAGATTAAGAACCGCGAAAATTGCGGTCGTTGATAATCAAGCCCAAAGCCAAAGGTAGGGGGGGTCAACCAAAAAATGAAGTCGGTTGAAATTTAGTTGAACCATTTGCAGATTATATTGGAAGATCGCCAAGAAAGAAGAATTTTGGCCCAAATATTTTAAACATCGGTTGAGGTGTTCAAAAGTTATGACCATTGAAAAGTAAAAAAAGGGCACCCCAGTTACCAACTATCTTACTCCATTGAATACTTTTTCATTTTTTCAACACGATATAACGATTTTCTCCCAAATACAATCTTACATGAGACCAGAATTAGAAATCACTGAATAGATATTAGATACTAGACAATTTTTTAACGTGTTTTCCGTTGTCTCCAAACATGTAAAAAACTAAAGAGTCCAAAATCTCTTCTTCTTCTTCCAATACAGTGCAGTCCTCTGAGTATTATCGCACTATCTCCCATACTGGGTGTGACAACAAAGGTGCAAAAAAATATGTATACAGGTGCACGTTAAAAACAGTCTGATGGTGTGATTAAGGGATGCTGCAGCTCAGTACCCCCTGCTTGAAAGCATCTAGGGAGGTACTATCCACTAATGATTGTGGAAGGCTGTTCCATATCCTTATGCTGTCTGGAAAGAAGGAATGCCTGTAGGTTGAAGTTCTGGCATATGGGACAAGAAATCAGGCTATGTGACCTCTAGCTACAGATGATGTTGTATGCAGCTCAAGCAGTGGTATTGCTAGTAGGCCATTTACAATTCTGTACATCAATACAGCTTTACATCTTGTCCTTCTCTCAGCTAATGGCTGCCACTGTAGTGTATTTAGCATAGTTGTTACGCTACTGGTTTGTCGATAGTCGTTCATTACAAACCGGGCTGATCGTCTTTGTACACTTTCTAATTTTTGGATGTTAATGTTGGTAAATGGGTCCCAAACTGTGCATGCGTACTCAAGCAATGGTTTTACTAGCGTTGTGTAGCATACAGCTTTTGTTCTTTATAGACAGTATTGCAGATTTCTTTGAATAAAGGCGCTGGTCAAGTTGGCCTTTTTACTAGTGATGCACCGATCATCAGAAACATCGACTAATCAGTCGGACGTCATCATACGATCCGATGATCGATTCTTATACCTTGTGGTTGATTCTGATTCCTACTCCTAGTGTCTAAAATTTATATGCCACGCTTTATTCTTTGTTTTTTATGTCCTCATACTGACAAATATTTTTCAGTTTTATCCCAGCTGTTTTTTTCCTCATACTGACAAACATCTTGCAGTTTTGTCCCAGCATACTTTTGACACTCTGTCAAACAGATATTTGGACTAGTCAATTATTTATCCAATGCCTGGAATAGCCCATTTTATATCAGATGTTACACATATGGAAACCAATGTTTTGCTTTGTTCTAAGTTAATGTTTACAAATGGAAAAATTGTAGTTTGTAAATATACCATACGATTTTATTCAAACCTTTACTTTTGTAAAACACATATTTGGACTAGTCTATTATTTATCTACTGCCTGGAATAGTCCATTTGATGTCAGGTGTTACACATATGGAAAACGATCTTTTGTTTTGTTAATGTTTACAAATAGATAAATTATAGTTTGTAAAAATATGATACGATTTTATTCAAATCTTTACTTTTGTCCAGCATACTCTTGAAATAAAGACTATCTGAGTAATTATAGTCAGTAAATACATTTAGTAGGTAATTGTCACTGATGATCGATCATCGGTCGATGTTGGTATAACGATCATCGATCTTGAAAATGTGACCGATTCCCATCACTACTTTTTACTAATGTTTTCGATATGGGTGTTCCAGTTGATGGTTTTTGGATTGTTACGCCTAAATATTTTGCAGAGTCTACTAATTCCAGTTTATGTCCATGTATGTCATAGCTTGTGGGAGATGGTTTATGTTTGTTGGTAACACATAGAAGCTGGCATTTACTGGGATGAAACTCCATTTGCCAGTCAGATTCCCATCTGAGTAAATTGTTCATATCTTCCTGTAGTAGTTTTGAGTCAGCTTCATTTTGGATCTTTCTGTATAATATGCAGTCATCTGAAAATAGACGAACTGTAGATGACTGTACGTAATCCGGGAGATCATTTATAAACAGCAGGAACACGAGTGGCCCAAGTATACTGCCCTGAGGAACTCCTGACCGGACAGGTGCAGTGTGTGATGATTTCCCATCCACGATTACTCTCTGATTTCTGGAGCTTAGAAAGTCCCTAATCCACCAAAGAGTCGACCTGCTGATGCCATAGTACTCAGCTTTGTAAAGTAGTCTCTTGTGGGGGACCTTATCAAATGCCTTCGAAAAGTCAAGCAGGATAAGGTCAATTTGTTCACCAAGATCTATGCCCTTTGCCAAGTCTTGAATTGTGAAGATCAGCTGGGACTCGCAAGACCGGTTCTTTCTAAACCCATGTTGAACGTAGTTTAAGATTCCGTGGGTTTCAAGGTGTTTAGCTACACTACTGCAAATTATATGCTCCAATATCTTGCATGTGACCACAGTCAATGAAACTGGGCGGTAGTTGGAGGCACAGGATATATCTCCTTTCTTGAAGATTGGTACAACAAAGGCTTCTTTCCAATCTGGTGGTATTGTGCCTTGATTGATGCTTGGAAAAATGTTGTGAAGGTTTCAGTCAAGTATGGTGCAAGCTCTATGAGAAGTCTTGTTGGAATCTCATATGGACCAGCTGCTTTATGTATGTTTAAGTTGCTCAATAATTTCAGGACACCATTTTGAGTAATATGAATATTGTCCATGCATGGGTGTGTACTCTGCCCTTTATATGGAATGGTTTTAATATCCTGATTGCTGGTGAAAACTGAGGAAAATTGGCAGTTTAAGATATTAGCCTTTTTTTCGCTCTCCGAGTATGTAAGACCATCAGTATCTTTAAGAGGAGATACGCCAACAGATTCACATCTCTTGTTCTTAATAAATCCCCAGAATCTTTTAGGATTTGCACTTATTCTGGATTAATAATGTTGTTGTCATCTCTATAGGCTTTTCTACATTCCTACATTGTTGTTATATGACAGAGCCTGGTGGATGAAGACAGATTCTATGTTTTGCTTATTTAATAGTCATTACATGAAATGTCCCAGAAAACATCAACATCCTCTGGGAAAACAGTATTTAGCCTAAATTTTAGGTGGAAATATATTTAGCAAATTGAAAAAAATTATTCTGAAAATTGCATTATAATCAATAAGACTTTTAGTTATAAGCTTATTCAAGTTTAAAGTATTGAGATGACGAAGACTGAATGATTGCAGGTACAATAATTACCTTTTGTAGACTTCATGTTCTGCCCGTTATGTCCATGTTGCACGGATGTCCACGTATACACACAGACTGCTTGTTTATTCCGCGTTGGGCGATAATCCTTGAGAAATTTGAACTTTGCATTTTTTGTCTTGGCTGTACTGTAGTTTGTTTTCAATGTACTATATATATTGGGCCATCATGATCATGATTGTATGGAAGTTTGATTAACAATTAACTACCTACACAATCAGTGCCTATCACCACTAACGTTTTGAGAATGAATCCAGCTCATGGCGATATGTACTCGATACAACAATATGTGATAAAGTTTGTGAGTGACTTATGGCAGGTCAGTACCTTTCTCCGGCTACTCCAATTTCCTTCACCAATAAAACTGACTTCCACAATATTACTGGTATATTGTTTAAAGTGGTGTTAAACACTATAACCCTAAGGCCTAACCCTAACTAAATCTATTACATGTATTTTGTTAAATAGTTGTGAATTTAATATTACAAAACATTTTTTTATGTTAGGATTTACCTAGATTATAATGCCACAACACCACTTGAAGCAGATGTTATACATGCAGTTACAGAGAGTCTAACAGATGCATGGGGAAATCCTAGCAGCTCTCATGATGCAGGTAGTATATTGGGAAACTTTAGTGAATTGTCTTCTCGAAATTCCAGGTCTCATAATTCAGGTAAAATGAGAGAGCTTGATCATCTCATGCTCCTAGACTAGACTAGAGGTAATCGGAACAACTATAATCATATCTCTTAGCGATCTTTTATTATGGTTAAAAAAGACCTTAGAGGCTACAGTTCCGTAGCTACTATGATAATCATAGATCAGGTATTATAATTGAACTTTATGTGAAACTCGTAGGAAATGGTCATTTTTTAAAGATATTCTGGAAAACTGATTCAGGCAATACATTTATTGAAGCTACCTTTTGAAACAGTGTTACACCAAGTGAAAAGTTATCACTAACAAATATAATTTTCTTTTTCATTATTTCCAACCAAGGATTTGTATATTAGAAAGGATATGAATCTCGCAAGATTTAAAATAGATTGTATGTACAATTAAGTATGTTGCGTGGGTCGAGAACAAGTGAGATTACCCATAGTGCAATTTGTTGACGATGTGCGTGCCTTGATTAATGGTGGAAATTTTCATCGCTTGAACATTTTAAACCAGTATTTGTAAATATAACGAACCATAATTACAGGTATAAAGTGAAATTATTTGTCCTAAATACCAATCATTGATAAAGTATCGACTTTTTGTAGATGTATCACCCATATTTCATCAATAATTGACATTAACCGATTTGCCTTTTTGACCTTCATAATCCCGCCTATTATGGGCGAACAAGACTCAAATTTAAATTTCATACTCCTCTCTTCTTTCATCATACCGAATATTGAAGCGGAGCCGTCATTTTTGTGATAATATAATATTTTCAATGTATAGAAAGAGTTTTATTGAAAACAGTGCTACCGATTTGTATTTATTAAGGATTGTTTACCATCGGTGTTCTGGGTGGAAATGGGTGTGGCCTACTTAGAAATCAATAAACTTTCTTGTTTACATGAAATCAACATACCAAAGTGTATAAATGAGTAGTTTAGAGTGTATTCGATGTATAGAACGAACTTTGGTGTAATTGGTTGATTTTCCTACGAATTATCAAGGCATTTCAAAATGAATGAATTAATTTTTGTTCTGTTGTAGCATAAAACATCGTCACGTGATATAAAGCGAGAAAATACGAGATTTGTATCCTTTCTACTAGCCAAATCCTTGTTCCAACATATAAAGGCAATCATGTATTTTTTTGGTGAAAATAAAAAAAAATAAAAATTGAATATTTTTGAGACCATGTCTCATTTTATTTTATTGTTTGATATATAGCTAAATGAACTGAAACTTGGTAGGAAGCATCTATGGAAGGTAAAGATTGCTCAGTTTGTCCCGATCCATTAACAAACATGGCTGCAACAGGAAATTCTTGTTTCTGATTGGACGATTTTTTTAAATCTTATCCTCTGAAACCTCATGGTCAAATGGACCGAAACTTGGTGGGAAGCATCTATGGAAGGTCTTCTATAAAGTTTGCTCATTTCGTCCCGATCCGTTAACAAACATGGCCGCCACAGGCAATTCTTGTTTCTGATTGGTTGATTTCTAAAAAAATCTTCTCCTCTGAAACCGCATGGCCAAATGAACCGAAAACTAGGTAATAAGCATCTATGGAAGGTCCTCTATAAAGTTTGCTCATTTCGTCCCGATCCATTTACAAACATGGCCGCCACAGGCAATTCTTGTTTCTGATTGGTTGATTTCTAAAAAATCTTATCCTCTGAAACCGCATGGCCAAATGAACCGAAACTTGGTATTAAGCATCTATGGAAGGTCCTCTATAAATATTCTTCATTTTGTCCCGATCTATTTACAAACATGGCCGCCACAGGCAATTCTTGTTTCTGATTGGCCGATTTTTAAAAATCTTCTCCTCTGAAACCGCTTCGCCAAATGAACCGAAACTTGGTAGGAAGCATCTATGGAATGTCCTCTATGAAGATTGCTCTTTTCGACCCGATTGATTAACAAACATGGCTACCACCGAAACTTGGTAGGAATCATCTATGGAATGTCCTCTATGAAGATTGTTCATTTCGTCCCGATCGGTTAGCAAACATGGCCACCACATGCATTTCTTGTTTCTGATTGGTCGATTTCTAAAAAATCTTCTCCTTTGAAACTGCTTAGCCATATGAACCGAAACTTGGTAGGAATCATCTACATGTATGGAAGGTTCTGTATTAAGTTTCCTCAAAGCAGAATGAATGGTGAGCGACACAGGCTCAGTGGTTTCATTTATCACACCATTCCTTGATGTATATTGTATTTAAATGTTCATCCAAATCCTATTTTACAGGAATCAAAGCTAAACAAGTAATAGATGAAGCCAGGCATAATGTAGCAACAATGATTGGAGCAAAGTCTACAGGTATATATTATATTCCAATCTATTAATATAAGAGTAAAAAAATTTTAAAAACAATCGGGCCACCTTTAATAAAATGTTAAGTTTGTTTAAGCACAACAGGGTCCGTCATGGTTGTGATTGTATGGTAGTTGGATTTATAACTACTTATCCAATCAGTGCCTATCCCCACTAATGTTGTGAGTTCGAATCCCACTCAGTTGAGGTGTACTTGATACAACATTATGTGATAGAGTTTGTCAGTGACTTGTGGCAGGTAAGTGGTTTTCTCCGGGTACACTGGTTTCCTCCACCAATAAAACTGACTGCCACGATATAAGTGAAATATTGTTGAAAGTGGTGTTAAACACCATAACCCTATATAGGTAAAAAAAAAACTGTTGGGCCACCTTTAATAAAAATGTTAGTAGTCTAAGCATAACCCATGGATGCTGGACATATGTTGATATATACAATGTAGAGATATGTTTTCCTTTAAAAATGTATTAAAATTTGGAATAAGATACAAAAAATGTACCTTAACACTATAGAACTTTGGAATATTCATATATATGATTTTTTTGGGTGCACATTAAGTCTTTTCTCGGTAAGCACAAAGTAAACTAAGGACTTATTCTTTGTCTGTTGTAGATATCATATTTACATCAGGAGGCACAGAAGTGAGTATTTTATTCTGAGGTATTCAGTTTTCCAAATAAGCTGAGTATTTAGTAAACATTATTTTATTATTGAGCAATATAGTACATTTTACTGGTGTCAATTATGAATAGAATTATCAAGAAGTGGATGGGGAAACAAGCAAACTGCTTATATAAATCTATCTACTAAAGCTGTGTATTTACATTATAATTTAAAACCCAATTGATTTTTCTTTGCATTGGTTTTAAAATGCTATTGAATTTTACCATCACTCAAATGTTAAATGAACATAAGTGAAAAACTCAATACATTGAATTGAATAAACGTAAGGGAAACCAAAGGGACAATCGAGAATGAACAATCCAGAGAAATTGGCAACATTGGGTACAACAAGACACAAGACGAAGACAAAACAACCCAAAAAAACACAACACAATATAATAAGTTTCGTCGAGAACCCAAATCTTAAGTAGATTGTGTAAGGCAATTTGTCACCCCCAAATTACTTTCTTTTTATTTAAGGGTGCTCCGAAATGGAAGGAAACTAGCTATACAACAGAAGAAATGTCTTGTTCCCTGCTTACTTTAAATAACCTCTCATCCTTGGCTTGCTCATTACTATCTATGTATATGTTAACAATTAGTTTCAGTTATGTCACAGGGGCTGTCGTGGTCGTCATCTTATGGTAGTTAGATTTACAACTACCTGTGCAATCAGTGCCTATCACCATTAAATTTGTGAGTTCGAATCCGGTTCATAGCGAGGTGTACTCGATACAACATTATGTGATAAAGTTTGTCAGTGACTTGCGACAGGTCGATGGTTTTATCTGGGTACTACGGTTTCCTCCACCAATAAAACTGACTGCTAGATATAACTGAAATACTATTGAAAGTGGTGTCAAACACCATAAACCTTACCCTGACCTTGAGTAAACCATGGGTAATTGCACTCTGTTAAACAATCAATAGAGATATAAAAAGTGGTTGCTTCCCTTGATTTTCAAAAATAGACAATATATTGACAATGCTCAGATTTTCTCTCCCAGATGTAAAGCTATCAACAAGTTACTAAATTGTGTAATATTTCATTACAAAATGCTTTAATTAACAAAATATGTGTTTATGCTTAAAATATATCATTTCATTTTTTTATTTATTTTTCAGGGAAACAACACAATTTTACAGACAGCAGTTAAATATTTCTCTACCTACCTTGATATTTGTAACGGACATCAAGGTGGAGACAACCCTGACAAACTGCCACATTTTATCACATCAAATCTAGAACATGACTCCGTTAAACTTGTCCTAGAACATTTAGCTGAGGAAGGAATAGCAAGTAATTGTCTTTGATTTTTATCTGATTTGGGTTGGGTTAGGGTTGTGGTATTTAATGCCACTTTCAACAATTTTTCAGTTATATTGTTGCGGTCAGTTTTATTGGTGGAGGAAACTGTTGTAAACCACCGTCCTGCCACAAGTCACTGACAAACTTGATCACATAATGTTGTATCGAGTACACCTCACCATGAGCGGGATTCGAACTCACAACGTTGACTTCTAAGAGGGTGACTACTGTATGCATATAGAAGTTTGTTTTAATTCTTTTTTTAATCTCACCTGGCAGTCTTCTGTTGTTGTATTGATGTTAACTTTGTCACATTTTAATATTCTCTTGAAAAACTGCTAAACTACAGGTAAATGGAATCACACTTGGGAGGGGTGATCCTAGGAACTTCAGAAGATTCAGATTTATGTAAATGAAGTTGATCCCCCATGGGGAGGGGCAAGTAGTAGGAGGCATAATAATTTTCTTTTCAAGAACCAACAATAGAATTGTTGAAATGTTTTATTATGAACCATCACTGCATTGTGATACATAGATTTAGATTAGTACAAAATATGGTCCCAGGGGGACAAAACTTCACATTGTCTACATTTGGAGGGGGAGGGGGGGGTATATATATATATGACAAATTGTTCACTTATGTTTACATTTCACATGGTTACGGTTAGGATTTTGTTGTTTAACACCACTTCCAACAATATTTCAGTTATGGTCAATTTTATTGGTGGAGAAAACAAAAGATCCTAGAGAATATCACTGAACTGTTGTAAGTCACTGACAAACTTTATCACATAATGCCGTATCGAGTACACCTGGCCATGAGAGGGATTCGAACCCACAACATTAATCAGGGCTCTACAATGCGACCAAAACACTCGCATTTGCGAGTTACCTTTGTAAAAGGCGAGTAAAAATTCTGTATTGATAGCATTGATATTGACGAGTTGATATTTCCGGAACATTTTCATTCCATCGCCGATCATATTTTTCAATTTAAAATCTTACTTTATTTATCCAGTCTTTTAAACTGCACAATTGACTCGGACATAAAAAAATTAAATCACATACTTTTAACGCTTGCAAGTGACCACGATCAGCAAAAAACAAAACCTGCATACAAAATTTTTCGCTAAGAATAAACCAGTTGAATTAACTGATTATGAAGCTGGCTTGTCTGATGCAACATCGACAGAAGTATCAAGTCAAAATAGTGATGAAGTTTCAGGTTCTAAAGCTGAAAAGCGTAAATACCAAGATATCTGGAAGTCAGAGATTCCAGTAACGACGTTATGCATTGTGATGTTTGCAGAAAGGCAGGCCCGGATATTGCTGGCAAAACTGAATTTGTTACTGAAAAAAAAAAGTTTAAACGTGAAAGTCTTATTTTTCTTAATAAAAGTCTGAAACATGCTATGGTTTTAGCAAAAGCCCACTCCTCGAGTAAACATCTTGTGTCTCATTCAGGGCATTAATTACGAACAAATAATTTAAGCATATAGTACGAAGTGGTATCTTTAGTAGTATTAATCTAGCAAGTAACATACTTTTGTTGGCGAGTAAAAAATGTTTCCTGACTAGCCAGGGGCTGGTTAGACCTGGTATGAATTGTAGAGCCCTGTTAGTGGTGATAGACACTGATTGCATATGTACATGTAGTTGTAAATCCAGCAATGATACAACCACGACATCCCCTACATTTCGCTTGAAATACTGGTACTATACTGCTATACAGTAATAATTGTCATTATTACATTTTAAGGTGTTACATTTGTTCCTGCCTCAAGTAAAACAGGCTATGTAGATGTACAAGATGTTCTATCAGCAGTAAGACCATCTACATGTATGATAACAATTATGTTGGCAAATAATGAAACAGGTGTTTTACAGGTAAATATAAATAATTAAGGTCATGTAAATATTATATTGTATTTGAGCAATATATCATATTTTACACAATTTTATGATTTTTCACCTGAAACTATTGTCTTCATCAGTAATGTGATAACGTGTTTGATGTCACACTGACTGATAATTTTCAGTATCAGGGTTAATGCGTTGATACTGACAATATCCCTCAATGAGATCAATGGGCAAAATGTATAAATTATCGATAAACTTTTATCACATAGCATGGTGTCTATTATAAATCACTATAGGTTGAAATAAAGTTTATGCAGTAGCAATAGGCACTGATGACATAGGTAGATGTAAATAAAACTATGATAATATACAATTATCACCCTTGTTGGAGTGTGACCCGACGGTTTGTCTCCCAAAGAAGGTGACCTTACTTTTCTCTGGGAGACAAACCGTCGGGTCACACTCCAACAAGGGTGATAATTGGTATATTATATCGAATATTTTTGCATCAGACACCAAGTAATAGAATACCTGCAGCTTTGCGACAGACGCCAAGTGCAGGGCTCACCACACGTGCAAAAATTAGGGAGACTTGACTTCTCCCTCAGAGACCATAAGGGAGAAGTGAAGGCATGACAGGAAGACTTCCAACAGGGTCATAGAGACACATTTTCACAAAAATGTGGGTTTTTTTCCCCTTTTTTTTTTTTTTTTTTTTTTTGCATTTGAAGTGTGTCTTTGCTAATATCTTTTTAATATCCTTCATATTTAACATTAAATTCATGTTTTGTATTTGTTTTATTATTATTATTGATCTTATATTTATTGATTTTAGATTTTATTCATTTTTACCTTGAAATCTGTCAATGACATCTAAATGTTTGTTTCCGTCCCCCGATTTCCTACGTCCCCAAGATCACCGTGTTTAAAACTTAGACAAGTTGATTGTTTATCTTTTTAAATGTTACAAATAACTCAAGTTTTGTGAAAATAATTAGAATATAACACAATTCAACGGCCAATTTGGTAAAGGAAACGTTTGTTTGTATATTTATACCCCCCGCAACGAAGTTGTAGGGGGTATACTGGTTTCACCATGTCCGTCCGTCTGTAGACAAATCCTATGTCGTACGATAACTTGAGTTGTGTTTCTTAGAATCTTTTTAAATTTTATCAGCTGTTTACTGGTGAAGACAGGAGGATCCCTTTCATTTTTGCCGTTCCAGAGTTATTGGACTTGATATGACGGAAAATAGGATTTTTACCCTATGTCGTATGATAACTTGAGTAGTGCTTCTCAGAATGTTTTGAAATTTTATCAGCCGCTTACCGGTGAAGAGAGGAGGATCCCTTTCATTTTTGACGATTTTCACTTTTGCCGTTCCAGAGTTATTGGACTTGATATGACGGAAAATAGGAATTTTACCCTATGTCGTATGATAACTTGAGTAGTGTTTCTCAGAATGTTTTGAAATTTTAACAGCGGCTTACCTGTGAAGAGAGGAGGGTCCCTTTCATTTTTGGTCGGAACAATCCGTAATGTTTTGGTTATGGAAATAGGTTGGACAGATGTGGGGAGCGGGGGGTATATCTTAGTGAGCTGTGCTCACAGTAATACTAGTTTAAGATTTGGGATGTAATTTTCACCTGGAATTTCGTCAGTACAAACAAGGATTTATATATTAGAAAGGATTCGAATCTCGTATTTTCTTGCTTTATCTCGCGTGTTTTATGCTACAACAGACAAAAAATTAATTCATTAATTTTGAAATGCCTTGAGAATTCGTAGGAAAATCAACCAATTACACCAAAGTTTGTGTTATACATCGTCTATTTATTACACTACACAAAACAATCCTTGGATTTGCCGATGTAGGTTCAATGGGAATTTTTTTTTTATTTTATCTGTATCACCCCTCATACACATAAAATTTTAAAAAAGTACAGTAGAGTTTCATACATCTAAAAACATATTAAAAATGATAAAACAAAGAAACCAATCATGCCAAGTTTTGTTCTATATATCGAATACACATTTATACACTTTGGTATGTCGATTTCATGTAAACAAGGAAGTTTATTGATTTCTAAGTAGACCACCCCCATTTCCACCCAGAACGCCGCCATTTTGACAAATGATGGTAAGCAATCCTTAATAAATACAAATCGAGAGCACTGTTTTCAATAAACTCCTTCTATACATTGAAAAATATTTATATTATCACAAAAATGATGGCTCTGCTTCAATATTCAGTATGATGAGAGAAGAGAGGAGTTTGAAATTTAAATTTGAGTCTTGACCACCCATAATAGGCGGAATTATGAAGGTCAAAAAGGTAAATCGATTAATGTCAATTATTGATGAAATATGGGCGATACATCTACAAAAAGTCGATACTTTATTAATGATTGGTATTTAGGACATATATTTTCACTTTATACCTGTAATTATGGTTTTATATACTTACAAATACTGGTTTAAAATGTTGAAGCGATGAAAATTTCCACCATTAATCAAGGCACGCGCATCGACAACGAATTGCACTATGGGTAATCTTGTCACGCAACATACTTACATACTCCCGAGATTCATATCCTTCCTACTATATAAATCCTTGGTACAAATTTGCAGAAGTTTGCCGTGATACTTTTGTATCAACAAATTAAACATTCTTTATTGCTTGAATAAAACCTTTTCCTCTTATTCTTATGGATCTTCCCATTGATTACAATTGTTTTGTCAATCGGCTTTACTATAAAGCAAAGATTATTTGCAAGAAAAGAGTAACTTGCAAAAAGAAACAGGGCGACTTTAATTTCGCTTTGTAGTCGGGGGAGAGCGACTTCAGTCGATATAGGGTGAGAATTTCGCCCACTTCGCCTGGTTTGGTGAACCCTGCAAGTGATTGAATACATGTAGTTTTGTGACAGACTCCAAGTGATTGAATACACGCCATGTTTGTTGACTGTTGAATCAAGGGAAGTAACTATAATTGGAAACACGTGAGGCTCACTTGGGATTTCCTCGCAAGCGGTGGACCTTACTATGAGACTTTACGATTAGCGGTTGACCCAATGAATGGATAAATATCACGTGACAGTGTTTTATCAAATCAGATTCAAGATATTTATATGAGTATATAATATTTACGATTATTTCAATGACAGGCCCTAATGTATCTACAAATGTATAAGTTGTTGCAAAATTATAAAATGACTTTTATTTACATGTCTGTACAATTTAATATACTTTTCCAGAAGAAGAAAAAAAACGAGACCATTTTCAAATCAATTTCTTAATAAATGATATACATGAATTTGAATTTTTCAGCCAATCAAACAAATAGGAGAGGAAGTCAGGCAATTGAATTTATCAAGAAAAGCTCTGCCCAAGATTCTACTTCACACAGATGCTGCACAGGCTATTGGTAAAATTGAAGTTGATGTTGAAGATTTAGGAATTGATTATCTTACTATAGTAGGACACAAGGTATTCTAAGAAAAATGGTACATATGATCACAGTCCCCTGGCCCAAGACCAGTAAATTTAGAACTATAAAAATGAATACAAGAATTTGATTCGGACCAGTAAATTCAAATTTTCATTTCGAGAACTGATATATATGACCTTTTTAGTAAGTTTATTCTCAATTTTGTCTTATTTGTATTAGAATTGGGACACTCTTCTCATCTTTAATTTTGTCCTTCCACTCTTCACTCAGGAAAAATAAAATGACCCATATTTTTTTATTATGATCAATAAACAAATAACATCAAGCAATGCTTACTGTACATTATTAAGGTTAATACATTTATCCTGCAGTCATGTGATTTCGAGTACTAATAAAGGAGTCAAATAAACCAATGTTATTAAAAAACGTTTTTTCTGGTACCTGTTTCATATAGAGCGAACGGTTAGAAATGGCAACAGTACAACCACAGTCGTGGATAAGGACACTTTTGAAAACTATGCCTGTTTCTGCCCTAAAATTTGACAGTTATTTTAGATTTTTTAATATAAACACAATACTTTGTGTGTAAAAATAAAAATTATTTGTACTCGCTGCGAAGCAGGCTAAAACAGCATGCCAAATAAATTATATATTTTCAGACAATATAATGTGTATTTTTTTTCCTTTTTGTACAGTTTTATGCTCCAAGAATCGGTGCAATATATGTTAGAGATTTGGGAAGAAAAGATCTGCCCTTGTATCCAGTATTATATGGTGGTGGACAGGAAAGAAATTACAGACCAGGGTTAGTCTTAAATATTAGTTGATATTATTTTTTTTGTTATTTTTATTAATGCTGCTAATCTTCAACATTCATGGGGCTGCTGTGATCATGATCGTAAGTTAGTTGAATATAAACACCCCATTTTCATTCAGTATTAATGTTGATTCATGTATCAAAGAAAATAAATAAAATTGTAGAAGATCATATTTTTGTTTCAAGAATACAATTTTGTTAAGAAAAATTGCATTAATTTCCTTTACATTGAATGAATAATTGTTTGGAGTTAATGCTCATATATCAATGAAGTTCCACATTGTAAAAACCATTTCTTTGGAACTCCACCTTTTTAATTGTGAGTGATTAATGAGCTTTTTTGTCAGTTATATCATGGTGAGAACAAGTTACATTTTAATGAGATGATGATGTCCACTTTGTACTAGACTAACATGCTTGGATGGATTTTTAAAATGCTACCTCACTGAAGCAACAGTCCATGGATAGACATGTATTTGTATATACGAATACATCCTAATTCTGAGCCAACTGCTTAAAGGCATATATTCATAATACTAAATTGTAAAAAAAAAGTTTAAACAATGATGGTCATTAATTCCACCAATATCAACAAAACGAACAATCACCTCTCATCTTAACTGAACTCACTGATTACAAACAAGGCCATGATATATGACGTTGGAAATCCAGGCGCTGACAAAGATAAGGGGGAGGGGAGGTTAAACCAGTTAATGGCATCCCAACCCTCCCCTCTTGATAATTGGATCTCCAACGTCAATACATATATAAACAAACAATAAGAAACCTGCTAAAATATGTTATATAACATTGATATGATACAGTTTTATCATATGTGAATTAATTTCTAAATTAAATATAGGTTTGGTTTATGGTGTTTAACGCCACTTTCAACACTTTCAGTTATATCGTGACGGTCAGTTTTGGTGGAGGAAACTGGAGAAAACCACCCACCTGTCGCAAGTCACTAACAAACTTTATTGTATCAAGTACACCTCGTCATGAACGAGGTTTGAACTCACAACTTTAGTGGTGATAGGCACTGATTGCACAGGTAGTTGTAAAGCCAACTAACTACCATACAATCACAACCACGATGGCCCCTAAAATTAAATATACAAATGTATATATATACTAATACTAAATACATATTTATTTTTTAGGACAGAAAACACACCTATGATAGCTGGATTAGGAAAGGTATGGTTATTATATGTCAATGGTTTTGTATATTTTAAACTGATTTCTGAATACAAACAAATTTTTCTGTTGATGAAGAGTGATATGAATTATGGTTGAATCTTATCTAAAGATCGGTAAAGTTGTTTATTTTGATTTCTTGAAGTAAAAATATGATATATTAGTTATTAATATATCCAAGATTAATTAAGTTGGAGCCTTTGGCATTATGGACATTATGAGGAGTCGTGTAGTTCAACACACAGTGAATGTAGAAATTTTGTGTAATCAATACACTATTTCAATGTTGGAAACAGTTTTTTTTTGCTGACCATAATTCTTAATATTATCATAGAAACAAACATTACATCAGCCAATAAACACAGCTTTTCAGTGGAACATTTGCTGAAAAATAAATTATCATCATATGATTTCTGACTTGCCGATAATACACAACCAAGGCTGTAAAGCTGAAAGATGAAAATAAAACACAACTCTGGACATTTTTATTTCTTTATTTCATTAATAAAAATCAGTATATCAGTGATACCTATTCAAATCTTGTATCTACTCCAAGGAGGACAATGACTGTTTTGAAAATCATGTCGTATCATCAACCTGCATTATCTCCCCTTGCTTATCATATATAATTGAATACTCCGGATAAATGAATAATATGCTCTGACATTTACTGTATGCAAATAGGCAGAGTTGACTGTACTGATATTTAATAATAATATTCTATGAAATTGTTTGTTTTATAGGCTGCAGAGCTAGTTGTCAAAAATCTACAAGTGTATAGCAGTCACATGTTAAGATTGAGGGATTACCTGGAGGACAAATTACAGGTACAATCAAATTTATGAAAAATAACCCAACAACAGCATTTTGGGCTATGTAAATATTACAGCTATCTTTAGGTATTGATCAAAATAATTGGCAGGTATGAAAATGTATATTCTACTGAGATGAAAAGGTTTTCATGAAGTACATGTCTATTATACAAATTTATATATGGCAGTAAATGTTGTCTTTATATTGGGTTAGGGTTACAGTATTTAACACCACTTTCAACAGTATTTCAGTTATATCGTGGCAGTCACTTTTATTGGTGGAGAAAGCCGGAGTACCTGGAGAAAACCACCAACCTATCGCAACTCACTGACAAACTTTAACACATAAAGTTGTATCGAGTAGACCTTGCCTGAGTGGGATTCAAACTCACAATGTTAGTGGTGATAGGCACTGATTGCATAGTTAGTTATAAATCCAACTACCATACGATCACGACCACGACAACACCTTCTTTGTATTGGGACAAGGATAGAATTAATATAAAGGTTAGAATTCCTATATATAAATACATGTATATACCTTTTTAATAATATCAGTTAAGAAAGAAAGAAAAACACATATTTGTGAATATTTTAACTTCTTTTTATATTTATGATACAAGATATACTTTTAATTGTTCAATCATTTGATAAATTATAATCTAAGAATTTGTGTTTTCTGCAGTTCTATACTTAGCACCCAACAATATTTGTGAAACTTTAATATTTATTTCACATGAGGTATTCTATTTGGGCCATGAAATATATAAAGATTTCTAATTATATTTTTTTATCCTGCAATTGTGTGATTTTAAGTACTAATAAAAGGGGTCAAATAAACTTCAATGTTCTTTAGTCATGGACCTTATTAAGTATTTCTGGTACCTGATTCATGTAGAGCGACAGAAAGAAATGATAACAGTATAAGTGCTGACGTCACAGATGATGCCATTGATAACAATTAGAATGACGCTTGGCAGTTGTTTTGAACATTTTGATATTGCAGGATTAACACTATATATGTACATTTTTGTTTAATATACAATTAATTTGCATTCACTGCAAAACAGGCTAGAAAACTAGAAATGCTCATACAAATTAATTTTATATTTTCTGACAATGTGCAGAGTTGGAAATTATAGCCCGCCTGAGACGGTCTATTGTTTACAGGTGCAGGTATCTGTTTCACATAAAATCCAATAGCTAAAACGAATCAGTGTTGTAAATTCACTTCCATAAAAACCGTATTATATACACACATGCACAATAATAAAACTTCACTGTTACTGTATCGGAATTTTCCATATCTATTTTTGTCACCCAGTTCTTGGTATTAACTTATTCCCAACAGAACCTTGGAATGAGAACAGTTCAATTAGCATTACTTTCACCATGTGTTTGCACATTTTCCCTATGGAATGAGGTGAGATGGATTCTTTGTTAACTTTGTGGCGATTGGTTGATTTTTACCTTTCGGCCAATGATTATCGGCTTTTCTAAACATAGATATTGATGAAGTGAAAGGGGAAAAGTATGTCTTTACGACTATACCTCGGACTTCCATCGCCAAAAAAGTGGCCTGTGCAGGATTCCAAAGAGAAAAACAAAATCTACGACCAATCTAAAAGGAGGCGTACGATTGTTCCTAGCTGGAAATCGGAATTTAGTTGGTTAATTTGTGACGACTCCCACGGCAAAATATTTTGTCAACCTTGTCGGGCGGTGTATGGGCCTCTAGCAGTCAGGAGCGTTCCTGAAAGATTTAAGCGTTATGCCAAAGGCAAGTTGTCGTGGGATGTGGGTAGTCATGTGGACACATTATCCGAATTCCGAATCAACCCGTATTTGCTCTTAATCCTTAAAGCTGTGTGCTTATGGGAGATGTAGCAAATGCCAATCTTATATTCTTTGGTTTGACCCGACTTAGACCTGAACCCACGATCTACCACACTTGAGAGGGTTTGGGTATTTAACGTCACTTTCAACAATATATCAGTTATATTGTGGTGGTCAGTTTTATAGGTGGAGGAAACCGGAGTACACGGAGAAAACCACAGACCTGCCGCAAATCACTGACAAACTTTATCACATAATGTTGTATCGAGTACACCTCGCCATGAGCGGGTTTCAAAATCACAACTTTAGTGGTGATAGGTACTGATTGCATATGTAGTTGTCAATCCAAATACCATACATATATGATCATGATGGGCCCTACCACCCTTGAGGCAAGCATGCTAACCTTTATACCACCCAACAGAATTAAATTTGGATCACAAACAGCTTGGGAATAATGCCTGAAATAGGTAATTATCCATTTTCAGGTTGAATAATCATGGTATAAGATTATCCTTGATTTCAGTGATAACAAACTTTGAGCAGATTTTTAGTGCTATATTACATTAGTTGTATTTTCTAGATGCAATGTATTTTGCCAAACCTATTGATAGAACGGGTAAATTTTGCATGAAAAATTCAAAGGTCACTATCCCTGAAATCAAGGGTCCATCTATACCATGATTATTCAACCTGAAAATAGATAATAAGATTTCAGTCATTGTCACCAACCTGACAAACACAACTTCATATACAAATTTAATCTGAAAAATAATATCATTTTTTTAATTATGAAAAGTTGCAGGGCTGGCTGATTTTAATCAGGACTGGCAAGTTTTAGATGTAGCCAGCCCTGTGATCTGGCTAACATTTTCAGCGAGTTTCCTACCCTGCAATGTGATCATATATACCCTTGTGTTACCATATATATAATATTTCATTGTTTAGATGTGTATTTGTAGGAAGTGTTTAAAGACAGAATACATTTTAATGGTAAATTTTCCTGTAGTGAACGGCTGCCAAATACTTGTAATGTTTCAATAATAGGTTATCATTTAGAAGGTACGTGATTTTAGACTCCATAGTCTTCCAGAAAAGTTTTGTTTTATTATTAAATTTATAACAAGTTAGCCAGTCTAAGCTCTATATATGCTAATAGCGGCATAAGTTATGCTGACATAAATAGCCATGGCTGCTGTTCGTTTTCATTCCTGTGGATGAATTGCAATCTCACAATGTTCAGAAACACCACAGAATTTGTCTTTATAATACAGTAAAGCCATTAAGGTTGTCTTTTCCTTTTCCGTAAAATGGCAGAAAAGGGAAAATATGAGGTGGTTAACAATACCCATTATTATATTTTAATCTATATGATAGATTTTGATTGAATTAAATTAGACATGTGATGATAAAATAATTGAGATGTTTTGCCAAAATTTGCGCTGCCGGGAAACAACTCTATTGTTCCCCGCCGAACAACCAAATTTTCCCCCACAAGGGAGATAACCTATAAAACATTGGCAAAAATTTGCGTTGCAGGGAAACAACCCAATTTTCCCCCATAAGGGAGATAACCTATAAAACATTGGCAAAAATATAATAAAACAATTACAGCCCTCTGTGTAGGGAAACATCCAGATTTGTTAACCTGAGGGGGAAGTTGTTTTCCCGAGGGCTTCCAAATGGCAAATAGTGATGAAGCTATGGAGATTGATGATGTATTAAAGTGATTTTCGAAGATAATGGTGACATGGACGAATCTGAAAAATTCATACATCAAAGACGAAATTTGAATTTCTAAATAAGCACAATATATAACACACCATCTAGGTGTATGGAACAAAACTGGTTTTCTGTTTAACAGTTAGATTTGTATAGATAATGAACATAATTGTTTGAACAAGAAATTAAAACTTTATAGTTGAAATCCAAGTGAATTTGCTGTAGTGAAACTGTATATATAATGATGCTTGTTTCTGTTTTAGGCCATAGAATACTGTCTCATTGTAAGCTGTTACAGGCAAGCATTGGAGCAGCCTGCCATTCTCAAAACAGGTATTTTTACTTCTGATGCAAGGCTATTAGTAAGAAAGGATATGGATGTAAATTAACATGAGAGATTAGACAACTTAACACTTAGACACAAATAAAAGTAAGGGAATAATGCTTTTATTGCTGTCTACATTTCACAATTACGGTAGGGTCATCAATAATGAGCAAAACTCATGCCCTGAAATGAGTGTGTAGTTGAGTGGTGTTCTTTACCTTTGTCCATAAACGCTACATCTGGCCATCTTTGTCGTTCTGATGCTGAATCTACAAAATTGCAAGATTTTGATTGGTTGCTTTTATCCTTGGTTTGGTGTATAAATATGTGTTTTATCTGGATTGGGTTGCATGTTGCAGGACTTTCTCCTAATAGACTTAAAATAACTACAGTCAAACCTGTATATAAAGGACAAGAAAATGTGGCCCTTTATATACACGTTAATATTATATGCACTATTCATTAATGGGGAAAATGAGACTGCCATTGATAGACAGTGATTTGTTATAAAGAGGTACCCTTTAATGCAGGTTTGACTGTATGTGGAAACTTATAACATTTTTAACATTGCTGTCTATGAAATTAAGCATTATTTTAACCAAATCTTTTCATATTTTTAACTCACCTGAGCTCTTCTGATTGAAAAGTGTCTGGTGTCTGTCTTTCCATCCATGATTGGCAGAAATCCAACATGTCTAATTATTGAATTTTCATCAAATTCAAAACACTACATTAAAAACCAGTGTTAATTAGATATTTTTATTCAATTCTGAGGCGTTTTAAATAACCCCAAAATGTCCAATGTTTATGTTATGCCCTGAATGTGTTGATATGAAGTCATCATTCACTACGACGTAAAAATGCAAAATTCGTCCTCATTATTTTCCAGCATTGGATTTTGTTATGTTTTAAAGAACCTTTTCATGGCTCAAAAGAAAATATTTTTTTGAATGCATTAGAATGGGAATAACTGTATTGTATTTAAAAATTTGTTGACATCAATCAAGGATTTGACAGTGACAAATTCAGTTTTATTGGCAACACAGATTTATATGTTGTAGGGGTTAATATTGTCAATTTATGTCCTTGGTATATTGCATTTAACATATGTTAACAGTTGCCGGTATCAATTGAGGATTTGATGGTCGAAAATGCAGCTTTACTTGGCGACACGTAGCAGAGCCATTAAAACAAATATTTGTGATCGTCAAATCTACAGTTGACGCTGGCAACTCTTCAAATAGAAAATACTGTTACTTCGATTCTAACGCAAGACAAAATATTTCTATTAAGGCTTAAGAAATGGAGAACGTAAACACTGGACATTATTTCACAACATTTATGCTTCAGTTTCTGATAAAATCCAAGAAGAATTTATGTTCTACCATATTGTAGTAATTGACATGTTGGATTTCAATAATTCAACATGGTGGCTTATTTGCAATAGAATCCTTAGTTATGACATGTCAGTTGTGGTTTTGAAGGCAAATATTAGCCAATGAGAAAACGTGTTGTATTGTAATTGCATTATAATTAATATTGACAAGTTATCCTATTGTCAATTTATTGAACCCATCGGTGGTGTAATGTTTAGCGTGCTGGCTTCAAGTGCGGTAGATCGTGGGGTCGAGGCCCAATCGGGTCAAACCAAAGACTATAAAATTGGTATTTGTTGCTTCTCTGCTAAGCATGCAGTATTAAGGAGAGAGAGCCAAGACTGGTTGGCTCGAAATCAGGATAATGTGTCCGAGTGGGGTGACACGTCTATCCGCAGATTGTTGTTTCAGTGAGCTTGCACTATGAAAATCCAACTAAGCGTGTTGGTCTAGTACAAAGCGGACCTCATTATCATTTCATTGAAAATTAACTTGTTCTCGCCATGATATAGCTGAAAAAGTGCTGAGTTGGCATTAAACAACAATCACTCACTCAATTTATTGATTTCAGACCATCACCCATACTGTTAGCCATTGGAGTGCCAGAATCTATAGCTAAAAATGCATTAAGACTTTCTATAGGAAGGGAGACAACTCTAAACAATATTGACTGTATAACACACGATTTACAACAAGCAGTGAATGAAATAGAAAATAACTAGGAATTAAATTGATCAAAGCATATCAGAAGTCTTTATATCCAATTGTCAATTGGAAGGGAGACAACTCTTGACAATATCAACTATCACACAGGATTTACAACAACTAGTGAATGAAATAGAAAATAACAAGGAATTAAATTGATCAGAACATACCTGAAGTCTTTATATCTGATTGTCTATTGGAAGGGGGGACAACTCTAGACAATATTGACTATAATACAGGATTTACAACAAGCAGTGAATGAAACAGAAAATAACAAGGAATTAAATTGTTCAGAACATACCTGAAGTCTTTATATCTGTCTATTGGAAGGGGGGACAACTCTAGACAATATAATACAGGATTTACAACAAGTAGTGAATGAAATAGAAAATAACAAGGATTTAAATTGATCAGAACATACCTGAAGTCTTTATATCTGTTTTTCTATTGGTAGGGGGGACAACTCTAGACAATATTTACTGTATAATACAGGATTTACAACAAGCAGTGAATGAAATAGAAAATAACAAGGAATTAAATTGATCAGAACATACCTGAAGTCTTTATATCTGTTTGTCTATTGGAAGGAGGGACAACTCTAGACAATATTTACTGTACAATACAGGATTTACAACAAGCAGTGAATGAAATAGAAAATAACAAGGAATTTAAATTTATCAGAACATACCTGAAGTCTTTATATCTGTTTGTCTATTGGAAGGGGGGACAACTCTAGACAATATTTACTGTATAATACAGGATTTACAACAAGCAGTGAATGAAACAGAAAATTATCAGGGAAGTAGCTCGATCAAGACATACCAGAATAATATATACATGTACAGACCGTGCCAACGTGGGAGGATTCCTGCCTTTTTAAAGTATCTGACGTGTTTTAGCAATATTGTTGAGCCAGTATGGCCACAAATTTAAGTCAGTGGCCCGTTATCAGACTATGTTTGTGCCACTGTTATGCCAGAAAAAGTATACATACTTGGTTAAATTTCAGCTTTGTTCTTCTTGGTTAAGTGTACTGAACAAAGCATGTATCTGATTATGATCGAGAGTATAATGTTGAACTACTATCTGAGACGTAAACAGATAAAATGAAAACAAATTATAAAAAAGAAAATTTGAAAAATTTACATGGTTTTAAACTTTACGGATATTAATGATCAACTGATTCCATTCCAGTAAACACTTCCCGGTCCTTTCCTCATTCATGACTTGTCACCGGGTTTGTAACTAGATTAACGACAGGTGTCAGTCACTAGTGGAGCAGGAACCGCTTACCCTTCTGGAGCACCTGAGTTCACCCCCGGTTTTTAGTGGGGATCTTTAGTTTTATGTGTATGTTTTGTAGATCGTTGTTTGTCCTTTTGTACTGTTTCTTTTGGCCATTGTGTTGTCTGTTCTTCTTCGATATACGGATTCTGATTACCCCTTTGGTAACTTCAAACTCTTCCTAATTGATACCTTTTCAAAATGTCTAAGCGTAAGCAAAGTAGAATAGCTGATTTCTTCCGCAATACTAGTATACACACCAAGCCTGAAACAATTTACATGATTTTAATATATGTAAAACAATGCAAGAATGACCTCTGCATATATCTGTTGTTTACTGTGATTGTGTTCAATGTTACATACAGGTTAAATGTCTGTCAAAGTGCAATAAATCAAGTATACTGTTCAATCTGTTTATTTATTATTATCCTCCTCCCCACCCCATATTTATTATTATCTCACCTGGCTTAAAGGCCATGTGAACTTTTGCCATCACTTGACATCCGTCGTCTGTTAACTTTTCACATTCGAATCTTCTCCTCTGACACCGAAACTTGGTAGGAAGCATCTATGGAAGGTCCTCTATAAAGGTTGGTTATTTCGTTCCGATCCGTTAACAAACATGGCTGCCACAGGCAATTCTTGTTCCTGATTGGTCGATTTCTAAAAAATCTCCTCTGAAAACATTAAGCCAAATGAACCGAAACTTGGTAGGAAGCATCTATGGAAGGTCCTCTATAAAGATTACTCATATCATACCGATTAAGAATCCAGAGACACAGGCAACATTGGATACACAACACAGAACAAAGACAAAGAAAACAATAAACATAATACAGAAAACTAAAATGATGAGAGACACGGATCCCACCAAAAAGTAAATTGGAGATGAACCCAGATGCTTGCAAAGGATAAGCAGTGGTAATGTTCCTTATAAAACATCTGTAGTGTTACTTATAGTCAAGTCTGGTAAGATGAGTGCAAATTAAAATGGCGAGACAGAAAAAGAAATCTAAATCAGAACAAATGACAAATAGTTGTAATCATAGACAACATTTAGTTAGGATCATTCAAAAACAGTCAAACCTTTATTAAGAGGTCACTTTTGGGAGAAAGAAAAAGTGGCCTTATAAGACAGGTGACTGCTTAAAAGAGGTTCAATTCATACAAAATTTTCTATGACAGGACAAGAGAAAGATGACCTTTTAATACAGGTGACTGCTTAATAGAGGTGATCACATGGGCATGTTTGACTTAATAGAGGTGATCACATGGGCAGGTTTGACTTAATAGAGGTGATCACATGGGCAGGTTTGACTTAATAGAGGTGATCACATGGGCATGTTTGACTTAATAGAGGTGATCACATGGGTAGGTTTGACTTAATAGAGGTGATCACATGGGCAGGTTTGACATAATAGAGGTTATCACATGGGCAGGTTTGACTTGATAGAGGTGATCACATGGGCAGGTTTGACTTAATAGAGGTGATCACATGGGCAGGTTTGACTTAATAGAGGTGATCACATGGGCAGGTTTTACTTAATAGAGGTGATCACATGGGCATGTTTGACTTAATAGGGGTGATCACATGGGCAGGTTTGACTTAATAGAGGTGATCACATGGGCAGGTTTGACTTAATAGAGGTGATCACATGGGCATGTTTGACTTAATAGAGGTGATCACATGGGCAGGTTTGACTTAATAGAGGTGATCACATGGGCAGGTTTGACTTAATAGAGGTGATCACATGGGCAGGTTTGACTTAATAGAGGTGATCACATGGGTAGGTTTGACTTAATAGAGGTGATCACATGGGTAGGTTTGACATAATAGAGGTTATCACATGGGCAGGTTTGACTTGATAGAGGTGATCACATGGGCAGGTTTGACTTAATAGAGGTGATCACATGGGCAGGTTTGACTTAATAGAGGTGATCACATGGGCAGGTTTTACTTAATAGAGGTGATCACATGGGCATGTTTGACTTAATAGAGGTGATCACATGGGCAGGTTTGACTTAATAGAGGTGATCACATGGGCAGGTTTGACTGTATTATAGTTACATGAATAGTTAACTCTGTAATATAAAGATAGGAACATTATTACTGATGAATAATTTGGATCCCATCAGGGATAAGGCTTGGGGTTATTGTGCATAATGCCACTTACGACAATATGTCAGTTTTATTGGTGGATAAAACCTGAGTACCCGGAGAAAACCAGCAACCTGTCGCAAGTCACTGAAAACTCTTGTCACATATTAATGTTGTATCGAGTGCATCTTGCCATGATCGGGATTCAAACACCAATTGGATAAATGTAGTTATAAATCCAACTACCGTACCACCACGACAAGTTTTAATAAAGGTGCTTTCCGACCCTCCATATAATAATTTCTGTAAAAGCCCTACTTGTAATTAGCATACGTTTGTTTTATCTTATTTTTATCCCTACTTCGTGAGGGGGAGGGGAGGTGTTAGGGATTATGCTGTTTTAATGCCACTTTAAATAATATTTCAGTTATATCGTGGAGGGGTAAGTTTTATTGGTGGGGGAAACTTGAGTGCCTGTAGAAAACCACAACCTGTCGCAAGTCACTGACAAACTATCACAATGTTGTATCGAGTACACCTTGCCATGAGCAGGGTTCAAAATCACAACTTTAGTGGTGATAGGCACTGATTGCAAAGATCAAGACCACTACTGGTCCTTCCCTGCTTCTGAACTGATATTATTATTATATATTTAAGTCAGAAAAAACGGAAATAATTATCTGTTCAATATGGAAATAACCAATAATTAAAATGTTTCATTCAATGGTAAATTAATATCCAAACCCTCCAGTCACAAGCATTTAGATGCAACATTATCTCATGATGTAAAGTTGAGAGAGTGGTAGAAAATATTGCCAAACTCACAAGTAAACATTTAGGAGTATTAAGAAAATCCAAATTTAAAATGAATAGACAGAATTAGAATACATATACAGTTTGTTTTGTATTTAGTTTATATTCGTCTCATCTTTCAATACGCATGTGAAGCTTGGGACAACTGTGGTAATTGCCACTCAAATAAAATTACAGTTAAGCGCTGTCAGAATTGTAACTGGATTGCCCATATTCCTCCATTTTTTTTTAAATGACCAAGATACTTACATGAAAGGTCCTGGTCACGATTCATAGAAAATAACAAAATAAAATGACAATCACGAATTTATTTGCATGCATCTCGAATCATAGGAAATAAGAGCTGAAACAAAACAAATTAAATCACAGATTAAAAAAATAACACTCTCCCTCAATATGCTGTCCTTTGGTTAATTAATATACGGTCCATACATTTACCCAAGAATACCCCCATATTACCCAAGAATACCCTCAGAGGACCTGTGAATATCCCTGAAAGACCGAGAAACAGATAGAATTTTTTTATTTCCCCGAAACAACAAAAAAATACCCAAATCTTATTAAAATGATAACGATGAAAATTAATGGCACAATTTCCTGACATAATAGCTATTACATGTTCAAAAAAGAAAATTGCGCACAAAAACAACAAATAATTATTGCATGGCTTGGTATAGGGAAGCTCGCGGAAGTAATCAAGACCAATCTCGGTGATCAATATAATTAATTATTTCTCAAAATATTAAACAACAAAAGTATTGTTTTTACATTAAATTATTAGGCATAGTGTGTAATTCAAAATTTTAGAGAAAAACAAATTATAACAATTTCACGATCAAAGAAATGACGGAAAATACGACGACATAAAGATTGGTTTGTATTTTGATAACAGATATTCAGACAACATTGAAAGTGAAACCATTTTACTCAGAAAACCTCCTTTCCTATAAAACCCTCAAAAATACAAACCGGGTATATTTCTTTATTTCGATCTATATTTTGTTGAATAAGCATGAAATATAACAAGGAGAAATGAAATGGAGTCATGCCTTTGTTATTTTTTCATACAAAAATTATTAATAAAATTTAATCAGCCGTAATCAGCATGTGGCATTCACATTTACATGTATGAAATCAATATTGACAAAGTCTCCAAAATTAAAATAAAAATACTATTAACAAAAATTATAATAAAAAATATAAATGAAAATAGAACTAATGATTAATAGTTAAGAAGTACAAATAATAATTCAATCAGCATTGCCTTCTGTGAAATATCTTCGTCAAGAGAATACAAAAAAAAATAAAAATCCAAAATCTTTCAAGATCTTTATATTATTTGTATTTTGTGGTATTCTTGGGCATTCAAAGGGTATTCTTGGGTATTCTAGCGGTATTCCGGGGTATTCTAGCGGTATTCTTGGGTAAATGTATGGAACCATTAATATATAAGAAACCAGGTAATTCCTGTTAAGGCAGTGCGATCACACCATACGATTTTCAAACCGATTTCCAGTTATTAAATAGTTAATGTGAAGACTTTTTTCGGGTGTTCAATGTACCTCATAGAAAGTGGTCACTTTAACAGAGAATGAATGTCCTACGACAATAAAACAATTGAGTTATCTTTATGTCTACGTGAAGAAGTATTACAAATAGACAGATAGTTATGCGTGTCTTATCAATAATATACGTGGTCATCAAACAAAGATGGTGTCCTCGTACGGAGTATTCATTTCTGTATTCATAGTTATGATACATCAAATTGTAAGACAATTACTAACAGTTAACGCTCATATCATTAAACCAGGGGTTTTGTTACGGAGTGTGTGTGTGGGAGGGGGAGGGTAATTTTTGGTGACATGTGTTGTCCAAGATTGTTACCACATACGTGATCTGCAGATGAAAACAAGGTTCATTTGAAATCATTTTTGAGCGTCATGTTAGAATATATTTTTATCAAACGCATCGATGGTGTAATGGCTTGCGTGATCGCCTCGAGTGTGGTAGATCGTGAGTACGAGCCCGATCGGTTCAAACGAAAGACTATTTGTTGCATCTCGACTAGAAAGCATGCAGCACTAAAAGAAGGTGTAAATATTGTTTGGCTCGGAATCAAGATAATGTGTCCGAGAGAAGCGACATGCCTACCCACGGCCTGTTGTTTCAATGAGCCGAAACTTTAATAAAAAAAAATCCAAATGTTAAGAGTGTTGATCTAGTACAAAGAGAACATCATTATAATAGGCATGCCATTATAATATCATCGAATGTAACATGTTCTCGTCATGATATATTTTTATCTATTTTTCATAGACGACTGATGACATGAGTCTGTACATACAAAACTATTGTGATAGAAATGAGGATTGCATCCACCCTTTGTTATGTTGCTCAATAACCCCAGCACTGGGCAAAAGAGGTTTACACGATCATCATAATAACTTAGATAAAGACTTCAACATCCATTACTGTCTTCCATACAAGAATGAACATGCCACCTGGTGTGAATTAAGGCTGCAGTATTCACCGGATATACCGAATTACCACGCACTATGCCCATGTGCACCCGGATTGATATGCTCTCCAACAACTGAACTGAATCCAAAGTATTATCCTCGAGACAGATTCGGAAAGTGTACTGTGAAAATCCAATAAAATCATTGCTGAGAATAATTCAGTATGCTAAAAATGGTTTGTAAGTGTCGGTGATGGCCCGTTAATTATATATATAAGAACGAAACTTTTCGACAAAAAAGACGATTTCAATTTTCCCATTGTGAACTTTCCACTTAGTTGTAGCAAAATTCCAGCAGCACCTGCATTTAGAGTATACATCTCTCAGTTGATCCGAAATTCCAGAGCTTGTGGTTCTTATCAGGATTTCTTTGATAGAGGGTTGCTGCAAACAAGAATGCTACTGAGTAAAGGGTTCCTAGTCATCACTTACGGTCACCACCACTTGGTTAACAGTTACGAAATGTCACACATATGCATGAACACAGATATGTTCCGTTTGTCGTAATCACAGTCCGGTCCTTTCCTCATGCATGACTTATTATCGGGTTTGTTACAAGAGTAACACAATGGGTGCCCCAGGTGGAAAAATAACTGTTTACCCTTCCGGATCACCTGAGTTTTTCCCCCTGCATTAGTGGGGTTCGTGTTGTTCATTTTGTCTAATTACGTTTTCGTGATTTGACTTCCCGATATTCGGTCCGTATATTAACTCCCCTTTGTTTTATGGAGCATCATATTTGTATACCTCGTGAGATTCGTGTTGCTTGATATTTAGTTTTCTGTGTGGTGTTTTATTGATCATTGTTTGTACTTTTGGTTGTTGTATTGTATGTCATACTTTGATTTATGCATTCTAATTGCCCCTTTGGTATCTTCAAACTCAATGTAGGTTGCAGTGACTTCAAATCATACAATTCATGTTCAATCAAATCTAGATTTTCAGATTTTTTTTTTATTCATTTCACATATGGTCCTATGTTAATCTTTACTCCAATAAAGTAGGACATTTGGTCCTCTCATATCACTGCAACAGTAAAAGCTACAACAAATATGTTGCCATATTCCAAACAGGAATGTTTCAAAGGAACTCATACATTTTGTATCAACAGAAAACTAGAGGCTCAGTGGGCTAAACCTGTGTTGCTCACTTTTCATTCTGTCTTGAGGAAATGTTATACAGAACCTTCCATGGGTGCCTCCTACCAAATTTCAATTAATTTGGCCAAATGGTTTTAGAGAAGTTTTTTTGTTAATGACAAACAAGAACTGCCTGTGGCAGCCATGGAAATTTTGTACAGGCTAAGCGGTTTCAGAGGAGAAGATTTACTTAGAAACTGACCAACAAGAAACAAGTATTGCCTAGGGCAGCCATGTTTGTTAAGGATCAAGACGAAATGAGCAATCTTTATAGAGAACCTTCCAGAGATTCTTCCTAACAAGTCTCAGTTCATTTGACCAAACGGGTTTCAGAGAGGAAGATTTGTTTAAATCGACCAAGCAGAAAGAAGACTTGCCTATGTCAGCCATGTTAGTTAATGGGTTGGGACGAAATGAGCAATCTTTATAGAGAACATTTCATAGATGCTTCCTACCAAATTTTGGTTAATGTGAAAAGTTAACAGACGACGGATGATGGAAACCAAGTGATGGCAAAAGCTCACATTACCTGTGGCAAGGTGAGCTAAAAAAAGGGGGATCCATGACATATGATGTTGGAAATCTAGGTCCTGGCTTGGGACATGCAAAAAAATGTGGTGGGGTCAAAAATATATGATCAGCAGAGAAACAGTAGTTAATGACAAACAATCTTGTACATGAAGAGATTCTTTATTCTAATGTCTGAAGACATATCAATATGATAAAATATAGATAAATAAACAATAAATACAGACTTATAAACTTTAAAACAAATCAGTAAAAACAGCTTGAATTCTATTTCCATGATTGGCACTATAGGAATTTAACTATCAAGGGCAAGTAATCCAGCAGAGTTATCTTCCTGGAGTAATAACAGATAGTTAACCAGAGTTATCTCCCTGGAGTAATAATAGATAGCTAACCAGAGCTATATCCCTGGAGTAATAATAGTTAACCAGAGTTACTCCCTGGAGTAATAATAGATAGCTAACCAGAGTTATCTCCCTGGAGTAATAATAGATAGTTAACCAGAGCTACCTCCCTGGAGTAATAACAGATATTTAACCAGAGTTACTCCCTGCAGTAATAAATGATAGCTAACCAGAGTTATCTCCCTGGAGTAATAATAGATAGTTAATCTAGAACAATTTTTTTATAGTGACATTCATGACCTCTTCAGCATACAATGGCAATTAGTCAACAGAAGGTTACAATACAGTATCTATGTTATATTCAGTGTAATTGATGTATATTACAGATTTCTCTCACGTGAAATCAAAATCCATGTAAATTTCTCCTGAATGTAGCTGTGTCATGTGAATTTCATTTGAAAATGCTTATATTTCAATTTAATTTCAAGTGGAAATTTAATATGAATTTTTAAAAATTATTATTGGTTTTTTTTTTAATTGTTTTTTTTCATGTTAAGTCAAGAACTATGAATATGAGATTCTAAACATTTGTTTAATATGAAATTCAAGTTAATTTCAAGTGACTTTCACATTAGCCAAACTGTAATATTTCACGTCGAGATTCTAAAAAAGTGAAAATTTACAGTTAGGGAGAGTACACATGATTCAATCTGAACTTGACTCACTGTTATTCTAATAATTAGTATCACATGACTTGAGTCAATTAGTATCACATGACTGAATCCACCAAATTTTAAGTGTGGACTATTTTTTTTTTTTAAAGAAAATAACTTATGAAAAGTTGGGGGTTAATTTATCAATTTATGATGAAAAATGCAAGGTAATTTGAAACAAAACTCATTAAGTCGTAAAAGCTGTACAGAAGTTGATTCTATTGTTTTTTTACGAACCATATGAATGGTGGTTATTAACTGCATAAAAAATCATTTATATTCTATAGATTGCAGAGAAATACAGGAATTTATCGGTGAAATATATCTGATGTTTTACATGTGAAATAACAACTCGCCGTCATGACGAAATAGTTTTAAAAAATTCAATGTTGTCACTATTGCAAAACCTCTGCACATTGCAAATAACAATACAGTTTGTTTATTTGTTAACAATCTTGAATTGCAAATGTGCAATTCTATATAATAAACAGCATAACTAATTCTGATTTTGGATAATCAAAAAACTCAATATAACTCACTATTCTTCAGTTACATATATTTTTTGGATAATCTAAAACTGGTATTAGTAACACAATATATATATATATATTATTAACTCAAATTTTTTAAATATGACACCAGCTGTTATAGTAGTACCATTACAATTAAAAACAAAAAAGACCAAAAACTAACAATTAATAAAAAACCATAACCTAATGCCATTTATGAAGTCAATAGTGTAAAAAACAGCACATTTTATAACACATGTATACACCAGTAGTCGAAATGATTCTTGTAACTCGTCTGTATCGCTCTTCTGGTTAACAGAAAATATTCCTACTAAAATTATCATTTCATGATGAGTTGGTTATTTCGAAATAAAAACGTAGATATCTAATTTAATGCACTTAACGATTCTTGAACAACCATCATCGGGTATGCTAAAAGACGAAAGATTGTAAAGCCAAATAAATTTTAAATCTATGGTAGCAAGAAAATTCATGAGTATAAACAGCTAAGGTTAAACATTTAAATTATATTTTCCCATACAAATTATGTTCCATTACGGTAAGTACTTCAATGGTGGCCATCTTGGATTTCAATATTTTAGTAGCAACAGTGGGCAATGGAAAAATATATTTCTGTCCTACATAACCACTTATGGTTTGGTTTTTGGTGCCTAATGGCACTTTCAACAATATTTCAGCTATATCCTGACGGTCAGTTTTATTGGTGGATGAAACCGGAGAAAACCACCGCCATAACTACTAACGAAAATTGTAAGTTGTTAAACAACTGACCAACAATTATTTAATTTAGGCCTTAAATATATAATGTAATAATGCAACTCTACTGAGACATTTTGTTTGAAACTCTTCAAAATGTGTCATTAACAAAAAGAAAATGACCAACTCATCACAAATTTTTACAAGGAAACTGAGAATATTTGGGAACAAAAATGACAAAAACATTTTGTGCCCGAATGAAATATGCATAGCTTCATTTCTTGTTCAACATTGACCAAGAATGTATATATAAATATATATATCTGAATCAGAGGACATACCATATCACAGATATTTAGTTTCTCTTATTCTTAGGGTGCTTAACCAGTTGGTTAAATTTTCGTAATATTTTTAATCACCTCAGTAGTTAAACTTCTGCATTAGAATTCCTGTTAATTTCCATTCGACAGTCATTAACAATGGAAAGTGACAAGTTAAAAATGTTTTTGATGTTTTGGTCATAGGAGAAACAAGATTCTCCTTCTGTTATTACCAGTATCAAAATTTGTTTTTTTTAATTTTAAAGCTCAAGCTCAAAAATTTGAAAACTTTTAAACTATTGAGAGTGGAGAAATATTTTAATCCACTGGTAGCAGAAAGAGATTCTATATTTAAGGAATATTTTCAATTTTTGAACAGGTTATACGATATAACCTGGTTTGAGGCAGTTTATGCTTAATAACCAGCGAAGCTGTTTATAAAAAGAGTAAACTTTTCCAAACCAGGTTATACAAGTATAACCTGTTCAAAAATTTCAAATATTCCTTATAATTTAAATTTTACAACAAAATTTAATGATTCCTCGATTTTAATTACGATTATTTCATGGGACTATTTGAATCTGTCTGTGGCGAATGAATACGTTGGTGACGTCACAATACCAACTCAGGTTATCATGTATAACCAGTGTTGTTTTAGACAGATCAGCCAATCAAATTGCAGTATTCACATCAAATCAAATTATATCACTATAAACTAAAGTCAGGTATAATATCACATAATACACTTCATCTTTTGTGTGTATTTCTGCCCTTGTGTTTTTTCAGCAGAATTTTATTCATAGGTATTTTGGTTAGACTATGGGGGTATGGACACCAGTTTTTAAGGCACATTGGATTAAATTGAAGTTTACACAGAAGCATAATGTGATCTATCTAAGATAATAGTCTGTCTATTTCTCCTGTGTTAACTATGATGAATACAATAACATGTCTAATCTATATGTTCATTCTACCGAGGTGTCTTCTTATTTCTTCCCGTCACTTTGGGCTTACTTTTTGAAGGTCCACCTAAAAAAAAGAAGAAAGAATTACAGATTAATTATTTTCTTGTTGCTTTGAACTGACATTTTATCAATATGATTAATTTTATTGAAAGCAACAGTTTGTTTCTTTCTGTCTAATGGCAGAAGTAATACAGCATTGTGTAATAAAACTGGTACAGTGGAACTTGTGCAATCCGACACCGGAGTTTACCGACATCCTGTGACATTCGGCAAAAATTTATGGTCCGAAAGTATTTCTATTAACTAAGATAAAACCCGAGTATTCCGACATCCTCTACAATCCGACACATTCCCCTGGTCCCTTGGTGTGTCGGATTAGACAGGTTGCACTATATTTATAATTGTATATGAATGAGTCTTGTCCATCAATCCTGGTACTTAATTGTAGATGTTTTAGTGTTGAACAATAATCATAATCAAGCACTTTATTACAGTATCACTAGTGGAGCAGGAACTACTCAAACCCCATTTTTTGTGGGGTTCATGTTGTTCAATCTTTAGTTTTCTTTGTAGATCGCTGTTTGTCTTTTTGGCTTTTTTCTTTTGGTCATTCTATTGTCTGTTCTTGGATTTACAGTTTCTGACCACCCTTTTGGTATCTTGGCAAACTTTTCTTGTATGCATTTTCAACATACATGTAGTTGTCCCGTAGATTCTGACAATTGGTTGAGACACAGTTTTCAGGGAAAAGTATCGACTTATAATACAAAATAAATACGGAAGAATGTGTCCATAGAACACAGATGCCCTCACTTCCAGCTGTCCATATGACACAGATGCCCTCACTTCCAGCTAAAATAAACAAAGGCATAATTCTATAATGGAAAAAAATTGGTAAAGTTCGAAATCAAACTTGGCCTTCCTTTATGGTCCCTGACCTTGTGTATAAACTTTAAATGATTTGTTTAAGGAGAACTAGTTATTGAGTGGAAACCAAATGTGGGACAGATGGATGTACTGACATGAGTAAAACGTCTATGATTTACCTGCTGGCGGATTTTTATTAAGTGTGAGAAGACGTCGTGGGTTTTGTTTACAGCCATCTTTTCCCATCAGATGGTTTTTCCATCCATCTTCACCAGAAGAAACATTTTGATGACACAATGGACAATGGTTTAATGAACTTTTAGCAGCTGAAAAATAAGACATCAAATTGATAATATAAAAATTAATACAAAAATAATCATACAATAATATTACACCAAATTTGCCATGCTGAACTCGAGTGAGGCAGATTGTGGATTCAAATCTCGTTTGGTACAAAGCCAATACTATAACATTTGTATTTGTTGCTTCTTCTATACACACAACAATAAGGAGTAACAGCAAAGACTGGTCATGATCGTATGGTAGTTGGATTTACAACTACCTGTGCAATCAGTGCCTATCACCACTAAAGTTGTGAGTTCGAATCCTGTGGTGAGGTGTACTTGATACATTATTATGTGATAAAGTTCGTCAGGTTGGTGGTTTTCTTTGGATTCCTCCACAATAAAACTGACCACCACGATATAACTGAAATAAAGTTGAAAGTGGTGTTAAACACAATATGCCAAGCCTATCAAAGATCATTGTCCTCGTCTTCAATCATCATTAAATCAGAGATCATTGTCAAAACATAATATTAAGAGCAGGTACAATCTGAGAAGAGAGCGATATATAGTCCAGTCATAGCTTCATAAGACTTTCGTTTAGACCAAAATACAAAGTCTATATAACACTGTATGGACACTGAAAAAAACATGTAACTATTTTTTGCTTCCAAAATTTTTGTCAATCATGTGAAAAATGCATTGCGATGTATAATGAAGCTTCTTGTAATATTGCAACATTTCTGTTTTAATTTTTTGGCAATATTTCAATAAAACTGCATCATACAAAAAAACTACATATGAAAAAATTGGTCTAGAACAAGCATAAACTTAAAATCAGCAAAATGTATATGATATCTTTACCAAATAAACGTCAATAGTAATGATATGACATCATATAATTATTACCAGTGTACATTTCGGATTCCAAAAATGTAAAAATACTTCTGAATACTCCCAAAAATTTTGCTAAAGAATTTATCACAAATAATTAATTACAAACTTTGCTATTTTCTATTCTATTTTTAGAAGCGAAAGCAATCTTGATTTTTTTGGCCCATGATCAAAATTACAGATTAACTTTCCATTTCCGGTTGCGAGGAAGAATTATTTTCTCTCATAATATTCAAGGCGATTTTTAATTTGTTTGTCAACTTAAAAAGCAATTCCACTGGCTACATTAGGTCTGGATTCAAAATCTATTCCAAAAAAAGGGAAAAATATTTTCATACTCAAAATTCTACCAAGGACAGCATCTACATGGTTATGGGGTTTAACGCCACTTTCAAAAATATTTCAGTTATATTGTGGCGGTCACTTTTATTGATGGAGGAAACCGCAGTACCCAGAGAAAACCATCGAACTGTCGCAAGTCACCGACAAACTTATCACATAATGTTGTATCGAGTACACCTCACCATGAGCACGATTCAAATGCATAACTTTAGTGATGATAGGCACTGATTGCACAGGCAGTTGTAAATCAAACTATCTTACGATCACAACCACGAAGGCCTCTTGATCAGCAGATACAGATGTTAGCTCATTACAACTGGCAAAGTTTTCCACCCTCTCCAATATTAACTTACCATTACAGCTTTTCTCTGATACATGTGAGTCATATTCAGACTTAGGTATAGCCTCTGTACATCTGTTACATTTAGAATAGTTATTCTTAGCTTCACATTCGTTCAGTAAATGGTCAGTATACGTAGCTATCTCCACAACCTGTTTACAGTTTGTACACCGTTTTAACATTGGACAATGTTTCCAGTAATGTAAGTCTAAGCCTTCTTCCGTAAAACTTTCATTTCTCTCTCCACAAAATATACATATACTGAAATAAAAAATAATAATATTATGATGATATCTAGATCGGTGATGTAATAGTTTGTGGTGCTTGCCTCAAGTGCAGTAATTTGTATGTTTGATCCCCGGTTGGGTCATACCAAAGACTATAAAATTGATATCTGCTCTTTCTCCACTATGGACGCAACATTAAGGAGTACGAGCAAAGACTGGTTGGTTCGGAATCATGATATTGTGTCTAAGAAGAGTGACATGACTTACCGCGAACTGTTGTTTCAATGAGCAAGCACTAGAACAAACAAATAATATGTGTGTTAGTCTAGTATATCTAGAACTTCAAAATGTAACTTGTTCCGGGCATGAAATAGCTGAAAAATTGTTCACTTGGTATTAAAGAATTAATCACTATCTATTATGATGACATCCTTCTTCTGTAAACCCTTACCCCCCGATACCCACCTCAGGTTGTTTCCAGACACCTACCCAATGGCTGGGGTTTTCATCTTCTGGTAGCCACGTTATAGCTGAAAAATTGCTGAATTGACGATAAACACTATTATAGGTAATGTAAACATTTTTCCTTTGATTTCATTTAACGAACTCTGATACCGAAAATTATCTGTCAGTGTGACATCAAACACATTATGACGTCACTGATAAAAACAATAACATCTAATTTGAAGGTCTTGACATACATTATCACTAGTATTGCAGCTCTGACTACCGAACTTGTTGCAATACAAGTGATAATGTGTGCCTTGACCACCAAAATGGACTTTATTCAATGTATATTTCAATAACCCTTTAGCTTATATCTTACAATTACCTATAGACAACTAATATTGAAGCATAATGTTTGTCTAAACACTTACTTATCCATGTTATATACAGAAGATTCATCTTCTTCCACCTGTTTTCTGATTGGTTTATTCTTCTTTGGAACTTCATTTTTCTATAATTATATGAGAGAATATTTACAGTACTGTATATGGTAGAGTAAACTGAATCCACTGAAGATTTTGCCAGCTCCATTTTCATTGATAATTGTAATAATTTGTTCATGTCACGATATAGCTGAAATATTGCTAATGTTGGTGTTAAACATCAATCAATCAATCAATCACATTTATGTATAATACACACCCCTTCTTTGGAACTTCATTTAAGAATTGAATGCAATCTTTTGTAGCTTTATTGGTGTGTAAAAGCATTGACAAAAGTACATTTTATATGACATGCAGCAAACAATGCCAATCGTGAGGTTGTAAGTTAGCCTCAAAATTCGTAAGACATATGCAACTATCATAAGGATAGGCAAGTCTGTATGATACTCATTCCTACCATAGTGGGCCTTTCCCCCCAATTTAGGTCTGGTGGTCAAAAACTGATAAACAATTCTGATGACTAAAAAAAAACAACTCTGACCTTGTAGTATGGATTTATAAACTAAAAAAACCAACCGTATACCTTGATCTGAACAGTGTCAATATATATTGCATATTTTGAAAATCAAGGGAAGCAATCCCTTTCATATTCCTTCTTAGTGGTTTAATCTAAAAACAAATAGTAATAGCATATATAATCCTATAGCATACCTTATTTTTCTTGTCCGTCTTTAATACATTTTCATCAACAGGCTGAAAAATATTACAACAATAAATTGCAAAAATTTCAGCAAAAAGAACTTCATTCTGTAATTATCAACACTAAAAATGTAATTTATTCTCCTTATAAATAAATGCAGGTCACTGCCTACCAAACAGGTTCCAGTATTAAATAAAATTTCAATAAAAATAAAAAAATAAAATAACAAACATATTTCAATGTTTAAGACTAATCTCAACATTATTTCTCTCAGTTTTATTGGTGGAGGGACCAGAAGGTACCCGGTGTAAAGCCAATGAGCCTTATAAGTTACATAAAAACTTTATGACACAAAGTTGTATCAAGTGCACCTTGCAACAAGCAAGACTTAAACTCTTAGTGGTGATGGACAATGATAGCATCAGTAGGTGCAAATCTTACTACTATATCTCTTACAGTCTCAGTGTTTCCCAAGGTAAATTGAAGTTGAATGGACATTCTTTCCAGTAAAGGAGTACAAGTTACAGGATACAGCATCAAGTTTACAGTACATTCACATACTCCACAGAGGAGGTGCTCAGATTACAACTGGTCATTTTGTCCAGTAAAGAATAACCTTTTACTGAACCAAACCAATTTTTACTGGACATTGCTGCATGTCCGACAGACCTTGGGAATGACTGCAGTCACGAAGGCCAAGTCTTAATAGTGTATGTGTTACCTGTTTTCCTGAAGCCATATCTTTCAATGACTGAAGTTGTTTTTGTAGAGCTTCTATCTCAGCTTGTTTCTTAGCTTCTTCATCAGCTCTCTGTCTCTGAAAGTAGAATGAGTAAAAAATATTACTTCAATGTGACAATAATTAATTTTTTCAGCAATTATGTGTTGATTAAAATTTGAAGGTATAAAAGTCTCTATCAGTGAAATTTAAGGTAAAATTTAAACTGACATTTTTTTTAATTATTCTTAAAACAAAAACATATGCATCAAGATTCCTGTTTCTTAGAAAATACCAAAATTGTACCGTAAGCCAAGTTTTCCTAATGGAGTGTGCACAGCAACAATATACGGTTTCTCCCAAATTTCTTTCGAGCCAATTTAAAAAATGATCAATAACTTACTTTAACATCAGATTTACTAGGTTTCCCGTCCACTTTATCAAAGTATTCAAACAGCTGTCTATACAGAGTTATCTTTCTTGTTTTATCATTGTCTGGAGGTAAGCAATCTTTGACCGTCTGCTTTTCCTCTTTGTACAGTGCTTTTATAATACGCTCTGAAACATCCCTGACTTCACCAGAATGGTGACCTAAAGCTGCCACACAAAACTGCATTACGTTGTCTACATTCAAACCACTGAAAGAAACAAATAAAATACTATAACTAATTGAAGAATTTCATTATAAAAAATATATCATGAATAACAAAATAATGCAATAACTCACGAATCCGTGCAGTGCATGAGCAAGTTATCACTAGGGACATCAAAATCCTAATTTCCTTGGCTGCATATTAATTCCCGTCATGAAGTACTAATTATTCATACTTTTCGGTGGAGATTCAATGTGAAATGTAGGGATTAATACACAATAATGGAGATTAGATTTGAAACGAGAGATTTACACTTGCATCGAGAGATTATAACTTGGATCGGCAACTTATTACTTTGTAGTTCAATTTAATACTTTATTTGGCAGGATTTAATCGATAATCTTTATATATATATATATATATATATATACATTTATCGATTTTTTTACGGATGGGTACGTATACGCGATCGAGTTGAGAAAAATTGGATGTTTGTTTTCATTTAGTTATGTATCGACAGCTATAGTGTATTCACCGTAAAAAACGAATTTGCAACAAATGAAAACGGAATACATATTTTGCCAAAGATCGAGTCTGTATTAATGAATATATATATGTAATCAAGTATTCACGGCTGACAAAAAATAATAAACGTAATTTACACATTTCACCAAGATCGAGTTTAACAGCCGGTTTAATTTTCATGAATTAAATGATGAATGTTGAAATAAAAATTCCTTCTATGTTTTCCTAAGACCTAAGACTCTTTATTCTCAAATAAACCATACATTACAATGGTATAGAGAAGTTACATATAAAAATACAACATAACACATACATGACAAATAAATAACAGATACACAAATACATATACATACAATATTTACATTACAACATGTTTGTGTACTGATCGATCGCTATATATAGCACACAGGTAAGTTATATATTTTAGCTGCAGTATATTAATATGTATATTATTTTTTTTTAAGATATTTCAAGAAAAGGTATCAAAATATAAAATCGTTTGTTTTGTGTTATACCACAAGTTAGTTTTTATCTTATAATTTTTAGTTCTTTTTTCATTAAACTTTAATTATCTTTATTTCTGTATAGTGTACTAACAACTGTTTTCACTAACAAAACAATTTCTTTTACAAGTTAATTGCTAACCCTTTCATTTGTATAGACAACAGAATATAATTATTGATTTTTGCAGGTGCGTACGTGTATATGTATCGACGGCCTGTTGACAGAAAATAAAAACCAAATACACATTTCTCCCAGGTCGAGTTTTAAATTTAACAGACTATTTTAATGAATATATATATGCTATCAAGTTATAATAACGAATGGTGTATTAATCCTGGCGTTTGTTTGGATATTAGGCCGTGTTTTTTTTTTTACCGGTTTTTGTACTGCACGAAATCGCGGACAAAATATGGTAGAATGATCATGACCCGATCAAGTGAGTTAAAGTATATCACATAGTGTCATTATTGTAGCTATTAATTATATGTGTTTATTCAAAACCATGTTTGCTTTTTATTTTTAATGCTTAAGTATAATTGTCTTTAGTACTTTTCGGGAAACTGCTTATATTTCTTTTATTTTACAGATATTTCAATAAAAGGTATCAAAATATTAAATAGTTTGTTTCATGTTATTTTGTTACCTTTCATTCAGTTTTTTTTTTTTTTGTAGTTTGTGTTATATTATTTCTGTTAAGGTTTTTTTTTTTAATTCAGTTTCTAATACAACTTTCTGTTTATTATTCTTATTGTTCATTTTTATAACTGTGTTCATTAACAAAACAATTATGTTATAGGTTAATTGTTAATCCTTAGTAAGGTTTGACAGTCTTATCAATGAATTATGTAACTTTTATCAAGTTTTATGAAAGTAAATGATTTTTGTTATCACTTAATTATCTATAATTAAAATAAATGTAAGGTTTCCACATTAGAAAAATGAGGTTCAAATTGTTTCTTGCCAATAATTTTATCATTTTATAGGTTAATGTTGTTTTAATTTTCATATTTCCAGAAAATAAGCTAGTTTGAAGCCTAGTCAACAACAGACCTACAAAGAATTAAATTATTATATACATGTATTATATATATATATGTGTGTGTGTGTGTGTGTATATATTTTAGTTAGAAAAAATTATGGTAGAAGTAAGCAAACACATTTTTGTTCTCCACTTGCTCTTCCTTTCCCTTCATGCAGCTCCTATAGGATAAAACTACCTCACAGTTTATTAGGACTTCTGTAATGAAGGAGAGAACTATATGGTGCCAAGGAGAGTTTATTTGAGGTGCCCGCAACACTGGTATTATAGGAATGGTGATTGTTAAAGACATCACATGATGCGAAGATGAGAATTATGTACACATCACCAATACCAGAAGTAGTAACATAAACAAATTATAAAAACCCGTTTTTGGTACTGTCGTATATTTGGACATATCAATTTAAACTGGTGCAATGAATGAAAAAAAATAAATATGATTTTATTATATTATACAGAAAACAAGAGATTGCTTTGATTGTAGGAAATGCACAGAAAACATGATTTAAACAATGAAAGACAAAACTAAGAAATACTTTCCCAAAGAAATAAACATTTGAAAGGCAAAATAATACTTTTTTTTAATCCACTACAAAATTAAGTAATGTGTAACAATAAAAAATAAAAGAGAAAAAAAATATCAGACTGACAGGAAATTATATAATTCTTATTACTTTGGTATTTCACCCCCATAAAATAGTTAATACCTTGACAGTAGTGAAAACAGCACGTTGACACCCGAGAAAGGGGCCTCTGGGCATGACTAACTGTATAAATCTCTTTGGGGCAATTCCCCCTCCCACCCCCCAAATAATATCAATATAATTATGAAGAATATAAGAATATTTTAACAAGAAAACAAGGCCTTATACTTTACAAAAAAAATGCATAGTGACATTTTCTATTTATGAACGTTACAGTTAACTAAAATTCCAAAAACGCGTCATGTACAGTACACTCCGGTCAGGTCGGACATATCCCTCCCAAAATGTCTGACTCACTCCAGGGAAATGTCCGACAAATTTGAGAGTCAACACCCTCTAACTCCGACTATTTGGTCGGACATCGTGGGTGCATTCAGAGTATTTGGTCGGACGTGAGAGTGGATATTTAAAGATTTTTTTTTACATTTCTCGAGGTGAACATGTCAAACATTTTGTGATCGATGTGTATTTGTAAGCGTACTTTCTTTTCGGTGTGTAGAATGTCCGGGTACGTAAATACCCTAGTGTATTTCTACCTTGCACCATATTCGCGCCAGGAAAGGTAGCTTAAAGGTCAATAAATAACTGAAATATTGTTGAAAAGTGACGTTTAAACACCCATAGCCTCATATAAATTATTGCAATAAAATATCGATTAAGTAACGAAATCGATATAAATTATTTTCCAGTATATTTAGTATAAAAAGCTTGTTCTGCACGCTTACTGTGAGATGTATTGTAACCGCCATTTTTTACTACAACCACATGCGCATGGGAAAGCTATAGCTATATTTAGATATTTTGTGATAATAATTTTATATTGTAAATCGATCCACTCTGTGATTTTTTTCAACAAGATACATTTTTTATAGTATATATTTTATTATAAAATACAATATTGAACTGATTTTCGCTAACACTTCAATCATTGAATATTGATTTTTTCGGATGTTGATTATTTTATCCCCAGAATTGCACCCCTGTTAGTATACTTTTATTACTTTATTTAAAAAAAAATAACACCAAGAACATCGATGATACGAGTCTTCTTATTCAGAAATAAACCTACAGCAAAATAAAGGTATACTGTGAACAAAATCGTCCTTTTTATCTAGATTTATCGTCCGAAAAATACGGTACTCCTCTACTATACTAATTTGGATTAGGTGATGGGAATTAGGTGCCATATGCATCATCAAAATAAAGATTAAAAAAATGTATTTTATGATACTGATGGCTGATTAAAATTGTTTGTCATGCATTAGCTGTCAGTTGTAATATACAGGATGTAACCAATATACAGGAAGAGCCCCTACTGTGGAGCCATTTATTTTGAGATGCCATTCAATGAAAATAACAACCTGACCATATTGTTAAATAAGAATAAGAATTAGATAAGAAATTAAAATTTATAGAAGGCAAGGATTTATATAATTAATACATTAAGTCACATTTCATTTATTTAGCTTGGGTCAGTTATCAATTAAAAAGACAAAAATGGTTTTAAAAAAAATCTGTCTAATAAGTATTTACCTAAATAAGGATATCATGACGTATAATAATTTCTCACCGTAAATGTATTTATTTTATTAAGATATTTATACACATATATAAGAAAAAAGATATAAATTTATTTTTTAAGTACAAATAAATTGGAAGACGGCTTGAAAATCGAAAACGCAAAATAGTTATCTATGTTTATAAGTCTTAGTAAAAGGAGTCTTGAGCAACGTTTTTTTTTCCACACCTGTGATAGGTGTATTTGTATAACATGAATGCACGATGAGACGACATGCTGAGATGGGTGATGTTTTGACAGGTAAACTGTAAAAAAAACCGTAGAATACACTAATAAAATATTATTTCACCTATATCAGGACTCCGCAGACTGCCAATTTTCAAGAAAAAACCCCCGGGATTTACGGATTTATGACCCATTCGCCATCAACAAAATAAAACTTAAATTTTACTAATTAATTTTAATCCAAATTTGCCTTTAAAGAAATATATGTATAAATTAGAATTATTTACCCGGGTTCGTTCGCCCTACATTTGGCAAACACGTAAAAGAGCAAACGCACCCGATATGTAAACCGGCAACTGTCTGCAGCAAGTGAAAGGGCCTTGGCATCGATTGTCGCGAGTACATAGGGACATATTAATATTCACTTCTAGTGCACTTAAAACATGGGTACTGCATGTTAATACATTTTATTCATCGATATTATTGTATATATCGCCCGTGACAGCCGTTAACATATCTATACTTTCCGTACTGTATATCACTCATTTACTTCAGCTTTACTAAGATACGCATGTTTCTTTATGCACGAATTTATTGGTTAGCAGAATTTGGGGACGTTTCCTGTTAACAGTTTAACTATCTGAGAGTGGAGACTCTCACTCCGACATGGGATACTCTCACTCTCACTCCGACACGGGAGGATTTTGTCAGACGATTTTGTCAGACAATTTTAAGAGTGACACTCTCTTCAAGTCCGACAAAACTCTGTGTCCGACCTGAGAGTATGATCGTTGATACACTTGGAGGGATCTGTACACTAAATTTGATATATAAGTTTGACACCGCATTACTGATTATTTAAAAACTATACAACTTGCAGTTTTCTAAAAAAAAAATTAAAAAATCAATCGAAAACACGATTACAAATCAATTACAGAATTACCAAATCTAATTATGAGGGTTAAATGTTGGACTATATAGGTCGTGTTCTTTATTTAGCTTGCAATTTTGAAACACGATAATTTAATAAAGAGTGAGTGGTGATCATTGTTATTTAATGCCAATGCAGCAATTTTTCAGCTATATCATGGCGAGAACATGTTAATTTTCAATGAGATGATGATGTCCGATTTGTACTAGACCAATACGCTGGATTGAATTTCTATAGTACTAGCTCACTGAAACAAGTCCACGGATAGACATGTCGCCCCACTCGGACTCGTTATCCTGATTCTGAGCTAACCAGTCGTTGCTCTTTCTCCTTAATGTTGCGTACTTAGCGGAGAAGCAACAAATACCAATTTTATAGTCTTTGATTTTGTCCCGACTGGGGCTTGAACCCACGATCTACCGCACTCGAGTATGAGTGATTTTTTTTATCAATTTTACAAAAGATCGATCGTTCTACCGACTCTTAATTCACTTATCTTTGCATATATATATATATATCTGCTTTACTTATTCCAAGGGACTGAAATGTTTAACTTTGCTCATAATCGAAACATACACTTGTTAAAATTTCTCAATTTATTATTTGTAAACATCAAATATCATTTATACTTTGTTTATTTTTAATACCCTACATATATATAATTATCAGGGAGAACGGACCCGAAACCCGACTAATGCAGGTAAAAAAAAATTCCACATAAAAAACGTCATCCAACTGGAAATCTCCAAAAATGAAAATAGTTGAAAAATTAGAGAAATTATATTAACTAAAAGGGAAATAAAAAATAACTGATAAAAACGCAACAGAAAATAATAATAATAAAAACTGAATGAAAAGTAACAAAATAACATAAAACAAACTATTTAATATTTTGATACCTTTTCTTAAAATATCTGTAAAATAAAAGAAATATATGCAGTTTCCCGAAAAAGTACTAAAGACAATTATACTTAAGCATTAAAAATAAAAAGCAAACATGGTTTTAAATAAACACAGATAATTAATAGCTACAATAATGACACCATGTGATATACTTTAACTCACTTGATCGGGTCATGATCATTCTACCATATTTTGTCCGCGATTTCGTGCAGTACAAAAACCGTTTAAAAAAAAAACATGGCGTAATATCCAAACAAACGCAAGGATTAATACAACATTCTTCATTATAACTTGATAGCATATATATATTCATTAAAATAGTCTGTTAAATTTAAAACTCGACCTGGGAGAAATGTGTATTCGGTTTTTATTTTCTGTCAACATGCCGTCGATACATATACACGTACGCACCTGCAAAAATCAATAATTATATTCTGTTGTCTATACAAATGAAAGGGTTAGCAATTAACTTGTAAAAGAAATTGTTTTGTTAGTGAAAACAGTTGTTAGTACACTATACAGAAATAAAGATAATTAAAGTTTAATGAAAAAAGAACTAAAAATTATAAGATAAAAACTAACTTGTGGTATAACACAAAACAAACGATTTTATATTTTGATACCTTGTCTTGGAATGTCTAAAAAAAAAAATATACATATTAATATACTGCAGCTAAAATATATAACTTACCTGTGTGCTATATATAGCGATCAATCAGTACACAAACATGTTGTAATGTAAATATTGTATGTACAGTCAAACCTGTCTATAGTGGTCACCTGGGGGAGTTTGACAAAATGACCACTATAGACAGGTGACCTTTATATGAAGGGGTTTGATTATTCGACGAAATATTCTGCATTAGTTGTAAATAAACATTTTTAATCACATCTTATGTTTATCTCAATCTGATATGATTTGAATAAAACATATAAATAAATAAAGAAAGATATTTAATAAACAAAAGTACAATTTCCAGTAACACGATGTTGAACTGGAAACATTGTTTTCAAAATCGTCAATTGAATCTCACGTTTTCTTTAAAGAATGTTCATTATCTGGGTACGACCAACACCCTTCTCCTCGCCCACAGCTCAACAGCTTTTCCCACCATTGATCACAACGATTTATAACCTGTTGTATTAAAGCCCAACGTACTCATACAGATAACTTTCACTTTGTCATCTAATTTCAAAGCTTTCCTATTTACGGATGTTGATGATTTTGACATGATGCACTAGATGCAAAATAATTTTGGTGAGTGAATTTCTACTCTCGTCGTAATGAATAAATATCTCCAATAACCCCCGGGTATAAACTTTCCTTTATGTAATTTATTACTCACAAAATTTAATAGTGTTTGTTTATTTAGTTAATTAAATTAAGCACTATATTTTGTAACACCTCGGGATTTTTTGGACATTTGAGAAAAATACCGAACTTTCGAAAGCACTTCCGGTATTATTTTAAAAATGAACTTACCATTATACAAAGGTTTTACACTGGAAATTACTAATAAATGGTGACCGCCGACCATATTGAACAGGTGACCGTTATATCAAATTAAAATATATAGTAAAATGCACAGGGAGAGCACGAAAGTGACCGTTATGAGCAGGTGACCATTATACAAAGTTGACCGTTACGACAGGTTTGACTGTATATGTATTTGTGTATCTGTTATTTATTTGTCATGTATGTGTTGTGTTGTATTTTTATATGTAACTTCTCTATACCATTGTAATGTATGGTTTATTTGAGAATAAAGAGTCTTAGGTCTTAGGAAAACATAGAAGGAATTTTTATTTCAACATTCATCATTTAATACATGAAAATTAAACCGGCTGTTAAACTCGATCTTGGTGAAATGTGTAAATTACGTTTATTATTTTTTGTCAGCCGTGAATACTTGATTGCATATATATATATTCATTAATACAGACTCGATCTTTGGCAAAATATGTATTCCGTTTTCATTTGTTGCAAATTCGTTTTTTACGGTGAATACACTATAGCTGTCGATACATAACTAAATGAAAACAAACATCCAATTTTTCTCAACTCGATCGCGTATACATACCCATCCGTAAAAAAATCGATAAATGTATATATATATATATATATATATATTACGAATTTAGTTTGTTACACATATTTTCATTGGTTCTTCAACCCTGAATGTCAGCATATATTCGGAAAACAGACGGGGTATATATTTCAGTCCCCAACAACGATTAAAACATGGACGACAAAACATTAAGCTTCACTGAATCAATGGTATAATACGGAATAATAAATGTATTTTTACCAAATTAAATGCTGTTTTTATACTCAAAACGGCTGCATGAACAACAAAATATTACAACGGTTAATTCCGTCACAAATACCTGATCGATCCAGCAAATTCCTATGTTCCACGGCTGTATCATAACAAGTAAACAAAACGTTGAGCCTTGAAAACTTTCGACGTCATGGGGCCACACCAAGGTTTTATTTACATGTTGTTAACATTTAAATTATTGAAACTGTTTCGCAAACCCGTTGTTTTGTTATGTGATATATTAATGTTATATTTATAAAGTTTATAAAATTTACTACATATGAAACTGTATTGATTTAGAAATTTAGTACAGTATTTTCCTTCATGAGACACCCCATACATGAAATATGACGCAACAGATATTTTGACGTCATTGAAGAATGACGCCAAAGGTACAGAAACGGACATCTAGAGATACGAAAAGTGAAAATAAAAGAGGCAAATTTATTTAATACAGTTGGATGTTGTATTAAAAAAAAAGAAAGTTAAATCCGTAATATATCTGTTATTCAGCTATCAGACAGGGTATATAATGTGACATTCCCGGCTTATGATATATATTCCCTTCGGCTGCACTTCAGGAAATATAGATCCTAAGCCGGAAATGTCACATTATATACCCTGTCTGATAGCTGAATAACATATAATATATATATTTAAAGATTATCGATTAAATCCTGCCAAATAAAGTATTAAATTGAACTACAAAGTAATAAGTTGCCGATCCAAGTTATAATCTCTCGATGCAAGTGTAAATCTCTCGATTCAAATCTAATCTCCATTATTGTGTATTAATCCCTACATTTCACATTGAATCTCCGCCGAAAAGTATGAATAATTAGTACTTCATGACGGAAATTAATATACAGCCAAGGAAATTAGGATTTTTATGTCCCTAGTGTATAATGTTAGTTGGTCATGATTTGGTTTAATTTGGTTCAGTGGTTTCAGACGAGAGAAGATTTAAATGTGAAAGTTTACAATGTACGACGGAAAATAAGTGATTGCAAATGCTGTGCCATTTGAAAAATCTTGTTATTCAAACTATTAATTTTGTATTATATCATCAATCTTTTCTCTGTGGCATATTATAAATATATTTAAGTTTTTCTTACCTATTATTTTTAATTCCTAAATCTTTGTATAACATTTCCACTATTTCACATCTACTCTGACCTAATCGTGGAGCAACTGTCGCCTTAATGGGTTTAACTGCCTCATGGGGAACACAGTTTGTAGGCTGAAAAAAATGATAATCATAACATCATAAAATATATAGAGACATGATCGCCTCTCAAGTACACCATGTACAGCTAAACCTGCATAAGTGACCACCTCTATTAAGCAATAACTTGCATTATTTGACCTTAATTTTAGTCAATGCAAGATAAATGACCATAACATTCATTAGCATATTATTTACTCGTAATCTGTAAAAAAATTAATACATTGTAACTGCAAGTGAATTTTCTTTTTGCTATAAAATTAAAATCTAACTGTTTACAAAATATGAGAAAATTGTATTAAGACTGAAAATTTTGGCCATTGCTCTTACATTACATAGGAATCTGTTGCCTGCCAATATATAAACAGATAGAATTCTTGTAAAAGTATATAATCTTAAGACTTGGTAATGAGCAAAATGGATACACTATTTGACATGTTATCCAAACTTTAAAAATTTTAATACTATACAATTGATGACTTTCGATGAGGTGAATACAAGGACTGATCAACCCATGGAACATGATATTCACCGAGGCATCCGAGGTGAATATCATGTTCCATGGGTTGATCAATCCTTGTATTCACCGAAATTGAAAGTCATTAACTGTTTTATTATATGACATTAAATCAAATTTGAATTAACACCAAACAGCGCAGACTTTGTTCCCCAGACAGGGGTGTCTGCCCAACGTCTGCCATTATTAATTTAATTGTGTACCGAAAGTAATTAGTAAGAACGCATCTGATTAGTCGAAGGCAAAACTTAACCTGATGATGATTGGCTACTAGTTTTAAGATAATTGGGAAACACCATCTCTATTTTAAAGTGTCTGGAGGAGCTTTGGAATATTATGTTCACCTCTCACGACTTTTTGTGCATTAAATATAACGTTTTATCAAAGAACGTTACTAGGGACGTCAGCCATCAGAAAAGACATTATCTGAAGTCATATAATAAATATATTTATCTTGTATATATCCAAGACATATATCCATTTGCTTCAACGATATAACTGAAATATTGTTGAAAGTGGCTTTAAACACCATACCATAACCTCCATTTTCGTAAATCTTGTTTTCTACGTACCTTGACTTCTGGATACCTTGCCATTTCTAAGATAAAATTCTTAGCATCATCTCTGTTTCTTACAGCCTGAAAGATAATACTAATAATTAACATGGATTTAGTGCTTGTTGGTTAATGCTAAAGTGAGAAATATTTCAACTGTATCATGGTGAGAGCAAATTATATTTTGATTAGATAATGAGGATGCTCGCTTTGTACTTTAACAATCTAAGCTGGAATTTTCACAGTACTAGCTTACTGAACCAAGTCTTGACACATTATCTGGGTTATCACATAAAAGAAAAGAAATGTCCAAATTTCTGATAATTAGTATTAGATAAATGATAAATATTGACTACATGTAAAGCAGATATTAGTTTCCACAACTACAAGAATTGGCTGCATTTTGATATCAAAAGCTAATCTCTATATCACATATTCCTTTTGACACAACAATGTACAGACAAACCACACACACACATGTAACTTCCATTAACATATTTCCATGGCAATTCCACAGAACGGCAAATAAACACAATAATTCTATCAAACACATTAGTGATACAAAACATTTCATATCAATTACAAATCAAATCTTCTGGTTCAGACTAAAACTTACAAAGGAAGTGTCTTTAAAACTTATCACATCCATCTAAACAACAGCATAAATGCAGAAGTATGCTTACTTAAAGCATATTTTAGCTAGAAATATAGAGTAGTTTGAATATAAGTTTGATTAGGGATCAACAATTTGATTATTAGGTGGAAGGGGGGGGGTCTATATTCTTTCCTTGCCCCAACATCAACATAAATATCAATAAATGTTTTGAATTACAGAGGGGGTCAGCCAACACAGCATGTAAAATGATTTCACAGACCAAAATTTTCCTCTATTTTGCTTAGCCTCAAAGCTTGTCCTAATGGTGCACATGATATTTATATGATTTCAAACTCCTGATAAAGGACAGATAATCTGACATACTCAATTATTTTCTTAACAAACAGTAATTCTAATTAAGTGTTGTACTTAAGGTGGTATACAACTGTATACTTACAGTATCACCAGATTTATGTAGAAGATTCTGCATTGATTTCTCTACTGCCCACACTGTGTCTTGTTTCTGTATTCTAAAAAGATAATAAATAATTGTACCATTATACAGTAGAACTTTGGTGGCTTGAATTTGAAATGACGGTCAAAATGTGTTTGAGTCATCGGAAGTTCGAGCGACTGAAGTTCCGTAATTTCAGGGAGACACAAAAACTTGAAATCCATAGTGTTCGAGCCATCCTAGTTGGAATCACCGAAGTTCGACTGTATGTCATTTTAACAGGTGAATTTGTTTTTGGTATTTTTAACATTATATTGAAAACAATCCTCTCCATAAATGTGAAGAATTTTGAAATTTCTGCCATTATGTGTTATATTAGCAGGTGTATTCTTTTGATATCTTTAACATTATATTGAAAACAATCCACACAATAAATGAGAAGAGTTATGAAATTTCTGCAAAACAGAAACCATAATTGGCCAGAATTTATGATTGGAATGAAAATCATAAAACATATTTGGTTTTCCAATCTTTCGAGTTTGAGCATCACCTGATGAAGGTTATTCCAGAAACATGTTGTGCACACTAAATTAGATATCTAGGTTTTTATTCAGGGCCATACATGTAATATTCTTCTCTACTTCTGTTTCATTAAGTTCACTGGTTTATGAGGAGAATATCCTAATGTGATGATCTCAGTGGTGTAATGGTTCTAATGTAAAAGTGATGGATGGTGTAATCGTTAAATGGCTTGTCTCGAGTGCAGTAGATGGTGGGATCAAGTCCTAGTCGGTTCGAACCAAAGACTATAAACTGGTACTTGTTGCTTCTTTACTGAACACACAGCAGTAAGGGGCAAGAGTAAAGACTGGTTGACACAAAATCAGAATAATGTGTCTGGGTGGAGAGACATGTCTACTCTCTGACTGTTGTTTCAGTGAACTAGCACTATAAAAATCTAACTAATCATGTTGGTCAAGTACAAAGTAGACATCATCATCATGTCATCGAATGTAACTTGTTCTCACCATGATATAGCTGAAAAGTTAAACAACAATACCTCTCTCACTCACTGAAAAGTCTACAGACAACTCAAGACAAATGACCGATGCAATAACTTCCATAAAACTTATGTTCTGGTCTAGCATTTTTGTCTAATTTGTAAAAATAATACTGACTTACTTATGTTTTGGTACATATTCTGTTAAGATCATTTTTAGCAAATGGAGACCTGCTTTGAAAACCTGAAATAAAAAATAAAAAAAGATTTGTAAAAATTATTGTAAAAATAATTTAAGACACAAAAAATACCAAAGGAGATATGGACAAAATCTATACAGAACTTTCAGAAGGTGTAAGCTGGCATATAACATGATAACAGATGACAAGACAAAATTATTTTAATTGTCTAAATTTCAATTAAATATAATTATGAAGATAACCTTTAGGGTTTATGGTTATAGTGTTTATAACCACTTTCAACAATATTTCAGTTATTTGTGGCGGTCAGTTGGAGGAACCCGGAGTATCCCGAAAAAACCACCGACCTGCAGCAAGGCACTGAAAAATTTTATCACATAAAGTTGTATCAAGTACACCTCGCCATGAGAGGGATTCAAACTGACAATTTTAGTGGCGATAGGCACTGATGGTATAGGAAGTTGTAAATCCAACTACCATACGAGCACGACCAGGCCTAGATACTGTGATAAAAACTAATAATTATTACATACATGTAGATGGCAGTGAAATACCAGAATTTCTCAGTAAAAATTAATCTGATATTTCATATGTGAAATAACAACTCACTGTCGGGACCTCACAGTTCATATTTGTTATTTTTTTCTGTATCGTCACAATTGAAAAACCTTTTCACAAATGATAATATAGTTTGGTCATATAGCTTTGTAAACATAGACAGAACAGTATAATGAAAAATTAATCGTAATTCAGACAAAGACAAAAATTGGACATTGTGACAGTAAAATAAAGATTAACAACAAAAACTAGAGGCTCAGTGGACTGAGCCTGTGTCGCTCACCTTTCATTCTGCTTTGAGGAAACTTAATACACAACCTTCCATACATGTAGATGCTTCCTACCAAGTTTCAGTTCATTTGGCTGAGAGGTTTCAGAGGAGAACATTAAAATGTGAAAAGTTAACGGACGACGGATGCCAAGTGATGGCAAAAGCTCACATTGTCTTTGGCAAGGTGAGCTAAAAATGGAGTTCTTCAACTTTGAGCATTTACAGACTTTACATGGAGTTTTGTTTATGCCCCACTTACATCCATAAAATTTATGGTAATAAATAATGATAGCTTACAGCATAAACTTTATCTTCTATGGATTTCTGGACAAGGAATATGGATGCCCTCATCATTGCTTTGGCTTCATCTTTAGGTGCTGTGCCTGGCAGGTCCTGCATCTGTTTATATACAGCTAGTAAGGCATCCTCTCTGTAAGACCAGGTTTTACTGTAGGCTTTTGAAACCTATAAATTATAAAGTAAATGAATGAGTTATTAGATTTACCTTATGACATGTGCAGGCAAACTTGCTCAACTGGCCACGTGTAAACAGCTATATTAAAACACTCTCAACCGGATTTACTTGTTTTTTTTATAACTCAAATGAGCAGTAACCTCACAAACACAGTCAATGGTCACTCTCAAAGTTTATTCTATCATATCCCTTTATAAGTATTTAACAGTCACTTTTCAATCTAGACTTTACAAATCATTGGTAATTAACTTTCGAGGTGTTCTAAATACATGATTGTACCAATTAAGCTATCAAATTATTGAATAATCAACTAATTAACTGTAAATCGCTACATAAACACCAGAGGATTACAAAGTGACAGCAATTTTTTCCAATAAAATATCTTCAGATAACAGTAATATGTGAATCATTGCAAGACTGGATTGTCGATCTTAAATACACGGTCATTTGTCTTATCCGGTCATTTTTCCTTTCTCCCAAGGATGATCATTAAATACAAGATTCACTGTGTAACAATTTTCATTCTGTACAAATTTTATACCAATAGAAAGATTTTAGAACTTAAATTCTGCGTGTTTAACACCACTTTAAACAACACAGAAAATGTTTGATTGATTGATTGATTTTTGTTTAACATCAAGTGAGCAATTACACTACAAGGCAGGTCACATAAGAAGGGAAAATTCATGCAGGAATATTGGAGTGTGAAGCCATTTCAGTGGTGTTAGACTCGTGGTCAAAATGTCAACGACCTTAACCACCCTGGCATCCAAGGCCCTTGAAGAAGCTTGACAGTACACACCTGCCTAAACCGAACCCTGAATAAACCAGAATCCTGTGTAAACTGAACTTTAAATAAAGTTCCAATGTAGAACATCTTTGTCAATTCAACCTGTATAAACTGAATACCTGTCTATTCCAAATACAAAAGCTGCCCACAAGGAGGTTCCGTTTAGACAAGTTTAACAGTATATCTATTAATATGACAATAAATTTATTTACCAGTTGTTCACCAAAGACATCAATAGCATTAGAAGCTTCTCTGAGATCTTTTTCTGTCAATGGCTCAGGTTCTCCTGTTATACCAACTGTAAATACAAAACATTGTTTTACTGAGTTACGATAAAGAAAATAACCATTATACAGTCTAGTCAACACGTAATGAAGTTTTAGGGGAACATGAAATTTATTGAATTATAACAAAACTTCAAAATATCCAGACCTGAAAAAAATGTAACTCAAGGGAAGTGGATGGTAATAAATTGTCTGTTCAATATAACAGATTTCATTACAAGTTGACTGGACTCAATATATATAGTCACAATGCTATAAAAAGAAAGAGTCTATTTTAACAACAGTAAAACACTATTATGTAGAAGTACTCGGACATTTTTATTTAAATTAATAAAAAGAAATTTAACATTAAAGTGTGCCCTAGTAAATGTTATTTATACAGGAACTATTCACGGAGATAATGATCCTTTCATCGTTCGGGCTGTCGTGGTTGTGATCGTATGGTAGTTGGATTTACAATTACTTGTGCAATCATTGCCTATCACCAATTAAAAGTTGTGAGTTCGAATACTGCTCATGGTGAGGTGTATTAGATACAACATAATGTGATAACGTTTGTCAGTGACTTACGGCAGGTCAGCGGCTTTCTCACGGTACTCTGGTTTCCTCCATCAATAAAACTGACCGCTAGTATATAACTGAAATATTGTTGAAAGTGGCGTTAAACACCATAACCCTAACCATGATCCTTTTATGTTTCACTACTGTTACTTTGTCTAGTTATTTGTATCATAGTTGGTTGATTGCAGGATTAGATGTGATAGTGCCTTCAAACATATCATTAGGAAAATATTTACTGGTGGTGCCTTTAGAAAAATTATACATCATCTGATGTTTCTATTAGACAGATTTTACTTAAAACATATTCTAACCTGAATTTTCTGCTGGTTCAGGCTCCTCTTCTGGTACTGCTGGGGGTCTGAAAAAAAAAATCAAACATGAAATTCTCATTGAGCTAGAACTCAATCTGTTGTTTCCATTAGAATCAGATTATACATAGCGTTCAATGCATGTTTTAATAGCTTTGATATGAGAAATGGTACATTTTCCACCACATTTTATGTTGAAAAATATCCCTTTTTTCCATACCATAAATATCATGTGACAGACAATGTGACAAAGGGATCACTCACTAGTCAAGATTTTGTTCACATAAAATGACATGAATGTCAAATCTTCACTTTTTAATATTTTTTTAATACTTCCTGTCGTTATATTGGTCGTATCTACGACCTTTTTCTTTGAATTTTAGTACACAAGCACATGTTTTCAAGCTGCAGGAAATGAACAATGGTGAGTACATAAAGATACAAACGGAGTTATATTCCAAAGAATATTGATAACGTGAACGGAAACTTCACGATTTACCAGAATAATTTGAAAATTAAGTATAACATCATGGAAAAATAACATTGACATTGTTCAGAATAAAACTGCAGATACGACCAGATAATTAATGAATATCCAAATGATAATTTTTGCACATATTGTTATTCAAAATAGTTCAATACACCACTAAGACATTGCCTGTGGTGTTACAATAGCCACAACATTATTTTTACAAGCATACTTTGCATGCTACTGCCAGGTAAATCCATTTGAAAATGCAACAGTAGATACGACCATATAAAACTGAGTTTCAAAATGAATGGAAAATGATGATAATAAACAAGACAAGACAAGACTCTACATTGTAATCATAGATTCTGTATTATATGAAATTCTTATTTACCAAAATTCTGCAAACGCCTCGAGTCTGAAGGACCGATAACAAATAATTATAACAAATGAAAGTTAAATGTGAATGAAACAATAACACATTTTATAAAATGTGAAAAATAGTAAAGGAAAAACGCCTTTACTGTTGTGTTTATATTTGTCACTGTTGGGTCTTCACTGATAAGATTTTATTGACATTACTTTTCCATTGAAATTTTTTTTATCATCTTCTCATTTATTTTATATCATATTTTTATGGTTTCATATTTTTATTTTTCTAAAATTTTTAACATTGCATAACTTTTGTATGTGCTTTTCTATTTGTTATTATTTTAATTTGTGTATTATTTTTCTACTATGCATTTTTGAATCTTTTAAGGATGTAAAGCGCTTAGCGTAATTTTTTATTAGATATGCGCTATATAAATATTGTATATAATAATAATAAGAAGTGTTCATATGCAACAGTAAGCTTAGGATTGCCCCTATAACCAGCATAAGCAGTATTTCTTGCTAAATATGGTTAACTGCATAGTGTGAAATCGTTTGATATGGACAATAAGTACCGCTCTGTAATCTGTTGTCAGTCAGTTACACCCAAAATTTCATAATTTTCTATAAGCTTGCTACAAATTTGAAATAATCAAATATTTCAAAAAACACCTACCAAAAAATCAATGTTCAAAATATTATTAGTATTTTCATTTAATTTTCAGATGTTGATTGCCAACAGTGTGTTAGATACAAGGAACGCTTACAGGACATAGAAGACTACTTGATTATAGTCGAAAAAGCTTTTGTTGAAGTTTGCACAGTGCTGAAACGAGAAATTTTTCAAACATTTCCCACAAGACACGCTCAATACCAGTGGGCCAGCCATGTCCATAATTCATATTCCCATCTTCTTCAGTTACTAGACAAGGCAACATATTGGAATATAAAAGCTCAAAAACATTTAGAACAGAAACATGGAGGGGTATTCAAGTAGTGACGAAGACAATCTCGTACTTACTAAGTTTGTAAGGAATACGAATAAAGATGATGAAGATGAAGATGATAACATGACATTACAAGAAATAAAACAACAATGTTTAAGTGATCCAAATAATAACAATTTGAAATCTGTAGCAGATAAGGATACTGATGATGATAATTTACCACAAAAGAATGTTTCTTATTTGAGTTCAGAAAATAAGACATCTAACGTAGAAAAAGAGAAAAAGATGGAAAAGGTTTTACAGACGAAAATGGAGACAATTAAGCAGACAAAGGTGGAGATGTGGATACAAATCAAGACGTCAGTGAGGACAATAGTGGAGACATTTATGAAGAAACACATGGAGAAATCAATCTTGAACATGACCATGATGATATAATATTTCACAAAACTGATTCAACGAAACCAGGGTTAAAAAGTATTATAGAGTCGAACGTCAGTGAAACAACTCCTGAGATTGAAAGTGTAGTCAATATGAATGAAACCTTTTATACCATTATTCCAGGTGAAATTTATTTAACCGATGAATCTCTGATAAGACAGAATTGCCAGTTTCGATGAACAACAGTTATTTGACTTGGACATATGCCAGGAAATAGAAATTTGTGACATTGTTACACAAGAGCAAAAGAGGGTGAAACTAATGGTCAGTCCATTGAGGAGGAAACAGATTGCTCAACAGATGACACGCTGCACACATCAACAATATTCAGAAGAAGACTCTGAATATGTTGATGTGACACGTCAGTCACGACGAAGGAGAAAAAACCCAGAACTATGGAAACAATCAGTGCAGAAAAGAAAACGGAACAACGGAGAGGAATACAAGACTTCTAGGGGGGAAAAATTTCCTAGGCATGAGCTAAAAACTCCTTCTTGTACCGGTAAGTGTAAAAACAAGTGTGGCGATAAAGTTATGAAAGACCACCAGATGTTGATGTTTCAAACATACTGGAAACTTGATTATGAGTGTCAAAGGAAATTCATCATGAACCATGTTACAAAGAACTTGAAAAATCGATCAACAACAGGGAAAGAGTCCCATAGAAAGCACACTTATGACTACTTTTTAGATGGAAAAACTTCTAAAGAAAATACAAAAGTATGCAAAAACTTTTTCCTACAAACGTTGAATATTGGAGAAAAAATGGTAATGTACAATATAAACAGAAATCAGGGTAACTGTAAAGATAATAGAGGAAGACAAAAAGAATGGTCAACAATTCCTAAGGCTGATAAGGACTATATTCGAAACCATATAAGATCATCCCCCACTCTCGATTCTCACTACTGTAGAAAAAAATCACAGCGAAAATATCTAGAAAGAGACTTATCTATTACCAAAATGTACGAGATATATAAGGTCGAGTGTGTTCAAACTCAGGGCGAGAACCACAGAAATTGCAGCTTTATGATCAAATTTTTGGAAAAGAATTTAATTTAGGATTTCATCAGCCAAACCAGAGGCTCTCAAGAGCCTGTATCGTTCACCTGGTTATGAAAAGAACCAATTGGTCCTATGTAAAAACTATGTCCTGCAGTGGTAGTCATCTTGGAATTCCGATCAACATCAGAGAAGAAAATATTTCTGTATTTTCCCATATGGTCCCGGCATAAAAAACATATTTTGTAGAGGACCTTCCAATGATCATTCCTGGGCAGTTTGGTTTCAATTGTACAAGTGGTTTCACAGAGGAAGCATTTTGAGACACTTTTCCCATAGGGTCCAATGTTAAATTAAGTCCTGCTGTAGCCGCCATCTTCCATTTCATATCGGAACAAAAAACCTAAATTTTGTAGAGGACCATCCAATGAACATTCCTGTCTAGCTTGGATTCAGTCTGATTTGTAGTTTCTGAGAAGAAGGCATTTGAACATTTTCCCATAGGGTCCAATGTTAATGTCTTGCGGTGTCGGCCATCTTGGATTTCCGATCGGCATAGAAAAAAAACATTTGTAGAGGATCTTCAAATGATCATTCATGGGCAATTTGGTTTCAATTGTCCAAGTAGTTTCAGAGAAGAAGCGTTTTGAGACATTTTTCTCATAGGGTCCAATGTTAAACTAAGTCCTGCTGTAGCCTCCATTTTGAATTTCATATCGGAACAAAAAACATAAAGTTTGTAGAGGACCATCCAATGAACATTCATATACAGTTTGGCTTTAATCATATTTGTAATTTCTGAGAAGAAGGCATTTGAACATTTTCTCATAGGGTCCAATGTTAATCCAGTGTTGTAGAGAACCTTCCAATGATCATTCCTGGGCAGTTTGGTTTAAATTGTCCAAGTGGTTTCAGAGAGGAAGTGTTTTGAGACACTTTTCCCATAGGTTCCAATGTTAAACTAAGTCCTGCTGTAGCCGCCATCTTCCATTTTATATCGGAACAAAAAACCTAAACTTTGTAGAGGACCATCCAATGAACATTCCTGTCTAGTTGTATTCAGTCTGATTTGTAGTTTCTGAGAAGAAGGCATTTGAACATTTCCCCATAGGGTCCAATGTTAATCTATTTCCTGCGGTGGTGGCCATCTTGGATTTCCGATCAGCATAAAAAACAGAAACCTTGTAGAGGACCTTCCAATGATCATTCATGGGCAGTTTGGTTTCAATTGTCCAAGTGGTTTCAGAGAAGAAGCGCTTTGAAACATTTTTCCCATAGGGTCCAATGTTAAACTAAGTCCTGCCATAGCCGCCATTTTGAATTTCACATCGGAACAAAAAACCTAAACTTTGTAGAGGACCATCCAATGAACATTCATGTACAGTTTGGCTTTAATCATATTTGTAGTTTCTGAGAAGAAGGCATTTGAACATTTTCCCATAGGGTCCAATGTTAATCTATGTCTTGCGGTGGTGGCCATCTTGGATTTCTGATTGGCATAAAAAAAACAACTTTGTAGAGGACCTTCCAATGATCATTCCTGGGAAGTTTGGTTTCAATGGTCCAAGTGGTTTCAGAGAAGAAGCGTTTTGAAACATTTTTCCCATAGGGTCCAATGATAAACTAAGTCCTGCCGTAGCCACCATTTTGAATTTTATATCGGAACAAAAAATCTAAAGTTTGTAGAGGACCATCCAATGAACATTCATGTACAAGGGCTGTCCGTAAAGTTCGTGGACAATCTCTGTAATTTTGTTATTTAATTTGTTGAAAAAAAGAAATTGCAATTTTCATTTATAGTAGAGTTTACTCGATAAGTGAACAAAATTTTGTAAATAAAAATGAACTACAAGTATGAATTTTTCTCGATCTTATAAATAATCATACTCACACCCGGAGCACAGCGGTAAAAGTTTTTGACGTTAAGCGACGTCAAACGTTCAAACCAATTTAACTTTTTTCGACGTAGTCACCTTTAAGTTCCACACATTTCTTGTGTCGTCTTACCCAGTCATCAAAAATTTGCACAAACTGATCAGTTTTCATGTGAAATATTATATTCATTACGGCTTGTCTTAATTCACTTAAATTGTCAAACCTCATTCCCCGTAAGAAGGATTTGATGTAGGGAAAACTGCAAAGTCCATTGGTGCCAAGTCCAGGCTGTACGGTGGATGTTTTAAACACTGAAATTCAAGTAAATCTATTTCAAGTTGATTTTTTGAGAGGTATGTGCTGGTGCATTGTCTTGGTGGAGTATCACATGGTCTAAACTCGATGCTAGTTATGGTCGCTTCTTCCGTAAAGCTTGCACTAAATCTCACCTCAAAAACTTTTATTGAAAGGCTTTAAAAATCCATCAATAAAATATTTTTTCACGTTTGTTTATAAATATTAATATAGTAGACTTAAAGTACGAATTATATTTTATTATAATTTTACATACCTTACAATAGTAATCTGCATTAACTGTTTGACCACGGGGAACAGCATGTGTAAGAATCATTCCTTTCCTATCCATAAAAAGAATAAAGATATTTTTTTCTAAAGATTTTGTCACTTTTGTTTTTTTGGGCCGAGGAGAGTCGATATTTTTCCATTGACTTGATTGTTGCTTCTCCGGGTCATAGTAGTGAAACCATGTTTCATCTGTGGTTATTATTCTATCCAGAAATCCAATTCCGCTCTGGCTAAACTTTCTAAGAAATTGTCTTGATGCCTTAGTTCTATTTGTCATATTTTCTTCTGATAACAATCTGGGTACCCATCATGCACAAATGCGATTCATGTGTAGTTCTTGAACTAAAATTTCATGTACCGTTGTCTTTGATATAACACACTTGTCCGCAACTTCACGCACAGTTAAACGTCTGTCACCGTTAATAACGTTACGTACTTCATTTTTCACAACATCTGAAGTCTTAAAAGACGGTCTCCCCTCGCGTTTATCGTCCATTAAACTACCTCTACCGTCAGAAAATCTCTCATGCCACTTAAATACTAATGAGTGACTAACATTGGAATGTGTTACTGACTGTTTGATGAATTTATGCATTTCAGTTGGCGTTTTTCCTATGTCGGCACAAAATTTTAAAACGGCCCTCTACTCCACCTTATTTGAAAACGTAGTTTTTTTCCGATGAAGAAGGTTTCATCTTCAAGGTTTGAAAACTGGACTCCGCAGCCATCTGAGAGTACTTCCGATTCAAATTTTAGAAATGTGATGTCGAGAGCACTATCAACGTCACAGTACAAGTTTCATTCAAATTTGCGCGATAAAATGAAAAAAAATCATAACCAACCACAAGTAACTACATAGAAGTTACACGTAATTTATACTGTGCTCCAGGTGCCCTATGACAGACATTACAAAATCGATTTAATTAAGTTAGGAAATTAAAATCTGATACAGATTTTTTATATCTAACATCGCATTTAATTAAGGAATACAGGTATCACTAACATTTTTGAAAAACTTGTTGTTTTTTTTAGGAAAATTGGGACCTGTCCACGAACTTTACGGACAGCCCTCGTACAGTTTGGCTTTAATCATATTTGTAGTTTCTGAAAGGAAGGCATTTGAACATTTTCCCATAGGGTCCAATGTTAATCTATGTCCTGCGGTGGTGGCCATCTTGGATTTTCGATCAGCATAAAAAACAGAAACTTGGTAAAGGACATTCCAATGATCATTCATTTACAGTTTGGGTTCAGTCAGTTATTAGTTTCAGAGAAGAAGATCTTTGAAATTTCAGCCAATCAGTGCATATTATTGGCCCTGGCAGCCATGTTGAATATCCGACTGGAACGAAAAACAGAAACTTTGTAGAGGACCATCCAAGGAACATTCCTGCTAAGTTTGGTTCCAATTGGCCCAGTAGTTTCGGAGAAGAAACTTGAAATGTGAAAAGTTTACAGACGACGGACGCCAAGTGATGGCAATAGTTCACCTGGACCTTTGGTCCAGGTGAACTAAAAAGGATCTGTGTTCATTTTCAGAAAATGTCACAACAAGACAAAAGTTTAAATGAACAAAAATACCAAGAGCACCAAAAACGTAAGGAGATGGCAAGGGAACAGAAGGCAGCCGATAAAGAGAGATCCTCACAAAATAAATCGATAGTTGCCCTTAATTTTGACCTTCAAAAGGTTTTAGTCACACCAAAGTTGTTTGTGTCAGACGCCTACTACAGCTGGAAGCTAACTACATACAATCTAAATATTTATAACATGTCTTCAAAGGATGTCCAGTGTAATGTTTGGTGGGAATCTGAAGCGAAAACAGGGAGCTGTGAAATCGCATCCTGTTTATTCTATTTAAATCAAAGTCTTGGATCAAAAGATGAAGTCGTTTACTATTCAGATACTTGTACTGGACAACAACGTAATTTGTTCTTTTCCATGATGTGTCTTTACTCAGTTGTTAACATGCCTATACAAATGATCACACATAATTATTTTGAGAGAGGATACTCTCAGATGGAGGGGGATAGTGTACATGCAACAATTGAAACCTCGACCAAAAAGTTAGAAATTTATAGTCCTTCTGATTGGATAACTGCCATAAAAAATGCTAAGAGAGTAGACCCAAGGTATGCTGTCAAAGAAATAAAGTCAGAAATGATACTGAACTTCAAAGAGTTTGCGGAAAAGATTGTTACCAACAGAAAAACAGATGACGAAGGTGAATCAGTTGTGTGGACAAGTGTTCATAGTTTCCAGTACAAAAAAAGGACAAACCAGACAAATTATATTTTAAATACAACTATGATGACCCATACAGAACCCTTACAATTCTACGTGGAAGATGTAAAAGTAAAAGTACAGGAGGTATTGAGGGATATCAACTGAAAAAGCTATACAGCAAGAAAAATCCTATTTCTGATGCTAAATACAAGGATTTGCAAATGCTGTGCAGAAAGGGATTTTTACCTGAAATACACCACCAATTCTACTCAGGTTTTTACTACATACTGGAATGAAGGACATGATATCAGACAAATCAGATGATGAACAATAGTTAGTGACAGATATTTGACGGGTGTCTAACATACAATTTTTATAGATACCAAGATATAGAAAAGCATTATTGTTTCTGAAAACATGTTATCTGGTTCCTGTTTGTTGCATTTTCGTTTTGGTATTTCATGTTATTTTTCTTTTTTTTGCTTGAATTTCAAAATTGATATGCCCTTTATTAAAATGTTAATGGGTTTCTATTTCTATTCTGATTATGACCTACTAGTATGGTCCATTATATCAAAGGCATTGTGTGCTTACTTCCAAGTCAGTTAAGTCAATACAGCATTTGCTTGACTTTAAAATAAGTTATGAAATATCAAATGGTTTAAATTTTTCATGTATTTGATTTGCATATTATTTTGAAAAACAAATGAATAAGAGTAATGACAACAAAAACGTATTATACAGATATATCATGTTTGGGAGGGGTATTTGCGAAAAATACCAATCGAGAGACGAAAAATTTCACGAGCCAAATGGCGAGGGAAATTTAGTCTCAAGACTGGTATTTTTCGAAAATAGTCCTCCCAAACATGATATATCTGTTTAATTACACCGAATATTATTCAGAACACTGGCTAAATAAATAATACCTTTTGTTTGTCGTTTTCAGAACCTAACATGATGTATTTGTTTAATTCTACCGAATAATGTTACATAAAACACGCAACTGATAACGTTTTACAAATTTTGTTACAAGCGTCTCGGTGAAGGGTAAAAACGGCAAATACGATTGTTACATAAAACGCACAACTGATAACGTTTAACAAATTTTGTTACAAGCGTCTCGGTGAAGGGTAAAAACGGCAAATACGATTTTGCAAATACCATGAAAAAAAGTTAAATCTTATGCAAATACACCCACGTGAAGTAAAAATTCTGCAAATTCACAATGCAAGGCCTGAATTTGTAAAAAAATATCACGGCTATTAACCAATCAGAATCCAGCATTCTTATATAAGGTGTAATTATAAACAAAATTTCATATTGGACATCTAAAGACATTTCATAGTTAAGATTTTTTTTCATATAACTAGTTTTTAACATATAACTGATCTCATTTGCATTGTCATTTTCATTAGCAAAGTTGATAAAGATCAAAATGAATCATAAAGGAACAATTGTACATTTGTTTATTGTTTTTATTTCTCCATTTGTTGATAATTCTGGTTGGTTACAATTCTGAAAAATATATTTTTAATTATAAAATGCATTGGTTTTTTTTCAGTTTCAAACCAGCATTGTACGTTCAGCCTAAAATGAATAATTCTATAGTTGTATAAAAGGCTGATCTACAGTAAAATTATCTGTTTTCATTACTTTTAAAATTGCACAACTTGATTTCAAAAGGACTATCTTTTTAAATGAAAGGATATGTAGTAAATATATATAGGACAAAATCACCTTCAATGATAAATTGAGAGGATATAGAGTAAATGTACAAAAATCCCAATCAATACATAGTAAATACATAGCAAAGGAGCAACGCTTTTGTTGTTCTTCATCTTGAAGTCACAGTGAGACCTTCAACAACTAGCAAATTACCCATGCCTCCCAGCAAGTGATATTTTACTTTATATCTCGTTCTGATTGTTTGGATTTCTTTTCATTTGTGTCATGGTGTCCATTGATAGCTTTATTCTTCTGATTACTTCTTTGATAATAGTACCAGTTTACATTTTAGTTCTCGTATGTCTTAATTCCTGGGGCCTGGGTGGCCGAGTGGTTAAGGTAGTTAGTTTACCTGTACAATCACTGTAGCCTATCACCTCTGCGTTGTGAGTTCGCGCCCTGCTTCGTAAAAAACAAAATAGGGTGCACTCGACTTGCAACCGTACGTGATACGGTTTGTCAGTTACGTGCTCAAGGTCGGCGGTTCCCTCCGGGTACTCTGGCTTCCTCCGCCACTAAAACTGACCGCCACGATATAGCTGAAATACTGCTGAAAGTGGCATTAAACCCCATTCAATCAATCAATCAATCTTAATTCCTTAATTCCGGTACTCTGTTGTTTCATAAGCAGTAGCATCATTATAATGTTCTGTATAATGTCTTAAACTAGTAGAAATACAACTCATTAAACCCTAGCAGCTAGAATCAAAACATAAGAAAACACAAAACCAAAAGGAATTGAGGTCTGATAGGAAACAAAAGACAATAAGTGTCAGAACGTGAGATTGAAACTAACAGTTTTTGACAGTTACGACCTTCTTGACGGAAAATCAGCTGTTTACTTTCACCATAATAAAGACGTACTTGGCAGATACGACTTTGTATTACGAACCCAGATTAATATAAAATGCAAAAGAAAGACTCTCTTCCCTTCTTTGCTGTTTTTCTGAATAAAATAGCTACTAATGCATGTAATAAAAAAATATTTGATTTAAGTGAGACATCATCTACTTTATTGGGAATGAGTGAAAATTAGGAAGTCAATTAGACTAACTTCAAAAAACACATTTTTGTGATTTACTCAAAAACTAGTAAATCAAATTTTATGTATTTACGACCTTATAATACTAGGGGGGGGGACATGTAACTGTTTAACAGAGGTGACCCATGGGCAGGTTTGACTGTAACATGAACTATATATCCATAATAAAATACTTCACAGTGAGCAAACTGATTGATTAACATGTCTATATCATATTTGAAACTGCAAAAGTGCATATCAATCACGTTGACATGCGAAAGGTGTTACAACAGTAACAACAGGAGCTGTCGTGGTCATGATCGTATGGTATTTGGATTTACAACTACCTGTGCAATCAGTGCCTATCACCACTAACTTTGTGAGTTCGAACCCCATTCATGACGAGGTGTACTCGATACAACATTATGTGATAAAGTTTGTCAGTGACTTTGGACAGGTCGGTGGTTTTCTCCGGGTACTCTGGTTTCCTCCACCAATAACACTGACCGCCATGATATAACTGATATATTGTTGAAAGTGGTGTTAAACACCATAACCCTAACCCTAATCCTACAACAGTAGCACAGACTACAACAACGCTAGAAGAGACTACATAAAGTACTGACTTAAAGCAGCCACCATGATTCAGAGAATAAAGTAACAGCGTCTTTTTGACGACCAATTTTATCCTTTGAGCTATCTAAGGAAACGATTAATCAGAATTATGAATAATAGGGTTCAACTGTACTTGCTATCTAAGAGTACATGTGACTTACTTGACAGGAAGTGGACGTTCATCATACGGAGTTCTGGTAGGTGGCGTTGAAGGTGGGTCTCTGTGTGTATCTTTACTACATAAATATAACAACTATCTACAGTGATTGTTAGAAGGCAAGCTGTCATTATCTATAGTACAACTATCCTTCCACTCTCGATTATCAAAAATAAATCATGTGTAACCAAAAAATGCAGTAATTCACCAATGAGTGAATTACCATTGTTGTATGGTTACGAGTGATTTATTTTTAATATTTGGAATGCAAGAGTAGTTATGTTGCTTATTACATAGATTTCATTCTTTTGTTTATGCTAATAAGAAAAACGTTTCAAAATTATTTTTTTTTTATTGTTGGACGTTCATCCATATTTTTCATTGTGACGATGTTGGTACTGTGATGTCATGCAGTGAATAAAAAAGTTTTTATTTCACTGAGTGAAATACCAGTTTTTCTTTCACTGAGTGAAATACCAGTTTTTCTTTCACTGGGTGAAATACCGGTTTTTCTTTCACTTGGAAATCTCAGTATATCACAGAGACATCTATGTAATAATAGAATGTAAATAGGTGGAACTTTATAAGACCTTATGAAGTGTCATAAAGATTTACAGGTGAAAGCTATTAACATGTATTTGTCTAATAGGTGTTGTGTATTAATCTTTACAATATATTACAGGCGAAAGCTATGAATTTTTAAATTTGTCTAAATAGGTAAAATGTTGTGTATAAATCTATACATATACACAGGTGAAAGCTATGATTTTTTAAACTTCAGCTTTATATAGAGATAATGTGAATACTAGTACATCTATGTGTGTTGGTAAAAGTTAAAACAGAGTATATCTATAAATGTGTACCAGCTGTATGTGTTTGGTAAAAGCTAAAACAAAGACTACCTATAAATTTGTACAACTGAAGCACTATGTACAAAGAACATCTACCTATGTTTGTTGTTACACACTAAGAAAAAAAATGGAAGAATGTGTCCATATGGGCATAACTCCAGAATGAAAAGGGGCATAACTCCAGAATGGAAAAAGTGGTAAAGACAGAATTCGAACTTGGCCTTCTTTGTATGGTCCCTGACATTGTGCATAAATTTCAAATGATTTGCCTAAGGTTAAATGCAAAATTTGTACCGGACTGTAGAAGGAACATTTCAACCAAGTTTGTTTATACAGTGGAACCTGTCTAATCTGCCACACTAAGGGACCAGAGAAATGTGTCAGATTGTACAGGATGTCGGAATACTCAGGTTTTTATTTCAGTTATAAATATTTTGAGAACATAAATTTTTGTCAAATGTCCCAGTATGTCGGAAAACTCAGGTGTCGGATTGCACAAATGCCACTGTATATTTATAAAATTCCCAGAGGGTTCTATGTTAAACTTTGTCCTGCACTGGTGGCCATCTTAGATTTGAGATTGTTTCTAAAAAAAACCTTTGTAATAGACCATTCAATTCATGTACGGTTTGCATTCAATCATAATTGTAGTTTCTGAGAAAAAAAATTATATTAATTTTCCCATTGGATCTGTTACATAATATCCTGCAGTCATGGTCATCTCTGATTTTCAATTAAAACACACACACGGAAGAGAAAGAAAAACATACATTTTGCACAAGACCATCCAAGGAACATTCCTACTTCATTTTGTCCTGTACTTTCAGAGTACAAGGTCTAAACTTGAAACAACAATGACCAATGCAAAGTGATAGCAATAGGTTACTTGGCCATTTGGGTCAGGCAAGCTAACTATATTACTAAAAATGTATGCTATATCCTTTATTATGCAAAAGAACTACCAGTATCATGTGGTGCATGCTGAAAGTTTTTTTTCCATCTACATGCATATTCTGGTTTAACTATTCAGTATTAGTATTTCAGCTTCTAGTAGCTGCTATAAAGTGGTAGGCACATGCTGTTAGTTCAATATCATCTAAGCTAAGTTCAATATATTGTATATTTTTACCTTTTGAGGGCAGGTAACGGTCGTTCGTCATATGGCGTTCTCGGGGGTGGTGTTCTTGGGGGAGATCGTTGTATTGGTGACCTAGGGGTCAGCTCCAATAATCGAGGAGGTGTGGCTTGTCTCATTGGCTCCAAATCTATTGCCTGAGGATGCCGCGACTATAAGAAAGGATACCTTTATATATGTAATACTCAGATCGATGTCCAGCTTCTAATCGACGTCCAATCCTCAAATCCATGTCTGATTTCTATGTGACAGACATCTGTACCTCAGATCTATGTCTTTTTTCCAAATACTCATATCGGTGTCAAATTCTCAAATCTATGTCCTTTTTCAAATTCTCAAATCGACGTCCAATTCTCAAGTCTATGGCCGTTTCTCACTTTCTCAAATCAACGTCCAATGACGTCACTGACGTATGCCCTAACCTAAAACCCTAACAAATAAATCAGCCATAGATCGGAGTATTTGGAAAGGACGTCGATTTTAGAATACCCTTAAATCGGATAGGATTTGAGAAAATGATGTCAATGGATGTCGATTTGAGGAGAGGATGGCGATTTGAGTCCGGATGCTGATCCGAGTCTATCATATATAAACAAGAATAAATTTGTCAGTGGATTTCAGTGGACATTACACAATGTTTGAGGTAAATTCAAACATTCAATGTTCAACTTAATTTATTTACAAAAGTCACAAGGGATGAAATATTATGCTTTTCAAAAGAAATCAATGTGTATAATCTTGTGTTATATCTCTACTCTTAGCATTTCAAAACTTATTTTATCCTTTTGATTTACAGTATTAAAAACATAATGTCTGGACTCATAATTCCTGGTTTTCTTGAAATTTCATGACATTATATGGCTGAAATATTAAAAAGACAGAGTTGAACAACAAATAATTGCCACCTATGGATTTGATTTTTTTTAATAGTATGGCTTAAATAAAATAATTTTCACAATAATACCACTTACCCCAGACGTTTCTAATAGATCAGATAAATTAAGATCTCTATAAACTTGTAGACGATATTCATCCATTTGAACTTTCTTTAATTTAGCCTTATCATAATCTTCATTTTCAACAGCTTGCCGTTTTTCTACTTCATATTTCCCTATTTTTTCACCAACTTTTTGTAGTTCTGTTATTGCTGATTTTAATTTCTTTGCATAATCAAATCTTTCTTCTGTATAACATAAGATTGAAGGTAAAGGTTAGTGGAATACATGAATCAAAGCTCTGAAAGCACTCATGTCAGTTTGCTTTGAAATTTGAAAATGTAATTCCAACTCAAACAAGATATGATTATAATCTAACAATTATGAAGTCTCCCAAACCGGCCACTGACACTATCTACCCACATATCAAATTTTGATGATATCGGACAATGTTGAATTTTTACCCCCCATTTTTATGCCGTGTTTTGGCAGCCATTTTGAAAATTTTGAAAATGCAGAATTGTTCCTCTAATGGTGACCTATCACTATGTCAAATTTTATGTCTCTATCATTATCCAGTTAGAAGTTATCAACACTAATGTACGAAATTTCAAGTTTCCCATAGGATTCTATAGTAACCCCCACCCCCTTTGAACCCCCAAAAATATGGCTTTGACCCCCTTTACCACAAATCTGAAAACTTTCGAATCAACTAGAAACATATATCTATAACTCCACCAAGTTTCATGAAATTCTGTCCTGTAGTTCCTGAGATCTGCCGTGGACAAGTTCAGGATGCATGGAAAGAAAGAAGAAGAATAAGAATAATAATAATAATAATAATAACAAACGGAGCAAAAACAATAAGTCCCCCAAACTTTGTTTGGGAGACTTAATAACTGACCGGCAGCATAGGGAGGTAGAAACTACCTCCAAAAATTTAAAGCATTTTGCATTTCAACATTGGGGCTAACTTATATGTAATCATATGTAATGTCAGAATAATATCTGAGCTTTATTTTGTTTTAAGGTGAACATTATAACAAATAATTTTACATAGACTTGTAAACTCCTAAAATTTGTGACATGAAAATATTGCTTTTTTACTTTTTTTTATTTGAAATCTTTATCAAATTTTTATTTAAAATGATAAAAAAAAAGAAAAAACACTTAAGGCCACACCAAATTGATGTCTTGTTCGACGGAATCGCCGCTCTGATTTTTTTTAATCCAGAAAAAAATCATTTCCAGTCCTCCTGTATTTTCCGTATATTTTGTTAGCGGTAAAAAATCCAGTTCGTTTTTTTCGATGGTAGCAGACGATTAGCTGATTAGACACATGTTAGATGTGCAATTATGAATGATTCCACAAATGTTTTAAGTTCTGTTTGGGAAAATGGGAAAATAATCAATCCAAATATGCTATAGAACTTGAAAAAATCGACAAGCTTTGGTGAATTGTTTGAAAAAACTGTAGGAAACGATCAAACACTTCTGAATGTTGAAGTTGAATGTTCGTTATCTGATGGAAAGTCAACCAATCCTGTAATTGTAAAGTTATCAAACAACTTGAAATTCCTTCATGTTCAACTTCCAAAAAGCATGCTTTTATGTACGGAAAAGGAAGAAAACAAAAGTTTCATCAAAGTAGGGGAAATTCGGGGACAAAAACAGAATGGGGCACAAGAAGACAAATACCAACAAAGAACAACATCACATAAAAAACTAAATAAAAACATTGAACAGCAACATAGACCCCTACAAAAACTGGGTGAACTCACATGCTTCAGAAAGGTTAGCAGTTCCTGCTTCTTTTACAACACCCGCCATGTTGTTCATCGTCAACGACATGTATATAGAATACAGTGGTTTCCATACAAACAGTTTTAGCCAGGAGGACACACATATTTGTTTTACACATTATTATATTGCACATTTTCAAGATATCATATACTGGACACAACCAATCAAAACTAGTTCCTTTTTCAGGGAAAACAAATTTCGCTTCATCATTTTCATAAAAAATAAAAATAAAAAAATTTCGCTCACCACCTCACTATTTTTGTCTGGAAAATCCGAAGAACAAGAAATTTTTTTGGTGTGTTCTAAAAAATAATTTCCCCACCACATTTTTGGTTGCTTATCAATTACTTGTTATTATAGAAAGGAAATTAAAACAGCCTGGTACAAGTTTAGAAAATATGCAGAAAAAAGTCAATAGAACAATTAAATAACAGATGTGGGCTAAAATGTCTATTTTATGAAAAAGGAATAAATATATACAATCTTTGATTTATTTTGTGAGAATTGATACATCGCTTCATGAGATGTGATGAGAAATCCATTTCAAGCAAAACATATCAACGTTAGTATCTTTATTGAGGATTCGTCAAAGTGACATCAGAGTTAGCGTTTTGGTGTTTAACACCACTTTCAACAATATTTCAATTATATTGGTGGAGGAAACCGGAATACCCCGAGAAAACCACTGATCTGCCGCAAGTCACGGAAAACTTTATCACATAATGTTGTATCGAGTACACCTCGCCTGAGCGGGGTTTGAACTCACAAAATTAGTGGTGATAGGCACTGATTGCATACTTATTGTAAATCCAACTACCATATGATCACGACCATGACAGCCCCTGTAAATACAGAGATAATAAAATATCCTGGTACAAACTTGCATACAAAAATCAATAGAACAATCATGACTTAAACTGTCTATTTTATAAAACAGTCATAATACACAATATTTGGACAGTTATAAATATAACATACGTAACACTGCTTCTTGTTTCTTTTTCTCTAATTTACGAATGATTCCAGCAATCTCTGGGTCTTGATACATGTCAAAGGCTAAATCATCTAACGGTGAAATATAATCTGGTCTAAAAATTAAAAAAAATCGATTTTTTTTTTAATTAACAAAGACGTGTGCAAGCATTTCAGTATACAAGGAATAAGTTAAAAGAACAAACACTAAGTAACATGTTAACTATATTTCTGGAGATTGATATAATTAATTCTCTAATTCTTGTACATTTTTAATATTGCTCAACCAGTTGATTAAAAAATTCAATAAATGTTTGGTGAGAACAAGTCGTGTTTGATTTCCTTACATATTTTTTGTGAAAGCCATAGCACTGGGTGTCTGGAGAACTTAAGCTTAACACTTGAAGTGGGAATTGGTGTTAAGCTTGTGGTCAAATATCAAGGACCATAACCACATGCCCATCTATACCCCACACTCCTCCCCTTTTACCATTATTAACATTTTCATTTTCTTGTTTTAATCTGCAAGACTGTTTTTTATGTACATAAAGACTATGAATTAATAATTAGAAATCTAAAATTACACAGCTAATCCAAGAAACCACACTTTATAAAGACCATTAATATTACATCTTTTAACAAAAACTTACTTATTATAAGGTTCTACACTCAAATCCCCATCCAACTGTCCTTTTACACCTGAGTCAAGATAGTATTCCTATAATAAAACACAACATTACATATCAAGATATACTAATAAACAAAATACTGCCCTTCTACTAAAGAGCTGAATTACCTAAGTGTGGCCTTTTATAAGCAGTGTCTTTATATTGTAGAACTGATGTTATGTGTTATCAAAATAAAATGTTTTGATATTTCTAAATGTGGGGCTGCCTTCTATATTAGAACAATAATAAAAAGTCAGATTTGAGCTGTTATAGATAGAAGCATGATTTGTTATGGTTTTTTGGTTTGCTTGTGAAATAATCGGTAGCTAAAATGAATCCTTTTTTACTTATTTTTCAGACTAATTTTTGTTAAAAGTTTCAACTGAAACACTTCAAAAGTTACCTCCCATTGAAATAAAAGAAAATATACTTTCCAAGTAATGAAAGGAGGTATACATATATGCCAAGCTTTTCTGAAAGAACTTCATTAAATAAAAAATAGGTATTAATGTAACAGTTACAAAATTGTCCCAAACTTAGAGACCAGGATTCTATAATAGACCCAAACCTTGTTTGGACCCCTTAAATATATCTTTAACAGCCCAAATACAAAGTATTTTTAGAACCAACTAGACATCCAAGCCTAACAAATTTTAAAACTTTTAAGCATGATGGACTTAGTTTCTGAGAAAAGCCTTAAACAATTTTTTGTGCAGGAGAAAGAAAAAATAAATAATAAGAAGAAAGTAACCAAACACAATAATTCTGCAAGAGTAATTTGGAAGACTTAGATATGGAATGATTTTCTAAAGTGTAAATGTGACTAACTAATAAAATAGGTACATAAAACAAAGAATTACAGTAGATTTAGAGAATAATGAGGAGCTTTATAAACATCAATCAAAACTTTAAACAAAAAACATATTGAAAACAAAAAGTAATGGTTGGCAACCAGAACAACATGAATAAATCCTAAAATTTCTAAACGCAGAAATTACAACGAAAGAGGAAAATAGAAATCTAGGTCCTGGCGTGAGACAGGCACAAAACTGTGGCAGGGTTAAACTACTTAGAACCCCTGTGACCAAATATCATAATAATGTTTTTTAATCTTTGGTTAAACACATTATTATTTTTTGCATTGACATTTGAAAATGTGTATTATCTTATATTAAGGTGGTACCATACACTTCAGGTAAAATTTGATCTGCTCGTTTAATTTTCTTATTTTTTTGGCAGTGTGTTTGAATATATCCACTGTAATAAATACAGGGCTCCCACTACTTTGAAATCAGAGGGAGAAGTGACTTCTCTTTCAGGTGCTGACAAAAGAGAAGTGAGAGACAACAGGGAGAAGTGGTGAGAGTACAGGGAGAAGTCAAAATATTTCTCTAATTGTACCACTTTTCACATTCGCAGGGCATTATCGTGGCATTCGTATGACTATGTTATAATGTACTTGTTATGCATTAAGGTATATTCAGTAGTTGTTTAATTCCTTGTTTTTGTTAGCATATCATCTCTCTGATTTACATATGTCCTTGTATTTGTTTTTTGTTTGTTTGTATTAAATAAACCCTTTTCAGATTCTTTGTTTTGTCTTGCAGATGATAAAGGCACATATATGATAGTCAACTATTGTCCAATAAATAATAAATAAATAAAATTGAATAATAAATTTAATTTCAACATCAGCATTGTTTCAAACAAGTCACACATAGATAAAATGTCAAAACATTAGATAAGATAAATATATGCAAAAAAAAAAAAAAAAAATAATCAAATTTTAATGAGTGTATATTATTTACATTGCTTCTCTTTAATCACCGATTGATATTAATTAAGAAACTAATCATATCCACAAAGTTAACAATCCCTTTGGATAGCCGCCATCAAACCCCAAATAAATGAAATGAATCAATACCGACGTTATTTTCCCCGAGTATGGATCCGTAATACAGTTTTTATATTCATAACTGTTTCGATTACGTCCCTTTACAATGGCGGTTTGAAAAACGGAAATTTTGTAGTAAAAATATACCGATGTTTTACTGTTAAAACAGTTAAAATTAGCAAAGCAACTTGGTAAAATTACAGGGCGACTTCCACTTCTCTTTTGGCACTAGTACAAAGCGAAGTGAACAGCCACAAGGCGACTTCTTCGCCCGAATCGCCCTCCAACGTGAGCCCTGATAAATATCAAAATTTTAACAAATTCCAACCAACAGACTCAGAGCTATAAATTCACTAGCCACATAGCAGCTTTTCTCTCTGTGGTTTTGATCACCGAGATGCTTGAAATCTGCATACAAACATCATATGATCAAAACGTTCAACGATTTTAAAGAGTTATCTCCCTGTAGTGTATGGTATCCCCTTAAATTATACACAAAACTTATATATGTTATATACTAACTGGATCCATATAATCTGCTGGTCCTTTTATGGTTTCTCCTATTATGTTTATTGCTATAATTCCAACCTGGAAAAAAATCAACAATAGAGATATTATCACGTTTTAAAAATCATAGGAAAAAGTACAAATCATCAATAAGTACGAAATATGTCATGTAGTTTTGGTGGTCCTGGTGATTAAATATTAAATAAAAAAAAATTGTCATATGTTCTATTAAGGATGCAACCTATCATTTTATTCTATCCTTTAAAATACCAATTCTAAAGTCTTTAATTAGACCATGGACAAAACCCATCACCTCTCATCCTCTAAGCAAGCATGCTACAATACACAGAGGTGGATCCAGGGGGGGGCACACCTGGCACGCACCCCCCTAAAATTGGAAAAAATATGATTTTTTGGCGTAAAATCACGATTTTTCACACGAAATACCCCAACAATTTTCGCTCAGCGCAATTTTTGTAAGTGCACCCCCCCCTAGCTTGAAACCCTGGATCCGCCTCTGATACAGTCAGACACATAGTGTGATAAATCACTGTGACAGAAATAGCACTCATCTTAGTGATACTGATATATCTTTTTCTCTGTTTAATCTATTTAGTAACTTTCTTATGCATTTCAGGTGATAGCAAGTAATACTCTGAATACAAAAGAAATCTTGAAGGTATATTAAACAGAACAACAGATATATCATTTATATTATTCAGAACAAAAGATATATCCATTTCACCAAGATGAGTGATAATTCTATCAAAGGGATTTATTTTATCATGCTACGTCGCTGACTGTACTGTAACCATTACATCAGCGATGTGGGTGATTTACATGTCTATTGTAACAAATATCATGTTTTTTTCTTATTATTGGAAGAATTACAACGGAATCGTATATACCCAGATTTATATTTCAAGACTACAAATATTATTCCATTGATGTAAAAGAACTTGAAACATCGATATAAAGCATTGTAAAAAAATAAATGACATTATATTTTTTCTCATTATTGGAAGAATTACAAGGGGATCGTATATAGTACCCAGATTTATATTTCAAGACTACAAATATTATTCCCTTTAATTGATGTAAAAGAGCTTGAAACATCGATATAAAGCATTGTAAAAAAATTAATTGTTTATACCTGGTTATATATATTGTATTTGTTGATGTGATTTTTATGAATGTTGAGTTTTAGGTACAAGCCAACTGCATCCACATGGACAGACTTCAGCTCTCGTGCTTTAAATCCAGTCTTTTCATTATCAGACAAGGAAACATATCTGCATAATAAAAAACATATATCAATGAAGTTTGTGTTTTTTTATACATTAATTTAATAAGAACATGACAAATATTATATTTACATCTTGTTTCATTCCAACAATAAAAATAGTCTTTTCCCATGTTGACATAAAATACCAAAACTACAAACTATATAACTGCAAAACAAGCATTTCCATGGATACAAATGCATAATAAATAATTTCAAACTACGGTAGTCTACTTATGTACAAGTTGCAGAACTGCAAAACAAATGACAAAAGTCATTAGACACATATGAATCTAATATATGCAACAATACATTTTCAAAACTTAAATTTACTATGATAATGGACTTGTTGATAACAATGAATTCTTCAATTTATAGGCAAAGCAGGATCTTTAGCATAACTACTACATGTATCTTAAATTATTGTGAAATAGTTCCTAGTATGCAGTTTAAACCATCCTTTTTTTCTTCAGCTCGAAAAGTAATACAGTACAAATGGTTTTATTTTCCCTCTTATTATAAACAGGTCAAAAGAAAATTATTTGCAATTCTAGACAATAGGAATTGGAGTATTCCTATAATTAGTATGACAAAGAAATCAAAATATAGATTTACCCAAGTCTGGTGTATCTGGCATTCTCAAGATTAGGTGACATGTCTTCTGGTACATCTCCAACAAAAAATTCTATCTTTGTTGCTGAAAAAATATATATTTACATTTTTATTTTTCATTTCAGTATAAAGTCATATATTATCATCAATTAGACCACAAGATTCTGTTGTCAGTTTGATTGGGTTTATGGTGTTTAACACCACTTTCACTAATATTTCAGCTATATCGTGGCGATTAGTTTTATTGGAGGAGGACGCCAGAGTACCCGGAAAAAACCACTGACCTGTCGCAAGTTACTGACAAACTTTATCACATAATGTTGGATCGAGTACACCTCGCCATGAACGGGGTTCAAACTCATAACTTTAGTGGTGATAGGCACTGATTGCACACTTAGTTGTAAATCCAACAAGATATGATTATAATCTAACGATTATGAAGTCTCCCAAACCAGCCACTGACAACTGGTTTAAAAAATAAATTAAAAGCTACCTTTGAAATCGAACAATGTTGAATTTGTGCGGTATTGTGGTGGCCATTTTGAAAATGGCGACCGGTAGAAATTTTTCGATGTCGGGAATCATTTCGGGACATCATAATCTACCCACATATGAAATGGCGTTGAAATCGGACAATGTTGAATTTGTGCGGTATTGTGGTGGCCATTTTGAAAATGGAGACCTGTAGAAATTTTTCAATGTCGGGAATCAATTCAGGACGTTGAAATCGAACAATGTTGAATTTGTGCGGTATTGTGGTGGCCATTTTGAAAATGGCGACCGGTAGAAATTTTTCGATGTTAGGAATCATTTCGGGACATCATAATCTACCCACATATGAAATGTCGTTGAAATCGGACAATGTTGAATTTTTGCGGTATTGTGGTGGCCATTTTGAAAATGGCAACCGGTAGAAATTTTTCAATGGTGGGAATCAATTCGGGACATCATTATCTACCCACAGATAAAATTTTGATGATATCGGGCAATGTTGAATTTTTACCCCCCATTTTTTATACCGTGTTTTGGCAGCCATTTTGAAAATGGCAGACATCTCAAAAATTTTGAAACACAGAATTGCTCCTCTAATGGTGACCTATCACTATGTCAAATTTCATGTCTCTATCATTATCCATTTAGAAGTTATCAACATTAATGTACGAAATTTCAACTTTCCCATAGGATTCTATAGTAACCTCCACCCCCTTTGAAACCCTCAAAATATGACTTTGACCCCCTTTACCACAAAGCTGAAAACTTTAGGACCAACTAGAAACATATATCTATAACTCCACCAAGTTTCATGAAATTCTGTCCAGTAGTTCCTGAGATCTGCCATGGACAAGTTCATGTGCCAAAGAAAGAAAGGAGAAGAAAGAGAAGAATAATAATAATAATAATAATAAGAAACGGAGCAAAAACAATAAGTTTGGGAGACTTAACTACCATACAACCACACCAGCCCCTTCTGTTGTCAGAGATATTCAAAACTGTTGAAGAATTTTATTTTGAGGATTCTAAACGGCATATGATTAATAAACTGATCGGGGACAACAGTTCTTAAATTCATCTCCCGAAGACGTTACTTTTGTATTTGTTTTCTGTTTCGAAATTAATGACCCACTATAATAATAATAATAAGAATGTCACTGTCTTTAAAAAATTTAGATTTTTGTTTTAAAATAATGTAATTCAAGATAAATAAAATTATTCCATTACCTATTAAAAACTGGTGAGACAAGATTTGTATTTTGCGTAGTCTACATCGCTGATCTAACTGCAGCACTATGTCTTGTGGATATAAACAATATCTGAAATTAAAAATATTATATCAATTTGTATCCAACATAATCATAATTATCTCCCTTGATTTTTTTATCTCAATGTTATGATAAATTGATATTAAATCTATCAGAAATTGTGAGTTTGATTCCCAACAGTGAGGCATACTCTAATATAATTTCAAACATGAGTTTGAATCCAGAGGGACAATGTGTACTCGATACAATATTTTGTGATAAAGTTTGTCAGTAATTTGTGACAGGTCGGTGGTTTTCTCCGGGTACTCTGGTTTCTTCCACCAATAAAACTGACTGCCACAATATAACTGAAATATTGTTGAGTGGTGTTAAGCACCATAACCCTAAGGCCTAACCCTCAAATATAATTTTATATGATAATGTGATTTTATTCAGGTATTCTATAGATCTGGTAAACCTAACAATAATCCCTCCATAGTTTATCGGTAATTACAATTTTATATTGATGCGTATTATACGTTATGCATCAGCCGAACGTATAATATGCCGAACCTTTTAACAAAACCACTGCCCTTTAAAACGGGATATATAACATCTAGAGACTGATAACATTTTTATCTGAATGTTCCAACATTAATAAGTATGTCCTTATTATAGGAAAAACATAAATACATGTATCTTTGGACAAAGATCACAGAGAGTGATTATTGATTTTCTTTCATCTTGTGAAATGTGTGTCGTCTGCTGTGCACAATGTAAATGGACAGCACATAGGTGAGAGCGATTATTGATTTTCTGTCACCGCACAGCTTCCCTGAAGTTTTAAAAGTACCTTTTTAGCCAATCAAAATTCTACTTGCCACGAGAACATCAGATAATTGCATTTGAAATATCCAAAAGAAATCTTTTCTAAAAATCAATGTGATAACAAACTACCAAAGAGAGGGCCTGGTGTAAAATTACATATTTTTACCTTGAAGCTTGCCATCCTTTAGTTAATGGACTATGATAATTTAATTCTGATGCTCTGTAGCTGTCATCTTGACCAGAAGCATGAATGACACGAAATGGCAGTTTCCTTGGCATTATGACATCACAAACTTCTCAGTCAATTCTGAAATTACATACAATGACATTATATATAGTGTTTATAGAATATAAATTAAACTAACTTTATTTGGGCAAACAATCATTTAATCAGTCCAGTTACGTACTATACATATGAAATCAGAAAGGTTATATACTTTTGTATCAATTATTGAAATGATAGTCATAGAAAAGGTGTGTATTATACATAAATGTGGAATATACATGATCAATTACGGTAAACAATATATATCATGAAATAATTTGCCTGTTAGTAGCTGATTATGACATTCTGCATCATATCTGAATACTCGTATAAGTAGTATTATTTGTCTACATTGACAATCACATACAATTTTAGCCTTTTAGGGTACAATTCTGTATTTATAGGCATGGTTATGAGGGATGTGGAAATCAAATATTGATAAAAATCACATAAACTGATGTTCATTTTCGACCCTTATATATATGCCTCCTTTAAATATGCTGTATACAATGTAAAGTAACATTCATTGTGGACCCTGATATACGCCTTCCTTAAATATGGTGGGCCTAAGATATGCATGCAGTTGCTGTGAAATTGACCAAACACACTGAGAAAACAGAGTAATACAATGTTTCTCTTTCCTTTGACAAAATGCACAAAACATTGATGTTATTAATGCTGACATCATCTGAAAATGAACACCCATTTCTTGACCTTATTTACCATTAAACTGTCCTACATTAATTAAACATATACAATTTCTTCTCTTGTTAAATTTGTGCATAATTTTATTGAAAAAAAGAAAAAAAAAAAAAAAAGTATTCTCAAACCCTGTGCAATCCAATACATTTCCCTCGTTCTTTGGGATATCAGATTAGACAGCTTCCACTGTACATCCTTAGCAGCACAAATAAACTTCTCAGAAATATTCTCTGTGGTATACACTTAAATTATGACAAGTAAAATCATGAAAGTTACCTCTTCAAGAATTTAGCTTCATCCAATCAAAATCAAAAACTTTATATTTCATGTCGCATGTCAATTTCACTTCAATTTCATGCCACATGACTTAATATCTGTTGTCAATCAGTTATTGATGTATTATTGCCTCCTTCTGAGAATGGAAAATTGTCAACTTTGAAATCCTGTCTTTAGAAGCAATAAAAATTTTGAAATCCTTTCTCTAGCAGCAAATACAAACAATAAATGATGGCAAACTTGGTTGATACCGTATCTGTTTATATATAACTGTACAGTATTGATTTATGAGATTACAGCTAGATATGAATATTTTATGAGAATTAAAACTTATAAATATGCAATCAATCAATACAGGGTAGTTTAGAAAATAACATTAACCTTCCATTTTAAAATAATTTAAATCATAATATCTATTATATGCAACATATTTTTTAGTTACAATGGTAACTGCTGGTAGTCATTTTATGGTGCTATAACTAACAAAAACAGATACATAAGGATATCACTGTACAGGCCATTTATTAAACCAGATTACTTAACAATTGACATGCTGGTCAATCTATTAAGATACATTGTATTGCTAATGCAAATTAAAAATATTTTAATGCAAAAAATAAAAACTTCACTGTCACTGCTTGAAATTTACTGCTTAGTCAGTGCATACATTGAAAATTACTAATTAATATGCATGTAGCTCTATAATCAAAATACAAGATAATTACACATTTTTCTTTAACTTTATTGCAAACATTATTCAAAACACTTTCCAAATTTTACGCATTAATATACTAAACCCTTTGACATCCTTTTTTTTATTTGTTGGTATAACGATCATTGATGTTGAAAATGTGACCGATTCCCATCTACTAATTAATACTTTCTTTGCTTAAAAATGATCAAAATAGAAAGAGATGTAAATATAACTCAATTAGTAGATGAAGTTTCCTGCCTTTTGCTTATCATTTGATGAAAAATGCTGAACGTTAGAAATTACATTTGACTTCTTGGATGTTTCTACCTTAGCATTGTGACCATAGAGGATGTCCAAATCGTAACTTGTCAATGTTTGGATAGATAATTGGTTTTTGTGTACCTAAAGAATAAAGTATATTGGTGTCTTATGATATCACTGTATTTGCAATTTTCAAATTCAATTTTGAATGCCATCTATTGGTATACTATTTATAGATTTTTACTGAATGTTATGAATTACGATATCTTAAACTATCATTTTAATCAAGTTGTGAAAATCCTCCATTGTTTTTACATCTGAATACCGATAGCTTGAAAAATTACATAAAAAAACATGAAAAGGTATAAAAAAAAATCTATTGGAAACTCCCCAAGATGATCATTGTTGTTTATATGTTCAAAATCAGATTAAAGTAAATTATGTAAACTGGAATGTTTTTAGTTTTGGGCCATCTTAAAATGTATGATAAATTTGGGAATATTTCCAAGTGGCAAAATAAAGCAACTAATGATCAAAACTAATCTTTTTCATACAACACAAATAAACAAGAGAAATAATCAATTAATATTAATTCTAATGTGCTTAAAAGATTACATAAACATTTTACCAATACTTAAAAACAAACCATATTATGAAGGAGGAATAATGCATTCAGATGCTCTCACTGCCTTATAAAATAAACATAGCCCATCCAGGGTATTCAATAAGATTGTATTGAACAGGCTGAATTGAAATTTGAAGCGGCTATATGATAAAAGGGGATTTGTTTTCACTTACATTCAAAATGTGCATTCTGAGGCATTTTAAGGTAGTTTACAAGTGCTCTGGAAAATAACAGCTAGCAGTTGTTGTGAAAGGGTCTAGATATCCCAATTAGTCATATAGGTTATATATGTAAATACATAAAATAAAATAATAATAAAAGCATTAATTACCATTTGCGTATCTCATGAGTTATCCATCGATAACATAATTATCTTTTTGATGTGTCTCTAAATTTTTCAATTGAAATATCTCTATCATTTAAACGTTTAATCGAACATCAAATGATAATAAGCTAAGCGTAGAATTGACACCGATCAATGATAAATTCATTTCATTTCCCTAGTATTAGATAACCCCTGACAAATGCATTGCTATCGATCCTGAAATGCATTGTTTTTTTGTATAATTGTGGATTTTAAAAATCTTTAAGATGAAAGAGTGAATAAATATTGTATATTTCTTTTATTTAATGAAAAAATATTTTAGTTTCCAACAGTTGAGCCGGCGATTTCACTCGTTTGAAGCGGCGACATATCGCCGGGTCCCGGCCCTTATTGAAACCCTGCCATCAATAAAAGTTATACATAAATATGCTTATTTTTTTCTGTTGCAATTTGTTCTTGACGTTTCAAAATTTTTTTTTATTTGTTGCACTGAACGACAATATTGAGTAACGACTGCGATATATTTATTGACTTACTCACATAAAAAGCCATCGGAAAACCTTAAAACCTATTTTCCTTGATACCACGACATGATCTCCAAATATATAAAGATTAGATGAAAACCGGTCGTCAAGTTTTCCACACGATATCATTAAATAACTATTTATATTATTATTATTTTTTGTAATTATTGTTGTGGTAGTGAAATTTTTTTTTTTTTTAAGATAATACAGTAATTCATATTTAATATCTATTTTCCATATTTTTAGTATTTCAATTATTAATACTTATTTGACTATAACTACTTATTAAAATTTGATATTAATTAGTGTACTGCAGTCATCCTTACATGTACTCATAATAATATTATTTTTAGTTTAATTAAATTTACCTATATGTTTATATTCCTTTGTTAATTAATGTTGTGACATTTAAAGGAAAACTCCAGTCAGTTGAACAATTGTTATAATTCAATACATTGTAACTTTTTATTCGTAAATAACTAATTATTAAACAAAAAACACCTTTATTAACATTAATATACCCAATTAGAAATATGAATATTTGGAATTTCCTGTCGTAGTGTAAGCGGCCATGACACCTCTTCATGTGACGTCATGGAGACGGATCATGTTAGTTGAATAAATAATGTATCTGACTCTTCCCAACATCGAGCCCTTTTGGTTATGCTTTAATATCAGATCTACTGCAATACAATGTTAACAATTTGTATATCGTTCTAATTTTTTTCATAATATTCCCATCCCATGTTACATTTTCATAAAACAAATGAGTTTGAGTTTATTGGTATTTTTTTTGGGGGGGGGGGGGGGGTATCTACGTATAATTCCATGTATGTTTTACACGATTGACCGTAGGTTAAATAACTGTCACTTTAAACTTGTTTTATGCATGCACATGTTTTTTTTTCTTTTTTGTCGCCAATGCTGTCATACTTTCCCTTTTTTCCGTGGTCACTGGTCGATATGTTGACAAGGGTAGTCCTGATCGGTAATTACAACAAAAAAAAAATTCTTCTCACACTTTCCCTTTTCGTTAGTGCAATAAAATGTTTGACATGAAGTCATAATGATTTTGTAAATATCAAAAGATAAATATACGACGTTATTTTACGATTTACATAATTTTTAATGATAAAATTGCAACTGATCAATGCTGATATAATAGACGATACTGACACCGTAACGTCACAGCTCTTTCGGAAGAGCTTTAATTGCAGGTATAATCCGAGAATGGATTATGCCTTTTGTCTCCTCACATTGAAGAGTTCTGAAAAATGGTGATCCCCATTATTTGGTGCTACATGCAACTTCAATGACCAAATTCTACCTTACGGTATACTATTTTTAGCATTCATTAACACAGATGTCTTTTATTTACTGTCATTTAAAATTTTCACACTAACTTGTTAAGATCATGGCATTTTCCTTTAAACCTGTCAACTTTCATTTTTGCATTCTGATTGATCATTTTGGGTTTATGTGTACATTTTGGAGGGAACTCTTTGTTCTTCACTAGACCCTTGAACAAATTTACCTGATTAGTTGTGGTTATCCATTTTGAACATATTTCTTGATTTTTGGACTTTATAAATTCTAACTAAGGGTTACTTTACTCATTTATTATTATTTATATAAGGCATTGCAAGATTAAAATCTCACTTCAAGTTCAACCTGAGATGCATTTGTTTTATTTACAACAAACTTTTACATGCAACATGGTTTCAATATAATTTACCAAGTAGTTATAGTCAATTGAAATACTATGGAAAATAATAATTAAATATAAATTACTGTATTATGTTAAAAAAACAAACATATGTACAAATTTTTACTCTACCACATTGTATCTCGACATCATAAGATTCCATGCTGTGACAAATCATTGAAGACAGGATTATTGCAAGCTAATTAAAATTGGATTGCATATCGCAACATCTAACGATATCCTGTGTCAGGTCACGTCAGGATTCATATTTTCATCCGACCAATCAGCGATATGTGTACTAAAAGTTCAGGTATCAAAACCGAGTACATGCCATGATTAGCACAGGCAATCGAATTCCGGACCCCCCTTTTTCCTCATTTGGTCCCTCCTGCGATTATGGTATGGGTCTTTGTCTGGAAGTATATCTTTGAACCATTTATCCATATTTTACAACATTCCGTGTTACAACTCTCTCGTTCTACTAACTTTTGTTTCTAGGTCCAGCTGCCGTATTACTTATACATAAAGGTATGAAACAATCGTCAAAATACAAAGAGGGAATCCTCGCTTCAACTCGATATTTTACAATAACGCGCCAGTTTTAAAAAGGACCTTCGCTTGTCCTCGTCTCAAAAATGATTTCCCTTCATTCCTATCTAGTTTATACGTACGAACAACAAATATTTATTGACGAAATTCAAGTTTATTCTCGACGACACATCCAACTTTCCTCCACTCGTGCCCATTCAGGAGGTCAGCCGAAACATATTTTGTTTCGCGCTATTTCATTGGTCGGAAAGATTTTCGGAACTTTTTTAGCTTGTTCTTCGCTATGCACGGCCAATCCATTTCATATCGAGAGGTCTATTAAGCGGGAGTTTTAAATAAGAATAAAAGTGGAAAGTAAACCTTTTCAGCCAATGTGTTACATAGGCACCAGAAAAAAAATGACGAACCTAGTGACATGGTAAGAATATTGTCTGAAATGGAAAAATGCACTTCAAACATAAATTTTGACGGATGACCATTTGATCACAGAAAAGATCAGAGAGAAAGGGACACTAGTTATCATAAAGCAAAAAAAATCTCCTTTTTAGGCTTGTCAAAAAATAAAAATGAGTTAATGCTCCTTAACCCCTATCCCAGCAACAACAAAAAGACAGTGTACATAAGTAAACCCCTTGTAAATTATAGCTTTCATAATTCCCCTCTTCTGCCTTAGAAACAGGTATATGTAAATATGCCTCAAAAGAAATTTTTGCATTAAAGGGATTAGTAAGTAAGTAAGTAAGTAAGTAAATTTTATTTAGAGTCGGTATATATATACCTAGACAACAAATCAACATGAGCCCTAAAAAGCGCTTAAACCGACTATACAGATATAAACATAACAACTTATGTCAAGCACTACATAAAATAATAGCAATTACAGTTCATTTAAACAAACATGCAAAATAGATGTACTATTGGCAATCACAAACAGCAATCCATGTGGCAAGTGCCTCTCTAGACAGCTGTTTGCAATCACCAACAGCAACTCAGTAGCAATAAAAAAGCAAAAATATGTTAAGAATAATCAATGATGGAAAAACATTTTGTATTTCTTCTCAGTTTAGGGAATTACGTGTAAAATTCCAACTGTAATGGCCTTTGCAAAAAACATAGGAAAGAACAAAATATTCTTTAATTTACATGGGGGGGGGGGGGGGGGGGGGGGGGGGCATCAACATTTTTGTCCCTAGGCCCATCACAAATAATTAATGACCCCCCCCCCCCCCCAAAAAAAGAAAAAAAAAACCCTCTTAATGCAATTTCTATGCCCAGTTTTGATTTAAACAGTTAAAATAAGTAAAACATGAAGGTGTGCATTTTCAGTACTTCATGTTTCAATAAACCAATAAAAAAATACAACACAAATTGTGTCCCCCCCCCCCCCCCCCCCCCAAAAAGGGTACATTAGACCCAAACATAATACGTGTCTAGGTACAAAAACATTTTTGTGAGTAATTACCCCCCCCCCTTTTTTTTTAACATCCACAATTTTAGGTGTGTATTGTTCAAACCAGAATTTTTATAATATTTCTTTCAGCTACAGAAAGAATTAAAGATCAAACTTTGTTGCGATACTCATGAAAAGTTCTAATTATGTTATTTACCTGAAAAATAGAATGGTTATGGGTAAATGTTCATCATGTATATTGTACATAAAACAAAATCCAACAACATGCAAGGAAACAACCAGCTTCGCTTTTCTGCTTGAATCTTCAACAACAAACCAATATATACCTAACAACATCATCTATTCTCCCCCCACCCCCCTTTTCCAAAGAAAAGAAGAAAAAAAAGTTCATCAACAGAGTCCTAGATTTAATCTGCCGTGTACTTCTCGTGCTTGTTCTTTGAAAGTTTTGCCAAAATAACGGTATTTTATTCTTATTTAAAACTCCCGCTTAATAGGCCTCTCGATACGAAATGGATTGGCCGTGCATAGCGAAGAACAAGCTAACAAAGTTCCGAAAATCTTTCTGATCAATGAAATAGCGCGAAGCAAAATATGTTCGGCTGACCTCCTGAATGGGCACGAGTGGAGGAAAGTTGGATGTGTCGTCGAGAATAAACTTGAATTTCGTCAATAAATATTTGTTGTTCGTACGTATAAACTAGATAGGAATGAAGGGAAATCATTTTTGAGACGAGGACAAGCGAAGGTCCTTTTTAAAACTGGCGCGTTATTGTAAAATATCGAGTCGAAGCGAGGATTCCCTCTTTGTATTTTGACGATTGTTTCATACCTTTATGTATATATAAGTAATACGGCAGCTGGACCTAGAAACAAAAGTTAGTAGAACGAGAGAGTTGTAACACGAAATGTTGTAAAATATGGATAAATGGTTCAAAGATATACTTCCAGACAAAGATCCATACCATAATCGCGGGAGGGACCAAATGAGGAAAAAGGGGGGTCCGGAATTCGAGTGCCTGTGATGATTAGAGCTGTTGTCCGATCTATCAATATATTTAACAGTCTTGCATATAATTGGACAGTCAAAGATGAATGAAAGTTTACCTAACATGACCCCAAACAGGATGTTGTTACCTCAGTCTGTAGCTGTTAGTGTTAGTGTATCGCCAAAAATTCAAAAATTGGGGGGAAAATAATTTAAAAAAAATACAATAACATATTATTCAATTAGATTGTGATTATTGTGAAATCTCTGAAGATATGAAGGTAGATTTAGTAGTTTGAAAGAGTTGAACTTGATGTGAGGAAGGCTTTGGGTTGTTCAACGATAGTAAACAAATAACGTGACCGGGAGCAAGTCCCCGCGGGCACCTGTTTTTTGTCTGTGGTTAGCAAGTCTTAATGATTTACCGTAAGGGAAGCACAAGTCAACGCGTTGTTCACTTGCTTTATATGTAATGAGAATATAGGGGATCCATTATTTATGATTATTCTTTTAATTACCTTGGGTAATTCAAAAATAGCATTTATGTCAACACTTGGCAACGAAAATTGTGTACACCTGCTAAAAATGGCGACGACTCACGTTACAGCGTAAACAAATAATTTAGAATTTTTACTTTATTTTATTTCGTATGATGATAATTCTTTATATATGTTTTAGGAAAACTAACGTAAAAATGTAAAAAAGAAATAATATTATTTTATTTAATAAACAAGTTTGAAACGTCCTAATAACAGGAACATTTGTACGGGACCATACGCGACCATACGCTCTTCCTCTCGCCAAAACGAGATTTCGGGGGCAACGGAAAACGGGTTTTTATTTTGGACTTGTTTATCTATCATTACCATTCATGGTATTAAACACAAAGAAAATTATTTCAAGTCGGAAAATAATACATATAATATTACCAAGTTTTAACGCCTTGTTTATCGGGTCAAAATAAAGCGAAATTATTTCTATTGTTTTATAATATCCCACTTTTCTCAAACCGAAAGTAGTTCCAATGGGAGCTATCGTAATACGGACGAGGTATGATGAAGGTACGCACTCGTCGCAACTTCGGCTGATTCCGTACCTTCATCATACCTCGTCCGTATTGGAACTACTTTCGGAAATCTTCAATGAAGGAGGTATTAAAATAATTTCACTTTCGAATATTCGTCCAATAATAATATATTTTCATTCGTCGCAATGTCGGCTGATTCCGTACCTTCATCAAAGACCAATATTTTTTCAAAACAAACTCATCTATTATCGCCATTTTAGAACTTATTCGCGGTGCGCAATGTTTGATTGAAGTGATACGGTCTTCCGGTGAAGAAATGTGACGCGTAGACGCATATCAAATACCGTATTACAGCCGAGGTATTGAGGGAGAGAAGCGGACTCACCCGAGGTTTGCCGATTGGAAGGTACGGAATCAGCCGAAGTTGCGACGAGTGACCTAGCCCGCTATCATTGGATAACTCGTCCCACTATCATTTCGTCAACTCGCCCCACCATAATAATACATGAGAAACAATGTAAGTAAATGAAGTAAGTGATCGATTAGGTCTTTGTTTAAGTTAACAGAAATTGATTAAAATTGTTAAAGAAGATTATTTAATTTAATAATTAAAAATGCCTTTTCGCCGACAAACATCAGTTGAAGTGATAAAATAAACATCACAATTCAATAGAAATTGTGTTATTTAATCAAATAATAAGGTAAATTAGATCGCCTAATCAAATTACTAATTAAAGTTCAAACAAGTTTTAATCAGTTGTTGTTTTAACAATTAACAATGAAATTGTTTATATAATAGAACACTTTGAAAAGATAAAAGCAAATTTGGGTTTGAGAAAAAAAATGCGAAAAATATCTTGGCTTGGCATTGAGATGATAAATAGGAAAGCCAACGATTTCCTGCATTAACAATGTAGACAGATAATCCGTGTGTTGTATGTCGTAATTCTGTCCGTCGTAGGCAGGAGTGGCTGCAGTGTGACAACTGTGACCAGTGGCAACACAGAAAATGCAATTCTGACAAGTCTTTTCTTTATATTATTTAATTTTATATATAGCAAATAGTTCATAGCACTGAGGGTTATATAGCAGTATATGAACCGGTCCATATACTGCCATATGACCCGAAGTGACATGAACTATTTGCTATATTATACTTTTTATCTAAAATAATAATGCAGGTACCGTTCAGGAACCGAATCGAAAACGAGGCAGTCCAGTCCCGATCCATATAACATTATATTGACCGGCTGCGCTAACAAAGACAAATAGGGAAAATAAAAACGTAAAGTACAATATACATATATATGCTGAGAACAAAGTATCTTTCTACATTATACTTTACGTTTTAATTTTCCCTATTTGTCTTTGTTAGCGCAGCCGGTCAATATGATGTTATATGGACCGGGACTGGACTGCCTCAGAAGCTTCGGTCCATATAATATTTTTTTTTGGTGACGGACCGGTCCATATACTGCCATATGACCCTCAGTGCCATGAACTATTTGCTATATAGTCCATAAAAAATATTTGTATTGCTCAAGCATTTTCTATTACAAATACGAACTCAGAATACTTTTTTTTTAAAATTTCATCTATGTTATTAAAAAAGTTCGCCATATGGTCTTATGGGATCCAGGGGCAATATTTTTAAATCTGAATGTAAAATTATGAAAATATTTCTGATGTTTTGTGTTTAGTTTTGAGTTCGTACATATAATAGAAATGTTTTGACAGTAAAAGATTTTTGATAATGAAAATAATTATTTTTTAATTAATTTTTTATAGGTGTTTTATAGATTTCAAATGGACTGCTGTAGTAGGATCTTGTAATGAATTTAATAACATGCGAAGAATCCCTTTCATTTACTTGTAGGCCGAGAAAATCTTATCAATCTGACAGAACTCTTGTTATGAATATTATATGAATATTATAATTTAACATGCATTGAATGAAGTACATGTATGCCGTGAACGTCATATCGAACTAGCAGAATCTTGTAATGAATATTATAACTTTTTTAATTTCTTTTAACGTCAGTGTGTCGTTGGAGATGCCAAAAGTGCATAATGAAATTGAATATTATCTAAAAATGTCATGAATATTGTTAAAGGGACACCGAATACTAGTAGTTTATTTTCTTCAATCCAGTTCATTTATCATTATTTCAATTCTATACAAGGACATACTTTTAATATTTTCACTTTTGTTAAAATCATGCTAATGCCGCCAATCGTTAGATGAATGTATACATTTTGCTCATTAAATAATGGAATACAAAAGCTTAAAAATCACCTGTTGCTACATTTACATGTAATTCATGACCAAGATGGATGTATGTGGATGTGCAAGATACTTACCGGTACATTGATATACTAAACATCAACTTAACAGTACTTAATATTAAATGTAGGCAGCTCGTTAAACCTCTCTCCCATCAAGGCCCCGATTCAATACAAACGCAAACCTCTAAACAGTTATTGATAAAGAATAGAGATACATGTACATAAGAAATTAGGATGCAGGCGCCCTAAAGTACTACTGTTATTCCAAGATGTATAAATGTGTAGGCCCTTCTGAAGTTATATCCTCAAAACAGAAAAAAAAACCAAATAAAATTAGATATTAATCTGTTATCAAAAACAAACAAATACAAAACAAAACAAACCAATCGTACAAAAAAAGATCGAACTTAGTTCTGTACACATAATTTTCATAAGAGATACAGGTAACTAATTTACCCGGAAAATTTACATATTTTATATCTATCATATTAAACAATGAGTGTATCTTGTTTTCAAAGAAAACATTCTGATAGCTACATTGCTAAAATGAGATAATAAAAACGTAGATATCAAATTTAGTTCACATGAACGTTTCTGGAAGAACCTTCATCAGGTAACTCAAAATCAAAAGATTGGAAAGCTTTATTTAATAGTTTTGGGTATTGGTGTTATGTATGGGTTTCTTTACACATGGTAGAGATATTGGGAGTGCTGTTTTTACGGTGTGGGTTTTGGTGCAGTCGGGGATGTTGTCTTGTGATTCCACGGTGAATACGTACTGACACTGTTGGTGATGTTGGATTTTTGCTTTGTGTCAGCTGTGATCTGTCCATCGCTCCTCATTGGTGTGACACCTGTTTTGTCTGTATCTAAGGATTTTATATATAACAGCTTCTTTCATCACGTATTGCTTAAGATTTTGACCAAGATATAGTTTTTCTGGTACCTGATTCATGTCGAGCGACGCCGAGAAACTTACAATATAAGCGCGGACGTCTGTCTCTGCTCTTTTTAGATAATTTGGCAGTTGTTTTGTTTTATCTATAAGACATTGCAGAATAAACACAATATACGTACATTGTCGGGAAATATAAAAACTGTACGTAACAGCTTTAGTGAGTGAGTGAGCTATTGTTGTTTAACGTCAACTCAGCAATATTATAGCTATGTCATGGCGAGACCAAGTTAATTTGCAATGAGATGATGATGATGTCTGCTTTTTTCTAGACCAACACGCTTAGTATTTTTCATAGTGTTAGCTAATGGAAACAACAGTCCGCGGATATACATTATCCTGATTCCGAGCCAATCAGTCTTTGCTCTTTCTCCTTAATTCTGCGTGCTTTACATTATAAGCAACAACTACCATTTGATAATCTTTGGTTTGACCCGATCGGGACTCAAACCCACGATCTACCACACTCGAGGCGAGCACGCTAACGATTACATTACCAATGAGAGTCTTTGGTGAGCATTTCTGGTCTGTTTCTCAGCGAATACATATATTGTCTACATAAATGACAATAGATAATGTAACAATACAAAATACATTGTGCAACGCACGGTCAACTTTTCGCGCTTTCACAATCCTTCAGAAGACACATAAAAAGCGACCTTTTGAGTACATGTATATAAGCAAATTTATATTTTGCCATCTTCCTCATTCTGTTGGAAATTTATGATTTAGGGCTCTATTTTTACAAAATCCAAATAAGAAATTGTCATCAAGAGTGTGCAAATAGTTTCAGTTTCGAATTGAAATTAATCTAATAGCTACCAGTTTTTTAATATTGATAATGAATAAAGTTCCCAACTTTCATTATTAAATATGGAACATAATTTTATTTATTTCTTGAATTCAGAAGATAGTGTCAATAAGTAAGTAAATGAGTTAATTTCTTTATTTCAAGAGGGTAACACGGTTAGCAATAATACAAGTCTGATTAATAATTATCATATATTTATGATCTTATTAAGTTAAAGAATAATTTGTATAGTTTGAACATCAAATAAATATTAAATTCTACCATAAATAGTTCACCAATCTATTTGTTAATAGCTGTAAAAATGATACATCGCGATGGTAAATTGAAAAGAGATAGTTTGTAACTTAATCACATGGCCATATAGGTAGCATTTTGTTTTTCAACTATGAACACCACTAATATCTATTGTTTATTTTATTTTATATTGTGTAGATCTATGTGTCTCTCTTTGTCAATCAGTAACTTTTCCTGTTTATGTTAATTACACACACAAGGGAAATTGCTATGGGCCAGGTGTGCAGGACAAAAACATCATGGGGGTGAGATATGTGTTTAGCAACATTTGGGTGAACTCGAATAATTCAACGCCCTCTATCCGCTGTCGCTACTCGATAATGTAGTAAAACGTAATATAACGACTGGATTATTCGGGTTACATTTGGGTCTTTAAAGATCGATGTTGCTAACACGGGTTATCATCACACCCTTTAGCTACTCCTTAAGCGGGAAAAGTAAACACCAAAAACGGGCTGTTTTCATAGAAATTAGTATTTGGTATTTTGAAGTTTAATGTCCATACTAAGTAGATTTCTGTCACTATTTAATGGTGGAATGCGTGCATACAAAATACAAGATTCACAGAGACTTCGAAGAATTGGGATTACTGCAAAAACATTCAAAGAGCTTCTGTCCAAGGGATGTGAAAAACTCGAAGTATGAATATTTTGACAAACCTAGAGTACAGAAAGTTATCAGACGTACAAAAATTATAATGTCATACTCAAGTTTATATTTGGATAGTATAGGTTATGTGTAGCATATAAGATAACCATTTGTAGCGTTGATATAGTATTAGTAATATTTACAGGGTGATGCAGCATGCAGAGGACCTAATCCCTTTTGGGATTCGAAGCCAGAGTTGTTTTCTGATATTGCCTGCCTCCGAATCCCTTATCAGCCATGGATGGGATTTTTTTTTCAGGTATCCCTGCCTCGAACCGGCATGAATTATGCCTGCACCTCAATGTCGTGCCAACCGGCGCTGGAGTATTCAAAAGAATGCTTCAAAACCGATAAATCAGATGTATGGAATAGACTATACCTCGTAATTCGTGGAAAAAGCAATCACGTGACATACTTTCAAAACAAGTAAAAATGGTGACATTCAATGGATCTGAAGCGGCGGCTGGGAATGATGAGCTGTATCTGGCGTCATAGGTAGGTGATCATGATTCTATTTACATATTTATGCAGCAAAATATGTCTACTTCTGAATACTCCAGCGCCGGTTGGCATGACATTGAGGTGCAGGCGTAATTCACGCCGGTTCGAGGCGGGGGTACCTGAACAAAATTTCCCGAATAGAACTATGCATGGTTGATAAGGGATTTGGAGGCAGTCAATATCAGAAGACAACTCTGGCTTCGAATCTTCCACTCGACTACCTCTTGTGAAGGCGCAGCGGTCGTTTTTGTCAGGAATTCACCTGAGTACCGAACTCCATGGACACAAAGTGAAAGTAACAGCGACACCTATAAAGAAAAAAGAAGTTCGGAACTCTCTTGGTTTTAGCTTTGAGGTAAGGAAAATACCGTTAAGATTCAAACAACATTAAACGAGTGGGACAATTTTAACGGTATTTCCTTACCTCAATTCTAAAACCCCGAGAGTTCCGAACTTCCGTTTTTTTATAGGTGGCGCTGTTACTTTCATTTTGTGTCCATGGAGTTGGATACTCAGACGAATTCTTGACAAACAACCGCTGCGCCTTCACAAGAGGTAGTCGAGAGGAGGTCATGATATTTTTTGAAAAGAATAAGGTCTTGGGAGTTGAACCAAACAGGGTTTTGAATATATTAGAAGGAATTTTAAAAACAAACACGACTTGAAGCAAGCGGGGGTAAAAAAGGTGTCCGCCCTTGTACATGTTTATGCATTGATATTTTATTTACGTAGATAGTGACAAGGCCCTGTGGCTGATGCATAGTATGCGTCACATGATCTATTTGTAACGAGGAGCCGTTGCAGTCGTGATCGTATGGTATTTGGATTTACAACCACTGGCATTGCGAGTTCAAGTCCCGCTCATGACGAGTTGTACTTGATACAACATTATGTGATAAAGTTTGTCAGTGACTTGTCACAGGCAGGTGGTTTTCTCCTGGCACTCCGGTTTTCTCCACTAATAAATCTGATCCACGATATAACTGAAATATAAACACCATAACATTAACTAACACTGTACCAGGATTACATCAAACTTTTTTAATTATAGATGGAGGAATCTAAAGTGACTGTTGTGATAGAAGATGATGGGACTGTTGTTGATGATGAAAAGTTTTTCAAGAAGCTACCTGCACAGACTGTTTTTGTTTTTTTGAAGACTGGAGAGCAATGGAGGGGTGGTAAGCATAAAAACATTCATGTGGATGGCATCTTGCAAATGAGTCGTAGAAAATTTTGTTGCATCTTATTTAGCACACCTGACACAAAAATTATCGTCATCGTTTGTAAAATGTTCAAAAATCTTTTCCTCTGACACCATTGGGTCAGTTTGAATCAATCTTAGACTGAGTGATCCCAAAGGCTTTCCTGTTAATATGTATTTGAATACCCAAATCTCCAAGACTCCAACCAACATGGCTGTCATTACAATAGATAAAAAACACACTTGTATTGAACAGAATAGATGTTTATGAGAAGAGTAGATCTTCCGAATTTTATGACAGGGTACATATTATATACCAGACATAGTAAAAATGACTTCTAAAAACAACTCGTACATCATTTTTCACCGAAACAGGGTAATTTTTTAGCTATAATTTACGTATACTCTGGTAGACAGTCAGTGACCACATTCCATATTACTAAAAATTCATTTTGAAAAGAAACATTTTTACAAGAAGCACATTATCAAGTTAGAAATAATTTTATTTTGTATTGAATGTTTTTCCAGGGGGTAAACAATAGAATTAAGTACCGATACCAGTAAAACAAATGGGCAAAATAAAAATGTTTATATGTTTGGTATCATAAACATGATAAATCACATAATGCGATTAATTTTTTCCCCCAAATTAAAGGCCTTTTAGGGACCTTTATTGAATGTTTTCTATACATGCTATCGTATGCATGTAATAGCATCCAAAAACGCAGCTTACACGGCTAAGGATAAACCTCAGGCACTAGACTGGAGAAACAACAAAAAATAGGAACAGATGAGTGACCACAGATGTCTGGTTTTATTACCATTGAATTAAACTTTAACAATTGACTTGGTCAGAAATGTACTGTCAAACCTGCTCATGCGGTAACTTCTATTAAGCAGTCGCCTGTATTAAGAGGGTACCTTTGTCTTGTCTTGTCATAGAAAATTTCATATGAATTGAACTTCTTTTAAGATGTCACCTGTCTTATAAGGCCACTTTTTCTTTGTCCCAAAGGTGACCTCTTAATACAGGCTTGACTATTTTACATTGGTGATAAATTTCACACTTCACTATGAGGACTTGTATTAAGCACAGTGCAAATTAATAGTATGAAAGTTACATTACTAAGATGCTACATTCGTTGCAGTATGGCAAATATTTAATTAATTGCAACTTTATTTCAGCTGGCGCCCTAATCCATGATGCCCTAAGTAAGCTTTACTGTGCCAGTAGGAAGAATGAGATAGCCAATCAGATAAGAGATTTACTAACTGAAGAGGATGCACCGGAGAAAATACATATCATATCACAATATCTTGAAATGCTAGAGACCAATGTGGATTGTGAAAACAGACAGAAACATGAAGATTGGTTTGAAGGTATGCCATGCCTTTCGTACTCCCACTTCTTTTACTTTACGATAAGAATGAAATACGTTCTATTCATTGGGAACCATTTTAAATGGATTCCATGTCTCAATCAACCGACAAATTAAGAAATTTAACAAAATATCTACTTGCCGTGGAAGATTTGGCGAACGTTTATTTTTTATAATTCCACCAATATCAACAAATCATTGAACACAAAAAATGACAATGGAAATAAGATTTCTGTCTTGAGACAGGTACAAAAATTTGGTGGGATTAAACTGGTTAATAGATTCATAGTCATCTCCTTCATATTTGGATCTCCAAAGACAATATAGATATAAGCGAAAAACAATTAAATACCCATATATTTTCCCTTCCACTCAAAAAGACATAAACATGAACAGTACAATAGCTGGGTCAGTGAATGGTCGTAGTAAATGACTACTAGCTAACTGTTGGTGAAAAGACCATTAGGGTTTTTTGGTCTTTACTGTATTACAATTGCAAATAATTATACCCCCACTTGTAGAGAGGGGGCTATATTGCAATCACCTTGTCCGTCCCTTCACACTTTCCTTAAAGATGTCTCAGCTGCTACTGGAAGAAATGATTTTATTTTTGATACATGACTTTGGCATGGTGACTTGTACCGTGTCTCCCCTTTCCAGGCTTACCGCACATCTACTTCCTGTTTACCGCGCGACTGAAAATTTTCGTAAATTTGACACAAATGAACGAGTGGGGGTATTCTTAGCATGAAGTAGCGTGCAACATCTTGTTTATACTTGTTGACCACCTATATTGAATCCCAGGGGCCTTCATCACCACTAAAGTTGTGAATTTGATTCACGTGTCAATATATAATACTCTGCAGAACATTTTGTGAGAAGATTTGTCCGTTATCTCCAACAGGACAGTGGTGTTTCATGGAACTCCAGTTTTCCACGGCTCCACCAAAAAAACTTACTGCCATGATATAACTGAATTTTGAATGAATCAGTTATACACATCAATACAAAATCAGTTAAACCCTTAAATCATGTTTGTTTAGACAAAATACAAATGTTACATAAAAATAATGACTGTTCATTTATTCAGGACTGAACAAGAAATACAAAACCAAGAGTGAAGTAATGAGACACAGTGCACAAACAAGAGTTAGAAGTTACTACACAACAGTAAGTACAAAACAACAGATTAAACCTACATTTTTGAATTTCCTTTTCTGCAGAATTTAAGCATACTGTGTTTTGTTATGGTATGTCATTAAATTTTATTGTTTAATTTATCCTTCTCTAGGATAATGTGTATTTCCCCATTTTTTATGCCCCCTGTTTGTCCGTTCGTCCTTCCGGATATAGATACATGGTTTGTCCGGCTATCTCCTCCTACAGTTTTGGAGCTACAGCTTTAATATTTTGTAGGATGTTTATACACATAATGGAGGTGTGCATGTCCACAGGATTTTGATGGTCAGGCGGGGGCATCATTTGTACACTTCATTTTTTTTAAAATCACTCCTAACAAAACAACTTTGTCCATAATTATCAAGTGCGGGGGCATACTTCTTTTCTAGTTTATGATAAAAATGCTAGCGGTATTCAATTAATATTGAATTACAAAAATGTATATGTATTAGCTGCTTTTTCATTGGTTTCCAAAGTCATTGATAGAACTGATAGCTGGACTTTCATTGGTCAAGCTGTAAAACTGACATTGATGTGAAGCAGGAGAATTATGGTAAGGGGTAATGCTACTCAACAGTATTGCAGTTGTTTGGTTGAAGAAACCAGAGTACCTGGAGAAATCTACTGACCTAATGCAAGTCTCTGACAAACTTTGCACAAAGTTGTACTGAGTACACATCAACACAAGTGGGAATTGAACTCGCAAATGTATTAAATGTGTTATATAGTTGTGTAATGATTAGTGTGATGCTTTGAGTGGGGTAGATAGTGGGTTCGATCCCAGTTGGGTCAAAGCAAAATCTCTTTGAAATATTGTTATTCAACAGTTATTTATAGATATCATATTAAGGTTAGGGTTATGGTGTTTATCGCCACTATCAACAATATTTCAGTTATATCGTTGCGATCTGTTTTATTGATAGAGGAAACCGGAATACCTGGAGAAAACCACCGACCTGCTACAAGTCACTGACAAACCTTATCACATAATGTTGTATTGAGTGCACCTCACCTTAGCAGGATTTAAACTCGCAATGTTAGTGGTGATTGGCTGATTGCATAGGTAGTTATAAATTCAATTACCATACGATCACGACCACGACAGCCATGATATCATATTAGTTTATATAAAGAGGTGCAATCTTCAAAATTAGAAATATGGTAATTCACTAAAAACCAAGGAATTATTTAAACAATTATACAAAAATGTATTTCTAAATTCAAAGATAAGACATGCAGTCTTTGAATATAGAAATAATGTTATTCACAAAAAAAAAGATTGATTGGTTTATGGTGTTTAAAGCCATTTTCAACAATATTTCAGTTATATCGTGGCAATCAATTTTATTGGTTATGTAAACAGGAGTACCTGGAAAAAAACACAGACCTGTCGCAAGTCACTGACAAACTTGATCACATAATGGAATTAACTAAGCAATCATATTTTTTAGGCTAAGGAACAGATTGAGAAAGAAGCGACCAGCGAACACAAAACAATGTTATTGATGGTACTGGATGATTTATTCAATCAATTAAAGAAAAATGACTTCCACAGTTTTTATTTTGATCGTACTTCTAAAGGAATGCTGTGTGATAAGAAAGGATGGTTTTCTTGTGAAGGTCCATTTGATAGTAAAAACTGTGACAAATTACATACGATTAATCCTTATGCATCTCGTGGATACAGACAGCTCTTTGGGTTGTGGAACTTAGACCACATGTAAGTTGAATATCATAGGTGACCTTAGCCGATTGTAGCTATCCTGTTTAGGCCCTTTGGTTTTATTGCTCTCAAAACTTTAAATTATTTGTCTTTTTCCAATCTTTCGATTTTGAGCGAACCTGATGAAGGTTATTCCAGAAATGTGTTTTGCACACTAAATTGATATCTACGTTTTTATTCACAAAACCCATTCAAATTTTAATGCACCTGTCAAAAGGCCAAGTGAGCTTTGGCAGTCGATATATGTCGTCATTAGGTTTTCTCACTTTTCCACATTTTAGTCTTCTCCTATAAAACTAATTAACCAAATGGAACCCAAACTTGGCAGGGATGATCTTTGGGGAAGATATACAGATTTGTTCAAACAAAGTTAATCCTCCATGGGGAGGTGCTGTGATATATTGGAATCAAGTCTGGGGGATCAGTTTGCCTGAAAATTAATATTATCCAGCAAATTAAATGATAGATAGATAGATAGATAGATAGATAGAACACCATTTAAAAAGTACAGGGAGGAATTTCATTATAGAATTTAGAGAGGAAAAACCTCATTAAAATCAGACTTAAATTATGAAAAGAAATTTTAAACAGTGATGGTCATCAATTCCACAAATATAATAAACAGCTGCGCCAAGAGCGCATGATACGCCCGTCGTCAACATTCATACGATATTTGTATAGACTTTCTTTCCTATAACTTTTGAATGAAAAATCTAAATTTCACCAACAGCTGCACCATAAATATGAATTGGAACATTTATACAATATTTATGTTGAAATAAAACACTATAATAGTTTAAGTCCCATAACTCGAAATTTCACCAAAAAGTATACAGACCGTAAGACTATCAATTCCAATAACTGTGCGAAGTTTGAAGTGAATTGGCCAAGGGTTCTCAATTTACAGCGCGACATACGAAAAATCGCCTACAATTTGATGAATAAAGTTCCATAATTCTGGAATGAAAAATTGAAATTTCACCAAAAAGTATACAGACCATAAGACTATCAATTTCAATAACTATGCGAAGTTTGAAGTGAATTGGCCATGGGGTTCTCAATTTACAGTGCGGCATACGAAAAATTGCCTTAAAATCACGTACAATTTGATGAATAAAGTCCCATAACTCTGGAATGAAAATTCGAAATTTCATCATAAAGTATACACACGTAAGACCATCAATTCCAATAACACTGAAATTTGAAGTGAATTGGCCAAGGGGTTCTTAAGTTAGAGCGTGACATGTGAAACGGACGGACGGACAGTCGGACATTGGTATACCATAATACATCCGGTCTTAAAGACGGGCGTATAAAAACAAACCGAACAATCACCTCTCATCTTAATTGAACTCACTGAACACAAAAAAGACCACGACATGTGAAGTTGGAAATCCAAGTCTTCACTTGGGACATATATGGTATATGTACATATAATATCCAGTACAGTGAAGAGCTCTATCAGATTTTTCAGCTATTTAGAATAGCGTTTACATTATGTGGGGGATCATGCTGTCAAAACTGATTCCGACAACACTGCTTTCAGATCTAATGTTATTATCTTGGAGAAATCAAAATAAAATATTGGATCTATATAGCAATTATAAGCACTTTTATCTTGGATAACTGAAGTACTTGGATACATTCAAGTTAAATCTGACCCTTGGATTTCAACAACATGAAGTTTGACCATTTATAGTAGTAGAATTAGAACTTACAATGTTAAAGGGGCCTGTGTTGCAGAGTTGTTAAAGTAGATGACTACAAGTCTACCACCACTGATGTTTGTTCAAACCCTGTTACCCACCTCAAGTGTAAAGTTTTTCAGACACCTACCAGAGGCTGGGGACTTTATCTGTTCAGGTTTACCTCCCCAATAAGTCTGGTAGTGACCACCTCTATTAAGTAATAACTTGTATTGTGTGACCTTGATTTTAATTTCCCTTAACAGTGCATTTCATATCAATTAAACATGTATTAAGCGACCACCTGTCTTATGTGATCATATTTCACTGTTCCCTTGGAAGGTCACATAAGACAGGTTTGACTGTGTAGCAGTCAAACCTGTCTTATGATAAATTGTTGAACTTGATGACAAAACCAACCCAACCCAGATTTAAATCCAGCTACAATAATATCGAGGCCCTAACACTAACCCTAACAAGTTTTTGATTTCTGATTTCAGAATAGAGAAATCGAGAGAAGTTATACCATGTCTTATAGAAGCTTCTAAGAATTTACCAAAAGGAAAAGAATTAAATGGTGAACTGCTATATAAACTGCTGTTTAGCAAAGACAATCTAAAACTTGTACAAATAGGATGTCATAAAAAGGCAGCCAGGACTTCAGGCAATATAAGCTGGAATGATTTCTGTATATGATGTATTAAGGCTTGTTGACTTTGTAAAATGTCTGAAAGATAGGGATTACATTGTTAGTAATGGTTGGTTTTAAGCTTTGATAAATTTTAATTAGGATGGTTTACAAATAGGGAATAGTAAAAAATCATTATTCCCTTGGACTTCAATGCAACAAGATTTGACTTGTGAAATAATATACATGTCAAATATAAATTTGACGTAGGTGACTAAATATTATTTCTAACAAAGTTGCAACAAATTTGCACCCGACTTATATTTCGAAGAAAAGTCTTCTGAAATAAATGTTTATATTACAATGAACATGTTCATATAATGACTCATTTTTTTTTGTACGTAAATTGCTCTGTTAAAACAATCATACAAATTAATTTTCCCATTTTTATTTTTTAAATAAATCTGTTAAATGGGTTTTTTTTTTTGCTGGGTTGAAATTTTAGCTTATTTTGGTCTTTTAATCACAAGTGCCATAATAATGACCACCAATGTAAATTTGTTGCATATTATGTTTCATGCAGGGAAACGTAATCATGAAAATAAAAACCACCAAATATTTTTGTATGTTTTACATTAAATTTTATATCTGTTATATGATAACTTGATTCAGTATGTAAATGAGGCAGCTAGTACCCGTATTTAGTTTACGATTGAATCAGCTAAGTAGACACATGAATAAACTTGATTTGTAAGTAAGACATGTAGTAGTCAGTGTTTCAGCACTGACAAGATTTACTAGATGTATTTTTTATTTGAAATTTACAGATCTTAAATATTTTTTTTTATTAAAACTAAGGTTTGTCTGCCTCGGGCATAGCTAAACTTAGCCGAGTCTAAATGTCATGTTGTCTTGCTCCCTAAGACCTAATAATTAGGCTTTCCAATCTATTGACTTTTAGCGTACCTGATGACTATTTCAGAAACATGTTGTGCACACTAAATTTAATATCTTCATTTTTAGCGTAATCTCAACATTATTATCCCCTCGCCAACGAAGTTGCGAAGGGATATAGTAACGCTACCGTCCGTCCGTCCTTCCTTGTGAAGACTCTAGAAGGTGAGGGGATACGCCACACTTTGCGTTGCCCTTGTTTACTTTGTGAATGAGGATGTAAGAGTAGACACATTGATAAATATATTTGAAATCGTATGTTAAAAATGCTACAATCTATTAATATCTTACACAATTTCATCTTACCTTTCGTCATTTTCATTGGTAAATCTTAAGTTCGCCTAGATGTAAGGTTATATTTAGATGTGTCATATGTTAACGGAGAGTAGCATATTTTATATTTAGAATAGATTGACACATTAACTTGATGCCTTTCATATTAGTTGGCATTAAACACCAATCAATCAATCAATCAATCAATCAATCAATCAATCATATTTCAATGTAGATGGGATCAACTTTATTCTGAACATCATTTTACTACATTCCATTTTTTTGATAATCAGCATTTAACATTTCTAGAATTTATTTTATTGAAGATTATATTAAAATACATGATTACTCATCTTCGCTAGCCTAGGGTTACGATCCGCTCTACTCATCTTCACCCTTGGCATCGTTAGTCGGATTTTCGTAATTCCCGTGCACTGCCACCTGCTGGATTTTGACAGTTACGCCCATTGTAATGATGTCATTTTCAGCCAATTGACATGAGGCTTTCATTTCCTTTCGTTTGAATGCCCTGGAAATTGACTCGAGATTATAATATGGCTGATTTTCAAGCGAAGATTTGACGAGGCTCATACTGTTATTCAATGGTAAGCTAGTGCTTTTATTTCAAACTTACAACATTATTTTATATGTACACGCATTTTTATTTTGTTGACAATTTTCCTACAGAACATGTGCTTTTTGTTAAGCGCGTTCTGATTGGTTGCAGCTACCACTAGCTGCATTACATATAAACCGTCACTGTGACTTCGAAAATCCGTCTGACGATGCCAAGGGTGAAGATCAGTAGAGCGGATTGTAACCTTTGGCTAGTGAAGATGATGATTACTATGAAATGAAATATCTTGTTCCAAGTATTCCAATTAATACTGCCAATAACAATGCATGTGTGATTACTATGAAATGAAATACATTGGTCCAAGTATCACAATTAATACTGACAATACAATGTATGCGTGAGATCATAGCATCAATATCAATTTAGCTTTTAAGATTTTCTAGTGCAATTTTTCTATGATTTGTAAACAGTGCAATGATTATTTTTGTTAAAGTCCTATTTTATATAAATGTCATTAAATCTTATAAACTCTACAAAATATGTTGTTATTTGTTTTGAGTTCTAAATGCAAGAGTTTGAGCACCGATCGAATCAAACCAAAGACTATAGAATTGGTATTTGTTGCTTCTCCGCTAAACATGAAGGAGCAAGAGCAAAGACTGGTTGGCATGGAAACAGGATAATGTGTTGGGATGAATTGACTTATCTACCCACAAACTGTTGTTTTAGTGAATTAGTGCTATAAAAATCCAACTAGCAGTAATCTTGCTGATCTAGTATAAAGTGGACATCATCGTGTCATCAAAAATGTAACTTGCTCTTGCCATGAGGTAGCTGACAAATTGCTCATTAAAGGCATACAGTCGCTCAAATTGATTTTTTTTGTTTATATTAAAAGTTGCCAATATTCGATGTTTTATACTAATAAAATGTTCTGAACAAGAAGCCAGGTTTAAAAAATATGCTATAATGTCGTAATTAGTGAAAAGAATTTGAATGTCTGTTTTACCAACAATCATTCACTCATTTGCATGTTAGAAAACAAGAGGCTCCCAGGAGCCTGTAATTGCTCGCCTGGTTTTAAATTTGACATCGAAAGTTGATAGAAAATGGGAGTGTTACACATAATTTTGAAAGTGGGCCATCCAAAGATCATTTTAACTCAAATTTCTAAGCAAAAGATGTTGATGTGATTTTTATCTCATAATATTCCTAAACGGAATAAACTGGCTGAAAAAATCTCACAGAAAAACCCAGAATATATGTTAAACTACTCATTGCCATGTAGCTGCAGCTAAAATTCGAGTTCATTTTGATTTGTAATAAAGCAGAAATTGACCACTAAAGAAATTTCTATTTTTGGTAACAGCAGCCATTTTGAATGGAGGGCGGTGCTGTTGGACACAATATTGAAAAGAGACCACCCAACGACCATCCCAGCCAAATTTGCTTTAATTTGGTTCAGCGGTTTCAGAGAAGATTTAAATGTGATCAAAATATGCCTAATCGGCATAAATCAGCTGAAAGAAAAATTCACAAAAAAACCTGGAATATATGCTAAACTACTCCTTGCCATGTAGCTGCAGTTAAAATTTGAGCTCATTTTGACTTGTACTAAAGCAGCAATGGACAATTGAAGAAATTTCTATTTTTAGTAACAACAGCCATCTTGAATGGAGGGCGGGGCTGTCGGACACAATTTTGAAAGGGACCATCCCTGCCAGGTTTGGTTTAATTTGGTTCAGCGGTTTCTGAGAAGATTTAAATGTGATCTTTTATCAAAATATGCCTAATTTGCATAATCGGTATAAATCGGCTGAAAGAAAAATTTCACAAAAAAACCTGGAATATATGCTAAACTACTCCTTGCCATGTAGCTGCAGTTAAAATTTGAGCTCATTTTGACTTATACTAAAGCAGCAATGGACAATCAAAGAAATTTCTATTTTTAATAACAGCAGCCATCTTGAACGGAGGACGGTCGGAACAAAAAGTAACAACACTTGAAAAGGACCTTGCAAGAAATATTTCTGCCAAGTATGGTTCCAATCCATCCAGTAGTTCTTTAGAAGAAGTTTGTTTTACATATTTCCCATAGGGTCTCTATGTTAACTAATGTCCCCTGCTGGTGGCCATCTTGGATTTTCAATCGGTCCAAAAAGTAACAACACTTGGTTAGCAGCTTGCAATGATCATTCATGACAATTTCCAATTCCATCCTCCATGTAGTATCGGAGAAGAAGATCTTTGAAATTTCAGCCAATCGGAGGCCATTATGGCCCCTGGCAGCCATATTGGATAACCGATTGGAACAAAAAGTAACAACAATTGATCAGAACCTTGTCAGGAACATTTCTGCCAAGTATGGTTCCAATCCATCCAGTGGTTCTTGAGAAGAAGTTTGTTTTACATATTTTCCATAGGGTCGCTATGTTAAATTATGTCCCCCGCTGGTGGCCATCTTGGATTTTCAATCGGTCCAAAAAAGTAACAACACTTGGTTAGCTGCTTGCAATTATCATTCATGACAATTTTCAATTCCATCCTCCATGTAGTATCGGAGAAGAAGATCATTAAAAAATTTCAGCCAATCGGAGTATTTTATGGCCCCTGGCAGCCATGTTGGATAACCGATCGTAACGAAAGTAACAACACTTGGTTAGACCATGCAAATAAACATTCCTGCCACATTTGGTCCCTTTTGCTTCCGTGATTCTCTAGAAGAAGATTGAAATGTTTACGGAGGGACGACGGAAGCCAAGTGATGGCAATAGCTCACCTGACCCTGGTCAGGTGAGCTAAAAAGTAAGTTTTACCAATAATAATTATTAAAATTATTAAAAAAGATTCTACCATGCATGAAGAAATTAATGATCAGCATTAGTAAAGAGGAAAAATTCTATGACATTTTTTGCAAAATGGACCTGTTGGGCATTCTTCAATCACCAGTTTTCTTTTATCCTATCCAGTCCAGGTGGTAAGATTGTCCAGTGATTGCATGTAATTTTGTATTCCAATGCAGTTTGGATTCTATCTGTGGTTTTTTTTTCTAAGAAAATTTATTTACACTTTTTCTCATATTAAAGGTCATGTGTTAAAATTTCCTCCTGTGGTGGTGGCCATCTTGAATTTCATACATATTTTTTTAATCATTCAAATATGTCCAAAATAAGAGGTGCACATCTCTCAATAAGAGTGCCAAATTATGCAAACTAGGTACCTTCATGTCTTGGATGGAGGGAGAAGGCGATTACTATACCTGGTGACATACGTAAAAATAAAATAGTGACTCATTAGTAGGTTTGACAAATACTGTTGTAAAGTTGGATAAATTCCATCAAGTGCGGTGAGAGGCGGGTTAGGGTTATGGTGTTTAACAACACTTTCAACAATATTTCAGTTATATCATCAGTTTTACTGGAGAAAACCACTGACCTATCGCAAGTCACTGACAAACTTTATCACATAATGTGGTTTCGAGCATACCTCGCCTGAGCGGAACTCGCACTCACGTTAGTGGTGATAGGCACTGATTGCATAAGTAGTCATAAGTCCAACTACCATACGATCACGACCACGATAGCCGCTGCGGCGAGAGTTGTGTAATAACAACAGTGTGATCAAATAACTCCATATCGAAAGGGATTTCAAAATGTCTGCTCTGCTATGTAGGCAACAGAATAAAATATACACAAGCCTTGTAAGGCTGACAAGATCCAACGTCAGCTCCAAGTTCTAGATATGTAAAAGTCAACTACAAATTTATATCTGTATTTATTTAAAATATACAGAAATCACTGAATCTTACAAAGTTAACAGACAGTAATTGTTGGACCATGATATTGAACAAAGGATACTGCCATATAAACACATGAACATTCAATACTTTTCTTATTAAACAATAAGATCTTTAAATATCATGCACTACCTTACATACATCATAATACAGTTAAAGGGCGGAGTAAGATCCTCTTTCACTCACAGGGCTCACCACACATGGTAAAAACAGGGCGACTTGACTTCTCTCTCAGTTGACTTAAGGGCGAAGTGAGGGAAAATCTGGGAGACTTCCGAAAATCGATAAAAAAATTAACGTTTCTTTCCCCACTACTGCATGTCCCCCTACCTTTCACAAAACGAACGTGCTGCACAATGATCATAAAAAGAATGCAATTAACGAGTTTGGAATAAAATATTGAACATCAACCCTGTATGGGTCATATTTCAGGAACATGGGAGCTTCTTTTACGTGAATATTGAAGAAAAAGTATGATTATTGGTGAGAAAAATACTGACTTGAAAAGACTGACAGGGCGACTAAAACTTCGCTTTTAGACAGAAATTGGGTGATTTCATTGAAACCAAGGCGAAAAAGTCACCCACTTCGCCTGGTTTGGTGAGCCCTGACTCATAGTTCATAAATACACTTAATTTTTTATCTGTTTCCATGTATCTGTTTTCATTCATTCAAATTAAACTTGTACACTGTCTCCCATGTCATGTTATTACAAGTATTCTAATATTTGGACAAACTACTTGATATAGTCAAACATGTATATAAAGGCCACTCAAGGGAACCTGAAAATGTAACCTTTTTTATGAGCAGTTGGCCTTTATATACAGGTTAAATTTATATGCACTATTCATTAATGGAAAAAATGAGACTGCCCTTTATAGACAGTGATATGTTACATAGAGGTTCCCTTTAAGATTTGACTGTACATCTTTTTTGTTAATATTCTGTAAAAATGGTAAATGAGTTTGAAACTTGAGGCTCATCTAAGGTTTGCCTGTATTATTCACCTGGTGATTCATGCTCTGGTTACATTCAAGCAAGTTAGTAATTTCTAAGAAAAGGTCTTTTATTCATATTTCCATGTGACACTAAATGTATGTTAAATTTAATGTGCCATGAAAACGGACATCTTGGATTTCTGCTCAACACACATAAATAATTTGATAAAAATTAGGGGTATCTAATGATTATTCATGTAGTTTGGGTTCAATCCAATTTGTAGTTTCTAAGAAAAAAAAAACTATTTATAAATTTAACCTTTGGGTTCTAAATTAAAATTTTGTCCTGTGGTAGGCACTACATTGTACTTCGATTTCTGATCAACAAAAAAAACCATACACTGGTTCTTTGTATAGGATCGTGTGAGATGCTTTCCTATCACATATGTGGTTTGAAATGTGGAAAGTTTACAAACAAAGGCAGACACAAAGTGATAACAATTACTCAAATTGACTTCCATGTGTCAGAGCTAAAAAAAAGCTATGAAATGTTAAAAAAGAGTATCATATTTCATTGTGAAAGTGCCACACACAAAAAATCAATGCAATTTTACAGTATAAATGTTTAAATTCATAAATTACAACCAAAAGTATTTTACATGATACAAAATACTTCCATAATTGGTTATTTCACAATAATGCAATTTGACTAAATAAATATTGTCAATATTTGGAATACATAAATTTACAAATGAAGAAAAGCATTGTCCAAATTAATATACAGTTTATCTTTTGACAAAAATTAGGCAACAAATCAAAAATGAAAGAATTCGAAAAATGTATTGCAAATTTGATGGACCGATGTTACAAAATTTCATGTATGACAATAAGAAAATCACAGAATATTGAAAAAAAGTGACAAGTCTGTACAAAAATATAAAAATCTTGGACTTGTGCAAAGAAATTAGAACTATTCAAATACATTGTATAAACTATTTTCTTTTCACAATAATTTAAAATATAATTGTACATAATTCATTCATATTGCAAATAGACAGTTAGAAGATCATGATAGAATATTTATATTGAAATAGCACCTTAAACTCAGAATTTTTTTTATACCCTGAACCTTAAACTGTATCTGAAAAATATTTAGTATTTTGTCATAGATTAAACAACTCTTGATATCGTGACGGCCAGTTTTATTGGTGGAGGAAACCGAAGTACACTGAGAAAACCACAGACCTGCCGCAAGTCACTGACAAACTATAGTTGTGATAGGCACTGATTGCAAAGGTAGTTGCTAATCCAATTACCATATGATCATGACCACGACGACCAGTTAAGTAACAGAAAATGAGGCAGAGCATGACTTCAGTTACTGTAAAAGAAAATGTGCAAATTTTGTTGGCTTTTGTTGAGTGGGCTGTGAAGAATTGCAGTTTAGAGATGTACCATATTAAAAATCCCTAGGAAACCCCAGAAATTAATATGCTCAAAAATAAAATGGCATATGCACCACTCCATTTCCTGTAAAAGAAAATATGCAAATTTTGTTGGCTTCTGTCGAGTGGTCTATGAAGAGTTGATCCGCACTCCCCCCACCCCCTTAACAGAGGTTCAATTCATATGATGTTTACTATGACAGGAGGTGACCTGTTAATAAAGGTGACCTCATGGGCAGGTTTGACTGTATGTAAGTGGAACAGATTTGAACTATTACAAAAGTCTTCCAAACAGAAAAGATTTTTATAGTATACCCACCCCTGTTTGGACCCATAAAATATACATTTAAGAGTCCAAAGACTAAACAAAATTAGGATCAATTAAGACATCAAGGCCTAACACACTTTAAAATCTCAAATACATCTGAATTAAAGTTTCTGAGAAAGACTGCAGACAACTTGGATGGAAGAAAGAACATTGCTTGGGAGATTTGAATGTATTTTTTTGTTTGTTTGTTTTTTTTTTTTTTGGGGAATCACATTTCATTGAACATGGATAAATTCTGTTCCTTCCTTATACAAACATACATGTATACAAGTTTGGTAAGCAATGTACAGACAGTCACACTTGTCAGTCGACACAGTAAAAATATGTTTCGGTTGATAAATATTACAAGCTCTGTCGGTGAGATCTATTGAGTTTTACAGAGTCCTTGTCATAGAAGGCACAGCATCAAACATAACAGTACAAATTACCATGCCGATCTATTTTTAGTTATTTTGCACGTTGGTTTTTCCCTATCCACCATACTGAGATCATCTTACTCTGGTTCCTCTCCTCCTGCCTCGCTGAGCTACTCGAGGTTTAGGTACATTTATACTATTAGGTGTACCAACATTGAATGTATTCGGTGTTCCTCCTCCAGTTGGTGTTCCAAACACAGGAGTCGGTGCCCCAGTTGGAGTTCCAAAGCTAGCATTAGCACCTGAAAATGAAGGTATAGTTAAATATGATTCAACTTATAAATAGCAACGAGTTCTCGAAATGTATGCATATCACTCAACCTTAAAGTCTTTACAAATTGGAAATTAGGTCAAGTGATTATGACAATTAGTAGTGTGTACAATTTCAGTCAATTTTACTTCTACCAAATACTAACCTCCTTCAACAAGTCAAAGATTATGTCTGAGGTTGTACTACTTCTACCAAATACTGACTGCCTTCAACAAGTCAAAGATTATGTCTGAGGTTGTACTACTTCTACCAAATACTAACCTCCTTCAACAAGTCAAAGATTATGTCTGAGGTTGTACTACTTCTACCAAATACTGACTGCCTTCAACAAGTCAAAGATTATGTCTGAGGTTGTACTACTTCTACCAAATACTGACTGCCTTCAACAAGTCAAAGATTATGTCTGAGGTTGTACTACTTCTACCAAATACTAACCTCCTTCAACAAGTCAAAGATTATGTCTGAGGTTGTACTACTTCTATCAAATACTAACCTCCTTCAACAAGTCAAAGATTATGTCTGAGGTTGTACTACTTCTACCAAATACTGACTGCCTTCAACAAGTCAAAGTACTACTTCTACCAAATACTAACCTCCTTCAACAAGTCAAAGATTGTGTCTGAGGTTGTACTACTTCTACCAAATACTGACTGCCTTCAACAAGTCAAAGATTATGTCTGAGGTTGTTCTACTTCTACCAAATACTAACCTCCTTCAACAAGTCAAAGATTATGTTTGAGATTGTTCTACTTCTACCAAATACTAACCTCCTTCAACAAGTCAAAGATTAGGTCTGAGGTTGTACTACTTCTACCAAATACTAACCTCCTTCAACAAGTCAAAGATTCTACCAAATACTAACCTCCTTCAACAAGTCAAAGATTATGTCTGAGGTTGTACTACTTCTACCAAATACTAACCTCCTTCAACAAGTCAAAGATTATGTCTGAGGTTGTACTACTTCTACCAAATACTAACCTCCTTCAACAAGTCAAAGATTATGTCTGAGGTTGTACTACTTCTACCAAATACTAACCTCCTTCAACAAGTCAAAGATTATGTCTGAGGTTGTACTACTTCTACCAAATACTAACCTCCTTCAACAAGTCAAAGATTATGTCTGAGGTTGTACTACTTCTACCAAATACTAACCTCCTTCAACAAGTCAAAGATTATGTCTGAGGTTGTACTACTTCTACCAAATACTAACCTCCTTCAACAAGTCAAAGATTATGTCTGAGGTTGTACTACTTCTACCAAATACTAACCTCCTTCAACAAGTCAAAGATTCTACCAAATACTAACCTCCTTCAACAAGTCAAAGATTATGTCTGAGGTTGTACTACTTCTACCAAATACTAACCTCCTTCAACAAGTCAAAGATTATGTCTGAGGTTGTTCTACTTCTACCAAATACTAACCTCCTTCAACAAGTCAAAGATTATGTCTGAGGTTGTACTACTTCTACCAAATACTAATATCCTTCAACAAGTCAAAGATTATGTCTGAGGTTGTACTACTTCTACCAAATACTGACTGCCTTCAACAAGTCAAAGATTATGTCTGAGGTTGTACTACTTCTACCAAATACTAACCTCCTTCAACAAGTCAAAGATTATGTCTGAGGTTGTACTACTTCTACCAAATACTAATATCCTGCAACAAGTCAAAGATTATGTCTGAGGTTGTTCTACTTCTACCAAATACTGACTGCCTTCAACAAGTCAAAGATTATGTCTGAGGTTGTACTACTTCTACCAAATACTAACCTCCTTCAACAAGTCAAAGATTCTACCAAATACTAACCTCCTTCAACAAGTCAAAGATTATGTCTGAGGTTGTACTACTTCTACCAAATACTAACCTCCTTCAACAAGTCAAAGATTATGTCTGAGGTTGTACTACTTCTACCAAATACTGACTGCCTTCAACAAGTCAAAGATTATGTCTGAGGTTGTACTACTTCTACCAAATACTATAAACCTCATTCGAACAAGTCAAAGATTATGTCTGAGGTTGTACTACTTCTACCAAATACTGATTGCCTTCAACAAGTCAAAGATTATGTCTGAGGTTGTACTACTTCTACCAAATACTGACTGCCTTCAACAAGTCAGATTATGTCTGAGGTTGTACTACTTCTACCAAATACTGACTGCCTTCAACAAGTCAAAGATTATGTCTGAGGATGTACTACTTCTACCAAATACTAACCTCCTTCAACAAGTCAAAGATTATGTCTGAGGTTGTACTACTTCTACCAAATACTAACCTCCTTCAACAAGTCAAAGATTATGTCTGAGGTTGTACTACTTCTACCAAATACTGACTGCCTTCAACAAGTCAAAGATTATGTCTGAGGTTGTACTACTTCTACCAAATACTAACCTCCTTCAACAAGTCAAAGATTATGTCTAAGGTTGCAACATGACAATTGAAAAAGGTTAAAACTATTTACAGGTTTCATGTATTAGTATTTGATAAAGGAGACAGCAGCTTTGAATGTTTCAACCTGTGGCAGCCGGTTTTAGTTGAAAATCATACGAGAGAAAAAACGATTCTTACCTTTCTTGAGTCTTACAATGAGGGATAGTGAAAGACGATGAGTGCATGTTCCGAGATATAATACTGTATCACAATAAAAATATGGTCTACTTCTATAAAGAAATTAGGTCATGACCTAGTCATGATGACATGATTTAAATAAAAACCAATTTGTGATGCAAAATATGTTAAACAGACAGACACAACTTGGAATTGATCAAGTTTCACATAATCATATTTGAATTAAGCTTATACGTTTGTTTTGAGAATATTGAGTCAGATACTGCAGATGTATTGAAGTCGCTGGCAAGTTCAGACTTTTTTAGGCTCTTATTCTATGTAAAGTTAACATGGTTTATTTGTACATACAGATAAGCAGAAATTAACCCTGCATTAGCTTAACTTTTCTTCAAGACATATAGGGTCTAACACCGGGAGAGGTGCAAGATAGTAAAATCTGTGACACCCGAGGGTAAGATTTAAATCGTATCGGACGAGGCTTGTCCGAGTCAGATACGATTTAAATCTTACCCAAGGGTGTCACAGATTTTACTATCTTGCACCTTTAACGGTGTTTGACTCTTTTTCTCACCCCTTTCTACCGTGTCAATGTTTGTTTACTTTTTGTAGGTTGGCGCATTAATTTGCGAACTGTATCACAGGACCAAAATGCCACGTAATAAAATAAAACAAGATTTTCATTTTACAACTTTAAAGAGGTACAAAATAATAAAGTTAACAAACTTGTGATAGATTCTACAATAACAAAATCTTGCTCCTTTTACGATGTTTGCCTCTTTTTCTCATCTCTTTCTATTGTGTCAATATTTGTTTACGTTGAGAAAATATAGAGTGCTCTCCCTTGTTAGGTAACTAACGTAAACAATTTTTTTTTACCTCCCTTTGACTAACGTCAAACAACTTTTTTACAGGCATTTATCGCTGTTGTAGTAGCATTTATAATATATTTATAAAATACATTGTATTGTATTTTCATTGTGAAATACATTTAAAATACTGCCAAAACACTATAAATCGACAATTTAATTCAACAATGGAAAACAATTTTGTGGGAAAAACGGCGTGTAGCTTGTCTTACCCTGGAGCCGGGGTAAGATAGAAAAATCTTTTTCACCTAAATTAACGGACTACTTTATCCAAGGGGTGAGAAAAATATATCCCTGAGAAATATGAAATATACTTCTTTCACATATTTCAAATCCCACCAGTGCAAGTGCATAATATATATGCATTTAATTAGTCTTCATTTTTTTATAAATAAAACATCACATCAACCAGGCAAAGGTTAAATATACACAAACAACAATCCGATAATAAATGTGTAAAAATGTGACCGTTTCATTGAGCTTCACATGTAAAGATAGTTTGAGATATGGAAAGGGAAAAACATTTATCTGAAATGTTGATTTTATGAAAGCAGTACATACCCCTGTAATTTCATAATTTATTTTTTATTATTAAAATGTTCCATATTGTACCCCTTTCTTTTTCTTCCGTGACAATTAATGTAAGATTGTATGTTGATCAAGTCCCAGAAATAAACATACATATTATTAAAGTAATATTTAATAATTAAGTATTTACCTGGTAAACATGAATGTTTTTTATTCCATCAGAAAAAAGTATGGTATATTAAATTAAGTTCTTTTCAAAACAACAATATATAATATATGTACATTGTAGGCTATACACATACACATCTATGAAAACAATTTTAAAAAATTTGGAAAATGTTAGACAATTTTCATCTGAAATGGTTTGTTATGATATTTAAAAATAATATTAGTAATCATTAAATTGAACTCCCCTGTGATTTTTTTTTTAATAATTATTAATTATTATAATGTTAAAAAGTACTTACTACAATTGAACCCCCCCCCTGTGATTTTCTAATAATATTATTAATCATTATGAAGTTCAAAAGTACTTACTAAAATTGAAGCCTCCTGTGTTTGCAGGTGTTGCAGATGCTGAGAAATCAAACCCTCCTTTATTGTTTGGGGTTGAAGGAGCAGCACTCTGAGTGGAACCAAAATTAAACGAAGCATTGGAAGGCTGGGCTGCTGTTGTTCCTCCAAATGCAAAATTTCCAGTATTTCCTGTATTTGTGGAGGCAGCCCCAAATGTGCTGGAACCCTGTCCAAATGTTGGTGTTGTTGTACCGAAGGTGGCACCAGTCGTGGATGTCCCAAAAGTTGGTGTTACTCTGCCAAAAGTAGTTCCAAAACTACCAGCAGATGTTGTTGCAACTGCTCCAAAGCTGCTACTGCCTTGACCAAAACTTGGACCGGAAGAACCAAAAGTAGATCCTGTGGTAGTTTTAGGAGGTTCAAATGTGGTTGTACCATGACCAAATGAACCAGTTGTTCCAAATGCACTACTGGAAGTTGTTACAGTTGCTCCAAAGCCAACGTTACTTTGGCCAAACGAACTTGCCATTGTTGTAGCGCCAAACATGCCCTGTCCTTGGCCAAATGTGTTTGCTGCAGTTGTTGTTGCTCCGAAACCATTTTTCATTGGAAACCCAGACTGTGTGGTGACAGTACCAAACATTGTAGTAGACTGTGTGGTAGCTGTGCCAAATCCTGAACCTGGTACGGTTCCAAAGGAACTCCCACTTTGAGCTACTGGCTGTCCAAAATTAACTGAGCCCTGATTTCCAAATGACGGAGTGCCTGCCCCAAAATCAAATCCTCCAGTAGAAGCCACAGTAGATGGAGCACTTTGACCAAAGGATGAAGCAGTGCCACCAAATCCTGGAACTGATGCAGCTGTAGATGTTACTGTCCCAAATGTTATACCACCAGAGGGTGGATTTTGTCCAAATACGGAAGCTTGAGTTGTAGCCTGTTGTGATGGTTGGGTAGACACTGGCCCAAACTGCTTAAAATCAAATGTTGACGGGGTTGGACTTGTTCCTGTAGAAAATGTGATGTTTGTAGTTGTTGGCTGACCAAATAAGGAATTTGGCTGAGGTTGTACTCCAAATGTTGCAGTGGCCTGAGGTAGCATTCCGAATGATGTAGTTGATTGTGGCTGTAGTCCCAAGGGTGGTACTGACTGGGTTGATCCACCAGACGAAGTTGATGCCACTCCAAAAAAGCCAGAGGGTGTCAATGACTTTGTAGTTGATGGTGACGCCACATTTACTGCAAAGTTATAAGAAGGAGGAGCTATTGTTGGGAAAATTACAATAGCTTCTGAAGTTGTAGACGTATTTCCAAAAGTCAATCCTCCTGCAGCGGAGGACACAGCAACATTATTTCCAAAAGTTAATCCTCCTGCATTGGAGGACACGGCAACATTATTTCCCACATTAAATCCAGACGATGCACTTATCCCTATTCCTCCTGGTATTACTGGAGTGGTATTCAATCCAAAAGAAACATTTGGATTGGCTGCTGTTGTTTGTGAAACTCCACTCGACAAATCTGTCGGCAAGGAACTAGTTGATATAGTACCTGATGAAAAGATGGTGGACGTTACAGATGTGTTGTTTGCTGGTGATCCCACTAAACCAGCTATTGATGAAATATTAGATGATGGTACTAGAGATGTCTTAGTGGGACTAGAACTCTTTACTGTGGCAAAGTTAAATGTTAGAGGATTAGCTGCCACTGTTTTAGCAGGTGAAACAGAGTTAACTCCACTTGTTGTCATGGTCAAACTTCCTGAAGCAGACGACACTGTTGAGGTTACAGATGTAGGTAGCGTGGAACCCTGAACTGACACTACTGGAAAAGAAACAAATCATTTCATTGCAAACATTTATCACAATGTTAAACCTATTTTTGATTACAAATATTAAAGTAAATAAATTATTTTTCACCGTTGGAAATGCTGGTAAAAATCAAATGAGGGTAAGGATTATTGGTGTTTATCATATACTTAGCATTAATATGATAGTTTTTGCATATGTGTACTGACCGGAGGAAAATATTTGAGACGTCTTGTGCAATTTACTTCCGGTATTTCCGGCGTCGTCCGTTAACAAATATTAACTGATATACAAATATGAGTGGGAGATAGGGGTCTTATCTGTAATGATCACGGCGTACGAAAAATATCTTTACTAATCACATTTCACAGGTAAATTATGATGATCACAAATATGAATCCAAACGTAAATTGTTAAAAGTATGTTTTCCCTTGTTGCATCCTTAATAATCGTGTCAACAATCCACTGCGCCTCTGGCTGATATGGGGGTCTCAGGATGATATGGAAAAGGTCATGTATTAATCTCTATTTAATGCTATTTCAACAGTATTTCAGTTATACTGTGATGGTAAATTTTATTGGTGGAGGAAACCAGAGTATTGGTGTAAAAAAAACAACCATTGGCTGCAAGTCACTGACAAATCTTATTATATAAGGCTGTATTGAGTACACCTTGCCATGAGCAGCAGTCGAAATCATACTCTCAGTGGTGATTGGCACTGATTGTATATGAAGGTGAAAATACAACTACCCTTTAATCATTACCACTACTTTCCATTTAGTAAAATTGACTCTGCTTGCCAAACATTGCAATTTCATTTAAATATAACTACAGAAGTTCATTTATTAAAGGAAATGAAAACTTTCACCAAATGTTTCCTGTACATTATTAATATTCATCAAGGGGCCTTGAATGATCGTATGATAGTTTGATTTACAACTACCTATGCAATCAGTGCCTATCACCACTGATGTTTTGAGTTCAAATCTTGATCAGGGCGAGGTGTACAACATTATGTGATAAAGTTTGTCAGTAACTTACGACAGGTCGGTGGTTTTTTCCGGTTTCCTCCACCAACGCAACTGACCACCACGATATAACTGAAATATTGTTGAAAGTGGAGTTAAAAAACCATATACCAATCATTAAAGGATATGAAATTTGAACCAATTGTTTCCTGTACACTATCAATATTCACCAGTTCATAGATAATGTAAATTTTTTTACATTCATTATTCAAGGTTAATTTGAACAGTATTGTTAAGGACCAACCTGGAGTCGTTGTGTTCTGTACAGCTGCATTAACAATTGCTAGTACTGTCTTGGCTTTTTCTTCTGCTTCTGTAAATACAAATAAAATAATCAGATATGAAATTGCAAACATAAACCAGAGGCCAACATGATTCTCTATTGCTTGCTTACTTGATAATAAATTGACAAACAGAAGTACAGTCAAACCTGCCCAGGTGGTCCCCTCTATTAAACAGTCACCTTTTTCTTGTCCTGTCATAGAACATTTTATATGAATTGAATCTCTTTTAAGAGGTCACCTGTCTTATAATGCCACTTTTTCTACATCCCAAAGGTGACCTCTTAATACCGTAAATCGGGAAATTTTGGTCATGCTTTTATTTTGGCCCCTAAATACGAAGTGCCAAAGATATGTCACACTCCTAAAATTAACCGCCAAAATTGAACACTGCCTTAATATCTTTTTATATTTATATTCCCTAGTCTGTACCTTTTTGTCTTACTTCTTTCCTAAGTAAAACTTTGTCAATTACCGTTACACAAGTCAAACTGAAAAGTGTTCACGATGTGAGTTTTGGTCCCAGGCATTGATAAAAACCATGCAATACCAATAAAATTTATTCAATCAACAAAATGTCAAATATCATTAAAATGACAATTACCAATAGAAAAAAAGAAAAATCAATAAACACGTAATTAATGTCTTATCGGTTTTATTTATAGCAACATAAAATTCACAGTCAATAATCAAATAAGATTCACAGGTACAAAATCCAATTATAAAGGTGTGATCTGTCATATAACCGTTGATCTGTTTATTATGTATAATTGTTGTGTAAACAAATACATGTACTGACAGTTATAATAAAACTGTTTACCTGTAAAAGCGATGATTAATACCAGTGCAAAATTATTATTTGTTGTTTTTATATTAAATGCATTTTACTTTATGCTGTTTAAATATTTTAATTGTAGTTGATATTTACCACTTTGTATATATGTTAATAAAATATCTGTAGAATTTTATTGATTTAGCAATATACCAGATCCGGACTTTTCCATAATCGATTTGGTTTTTAGTACGACATCAAAATATTCGGTAAGTAATAGCAAAAACGTAGTATCGCTGGTTGAAATGAGACCGCTTCCATTTATGTTCTGAATTAACTGACAAAAAAATTAAACACATGGGAACCAAAAGTGGCCAAAATTAAACACACTAGAAACGAAAATGGCCAAAATTTCACACACCAAAATAAAACAACCCTCTTTTGGAGAAAAAAGGCCAAAATTAACCTACACCAAAATTTCCCGATTTACGGTACAGGTTTGACTGTATTTGCAAAGCAAAGCTAAATAGTGTGCAATGATGGCCATCTTGGATTCCTTATTGCATTGATACAAACAATATATATTTATGGAGGAACATTATATGATTCAAGTTCAATCAATTGTAGATTCTGGGAATTTTCTAATAGATTATTTTTGTTAAGGTGACATTCCAGTGTTAACATACTGTGTTCGTCTAATATTGGTAAGAACACATATTTGTATTTTACTTGGTGAACTGACAACGGCTTACCTAATACTATTACATATATATCGAGAGAATCGTACCAATGTCAGCCATGTTTTAGTGCCATTTTCTTTTTCCATAAAATAAAAGTGTTTATTTGTTGTCGTGGTACCTCATCCTTGCATTGCCTAATTCTACCTAAAACCTTATACCTTAAATACCCACACTTACTTCTTTCCAAAATATATTTTTGCCTCAAATCAAGAATGTTGGATCCAATTTTTTTACTGACTCCACAAGTACATTGATCACCATCTACTTTTCCTACCTTTTTTCATAGTAAACTTAGAAATTTGAGAATGTGGAATACATATGTATTTTACCATGTCTGCATTTTGCCATTGCACTGTTTCCTTTCTGATACAAAACAATGGCTACTTACAACACTACAAATTAAAAACTTCTATCAATTTTTGTGTAGCATACCAGATTAAGAAACACTTGTCTATGGTGGATTGAATCGTTACCTTTTTCTTCCTTTTCTTTTTCTTTCTCAGTCTCAGCTTGTTGAATTCCCTCCAGCATTTCCTGAATTCTTTTTCTTTCGGCTCCCATGTCATTCTCATAATCTTCCATACTAGCAATCACATTTGCATGGGGTACCTATAGAAAAGACGCATGTATGGGTGAATTTGTCCTCACACATTAATAAAATGGGGGGGGGGGCTTAGGGCTACAGTGTTTAATGCCACTTTCAACAGTATTTTAGATATATCGTGGAGATCAGTTTTATTGGTGGAGGAAACCGGAGTTTCCGGAGGAGAAAGCAACCGACCTGCTGCAGGTCACTGACAAATCTTTATCATATAATATTGTATAAGTCCACCTCGTCTGAGCTGGATTCGAACTCACAATGTTAGTGGTGATAGGCACTGATTGCATAGGTAGTCTTAAATCCAACTAACATATGATCACGACGGCCCTCACATTAATAATTACTAAATTAGAGCAAAGTGACCTAAAATGGGCTACTGGCTCCTTGATGTGATTTCAGCAAGTTGTTCATTTTTAGCATCTTTGGGCCTTTTGTTTTGAAATGGAATGAGAGAGAATGAAAAAAATAATCATAACCTTTATTCTGTGGCAAGGATTATTGTATCTAAAGATCAGAAGGATCGGTCAAATACAGGGATGATTCTGGATATAAAATAAAATAACTGAAAATCAATGAAATTAACTGACACCATCTACAACCCCTTTCAAAAAGGTCATTTTTGACCTGTTCTGACTGTGTTCTGCAATTTTCGGAAAAAAAATTCCACAGCAAAATAACTGAAAAATATCATCCCTGCAAATAGAATTGAATTGCATATCCATTAGGTGTCATAGGCAGAGTTAAGGATGGATTATCCACACATGTTAAAAAATCTTAAAATAGATCAGTAACAGGTCTTAACGACAAAGTCTCGTTAGTATTTGTTTTGGAAAAATGAATGAAATCATAAGAATATCTTAATGTACATTGTATGTAGGTATCATGATCCTGTATACATGTAAATACATGAAATCACCCAGGAATGATGACCACAACTTTCTGGCAATATGAATGCTCGAAGCATAATACATGTATATCAGGAATTTTATATCACATCATATTGTTTATGCACCAAATATAGGACGTTATAATAGATTAATATATTGTATGTTTACAATAACTTAGATATACTCAAGTAATTCCAATTCAAAGTCTTAAAATCGTTTCATGAATGAAAAGGTCACAGCATGATCTATCGACCTGATCAGAACAAATCAAATATATCTACAAAATTTGACTGTGAACATAGCCAAGACTATTATCAAGCAGTAAAGTTACATACATTTATAGCCAAGACAACATTTTTACCTTTTGAAAGCTTTTGTTAAGACCAGAGTACAGAGACATCTGTCTTTTTCTTGCTGTGAAGCTCTCATTCAGTGTAATTTTCTTATCTAACTTGGGTTTATCTGATACCTGAAATATACATGTGTATATCAGCTATAATAACAAAACATAAATTATTTGCTTTGGTAAACTGTCAAATATCTGTATCACAGAATATGAATTCTGACCAGAAAGAAAATGGCCACCTTACAATACCATATCTACTACATCCAGGAGAGTACAGTGTACATGACACAGGGTTGGTTGGGAAATACCAGTGGCAGGAATTCCCAGTGGTAATTACCGGGAAATACCGTCCTGGGAAATACTTTAAATTTTAGCTCAAGCGGGAAATATGATTTTTAGATGTGATTAATTTCTTCAAAGTTGCTACCACCTGTCAAAATAAAAAATTACAGATTTTTTACTTCTTTGAACAGTTGATTTACAATAATCACTTAACAATTAATAGCTGATTGTTTTGCCAGGTTGCATATATGTTATCTAATATCATAAGGGCATTTCCTTTATGCTATAATAATGACTAACTTTTTTAATTTGTTTTTACAAACTTATTAACACATCTTCAATAACCTTTTTTTTTTAACAAATATCAATTTTATATATCTGTACATTAACACTAACCATTAATTTCTATTTTTTTCTGTAAGGCCAATATATTTATATTTGTATCCATTAAAGATTTTTTATATGCAATTTTAGCCATACATGCAAAACATAAATATCAATTTAGAAGTTTCCTGAGTTTGACAAACCAAAGATTAAAAAACATATTGGCCTTACTGTTCATTGGACTATTCATTTCTTCATAAGTTCTTTTTCTTTTAGGTGTTTTACATTTTAGATTTTACAAACAAGTCTATATTATACTCCAAATAAATGTTCAATTTGCTTATTTATAAGAAGATATATCACAATAATCTGGAACTCAAAGAAATTTACACTATGCACAGTAAACAAGTGCACAATGTGTACAGGTTCATGTACCATTATATTTGCAAATTAAGAATCAATCTTATTTCCCAGTATTTCCCGCTTTTTTGCCAATCCTGACATGACATACAGTAGAGTTCGTTTATAACGAAATCAGGCTTATAGCGAAGTAAAGATAAATCCCCGGTCCCATCGCTATTTAAACAATGTATTTGTGAAGGCCTACTACTAATTTTCTGTAGCGAAATCAGGCTTATAACGAAGAGAATTTTAAACCCAAACAACGTTTTTATTACTCAAAATTGACATGATATAACAAAGAAAATTGCTGAACAAACAAATCGTTTACCTGTCTTCCGTTATGCATGGACGATCACATATTAGAATGGTCAAGTGCACTTGACACTTCCGTTGTTGATAATTGAAAAATCATTAATCCCACCTTTGATGTTGTTAATGATGTCAATCAAGACTTTTCTTTAAAATATTCAAACAATAAAATGGGTATTAATGATGTGATTAACAAGTTGTCAATTAATAACACACGCACTAATTTATTGCATTAAAAATTAATAAAACGCAATCTAAATTTTAATGAATGGATGCACAAGCTAAAGAAATTAAAAACAAAGTCATGTGTTAGATTAATTCATTCGCTATTGTTTATTTTTTCTTTGATGATAGACTCTTTAATTAAACAACAAAGTGTGTGGTCTCAAGGTTCATCTAAATACCAAAAACAAAAGAAATGTACTCGTTCTGAAATTTCGATTAACCTGAGTTTTTATGTGTATATAATACCAAAAAGAAACAATTATTCTTCAAATTCAAAAAAAAAAAAAGAAAAAAAAAAGGAAAATGGCTACAATCTTAAAATTTGCCATTAAAAATATATATCCGAATTATCAGCATTATACCGATATCGATCCAAGTGTTAATACCCGACCTCATATTTCCTGTTTATAAAATAGATCGTGAACAAAGTTGAAATTTTTTTTCTAAGGAACATTTGAAGATACCAAAGAGGTATTCAGAAGCCGTAGTCTTTGAGAACTGTCTAAAGGATTAAATATTTTTTTACGATAAAGGCCCACTTTATTGTGCATCAGTTATCATAGCGTAATGAAACTGCCCGGGTCAGAACCAGATTTTTCTCTCTCTAAAATTATGCGACCTCAGTGGCTCGAACTACCGATAGCTAGAACAGTTAATGACAGTCCCTTCGATTTCGAGCCAGCGAAGTTCTACTGTACGATTTTCAAAAGGGGAGGTAATTCTACATTGTTTCTCTTATAACGAACAATGCCTATAACGAACTAAGATCGAGAGTCCCCTGGACTTCGCTATAAACGAACTCTACTGTACTATTGAGTATTGCAGTGATTGCCATATTGGATTTTCGATTGACACAAAGATCACAATTTTTAGAGAAAAAAAATCTCAAACCAGTGAGTTTTTTTTTTAAACATTAAGCCCTTCAGGTTCAGAGAATTAAATTGTATCTTTAGCAAAATCATCAATTCTGATGACGTCCTTTGGATAACGTGAATTAAAATAGTTATTTTAATGTTAATTAATAGATAAATATCTATATGAAATGTTTAAGGTGAAGTAGACACATCCAAACAGCATACTGACAGTAAGCAGGTGAAAAGGAGAACAAAATCCAATCTGTAGTGTAACCGACATATTTAATATCTTCACTCTTGTATTTTTAGAATAACCTTTAATAAAATATTGTCTTCCATCTACCCTCTTATACGTTATCTGATACATTGGACTATTGCACATTTAAAGATCCTGGCAAAAATATGGCAAGGTTAAACCAGTAGACATGCTTTTTAACTCTCAGAGATGAGTATAAAATTTTGAAACAAGTGTATTACTATGTATCAAGCACTTTTGTAATAGATTTACAATTCAAAGAAAACACTGCGTGTCATGTTTTTACTTGTTATCACACAATTTATTACCTCTGATGTTGACTTGTCTTTCACCGTTGAATCAGGTCCTACAGTTGATGTGTCTAAGGTATTGTTTGATGGTAGAAGGACTGTATCAGATCTACAACAAATCAAACTAAAATTTTAGTAAACTAGAAGCTCCATGGAGCTATGTAATACTGTACTTGCATGGTTAACAGTTGCCTTCAGGTGAGGAAATGATCAATCTCGACATTCTCTATAAGAAAATGCACGCACAGTGCAACATGATACGACTGCAGCATGTCAACAAGGGAAACAAGTTGAACATGTGTATATCAAAAGGAATTGTGGACACAATAATGTGTTGGATACAGTAATATACAGGAAACAGGTATTTGCTGAACCCACTGTACTTTGGGCATAAAGAGAGTCATTAGCAAAAAGCTGCATTAAAATACATAAAAGTTTGTAATTTCTCCATTTTGAGTTCTTTTTGTGATAACAACAGAAATAGCTATAGTCTGTTTGGTGACTCTGAAAATAGGGGAAAAAATTCCTAAAAAATCAACGGGTTGTCAGATTTCTTTTTAATTACATTTATATTAAGGACTAATTAATATATATAGGTGAATTTTTCAAAAAAATTCATTAAAGAATAAAAAAGTTTGCCATAGGACTTAATTGTAAAATTCTGTCATTTTGTCATGTAACAAACATGGGAGTAAGTACTACTGAAATGAACAGCAGCATGTGGTCAGTATTGACAAACAGCAAGTCAGCTGATTTCATCATTAGCATGTTATATCAGATGTTTACATACTGAACATACCAAATATGGACATTATTTAAATTAGATTTACACCCGTTCAGGTAAAAATCAATAATGATGATACATTATTACATAACTGATTGTGGAGCATTTAAAGTACATGCAAACTACCCATTCCCTTTATGTGCATAGAGGTTAATAATAGAGAACAAAATTACCTGAAAACGTTGTTTATTCTGACCAGTACATATCAGTAGTTTCACCCTCACTGTCATGATCCCCCTCTGAATCAGTGTCACTATCACTGTCTAAATTTATAATAATTTTTGGAATTTCCTCTATAATGTGGTCAGATTTCCAATATTGTGGTTCTATTTTGTTTTCAACATGATTACTAAAGTTAGTCCACTTTTCTGGGGTTATGGTTTTAAATCCTTTTATTATTTTAAGTCCTTTACATCATTAGTTTTAAAAGTGTTATTTTCCCGTCCAACATAACCCTTGACATCCCCCATACCATTTCGATAGGGTTAAATTCACAATGGTATGGGGGGAGGTGCAAAACATCATGACCTTTCCCATGTAAAAATTCATCTGTTTTATAAACTGCTTCGGTTTCTTCAGTTTAATGATTTCATACAATTCGTTTTTTTCATTTGACCATCAAAAGGATTTGTTTTGTCTTTGAGCCACTTTTGCATATCACCCTTTCTTGTAGCTGATGTTGGTGCTTTGGTACCTTCCTTTATTACACTATGGTAAGGCGCATTGTCCATTACAACAAGACTTTTAGGTGGAAATGCAGGAACTAACTGTTTTTCTACCCATTTATTAAATTTATCGGTAATTTGTGCCGATAGATAAAGCTAGGGTCGACGTACTAGACCATATCAGAAATTTATTGGGTCAGTTCATCATTTGACATGCGCTGACCATCGCGGAAGGATATGCACTGTGACGCAATCATGCTAGGCCAATGTCGTTCGTCGCTAATGAAAACAATCGTTCTCTATCCAGAGTTGTCGTTTCTGCTACGCTACACTGCATCTCTGTCAACGCCCATTTTACAAGATTTTTGTAAAATTTAGAAACAGTAAAAAAATGTACTTAAGATTGTTTTAATTATTGTAAATATCAATAAAGATGAAAATAAATCACTCATTTCAAATCAATTCTCTCTTAAAAATGATTTGTGATCGTTTTTAACTTTTTAATTTTTACCGCCGCCAAGTAGTTCTCCAAGAAGTGGGGGGAAAATCATTTTAAGAGAGAATTCCACAGGTTCTTCTTTCAATATATTATTCAGAAATGAACGGCTAATGTCCAGAGCTTGTGCAGTTCTATCAATGACTTTTTTCCATGCATAAAATCATACCTGTTAACCTCTGGGAACTGCTAGGGGGGAGATCTCCCCCCTACCAACTCTTCTAAGGGGGAGATTTTGTGCCTCGCCTTTAAACGCACAAAATTGTACCTTGTAGTTGCATACATGTGATAGAGTTGCTATGCTACAACTGGAGATTTTTTATCGACGTATTTGATGCATGTTTTTATTGTTAATTGATGTTTTCTTTTTGTTTGTTTCAGTATTGAACCAACTGCATCCCATTTCAATATATATTGTTTACATTTCTGTCTTATTAGTAGTGTTTCATATGATGAATGAAGGATAAAAACTTTATTTATAATCTATTCATAATCATTCATAATCATAAGGTTATAACAAAGCAATAACAATGAAGACAGAATGTTCTGAACAATAAAGTCATAGAGCACTAAAATTAAAAAGTCACTTTGCTGCTGGTGCGTTGGGTGATAGCATACGTTTCGTCATTTTTGTGGTTTTTCAATTCCATCCTGAAACTTAGTCATTAAATAATACTTTGATCGGCTTTGGTCCCAAACAAGCCATAACAACTCAATCCGAGATGAATTCATTGCACGTTTGATCGAAATAAGAAGTTTTCCTCGGCATCAAAGGTTGTTCGACTCCTGTTTGCACAACGGTTTATAACTATTTTTAATTGCCGCTATCACACTTCTAATCATCTAAGCGTGTGCCACAAACCCACTTCCTTATCCCCAATTAACTGTCAATCAGTGGATAATTGTTGTATAATCATCAACACCTTAATTAATCTCCATGACCCAATTTACCTGTAAAGGTGTCAAACAGATCAATAACCGGACATCTTTTAAACACCTTTACCATTCGTATCTCTCGGCGTTTTTTGTCAGCGCGGGAGTTCCAAATGGGGAATTTCCAGAAATATTGATCGCAAAATGTAGGTCAAGATTTTATTGTACTTGATTTTTTTGTTGGGGGGAGATCGTGCGGGAGGAAAAGGTGTGTGCGGGAGATTAACGTCTCCCACGCAGGAGACCCAGTCCATGGGGGAGATAAGGTTCTTATGTGGGAGACTCCCGCACAAAGGGGGAGGGTTAACAGGTATAATAAAATGGAGCTTTTCGTTTACTTTCGGCCCCAAAATATTTGTAAATTTTCAAAATTAATTCCCTTTTTTCAGCAGAAGCTTTCACAGGCATTTTCACTACTTATTTACAATGTACATAAACTTTATATAACATAATTTGAAGCAAGAAAATCATGAAAAAAATGTTTATCTAATTTGCATATAAGAAATTAACGTTGTATATGAATAGTTTAATTTTTGGAAGAAAACAAGTATTAAACAAGAATATTATTTAATTTATATATTTATATAAATGATACTTTCACGAAATTAACATTTATTTGATTTTGGTATCATTTTTTTAAGTGTTAATTTAAAATTTGCTATAAATCAGCATGAGTGAATAACAAGGGACATGTCTCATGTGACCAGCAGTTATTAATTGTTTACAAACAAATATCATATGATCAAACTGTTTATCAATTATTCAAAACATCTTGAATCTTTAACCTAATATGGCATTCCCATGCGACTGAAATTAGCATAACAACAGACAGGAAAGAACAGGTAAGGCTGTTCATTATAATGGCAGCCTCCTTTACTTACAATCTGATAAAATTAGTATTGGGCCCTATGGAGATTTTTTTTATTATTTGAATTATTTCTTTGACAACTTTTACTCAGATATGTATTGAATAATGTGTGCCTAAAATGGGATCTCCTGTACTTGGCGATCACAATACTGGTATACTAGTATTGTGCACAATACTGGTATACAAAAATATTCCAGTATTGTATTCTAGTATTGTTCCAGTATTGTTAAATTAGTTATTTTTGGGAGTATTGTATATATTAACAATACTAGAATATGATATTGGAATAAATTGATAACAATGTGTCAAGTTGTCATTGTGTATTGTAGGACAGGAAATGGCAACATGAAATGACACTTTTTCAAAAGCAAAAAAACACAAAAAAAACATTATCTTATTTTTTATTGATTTAAGCACTATTCACTATTTCATTATATAAGTATTGGGATAACATATTTGCAAGTTTTCAATAATAATGTTAATTATTCAAATGTTCATACACAGCTGTTTATCAGGCAAATTCCCAAATCTTCAATGGTTTTGTTTTAAAAAACGGTATGTTGGCGTAGGACATCCACAGTTTCTTGAGAATTGCAGATATTTTGCTGTAGTTGTTGTTTGGTCATTCTCATAATATTGTGTAAAGAATTTTTGATTGAGATAGCCGTCTCTATATTTGGATCATCAGCGATGTCATCCTCATTGTTGTCTTGTGTATTTGCAAGTAATCTCTTCCGATACTGGTACTCTGTTTCGTCATCTTGCCGTTTCCGTTTTACAGCATGTCCAGTAGGTTGCTGTGATGGCACTTGGACGGCTCTTTTGCTGTCGTAGCTGGATGAATTTTCCCGCCACAGTATGGTTGCTTGATCTTTGGCTTTAGTTGTAGAGTTGATAGCCCCCAACGACAATTCTTGTAGAAAGTCTTTTGCCCAGTTTGGTGCATTCTCTTATGTTGCCATATTGATGCAGTGAGTCAACTTCTTGTTTCGGCTAACCTCATTTTTCTTAATTCTCTCAGAATAAATTTCTGGCGTTACTGGTTCTATGGGTCTGGTGATGTTGTCTATGTCATCAAGTTGCTGTGATGTTCAGTTTTTAAAATGGTCATTTTTGTGTCTTGCTACAGTGATGTTAACTCTATCTAAAATAGACATCTGCTTTGGAAAAGCAGGGAATAAAGGTGATATACCAGTCATGTTTACAATTGTATAATGAATTGACAATGGTTTAGAGGTGATATTTATGGCCGAATTTGTTCACTTCAGCTTGTATAAGCACTTTGATCTTGTTTCATCAAGAAAAATCATACTCACTAAAATAAACAAGTGTAAAATAAACATTCAAAAATAATTTAAACAATAAATCAAAGGATGTCTTTGATCATTTGTTCTTTAATTAATAAGCTTGGATGTAATTTTAAAATCGCATAAAATTATTTATGGTTGATTATTACTAATATAAATATAATCATGATAATTGTTAAATAATAAAATTTTTAATTACAACCTAATTGGGCCATTTTAATTGGATTAATTAATGTCCTTTGATGTTTCAAATAGTTGGTATTTAAGGAATAATACCTTTGATCTTGCTTTAAACTGTATTAACTCGGTTACAACAACACAAGCTATAATTTTAAAATATAAAGGGTTCCAAATATCAAGGATGAGTCAGATAAGTCATCATGGCTAACTTTTTCACTAATATTGCACCAAATGTAATATTTAGCAAAGATCCAACAGCAGTTATTGACTACTATGTACAACACAAACTACTAGGAGATGTGTGCAATTGTCCAACATGCCAGAGTTCAATGGAAATGGCAACCAGACCGACAACATCCACTAAAGACGGTTTTGGATGGCGCTGTGCCAACCAAAGATGTCCGAAACGCCGTACATATCGTACCATTCGTGCTGGATCATTTTTCGAAAGGTCTCGCATCACCTTAGATAAATGGTTATACGTCACATACATATGGAGTCCAGGAACAAAAGTTAATTCCGTAGAAAGACAAGTACAGATTGGCGAGAAGATCGTAATACAGTTGTTTCAATACTAGAGAGATGTCTGCTCCACTAAACTACTATCAACTCCAGTTGAATTAGGTGGGCCAGGTGTGATTGTCCAAATTGATGAAAGTCTTTTTAATCACAAATCAAAATACAACAGAGGGCGACGGGCCAGCAAAGAGCAGTTGATTTTTGGTTTAGCAGATACATCCAGCAAGCCTGCCATTACCTACATGGAAACTGTTGACAAAAGAGATGCCGCAACTCTTTTACCTATTATACAACGTGTTGTAAAACCAGGGACAATCATCCATTCAGATCAGTGGAAAGCTCATACAACGTGTTGTAAAACCAGGGACAATCATCCATTCAGATCAGTGGAAAGCTCATACAACGTGTTGTAAAACCAGGGACAATCATCCATTCAAATCAGTGGAAAGCTCATACAACGTGTTGTAAAACCAGGGACAATCATCCATTCAGATCAGTGGAAAGCTCATACAACGTGTTGTAAAACCAGGGACAATCATCCATTCAAATCAGTGGAAAGCGTACCATAACATCAGCTCATGACTGCAGCTTAGCCATGGCACAGTTAATCATTCGCTCAACTTCGTGGACCCTGCAACTGGCATACACACTCAAGCAATCGAGTCGTACTGGGCTAAAGCCAAACAAAAGTTTAAAGAGATGAAAGGTGTGTCATCACATCTACTACCCAGTTACCTAGATGAAAGAATGTGGAGAGACAGATGGGGTACCACAGGTGACAATGCATTTACAAACATTCTCATACATATTTCAGAACAATATCCTGTGTAAAAGTGATATTTATTATGGACATGATGGACTCTTTATAATTCTAGTGCTAGTACATTATATTGTGAATGTGATGTTATTATTCATAAATCATGTTGTTCATCAAAGATTATTAAAAATTTGATGCCATCTACAAAAATGTATGATCATCTATAAAATAAATAAAATGTAAATTATGACATGTTGTTTTATCAATTATTATATATCCTGGTATTGCATATTTTTATTTACGAACAGTATTGTTAACAATACTGGAATAATTTTTTATACCAGTATTGTCAACAATACTGGTATACCAGTATTGTGATCGCCAAGTACAGGAGATCCCTAAAATGTTAAAAAGAGTAATAGAAAGCAAATCCCTGATTTTTAAATAATTTTTTCCCCTATTTTCAGAGTCACCAGACTATACATAATAACGCTATTTTTCTGAAAGCAGAGCTGTCGAAAATCGTCGGACCGTCGGACAAAATATTGACTAGGTCCGATTTAAACTACTTCGCGTCAGACCCGATGTCCGGAGCAAGTTTTCAGTAACTTGGGACCGACAAAACGCTTAAAGATGACCGGCATCATTACTTACTTTCGCTTCTCAAACTTGTCGTTGTTTGCAATCTCCGATTTTTGTTTATTTTTGGCTATATAATCAAATTTTGACTTCACATTGAAGAGTTTGACTACTAAATCTGTAACCGATTCCGGACGGACGTGCATCGATTTTCCGGAAATTACGATTTTATTTTGGCAATAATTTTTTTTGACTTTGCGGCTTTTTTAAGGGTCGGTCGGTGAAAGGGGAAACAAATTTAATTTTAATTTAGGCCTAGGTTGTCAGTCATCCAATTGATTCGGTCCAGACCTAATGCTACTTATAAGAGGTAACACCTTGAAACATGTGCATAGCTAGCATTATGCAAACTTTGTTTATTTCATACACAAGTCTATTGTATTGTATGTATATTTCCACATGTCACACACAAATATGTTGTACTAACTTTGAGTATTCCAAGGCATCACTTGAAGCTGTAAACAAACCATTTTATGGATTTAGCAAGTATATGTGTAATTCAGTTGAAGTTGTAAAAAAAATGTAGGTCTGGCAAATGCTTGATAGGTCTGACACATTGTCCACATCTGCCAGACCTATTGTCTGACAGACAGGAAAGAGATTTCGACAGCTCTGTGAAAGGGATTATTCTCAGGTCTGACTCAGGAATTTATAAAAAAAACCACCAAGATGTTGCACACTACGTCGTGCTAAGAATACCCCCACTCGTTCATTTGTAAGTCACACGGTAAACAGGAAGTAGATGTGCGGTAAACCTGGAAAGGGGAGACACGGTACAAGGCACCATGCCAAAGCCATACAGTAGAGTTCGTTTATAACGAAGTCCAGGGGACTCTCGATCTTAGTTCGTTATAGGCATCGTTCGTTATAAGAGAAACAATGTAGAATTACCTCCCCTTTTGAAAATCGTACAGTATAACTTCGCTGGCTCGAACTTGAAGGGACTGTCAAAATCTGTTCTAGCTATCAGTAGTTCGAGCCACCGAGGTCACGTAATTTTAGAGAGAAAAAAAATCTGGTTCTGACATGGGCAGTTTCATTACACTTATAACTGATGCACAGTAAAGTGGGACTTTATCGTAAAAAAATATTTAATCCTTTAGACAGTTCTCAAAGACTACGGCTTCTGAAAGCCTCTTTGGTATCTTCAAATGTTCCTTAGAATTTTTTTTTCAACTTTGTTCACGATCTATTTTATAAACAGGAAATATGAGGTCGGGCATTAACACTTGGATCGATATCGGTATAATGCTGATAATTCGGATATATATTTTTATTGGCCAATTTTAAGATTGTAGCCATTTTCCTTTTTTTTTTATTTGAATTTGAAAAATAATTGTTTCTTTTTGGTATTATATACACATAAAAACTCAGGTTAATCGAAATTTCAGTACATTTCTTTTGTTTTTGGTATTTAGATGAACCTTGAGACCACGCAGTTTGTTGTTTAATTAAAGAGTCTATCATCAAAGAAAAAATAAACAATAGCGAATGAATTAATCTCACACATGACTTTGTTTTTAATTTCTTTAGCTTGTGCATCCATTCATTACAATTTAGATTACGTTTTATTAATTTTTAGCGCGTGTGTTATTAATTGACAACTTGTTAATCACATCATTAATACCCATTTTATTGTTTGAATATTTTAAAGAAAAGTCTTGATTGACATCATTGACAACATCAAAGGTGGAATTATTGATTTTTCAATTATCTATAACGGAAGTGTCAAGTGCAATTGACCATTCTAATATGTGATCGTCCATGCATAACGGAAGACAGGTAAACGATTTGTTTGTTCAGCAATTTTCTTTGTTATATCATGTCAATTTTGAGTAATAAAAACGTTGTTTGGGTTTAAAATTCTCTTCGTTATAAGCCTGATTTCGTTACAAAAAATTTGTAATAGGCCTTCACAAATACATTGTTTAAATAGCGATGGGACCGGGGATTTATCTTTACTTCACTATAAGCCTGTTCGCTATAAACGAACTCTACTGTATATCAAATATAAAATCATTTCTTCCAGTAGAAGCTGAGATAACTGTTACGAAAGTTTTCATTACGGCAAACATGAAAAATTCTAAGTCGCACTGTAAACAGGAAGTAGATGTGCGGTAAACCTGGAAAGGGGATAAATGGTACAAGTCACCATGCCAAAGTCATATATCAAATATAAAATCATTTCTTCCAGTAGAAGCTGAGATATCTGTTACAAAAAAGTGAACGGATGGACAAACGGACGGACGGACAAGGTGATTGCAATATAGCCCTCTCTCTACGAGTGGGGGTATAAAATCATTTCTTCCAGTAGAAGCTGAGATAACTGTTACGAAAGTTTTCATTACGGCAAACATGAAAAATTCTAAGTCGCACTGTAAACAGGAAGTGGATGTGCGGTAAACCTGGAAAGGGGATAAATGGTACAAGTCACCATGCCAAAGTCATATATCAAATATAAAATCATTTCTTCCAGTAGAAGCTGAGATATCTGTTACAAAAAAGTGAACGGATGGACAAACGGACGGACGGACAAGGTGATTGCAATATAGCCCTCTCTCTACGAGTGGGGGTATAAAATCATTTCTTCCAGTAGAAGCTGAGATATCTGTTACGAAAGTTTTCATTACGGCAAGCATGAAAAATTCTAAGTCGCGCGGTAAACAGGAAGTAGATGTGCGGTAAGCCTGGAAAGGGGAGACACGGTACAAGTCACCATGCCAAAGCCACATATCAAATATAAAATCATTTCTTCAGGTAGAAGTTGAGATATCTGTTACAAAAGTGTGAATGGATAGACAAACGAACGGACAAGGTGATTGCAATATAGCCCCCTCTCTATGAGTGGGGGTATAAAATCATCCATATGAAATGAAAAATAAATTCCCCATGTGCAAATAATAGAAACATCCATTTTTGCACCTTAGGGGCCTCTTGTTTGAAAACAATACCCCAAATCTATTCCAATCTTTCAGTGTCAAGGATCATTGTGCTTAAAAATCATTTATCGCATGGAAACTATTCTGTCTGCAGACAGATAACGACAGTACAATAACATAATACAACAGCAACATTTTGGCACATTGAAATTGCCAATATAGTTTGCTTGTTTTTAATTTTCCTGAGTCATTGTAATTCTACATCATTAACAGAAAAAAATCTAATCCTGATTCACCATCATCAAATATGTTTCACTAAAAACTCACTCAATAACTCATGCGCTAAGTGCATTCATGAGTTACTCATGCCCTATGCACTTTAGTCACTCTTGAATTTTTTTTTGATAATCAAAAATCTGGATTATTTATACTTTATTTCTATTGTTTTACAATATTTTTTGGGGGATTTAAATATTGATTTTAGTTTGCATACTTAATGTAACCTCATTTTGTTGAAGTCTAAGAGATAGATGATTTTATATTGAAATATCAGGCTATCTGAAATCCAGAATAATTTAAGCTGAAAAAACTTAAGGTTATTTTTGACACAGAAACAAATATCTCTCCATCCAAATCCCCCTTACATTCTTTCATGAAATATTCTAGGTGAATAAGGACAATAACTCTTTCAATAAATGGTCTGATCAAACTGTTGTAGCAACATGAAAAACTTCATCCGAGTTCATAATAACAAGGTTATATACTGTATTAACATACGATACAAATAATCACTGCCTTACCTGTCTAATGAGAAACTACCAGTATGATCTTCCTTCGCTTGTTTAGATTTAGATTTACCGTTCTCTTTATTTTCACTCATGGGTGCTTTTCTCTTCACTTGCTTCTGCAAAGAATGGAAAGCTATGACAAACTTACTTTGGACAATATCAACTTCAAGGTGTTTGTAAAATAAGAAATTAAATTTTAATGGAATGTACCGGACAGATTTGGAAATAACAAAGCACAACATAAATTATGTATTCTAATTACATTTAATTCAGTTAAAATTACATAATTGTTGCATCTTTAATTATATTTTAATGGCACTTGATTTAGGGTCACACCATGTAACCTTTCATTCATATTTGGAATGTCTTGGGGGCTGTTGTGGCCGTGATCGGATGGTAGTTGGATTTACAACTACCTATGCAATCATTGTCTATCACCACTGATGCTGTGAGTTCGAGGTGTATAACATTATGTGATAAAGTTTGTCGGTGACTTGCGACAGGTCTGTGGTTTTCTCCGGTTTCCTCCAACAACAAAACTGGCCGCCACGATATAACTGAAATATTGTTGAAAGTGGCGTTAAACCCCATAAAACCTAAAATTTACTTAAAAAATTTTAAAATACATGTATGTATTCTTCAATGCTTCAAAATTTTACTGATACTGAATGTCATTGGGTGTTTGTGTATCGTCATGACTGTGTTTGTATGTATTGGAGCATCAATGATAATTTGACATGAAGTCAGTTATTGTAAATGCTAATAGATACTACCATATATGTATATTTACTTACTTCCTTTTCTGCGATCCTTTGACTAGAACTCAGTGAACTTAAGATAGGATTGATACGGCCATCCTTCCTTAATTTCTTAGCACTACAAGAATCTTCCCAGTCAACTAGATGGGCAGTTCTCTTCAGTGTGGGCGTTTCCAGTCTTGGTATGGTATACCCAGTAGATGACAGATCTGGTAGACTATCTGGCATGGGGGGCAATGATGATGTGGATGAATTTGATTGCTGACTGTCCTGTCGTCTGGAAAAAAACAAGAGTAGTTGTAAAAATTCTTAACATAAACTCTTGATGGGATCTTAGTGCAACAGAAACAGAGATCACTGCAACTCTCCTAAATGAGTACTGGATTCACCATTTTCAGTTGGGACTCACTAATATTTTCATAAATGTCTTCTCGACTTATCAAATTAAATATCCCTGCTGAAACCAATGTTTTGCTTTTAAAGAAAAAAAAATTGAATGGCCTATCCTAATTTATGGCAGAGAATGGTGTCATTAGTTGATTTTCATTAGTTTATCATCACTTTCGGTAATTTATTAGCTTAAGAAATATATCGTGATTACCACACCTAATTGATGAGAAAAAGCCAAGACATTTATAAGGAACTGACATGTGAAATCCATGGTCATGGGTAGGTGTCTGAAAAATCTTAACACTTTTTTATTTTAACCAAATGGAAATACAAATACCAAACTGTTTTGCTATTAATATTTTTTTCTCAGGCTACACTTTACAATACTTTTTATGACTTTTTTGATAATATATTATACAACAATGTGAGTAGGCTTCACATGTTTTTCAGGACTGACCAATTCAAAAAATTTGAAGAAATCTACCATTTCCAATTTTCACTTGGATTCTTTAAGATAATCTCATATATGAGGAATTTATGGAAGGCATGTTTTATACAACAATCACCACCAGATACAACATAATTTTAATCTCAATTCCCTTATAGACGTCACTACAAACTCCTCCCTTCATACAGCATACCCATGGACCGTCCCATGCAAATTTATTTCCCTAAATCCCCAAACATTTTTGAATGGAGCATGCAGTGTGGATATAAAATATTTTTAACGTTCTTGCATCTTTATTCCTTGACAGATACAAATCATTTATACACAAGCTACAATGTTAATATGGACAATATCTATTAAGTCAAGTTCGAAGATCATAATTTTTAAAAGTTATGCCCTTGAGAAAACCAGTGAAAATGTTCTTGTTAATGCACAAGCAAAATAGTTCCTAAACAGATTCAAACAAAACAAGCTACAGGTATATAGTAAGAATAACAATCATTTTTCATAGAGAATTTCTATAAGATAAGGTAAATCGACACGTGTTTCTCTAATGCTTTTATGACTTTAGTGGAATAACTAGTATATAATTAGAATGTTGATTTTCATGCAAAATTGGTATTCAACATTTGACTCTCCTTTATATAAAGGGTTAGGGTTATGGTATTTAATGCCACTTTCAACAATACTTCAGTTATATCTTGGCAGTCAGTTTTATTGGTGGAGGAAACTAAAGTACCAGGAGAAAACCACTGACCTGCCGTAAGTCACTGTCAAACTTGATCACATAATTTTGCATTGAGTAAACCTTGCCATGAGCGGGATTCAAACTCACAACTTTAGTGGTGATAGGCACTGATTACATAGGTAGTTGTACATCCCTTTGTATACAGGTTTGGTACAAAATAATATTTATTTATGCTTAAACATACCGTCGTTTTGCTTGTTGTAATGGGTAATCTACATATGATGTGTCATAACCTCCATAAGTTCTTTTAAGTCTGAAAGAAAATAATAATATTAACATACTGCATGTACAAACCCAAAAGTACATACATACATATGATGGTGAAATCTGTATCTTAAGTATGCTAAGAAAGTTATAATATGATCTAACCTCTTTCAAAACATCACTAGAATTCATTTATTTATACTGTAAGTGGGTTTTTATTCTAATTTCCAATTATTACTTAATACTCTCTAGGCCAGATCCTACAGTCATAAAGCTTTCAAGTACAATCTTTTGTACTTATCAAAAGTTCAGACTGGTCAGATTGTGTTGAAACAAATTACGACATGGACATTTAATTTAAGACTGTTGAGACAAGTTCAGACTAATTTCAGACATAAAAAAACACTGTTCAATAATTTTAAGACACAGTTCAGATATTTAAGAATGTTCAGAACTTTTCAGACAATTAAGCACAAAAACTAGTCTATTCAGACTTTCTTAACTTTGTAGTGTATTAAAAAAAAACCAACCAATCAGAACATTGTTTCTAGTATATAAGGTGTTCTGATTGGAAACATTTTGAGTGTGAGCATGAAACTCATATTCGAAAATTTCTTAACATAAGGCTAAGGCTCTTACTACTACAAATTTAGAGGGAGAAGTGGCTTCTCTTTCAAGGGGTTAACAGGGAGAAGTGATAGATTCATTAGAGAGGTTAACTGTGTATTCATGGCCCTTTAAAGTTACCCTGCACAAGGCTGTACATGAAAAATTGCTAGTTTGCTGTTACACTACAGGTCCACCAACATGTTATCACAGAAACATTTATCCTGGTTATCCATCAAGTCTAATTTGACCTTTTCCCTAACTTAAAAAGGTTTTAAATTAGGGGGTGGATATGACAGTGAAGGTATTTTATAAAATACAGGTAGATACATGTAATTACCTCTTTTCTTTTAATGCTTGGATGACTGCTTGTGTATCTGGTGTCCTTTTTTGGTCTGTATTACTTGTTTGTATGTGAAACAATCTAATAAAAGTCAAAAACTTTAATGCATAAATAAATTCTATTTATTACTGAAATAACATAAATTTATCATACATTGTTACAGACAAACTTAAAACTATATCTTGGAAATTGTCAGGATTCCAGAAATAGGGGTGGGATTGGAAAGCACATTACATAGTGAACATTAAAGACATTAAATACAATTTTCTTTACTAAAATTCCACAGATCATTTCCCTGGTAATGGTAAAATAAATATTTATAGTAAATGTACATTATATTGTTATTTTACCTTGGACTTGACAATTTGTGTGGTTCTGGTGGAGCTATTCTTACAACATTACTACTTCTTGCTGGAGTAAACTTTTGTTGACTAAGTTGTGATCTCTCACATTTAGCTAATCTAACAGCTGGAATGAAACCTGGTGATGGACTTGATGGGTAGCTTGTGTACGATGGGTATAAACTGGGCTTTTCTTGTCTGAAAAATATGAAAATAAACATTTGAATTTCTAAAGTACATAGCTTTACATCTACCCCTGTTATAATTACCTATTACCACTAGATTGTGAGTTCAAAATGCAACCATGATGACATGTTAAAACATACAATAAATTCAATATTTGAATACATGTACTTGATACAAATTTGTCAGTTACTTGCAGTATGTTGGCAGTCTTCCGCAGAGTACTCTACTTCTACTGCCCCCTACCTCTAAAACTCACGACAATGTCAACGACATAAAGACACACTTAACACTAACACTTGTTTGCATGTGAAAAGATATGTAGTGTAGTTTACCATCTGTACATACTTAACCAGTACATGTCACTTAACATTTCAGGGTTCACCATACTCAAACAAGGCAGCTTGACATATCACAGTTGACTTAAGATGAAGTGACCGAAAATCTGGGAGATTTTTGAAAAACAATAAATATTTTCATGTTTCTTTCCCTGCTACTTTCACAAAACAAATGTGCTGCACAACAATCTTACAAAGGATGCAATCAACAAATTTGGAATAAAATATTGACCATCAAACTCTACATGGGTCAAATTTCAGGAACATGGGAGCCCCTTGTACATGAATATTGAAGAAAAAATTTGATCATAGGTGGAAAAAATACTGACCGGGTGACTAAAACTTCTCCTTTTGGTGGGAATAGGGTGATTTCATTGAAACCTGGGCAAAAAAGTCACCCACTTCGCATTGGTCTGCATTTCCCTAAAATTGACCAAGAATTATAGTCCATTGACTACCTTGACAATGTTATGGTCACTTTATGTTCTCAAATATTTTGAGAGCTTTTTGCTTCCTCACATTTCGTCATTATGACAATCTAAATGTACTCTATCTTCATAGTGTCCATACAGACTATAGTAGTGTTATAATGAGATTGCATTTTGATCTAAACGAAAGTTTTATGATGCTATGACTAGGCTATATATCGCTTGCTTCTCAAGTTGCACCTGCTCTTAACTTAATATGCGAGCATCAGCAAGTTCTTTATGGTATAAAATGTGTACTTAGGATTTTTTTACAAACATGGCTGCACATATACTGACAAATAAAAAAAATGTTGACGCTTTGTAAACACGTTCCGTGTAATACACTAACACTCAACTAATGAAGATCTTCTTAACATAAAGTGCAAAGGTGATCCTGAAGTCTCGTACCCTCTCTCGTACGTCCGATACCACTGAAACCCAGAACCCATGTGTAATAAAAGTCATTTTGTTAGCTTGTTTTACTTATATTGATATTTTTTAATTTATTAAATCTCTTCTGACATATTGACAAGAATTTTTGTTTCTACACGGAAGTTAACTTTCGAGATTTCGTCAGGAACGACAGCTCGATTGAATGAGACTAGATTCAGCCTTAAAAAAAAGTCGTCCCCAATATATCTCGACCCAAAAAATCTTGACACTTTTTGATGCACTGGATAATTTTCAGTTTCACGAGCATTCATAGCCGTGCCGGTTTCATATTATAATTTAATTATACCTTGGTATATACTCAGAAAGTCCAAGAGCTCGTTTGATCGTTGGTAAAAATGGTGCTGGTGATTTCAATGCTGAGGAACGATTTGGCGAAGCTGACATTTGTCCATCAGACCTTTCAAACAATAAACTTGAATTGTTAAAAACTGTGTTACGAAGATAAGGACTCTGAGATGAAAGTGAACGATTTCTCAAAAGTGGATCTCTTGGTTTGTTTGGTGTGGGAGTTAGTTTTATAGTTGACATTTCTGTTCTACGTTCCTCATTTAACACACGACTATGTGCCACTCCTTTCTGCTTAGTCCTATATTTCCTGTCAATCACTTTCTTTCCCAACTTCGGTTTCAATGGAAAACTTCGCACATTGATGATATTTCCGAACGAGCCGTATACGACATGTGTGCCCCACAGAACTGCAACTACTATAAGACAGAGTAAAAAAATAGTTTTAAAACTAAAATAAAACAATATCACAGATAATGGGAGTAAAATTAAAAGGTAAAAAGGTTTAAAATCATCCATCCCTGTCCATCGTTCACAAATTCTCTTTTTACATGCCGGTAACTTTCTGTTTAGAGACTATTTTTTCACTTCCCGTTTACCAAAGTAACGATTAAGATATTAAATCATTGGATGAAAATAAACAACAAGTATTTTACCTTAATTTTAAAATGTTCTTTTTGTTTTTATTTAGATTCAAAAAATTATAATTATATTTTTATTTCTACAAAGATAGTCAAAACGAAGTTTTTACTAAGGCGCAAATGAAATACGGTGATTTGATTGGTTATAATATTTCCTAGAAAAGGCGGAAAGTCTGAATTTAAATGTTGTAAACAATTTGTGTTGTAGTGGTTGTAAACAGGTAGCGTACCAATATGCAGAACTGAATATGAAAACACAAACTTTCATACTTTCCAGTTAAAAGATTAGAATTTAAAATATTGAAGATAAAGTTGGCCTACTGCAGGCATAGAAATTAACTTGTTTAATGTCTGTTTGCGCAGCGCCGACGTGTAGTCATCAGAGTTTTGATGGATCGTCGTACTATGTAGATGTAGATGTAACCGCAAAGGCACAAGCAAAACATTGCTTGTAGTTGTAGTTATAAAAGTTATAAGCAAAATTCAGTGTTATTTAATATTTAAGAAGCATTTTTTTAGGGGGGGGGGGGGGGGGGTTGTTACAACTAACATAATTATTGAATAGTGCCAAAAATGGAAAGAACAGTCGGTGTAGGAGCTACTAAGTACTATCGTCGTGTATTGTAAAGTCGAGGGTCAGCTATTTTGCATATTCATTAGATGATGTCGTAGCGAGCACGTGCCCTGTGACTGTCGAACAATAATAGTGATGACCTAGTTGGAAATTACCAAGTATCTTAACAAAAATGAGATTCAAACAGGTAAAATAACATAAGAAAGCCTCAAGATGTCAATTTTTGCTAATGCCCATTTTTAAAAAACAATTTCTGTGCCGTTTTAAGAGCCTTGGGTCACCAGGGTCACGGAAGACACGGTCGGCTGCTTTGTTTACCGACTTGGGTTAAAGGTTCTATGACTGAATTTGGACTCATGGGTTTAATCAATTGAGAAAAATGTCTCACAAAACATGTGATTTCTTATTTATCTAATCTGTAAAATGTAAAAAGTCTGACAATGAGTGAAACAAAATAACAACTTGTAGCCTTTCAAAACACATGTGACTTTAACATATGGATAAAAGAAAGAATGTATATTGTGTTTAATATAGTTATACTGTATTGACTAGTCCGAGATTCCTCTGTCGTTTTAACGGCATTTATAAAGTTGCTGTAGCCGTTCAACGTCAGAGGGTGCTATGTACGGAAAACAGCGGATTTGCTTCTCCAACTCTGGGTCAGCACATTTCCACGTTTCGTGGCTATCAGATTTTATTTTCTATCAGAAACCCTTATATAAATCGCTTCACCAATCATTTTTCTATTCATTCATAACCATCTTACCCTCAGAAAGTGGTGTTACACTCCATTACAGCACGATTTTGCCTTAGATCCTATGATTTCGACATTTGTCTTCCATTTTTCAAACATGTGTCACGTGACTACGAGAAAACGACGATTACCGCAATGTATCAAACGAAACGAACATGGCAGATGATTTGCATATAAACAAACAAATATATTTATTGCCAATCATAGGCGCCTGTTAAGGCAGAACAATTAACATAAAATTTAATACAGTTGATTATATTGATTGGTAATGATTTTAACAGCAAATTTAGTGAATTACAGATAACCATAAGAAAAAAAAATGTAGTACCTTGTCCAACAACAAAAAGGGGAAACGTAACACATGCTCTTTCCGAAGCCCGTTGGTAACACTCTGCCATTGAATCTTTTCTTTCCAACACATTCTGTATTATTTCCTTCTGCTCTGCTTTGATCTGTAGATGGACTGTTTGTCCTGCAGAATACGCTTAAATGTATCGTCTTCCATGTGATTTGAATGTTGTTTACGTATGCAAATAATGCTCCAAATAATTTGGCACGCTGCATTAATTAGCTCCCATCATGCAATGTGTTGCTGTCATCATTCAGTTAGTATCGCGAGATCACGTTTGTAGATTCGAAAATGGAAGTCAAATGGCGGAATAATAGGATCTAAGGCAAAATCGTGCTGTAATAGAGTGTAACACCACTTTCTAAGGGTAAGATGGTTTTGAATGAATAGAAAAATGATTGGTGAAGCGATTTATATAAGGGTTTCTGATAGAAAATAAAATCCGATAGCCACGAAACGTGGAAATGTGACGATCCTAGAGCCGGTGAGGCAAATTCACTGTTTTCCGTACATAGCACCCTCTGACGTTGAACGGCTACAGCAACTTTATAAATGCCGTTAAACGACAGAGGAATCTCGGACTATGTATTGACCCACATTGTTGTTATTTGCTGTTTAAAATAGTGAACTAAAATGAACAGCTGAAAAAACTTTTATGTGAAAAATATTTTTTTCTGCTGAAACAAATTAGACAATTTTGGTGTTATGCCAGGTTTTTAATATTATATGACACTGAAAAAAGATGTTTTTAGCGGTGATTGTTATTACAAATAGTTATCTTAATTATAGTTGAAAAAATTGAATTGGTATCATCTTTCATTTATTCACAACCGTATGCAAATATGGAGTCTCGACTTTACAATACACTCTACAAAACATGGTGGAAATACCCTCCAAGTTTCAGATGGATTTTTAATCACTTGCTAAGGATGCAAAAATAATGTAATCGGTACCAAAAGAGACTACATGTATGTTTATTCTTGATTATGTTATTTACAGAATAGTTGCAGTTATTTTAGAAATGTTTTGAGACAAAATAGTCTTAGGGTCTCGACTTTACAATACACGAGGATACTATAACATGCAAAACATACCTGTTAACCTCTGGGAACTGCTAGGGGGTTAACAGGTATGGCAACAACCCAGGTTTTACATGATTATTTTATTTCCCATCAACTGTTTACCAGACACTACATCTGTTTTGAAGGGGCAAGCAAATAAATGTGACAGTCGGAGTGAAATTTAGTGCATTCAGAACCATTTGTGGGTTTAATTTTATACCTTGGGAAAAGGGTAATATTTTTCTATATGGGGTCTTTTTCGCGAAAGGGGAATGTGACTTGAATTTTTTTTATAACACTTATTAACAGACTTGTCGATGAACTTTTATCCAATGATATATATAGCCTTCCGAAGACAACATCCGTGTCCTTTCCATTTTCATCTTTTTTGTTTCGAAGCCAACATCAACATTCAATTCCCAGAATTACATCATCCATTTACGGACACCTACTGTAGTATTATACAGGTTTTTTTCATTATTTTTGTCTAAGTTTGTTTGCCGGTACTTTTATTTCATGTTTATTTTTAGGTGGAACATACTTTAAAAGCATGTTTTGCTGACATAAATATGAGTCAAGGTTAACAGGTCAAAACCTCTTTGGGATTTTCTAGACTTTTCAATAGATAGTACATCAAACATTTGAACATGTGTTATCTGAAGCACTGGTTTCCCAATCCTGAACAAAACTATGATGGTTGAATTGTAACCCCTAGCAGCATAGGATATAAATAGACTACGTTTTAAAATTTATTCTAAAATTAAAAACAGAAAACACACATTTCGGAACAGGACAAAGGTAGAAAGGTACAATCTTAGTACACTTGCTGAAATATGCACACACATTTTTTGTCGTTCACATGTGAATTTTCAGACGCAATATGAAAAAAACAGACACATTTAGCATCTTTGCGTCCGGTAATTTTGAGCCCTGTGTACTGGTGTAATTGTATATGTTACTCACAAATACAGGATTGCAACATGTAAAAAAATCCCTATGTAATCAACCAAAACCATATTTTTTCAAATAATTATTGTGAAGTCATTTCTGGATAGATTTTAACAAATTTTTATACCAAAACATTCGGAATTGTCAATATTTTGATTGTTTATTTACTCATTATGTTGTTATGAGTTATTTTCATTTGTACATAATTTAAACATAACAAATAAAAATTGACTGATTTTCCTATATATTTCAACTAAAAATAAATCCTAAAAATTATAAATCCTGTTTATATTATGTACAAATAAAAACCACTCATATAAACAATCACAATATAAACAATTCTGAATGTTTTTTGGGAGAAAAAATGTTCAGCTTTGTCCCTGTTTAATATAAATATTTGTATGAATTTTCAGCTTTTCTATTGTTGACACAGACAAACTAAGTCCACACTGCCCACTGGTAAACATCGTCCCCCCCTGATGAGTGAGCATCTATTTACAGTGTATACTATAAGAACTAAGTATATTCATATCTGAACACAGATGTCATTGGACACTCTTCTTGATACATGTAGGTGTTTTTAAAAGTTGAAGCATTGTACTTTGTGTTCTTTATTTAGATATTTGTAAGTCAGCTAATTAAGTGAGTCCTGGTCCATGTCGCTTGTCTTTGGGGTTTTTTTTATCGGGACTCGTCATAGATTTATCCTACCTTGACCTCTGTTGATATTAATGTATTGTAATCTAATCCTTAATTATGAAAATCAAATTTAAGCACATCAAACAAGACATGAAAAATATCTGTTTGCTTCAGTTTTTATTTTTTTTATTTTGTAGATATCAAGATGACTTTAGAATTTATAATTCCCTCGTCTCATGATGACCTTTTAAACAGAACCACACATGATCAATTTGTTGTCAGTGAAATTGCAACCCTTAGAGAGATACCAGGAGCTCTACAAGGTATGTAAAATGTCCATATTATTAAGAGTGTACAGTCAAATTTGGATGTATTGAACATCATAGATTCCTCCAACTAATTTTCTTCACATCCCATTAATTTTCCCACTATTTTATGTATATTTGTGTAAATCCTTTTATTGCAAGAAAAATGCTTACGATATATATGACAAGTACATTATTATGTTTACAATATGAAAAATAGAGGCAACCTTATTCTTATTACAGGGATAAAACTTAACAGTCGCTAACGGCGAGTAGAATTTCAAATGTCACTTTCCTGGTTGCCCAGTTGGCGACTACAATTTATTCATTACTCCAATAGAGTTACAAGTATTAAATTCCTGTTTAATAAAATGTCTGACCGGCAGAGACTTGAAATCTGTTTATTTATTCTTTCAGTGACGACGAGAATACCAAAATGTTTGTTAGTACATGACTAGATCCAAACAGAATGACCTTAATGAATTGATTTTGTTTTGTTTATAGCAAGGTGCATTGCGTGTTTATAAACAGAATGGCCAGGTCTGCATTACCATAGCCTCTGGGCCATACCTGTCATATCTCTTGTATAAACCTTGTGGTGTTTCAAATCAATTAGGTTCAGCTGTTTTCTCCTTTATATTTTCAGACTTAAAGATTACTTTTAGAAGTCAGGGTAGCAGATGCCTAATTCAGAAATTTGACACTCTATTCAGTGTTATTTGGTAAGCATCATTTGTGCACCAATGTAATAAGAACAGGTTTTTTTTTTCTGTTATTTAACTGAATGTTGCTGGACACAGTCAGAACAAGTAAAAAAATGACCATTTTGAAAGAGGGTGTAGATGATTTCAGTTATTTTTCATTGGTACCGGGAAATTTTGGTGTATGTTAATTTTGGTCTTTTTTCTCCAAAAGAGGGTTGTTTTATTTTGGTGTGAGAAATTTTGGCCATTTTCGTTTCTAGTGTGTTTAATTTTGGCCACTTTTGGTTCCCATGTGTTTAATTTTTTTGTCAGTTAATTCAGAACGTAAATGGAAGCGTTCTCATTTCAACCAGCGATACTACATTTTAACTGTTACTTACCAGATATGTTTTTGTCGTACTAAAAACCAAATCGATTATGGATAAGTCCGGATCTGGTATATTGTTAAATCAATAAAATTCTACAGATATTTTATTAACATATATACAAAGTGATAAATATCAACTACAATTAAATGTGAGATTGTATTTCAAAACGAAACTGTTTATAAACTTAATCACTATCGCTGTCACATGTTGAAGTAGCAGTTGTGTCTGTTGTGATATTTATTAAAACTAGGAATTTAAATATTTAAACAGCATATAAAGTAGAATGCATTTAATATAAAAACAACAAATAATAATTTTGCACTGGTATTAATCATCGCTTTTACAGGTAAACAGTCTTATTATAACGGTCAGTACACGTATTTGTTTACACAACAATTATACATAATAAACAGATCAAAGGTTATATGAAAGATCACACCTTTATAATTGGATTTTGTTTATTGATTTTTCTTTTTTCTATAGGTAATTGTCATTTTAATGATATTTGACATTTTGTTGATAGAATAAAAACTCACATTGTGAACACTTTTCAGTTTGACTCGTGTGTGTATATACATGTATAACGGTAATTGACAAAGTTTTACTTAGGAAAGAAGTAAGACAAAAAGGGAATATAAATATAAAAAGATATTAAGGCAGTGTTCAATTTGGCGGTTAATTTTTGGAGTGTGACATATTTTGGTGTGTTTAATTTTGGCACTTCGTATTTAGGGGGCCAAAATAAAACCATGACCAAAATTTCCCAATTTACGATATCAGTTATTTTATTTTCTAATCAGGATCATCCCTGTAAGGAAAACACTCTATCTAACTTATCTCTTATGTACCTGAAAATTGTTGAATGAAGCAACAACTACCTCACACTTTTTAAAATATAAGTATTTTTCTGAAACTATAATAATTAGCAGCTCAATTTTGTAAAATTATCCTTAGTGGACGAAAGAAGTTTTTAATGGTTTGCTAAAAGCTCTAACCAATGGAGCGACAAGTCAGATGTAAAATTTAGTGATTTGTCAATAAAATACCTGAAAATATATTGTGATCATGATAAACTTTCTTTCCGAACCAACCGCATCGGTGGCGTAATGGTTAGTGGACTCGCCTCAGTGTCTTCAACCTATGCCAACATTTTGAAATATCATATTCAAGGTATGCCAACAAACATTATATTACAGGTGTTTATATAGCAATTAATGACATTTACAGGTAAGTAAATTTGGAAATGCAGGTCTCAAAAGTGAAATTTATTATTTAAAAAAGAACAAAGCAAAACAAAAAACAATGTAAAAATATAAGAATAAGTCTGTTAAAATTTAATACCTTGAAAAAAAAAAAATTAAACATTTGTAAAAATTTATATATAAAATAAAAATCTGGTAAAATTACACAAAAATCTGTAAATAAAACAGATGAAAATATAAAATTTTTGAATAATTTAAATAAACAATTATTAAAAAAACAAAAACAAAAAACAATCTAAAGATATAAGAATAAGTCTGTTAAAATTTAATAACTTGAAGAAAAAAAAATTTAAACTTTTGTAAAAAAAAATATATATGAAATAAAAATCTGGTAAAATTACACAAAAATCTGAATAAAAAAGATGAAAATATAAAATTTTAGAATAATTTAAATAAACAATCTTTCTAAAACGTATGAATTTAAAATATTATATGATACTCATGCAATTATGCAATTTTCTTTAAAATCTAAATTCAAAAGTTTTTAATAATATTTATTTTATAAATTTAGAATTATCATAATTTCTATGATTTCGAAATCGAACATTGTTATCCAAAATCTAAGACAATTGTATTTTTAGCAATTTGTAATGTGATTGTGTATACTGATTGTTTTTGGTTATTTTGATAAAGTATGATAAAAAAATATCTGTGCCTATAATATCTTTAATTTATTTTCATGAAGTATGATCAAAAAAAATATCTGTGCTTGTAATATCCTAATTTATTTTCATGATGTATGATATAAAAATATATGTTTATAATATCCAAATTATTTTTATATAAAGTTTGATATTAAATATATGTGCTGATATACTGATTTTTTGTTTGTTATTTCCATAAAATATGAATTTAAATACTTACTTTCTACTTACTAAAAATTAAAAATTAATTGTTTACATTGACATCTCCCCCGATTTTACACTAATTAAACATGACTAGTCATGTTTATATAACAATTAACCTATTCAACCTATGCCAACCATCTTTCTTACCTTTTTATATATATTTTTTTAAATGTTGGCATAGGTTGAATGAACCCTCGCCTCGAGTACTATAGATTGTGGGTGCTCCCTGGTCGGTTCAAACCAAAGACTATTAAATTGGTATAATCGTATTTGTTGCTTCTCCGCTAAGCACACAACATTAAGGAGAAAGAACAGACGGGTCAGCTCGGAATCAGAATGATGTGGAGCGACATGTCTACCCGTGGACTGTTGATTCAGTGAGCTAGCACTATAAAAATCCAACTCAACGTGTTGGTCTAGAACAAAGCGGATCTCATCATCCTTTCATTGAAAATTAACTTGTTCTCGCCATGATATTGCTGAATTGGCGTTAAACAACAATCACTCACTCTTTCTGAACCAACCAGCCTTTCCTCTCACTCCTGAATGCTGCATGCTTAGCGGAGAAGTAGTAAATGTAAATTTTATAGTCTTGGATTTCACCTAATCAAGGATTTAGCGCACAATCTATTGCATTTGAACAAGCACACTTACCATTACACCACTGAGACGGGTCTTTTGTGTCGAGTGTATTTAGTAGTTTATTTATACTGCTTTAACTTTCAACATGTTGAAAGAACTCTCAACTACTCCAAACTTTAATGGGTTGTTGTGGTCGTGATCGTATGGTAGTTGGTTACAACTACCTATGCAATCAGTGCCTATCACCACTAACGTGAGTTCGAACCCCATGCATGGTGAGGTATACTCGATACAACAGTATGTGATATAACTGAAATATTGTTGAAAGTGGCATTAAAACACCATAAACCAAACCTTTAGCAAATTTAATAGTCAATCCAATTAAAATTAGATTTTTGTTTTGCTTTTGGCAATACACTAGCATCTAGCAACATCTTGTTCTTATATGGGGTCATATCAGGTAACATTTCATTCACCTTTGATCATCAAATTATTATTGACCATTCAACACCTCTCAATGTGTTCTTAGTTTTAAAAGCTCAAGATTTGGTAGGCTCAGTGCTGATTGGTCGTTTGAAAATATGAACCCAGATGTGACCCCATACAATATGGCATTAGATGTTACTGTATAAATTAAAAAAAAATATCCTACAAACGTCTAATTTTGAATCGATTGCTAGACATTATCTCATCGTATGTTTTGTTTCTCTTTTCAGTTTACAAAAAAATGTTCCCAGTGATTTGAAAGAAGAAGCCTGGCAACTATTGATCAAAAGTAATTGTATTTTTTAGTATTTTATGTAAATCTATTTTCAAGATTGTATTATAGTGATAATTTATTAGTCCATCCATAAAGGCTGTGGTTTGCTGTTTCTGTCGACCGACCCACGAAAACTGTCTCAACCCAAAATGTTTTTTGGGGGCTAACCCTGAAAAATGTTAAGATGCAAGGGTTGAATTTAAGGTTATGGTGTTTAATGTCACTTTCAACAATATTTCAGTTATATCATGGTGGTCAGTTTAATTGGTGGAGGAAACCAGAGTACCCAAAGAAAACCACCAACCTGTCACAAATCAATGACAATCTTTATCACATAATGTTGTATTGAGTACACCTCAACTGAGCGGGAATCAAACTCACAATTTGAAAAATATGTATTTGGTCTCTGATTAAAGGCTGCTACACTTATACTGGGTCTAGGACATAAACCCCCTGACAAAAAGCCCTCCAATAATGAATAGTACAATTAATTTATATATTGGTATTTTTGCACATATTTTAAACTTATTGTATTGCTATTTATGGATTAACATTATTTTTGGAATTAAGATATCATAAACAATTGAAATATTTGTTTAAAAATTATAAATAACCTCATCAAAGAAAGTGTAAATAAAAAATAAAGTTGTTTTATCTTTAAAAAAAATAATTGTACATGTAGTATATCAAATAGGATGAAAAAATGACTCACTTTTTACATTTAATAACTTCAAAGGTTATAAATGTAATTATCTATTGCTTGTCAATAACAACAATTCCTGATTAACTTTACCTGATTAATTTCACTTTAAACAGCTAATAGTGCTTTTTTTTATTTACATTTTATAAATAAACATAATATTTACACTTTATAAATGAACAAAATGTGAAAAAAATATGCTTTTAAAGAATTTAATTTTTTTGTATTAATTCCCCCACTCTTTTTATTAATGGGGGTTAGTTTTGATTTTTAAGATATTTTGATATCACCATCAATATATAAAAATGTAATAAGATTGTATGATTACTTCATTATGGAAGGCTTTTGTCCTGTTCCCCACTTATACAGGGGTGTGGAAATACTGAAATGTGCTACTTGTCCCCGGGCAAGTTATCTGAAAAAAGTTACTTGTCCGGACAAAATCCTACTTGTCCTGTTTTTTGTATTTAAACATTTGATACTTGCAAACACAGTTGCTAAATTGAACTTGTTTATATTGTCTATTACATCATTGCGTAAAATTTGAAATATAGTTTTAATAAAGTTAACACAAACATCCCTGTCTAAGTCAGTAAGTGATCACAGCCGAAATAAAAACCATTTAAATTTGGATTTCAGATAGGAATGTGCAGTCAGAGAATAATCGGTTGTTTTTAGATACAGAAATAAGCTGTGCTGAAAAAAATTCTCATATCAATCAAGTTCATTTTGATTAACCTTGGCAATGGCTTTATCCATCAAACCAGTCAAATCTTAGTGGTGTCTTCATACTTTCCAATGACTGGTGGGAAGATAAGTATCCATTCTGTCCACGATTTTGCCAATAAACATTAATGATTTCTGGTCAGCAAAATCAGAACATTTCCTACAGATATTGCAATATGAGACACTATAAGAATCCAGCATCAGAAATAAGAAATCGGCTAGCAGTCCGTTGACCGTTTGGGTGTTTTTCCTCAAATTATGTGTCCTTTTCCGCTCGAGTTTTGCGTTTGTTAACTTTCTCGTGATGTTCATTGTGGCCAGAACCTTTCCCAGTCTTTTTTTTTATTATTTAATATTTGTCCATTGTAACGACTGCGGCCCGATTTGTATTGTATGTTCGCGGATGTTAGGCCCTGTGTGATTACGAAAAGCCATAGAAAAGCAAGAAAACGTCACATTCGGAACTCCAATAAAAACCTGTTGCACAGTCCCGGTTATCGTTAAGTAAATGTAGTACAATTATCATTGCAATCGGGTTGTAATACTCAACTTAAAACTTGTACAATTCTGGTTATTTTAGATGCTTTCGGAACACCACTGACGCGATCGTTTTCAATAAATAAAATAATTAAAAAATCAAACACAAAACCGTCTATATTTATGATATAATATCATTTGAGGAATTGTCTTTCCAGAGTATACTTTAATCGGAATTTATTTTTATTTGTTGATCTTTACTTGTCCCAGGACAAGCTAGCCAAGAAAATCTACTTGTCCGGCAGGTTCTTTGTAGACAGTACGAGTTGGACGAGACGGGCATGGTAATTCCACACCCTTGTTATACTACATGTATGTATGTGTTGAATTTTATTTGATACATAAATTATATTAGTTTGAGCTTGGCGAATTAAAATATAATTTTCATTTCAGTTAGCCAGAGCTTTACCAATACATTGGCTTCAACATTAGATGTAACAAGCATTGAACCAGAAGTCAGGAAGGAGAGTTCTAATATGGTGAAAATGATCTGTTATCTATTGTGTCAGTTTATAGAAATATTTGAGGCAGAGGACACCCAGCTCAGTACCAGCCAGGTTGTCAGTGCTAAGGTACATATAATATATCTCTTTTAAATCATTTAAGCAGTCTGTGCCAAAAACATTTTGACAAACTAGCCCAAACAGCATTTTAGAAGAATTTTTTTTCTATTTGATTGAGGGCTTTTCCAGGAAAAAATACCTGGGGGTGGGGGGTTGGAACTACCACCAGAATTTTAATTATTTTTGGGATACCACCACATAAATATAAATACTTAAAATGACCCCCACCTAGAAAATAGAAATTAAATTTGAAACGAGGACCCCCCTCTCCATCACCAAAAGGAAAAGCGAAACCGCCGAAAGCAGACGATTCCTTTCCTGTGATACCTAGTTTGACAAACATACCTCTAAACACCTGAACATATTCCCCCAGGCCCACGGCTGTTAACCAGTGGCAAATTTGTTCATTATCCCAGTCCATTTCGGCATTTGACCACGTTTCGTTTTCGACTGGTACTTTTTATCTCGGAACACAGGAACGAAAATAAAAGAACCAGGTACCAGTTCATCATTCGTATTTCTCCATATTTTACATAGCATATCATTCGGAAGATAAAGGGAGACAATTGGCACAAAAGAAGTGAAATCGCGGGAACAAACAACCGAATATTATACACCGTTGAACGAACAACACAGTGACTCGGCTTGCCAGCAAGTAGGTCTATTTTAATATACCGAAATGGTAAAAATACCGACAACCGCGATTAATTAAATAGAAATTTGACAACAACCCCCAGAAAAGAAATACGTTTTATGCCCCCCACCTAGATAAAAAAAAATCAAATCAATGGCATTCCGACCCTACCGAGTATTTTTTCCTGGAAAAACCCTATGCAAATTTTACTAGACAGGGGCATAGGGCTAGTGGTTTTTGGCACAGACTGTTTAAACTTTCTATATTTTTTTTTCTGTTTAGTCTTACATTATCCCAAGTATTACAGTTTGTCAATTTGAAAAATGTTGTTTAATCATGGAATAGAATGGACAAAAAATATTGGAATTCTGCAATTTGCTGTGTATGCACAATATTTAGTATTATGGCTAGCACCTGAGATACTGACTGGAAATTTTCAGATGACCAGACCAAAATCAAATAATCTTTTTGATTGTTTTAAATTAGGTTACCAAGCCAATTTTGCATAGATACAAAAATATTTAAAGTGGATATCAGTGGACATTCCTAAATGATGAATTTTTACGACACAAAATAACCATTCATTGGTAGAATGGTACTTGACAAGACCAGATAGTTACTTGACTGATTGAAATTCTCGTGTTTTACAGGGAAGAAAGGGAAAGAAAAAGCCAAGTGAATCAGGCATTGATTGGGATAGAGAGAAAGAAATTGGTGTCAAAGCTTTGTTACATCTAGTTACACCTAACATACATAGACTTTGGGACCCACCCATAGTTGAAGAGGAGTTTGTGACGTAAGTTTATAAAAACATATAGGCAGAACTTTCAATAAGGGACAGAGGGCCCGGGGTGGCTCAATGAGTTAGGTTGTTGGATTACCTAACAACTCATACAAGCCTATCACCAATACGACGTGGGTTCGTGCCCAGCTTTGTAAATTATAGAAAAGGGTGCACTCGACTTGCAGCCGTAAGTGATCAAGTTTACCAGTTACTTGCCCATGGTCGGTGGTTTTCTCCGGGTACTCCGGCTTCTTCCACCACTAAAACCGGTCGCAATGATATAGCTGAAAGTGGCGTTAAACATCAAAAAATAAAAAAAAATAAAACAACAACAAAAATCAATAAAGGGCAGTACCACTTTTACCCGTTTAAGATGGTATTTGGTACATCCTGATTTTAAATGATATTGTATAAGACATGCATGAAAATGTTCAAATTTAAATACAAATTACTGCCTGTAAATACTGAAGTACTCGTAGACTTTAAAAAAATATTGAAAGCCCTGTATAGGAAAAACAAAATACTTCCTCCCCCGATTTTTGCTATTGTACTATTATGTAATGGCACAAGCCAATTGTGACCATTTAAAAAAAAATTATGTTTGAAGATTTAACTTCTAATGATATCTAGAGTGAGGGGATGTCAGGTATTCTTTCATTTATTTACATGTCAAAACATATGAAGAATAGACAAAAATATATTGTCCAATCGGAGATCAGCTCTCATCGCATGCTCAGTTTAACTATCAACAAAGTGATGGCCATAATAGTAATTGCTATCACAAATATAATCCAGATTGCATATAATTTTCAGTTTTGAAAGGTGAAAAAGCACATATTACACATACAGTACAGCCCAGAGGGAAAACACAAAGTCTGCGTCTTTTCAAGGATTATCGCAACACGGAATTAACCAGAAGTCCGTATGTATACGTGGACGGTCCGCGAAACAACATAGACATGACGGACAGAGCGCGATGTCTTCACGAGGCCATCACGGATTGTAATTATTGAAATGTTCATTCATAATGAATACTACACGTGATTGTACCTGCAATCGTTTATTCTTCGTCATCACAATGCTTCGTAATCTTAATATGCACATTGAAATTTATTTGTGCAGTTGATCATTTGATACCGGTTTTTTTTTTCAGGGATGGCATACATTTTATTTATAGGATATATGAGCACGCATCTTGTTTTGCATATTATCTAATCCCAACAGGCCTCTACATTAACATATTTTTCAACTTGTCCCTTCGGACAACTAACTAAAAAAAGTACTTGTCCGACTCAATCTTTTAGTTGTCCGAAAAAATTAATAAAAATTACAAAAACTAGAGAATAATTATCCAGGGCTCCCACTACTTTCAAATTAGAGGGAGAAGTGACTTCTCTTTCAGAGAGCTCACAGGGAGAAGTGGGAGACAACAGAGAGAAGTGGGGAGACTTGTGGGAGAAGTCAATTGCGATTAATCGAAACAATGCTTCGCGACCCCTGAGACTGACGTTACCCTGCCCAAATTTAGTAAATAGTTCAAGCTACCTGAACTGATTTGTTCTGGGTTTTTTTTTATTCATAACTACCTTCAATATATTCAATGTCACATTTTTATTTTTTTCTACCCTGATTGGAGCCTTGCATACCAGTAATTTTTACGTGTCCGTTCCGGAGTGATTTCAAATATTGATATTTCCGTTCATTAAAGCGTTTCTGAGATTGCGACTTTAATTTTGTCAATGTCCTTGAACTTCATATGGAGGAGCGATAAATGATACAATAAAAGAGTTTTGATCTGGCGTTTCACTTTAGTTTTAATCAAAATGAATTATGGACAAATTGGAGATCAAACAGGGCTCTTTTATACAACAAACCCAGTATTTTATACCAGTGGAAATAGATTTGTCCGTCGGACAACCGTAATACAAGATCTACTTGTCCGACGTCAGTTTTCACTGGTATCGGACAAACGTTAATGTCGAGGCCTGCCCAACATTTCGATTGATTTACATAGGTGTTATTTTTTCTCTCACGAGTTGAATAATCACCTGTATTTTTATATAGTGCACACATTGAACTCGGTCACTAAAAGATCATTTAAACAGTTACCTGCGGCTGAGGGATTGATTTAAAAACAAACCGAGAAGGATTGTGAATCAATCAATGACCGTATTTATGTCCTTGGTAGAATATTGCCATAAATACATATGTACATGTTTTTAAATTAAGAAAAGTTTGAAGACACCAAAAGGGTAATTAGAAGTCGTATAAAATTGAATGACAGAGCATTAAATAACAACAAATCTCGGCGTAGAAGGATTTTCTGTCTTTTGTTGGCGTTTTGATAACTGAGTCTTAAGAGTATTTATGCATCATGCTAAATAGTCTGGAAAAAAATCCACGTAAATTTTCTGAAGGGTCTTTGCTTTTAAAAATGACCCGGCAAAAAGGTACAATTTCAATTTTTATAGCAGAAATTTAATAAGATGGCCTATGTATATCCAGGGCAGGCTGATTGAATTTTTTAGCTTAAAAACGAAGATAACTATATATTTTTTTAGCTTAAAAACTTTTTAACTATTTAAAACATTAATTAAAATCTTTCACTGAGGCAGTGAGGGCCTCTTAAAATGTAATAATACAGGTAACATGTGATTGATTATGTACACTTATCAAAATGATACGTCATTAGCCTTTCATTTATTGACAACCAGGTGTTTGTAAGATACAATATTAAAGATATCTAATCTGTAGAACTGCATTGCCATGACTTTTTTCAATCCACACATATCTCTGTTCATCCATATCCATTTTTTTTAATGCCAATTGTTTCTCGTTTATTTCCATGATTTATTTCTTTTATTAGTTTGATTACAAAAAGTTAAAGCATTTGTTTAGCCACAATTGAATAAAGCAGGGGAGAAAAACAAAACTGGAGAATTTTATATGTACGATGGCTGATTAAAGGGAAACTTTGCGATTTTTTACATGTTGGCTAAATATGTTCCTGGTGATAAAATAGATATATTCACAAAGTTTTATCAACATATTTCCACAAATAACAAAGCAAATCGCAAATTTGTAATTTTAATTTGTAATTTTTTTCATGGGTTGTGACGATGATTGCATTGTGGGATTGAAATTTAAAGTCTGGGTCGCTGATGTTAAATTCGCTTCATTTAAAGCGCTCAGAGGACGGTAATTTAAATCTAATAACCGTTGGAAAATTAAATACTGAAGTGAACAGCTACGTACCTTTTTGACAAACAACTATTTTAAATGAACAAAATGTTTCATTTCCTTTATATTTACAATGGAAAGAGTGTTTTACAACAGTCACCTATATTCACTATATGTAGGATCCCTTTTACAATTATGTTCATTTTGTTTTACTGCTAATGTGCTGAAAAATATAATGGATAATTTTGACAACGCGTAACTTGTGTATTGATCGGATTAATAAAATGGGAATTTGAATACACACTATTTGCTTTCCAAGACGAGTTGGTAGATCGTTTATTATTTATTAAAGATAAAATATTTTTAAAACATTAGAATAAATATAATGTTGAAATAACAGGAACAATTGTAATTATGTTTTAGATGATAAAAAAGTATACACCATCCTTGAAATTATAATTGGCCTAACTATATATAGCTATCTCATCATAATTAATATGTATTCACAATTTTAACGATCGATGTTCATAAAAGATGTTTTAATTTTAATTAAAGAACTAAAAATTAAAGGTTAGGAGATCGGGTGGCAACTGAGTTTACAAAGTTAGTGTTTAAAGAAAAAGAAAACCTCTGCTCAGTGACCCCCAGAAGGCATAAAACCTAAAGATATGATTTTTTTCAGCTCGGAACCCCGTAAGCAAATTTGACCTATAATTTTGATATCAACTGATATTCATTCAGACAAATTTCGGAAGAGATCATGATCATGAGCGGTATAAACAGATGAAGAGCAGTCAAAATATACAGAGATTAGGCCACACCAAATTTACTTCTTGTTCTTCGGATTTTGTGCTAAAAACGTTGGAGCGAGCAAGTGATTTAAAAATGTTAATTTCTTTTCCTTTTTTTTTGTTTGTTTGTCATTTTTGATGAGCGAAACGTAAAATATTATGCGAAAAATATATTTCTTATATTTTTCATGTATTTTCAGAAGCGAGAGACCATATTTTAATTTTAAATATTTTATTCTTCAGTGAATTAAGGCAAATAATTCCTGAAATAAGAAGTGAAAAGCGGGATATACTTATTTTTATTTTCATTCTGAAAACGACAGTTACATTCACACTGGTTCACTCAGCAGGTTACCTAATATTGCGTAATGAGTTTAGGTCCACACAGGAAGTCGCCAGGCAGAATATACAAGTGTCATTTTACATCCGGTCGACGGGACTCTGACCGAATACTTGAATACATGTGTCACAATCTTTGGCAATAATCAGAAACGGAATACACATTTTGTGACCCATTAACGCTACCTGTGACTAGAATAGGAGATGCAATACACATTTTAAAGGTTCTAATAGGTGATCAAAATACACGACCCTGATCAAGTATACATTAGGAATGGGTGCATATTAATGCACACTGGCGGATCAAGGGGGTGTTCGACAATTTAGTAAAATTTGTGTATAAATTGGGTAAAAATTGGCAAACAAGAGCCTGGGACCCCGTTTTCAAAACTGCTGGATCCACGCCTGATGCAGCAATGATTCTGGGGCTATTTTCACACAAAAAAATCTCAAGATTAACATTGATCGTAAGTTATATTGAATTGTTCATTTTTATCTTGATTTTGTTTGTGCCTCATCAGAATTATGAAGTAAAGCAGGGTGAACAGAGCAGGGTAGAAAATTCTTCTTGCAAACGCCAAAAAGCAAAATAGACTAAAACCATTCGTATGCAAATTTCCTTATAAAAACAACAACCATATTTTTTATGACTATTATGAGATTAATCAGAAGGGTCTGCCAGTTCAAAAGACGTGATTAAAATAAACAAAAAATGTTTTATTTACGCAGAGTCATATTATATGTTACGCTTTGTTCAAATCAGAAATAACCGTTATGAAAACAGATTAATCTTTTTACTGTTGGCGAATAAGAATATTTCCATGAACAAATTATTATATTACGTAAGAGATGTACCCTGAAGTTTTGTATAATAAACTTTGAAAGTATTTATAATACTCATCGTTGGTAATTGTCAAATGAAAACTATTACAAATTATATGTTTACATAATCCTCTCAATTTTATGGCTTCCTACCCTGTAACTTTCTGTGCTTTTAGCTAAGAAGCAGAGCTTATGTGTAGCTTTATTGTAGTGCATGAAGTGCAATCTTATAAATAATATCATTAAAACAATTTTGCCCCGTAGTATAGGCCTATTTTAATTTTTTTATGAATTCATGGCATTGTTCCGATGTCAGTTCTTTTTTTTTCACATAATTTTTTAGTTCTTCAATTTTCGAAAAAAAATCTTTTGTAAATGTGTCTCATTAAAGACGGACCGTTTTCTCCGATTCGTTTGTTTTGCCATACATGTAAATCAGTATGCCCACAGGTTTTTTCATCTGGGGGTACATGTACCCTTTTACCTTCATTTTTGGGGGTGCAATGTACCCTCTAACTCTTCATTTGGGGGTACAAAGAAAATGAACTGCATTTTCTCCACACAAGGTCGTACACCATGCTGTTTTTTGTAAATATTAGGCCAAAAAAAAAATGTGTGTTTACTGTCACATGTCAAAAAAATCTTCGGTCAGTCAGGATTAATTTTTTTATTATTATTATCGGCAAAACCGGAAATAGTCGTTCCCGATTCCGGTATTTCATTTTCGAAATTTTCGGTTGAATGACGAATTATGCAGTTTTTCTACCTTCTTTGCTCTCAATTTCGACAAAAAGCTAGCAGTTGAATAAATAAAACATTGCTGCTGGTTAAACAACAAAAATGGTTATTTAACTAATCAGAACAACTCTATTACGTACTTTGAAGTGAATTGTAAACAAAAGGTAATTTTTATAGTGCTCACAACGGGTTCTTTACGTGAACGTACGTAGGGTTCTTTCAATTATACGTGCATGCTTTTTATTCTACGTGAAACACGTACTGCAGTACGTGAATGGGCATGCTGGTAAATATATAGAAACAAAACGTAAATCTGCAAGAAGTGATTGTGTAATAAATTCATATATTTAGAATAATAAGAAAAATAAAAAGAATTACGCCTGACATGCCATATCGACACTGAATGCGGACCCCGGTTTGTCACGCTTGTTTTGGGGTGTGGTGGTATTTAGACATCACGTGATAATTGGTATCGAGATGCTATCAAAATGGCGACATCCATCTATCGTTGACCGAATTTTAAAATCGATTTCATTCCCTTATCCAACATAATAAAATGCTAATATACATATAAACATCCATATTTATGCATTAGGAAAAACATATAAAAACTATTTTTTTTGCGAAGTTTCCCTTTAAGGCCATGGGAGAATTTTTTTTTATTTTGTTCTGCGATAAAGGATTATGGTCACAACAGGGACTCGAAAACGAATCGCATGCACAAGAGTCGACCACTGTTCCAACTGAACTAAAGGAGTGGGAACAACAAAATAATATGTTGTGGGAACAAAATAACGATATTGTGGGAATAATATAATATGTTGTGGGAACAAGATATTATATTGAGCCAGCAAGATAAAAAAAAATCTAGCATGGCCTTAATCAGCCACCATATGTCATGTTATATAGATTGAACAAATGCATGATTAAGGACCTTTTTTTTTATGTTTCAGCTTTTAAAATACATGTAGAATCTGATTATTTTACTTTTCAGCTTGGTAGCAAATTGTGGTTATAAATTATTGGAAAATCCGAGCATTACAAGAGTGACATCAAAAGAAACAAGAGATGCTATTAGTCATTTAATAGGAGTGATGGCCAAAAGATATAATCATGCACTGAGTAAGCTGTTGTTTTATAGAATTCACAGACTTTTCACTTTAACAATCTTGATAATATATTTTTGTATTACTTGCATAATAGAGTCTACATATTGGAAGCACTAATGTTTATCCCCTTACTTCGTTTTGCTATTTTTAATACACAACTCATCTTAATGCAATTTAAAGAAATTTTACAGCATTCCTTCTCATATCCTACTGATGAAATTGTTGAGAATTTTAGAGTCTCTGGAGGGCTATCAGAGTTAAGTCTCTTTCTTAACTTTGTAAATTTTAAGTATATATGGGGAACAGACAACATTTATCTTTCACAGAAAAAAACCTTTAAAAAATTTCCAATTAATAAACACAATGTCACCATATTTTGATAAAAAAAAATTGTTTCTGTATCCACGAATGTCTTTTATGAGTATTCCACAAAAAGTCTGATCTACGAATTGAAGTTTTTTTTAAGTTTGTCTTTTTACTAATAACCACGCAATGTCTCTGAAAGTACATTTGCAGATTAAAAGATATGTCGTAGTATTTTTTCATTATCATAGGTTTCCTCATTTTGCATAAATTGTGACAGTTTGAAGTATTGTTATTACAACATGATATATTTGCAGGTGCCAGTTTGAAAATTCTACAGTTGTTACAACATTTTGAACATTTGGTGACACCATTAGCCTACACAGTTGAGATCATAACCAATGAATTAGGAGTTAAAAGTGTTATACAGGAAATCATGAGGTTTGTATAATAGACTTTATTTTCTCATTGTAGTTTAGAAAAAGAACTGGTACTCCAGATTCCTTCAACAATAAAACTAACCGCCATGATATAACTGAAATATTGTTGAAAGTGGTGTTAAACACCATAACACTAACCCTATGAAAAGAAAGTTTAGATAGTAATGGTCAACAAACATACAACTACCTCTTACCTCAAATTATCATATTCAGATTCTGGCTTCTATATAGTGGCAGCCTTTTAACCAGTCAGTTATTTCATTCTTTCATGTAAAATTTAGATTCACTGAAATTCATAAAGTTACTGAGCATTTGTTGTTGCGATTGATGGCTGTTGGATTTCTATCTGCATGTACCTATGCAGTCAGAGTCTATCACCACTTAAGGTTTGTCAGTGACTTATGGTCTTCTCCGGTTTCCTCCACTAATAATGATATACCTGAAATATTGTTAAAAGGGGAAGTAATCAACCATTATCCTAATTTATTATACCCCCGCAGCGAAGTTGTAGGGGGGTATACTGGTTTCACCATGTCCGTCTGTCTGTAGACAAATCATATGTTGTATGATAACTTGAGTTGTGTTTCTTAGAATCTTTTAAACATTTTATCAGCAGCTTACCGGTGAAGAGAGGAGGATCCCTTTCATTTTTGACGATTTTCACTTTTGCCGTTCCAGAGTTATTGGACTTGATATGACGGAAAATAGGATTTTTACCCTATGTCGTATGATAACTTGAGTAGTGTTTCTCAGAATATTTTGAAATTTTATCAGCAGCTTACCGGTGAAGAGAGGAGGATCCCTTTCATTTTTGACGATTTTCACTTTTGCCGTTCCAGAGTTATTGGACTTGATATGACGGAAAATAGGATTTTTACCCTATGCCGTATGATAACTTGAGTAGTGTTTCTCAGAATGTTTTGAAATTTTATCAGCAGCTTACCGGTGAAGAGAGGAGTATCCCTTTCATTTTTGACGATTTTCCCTTTTGCGTTCGAGAGTTATTGGATGTAATATGACGGAAAATAGGAATTTTACCCATGTTGTATGATAACTTGAGTAGTGTTTCTCAGAATATTTTGAATTTTTATCAGCAGCTTACCGGTGAAGAGAGGAGGATCCCTTTCATTTTTGACGATTTTCACTTTTGCCGTTCTAGAGTTATTGGACTTGATATGACGGAAAATAGGATTTTTACCCTATGCCGTATGATAACTTGAGTAGTGTTTCTCAGAATGTTTTGAAATTTTATCAGCAGCTTACTGGTGAAGAGAGGAGGGGGAGGGGGGTATACTGTTTTACCTCTCCTTCCGTCCGTCCAAGATATTTTTCGTCCCTTTTTTCTCAGTAACTGTTGATGGCAGAAATCTGATATTTGGTCACAAGCTTCATATAGGTATCCCATATCGTGGGAAGTGTTTTTTGACCCATCAGATTCCTACTTCCTGTTTGCCAAAGAGCGGGGGTATCATAGGTGAGCATTAGCTCACAGTTCATCACGATTTTCACTTTTGCCGTTCCAGAGTTATTGGACTTGATATGACGGAAAATGGGAATTTTACCGATGTCGTATGATAACTTGAGTAGTGTTTTTCAAAATGTTTTGAAATTTTATCAGCAGCTTACCGGTGAAGAGAGGAGGGTCCCTTTCATTTTTGGTCAGAACAATCCGTAATGTTTTGGTTATGGAAATAGGTTGGACAGATGTGGGGAGTGGGGGGTATATCTTAGTGAGCTGTGCTCACAGTAATACTAGTTAAATCCCTAGTTTATTACCACCCATCAATAAGATATGTAATTTTAGCGATCTTTTGAATATCTTTAGTTTTAGACATTGTAGCCATGTCCAAGTGAAAAAAAATTGTGTTTTTCTCCTTGCAAGTAGATTAGTTATTATAAACTACCTGCATTCGGCTTTCTTATATTGTTATAATGTTGAGTTTGTTTTTTCAGAGAAGTAGGTCGCATGGATCCAAAGGATATAGCTAGAGACTCCTCTGGAACAAGATGTGTAGCTTCATTCCTGGTAGAAGTAGCTGAAAAGATTCCTTTAGTTATGTTACCTAGTATCAGTGTACTGATGTGTCACTTGGATGAAGAGGTAAAGGAATATTGATACACAATTATTGGATACTGTATATCTAATAGACCATTTGCACATTTCAAACTTGATTCTAAGATTAGATGTTTTTAAAGGAGTTATCTCCCTTTAAAGTAGACAAAAGGTCTGTGACAATAACATACATTTTCTCCATAATCTATTTATGTTGTAACAACTTGTTAATTTTCTAGTTGCTATTAAAATATCCTCTGATTTTTGTACACGGTTCAAATATCTGCAGATTGTATGAAAATTATACTCAAATTCTTTCTCCTTTACATTACTCTTGCAGACTTGCCTACCATTACGATTTTGGGGTAAGGCTCAACGATTTTTTGGGCTATCTTACGCCCTTACGATTCGGCAAATTTGCGGTATTTCCGGAAAGTTTGCGGTTCCGTATATTATAGATCGTATCGGCATTTCCGGTTATTAAAAAAACGATGTCAAAACGTAAAAATTTTGATAATAAACCCAAAATCGATTTAAAATGTTAACATTATGTGGTTATATCATGTGCCATTCACAATATGTGTAGTTTCTGTGCTTAAAATTGCATTTTGTGACAGAAAAAAGAGCCTTACTATTTTTTATCTCTACTTACTTCTTTTTTTTCAAGCATCTTACGAATTTTAACAAAAAGGGGTAGGCAAGTCTGCTCTTGCTAGAACGGGTTTTATTTTTCCCGTCATAATGGAAATAACTCCTATTAAAAATGTATATTTTGAGAATAAAACAAGGAAAGTGCTGAAGGTCTGTTGTTGTTGTGTCCCTTTGAAAAATAGGTCAGTAAATGTGACAGGTCATTCAATCTGATTAAAATTGTTTGTTTAATACCAGATTTCCTGATTTCACAGATGTGAATAAAAATATTTGACTTAAGATTTGCATGTAATATATTGACTTGATTATTTTCTTTAGACATGTGAGGGCCCGGGTGGCTCACAATGAGTTAGGTAGTTGGATTACCTAACAACTCATACAAGCCTATCACCAATACGGCATGGGTTCGCGCTCAGCTTTGTAGATTACTAAAATGGGTGCACTCGACTCAAGAGTCGCAAGTGATTAGGTTTACCAGTTGCTTGCCCATGGTCGGTGGTTCTGTCCGGGTACTCCAGCTTCTTCCACCACTAAAACTGGTCGCCATGATATTGTTGAAAGTGGCGTTAAGACATCAAATCAAATTTTAGACATGTGTATTTTTCCATAGACCATTAAGACTGTCACAACCCAAAAACAAATTCAGTATTTTTTACTATTTTTAGCAAGTGTTTTGCATTAAAGTAAAGAAAGTTTTTTTCTAGATTAAACAAAACTTTTTTTTTTAGTCATACACGCTGAGGAATGGTGTACTTGGTGTTATGGGAGAAATTCTCTTGAAAGTTCTAAGTAAAGATGACCTTGACAATAAAATGAAGTCAACTAGAGAACAATTCTTGGAATGTCTTACTGTAAGTATTGATCATTAATGGATGGATTGGTGTTTGACTCCAACTTTAGCAGTATTTCAGCTATATCATGGCGTGAACAAATTTTATATATATTAGACACCTAGAAGACACCTAAGAAATAAAAGATACTTGTTTATAAAACTTGAAATGTCTTACTGTACATATAGATTATTAAAGGCTTAAAACAGTGATGGTGAACAACATCAACAAAACGAACAACCACCTCTCACCTCAACTCACTGAACATATAAAAGACAACTACATATAATGTTGGAAATCCAGGGCTTGGGACAGGCACTAAAATATTGGGTGGATAAACTGGTTATGGGATCCCAGACCATGATTCTTTTTTTTGTAGTTTATAGATGGAATATTAATGAGATCTCGTATCAGCCTAATTAGAATTAGATGTTTGTTGTATCTTTATTTACATCTTTCATTTTGCTATAGAGGGCCCGGGTGGCTCAGTGAGTTAGGTAGTTGGATTACTTAACAACTCATACAAGCCTATCACCAATACAGCGTGGGTTCGCGCCCGGCTTTGTAAATTACAAAAAAGGGTGCATTCGACTCACAGCCGCAAGTGATAAAGTGTACCAGTTGCTTGCCCATGGTCAGTGGTTCTCTCCGGGCACTCCGGCTTCTTCCACCACTGAAAGTGGCGTTAAGCACCAAAAATCAATCAATCAATCATTTTGCTATACACTAACATCTAACGACACCCCTTTTGGGGCCATGTTAGGTAACATTTCAATTCATCTCTGACTGCCCAATCATAGGCAAGATGGTTAAATTTATTACCCAATTGAACAACAGCTCTTGGTATGAACTTGGTTTTGAAAATTAGCCTCATCGCTGATTGGTCGGTTGAAAATATGAACCCTGACAAACGTGAAGTTGTTGGATGTTAGTCATATAGTTGTTTGAAAGTATTATATATAATGTGATTGTTATAATTTATATCCAAGCAAACAGTTTTACTTGCCAGCAGAAATAAATACAAATTTTCTTTACTTATTCCTAAATCTGATATTTGAAATTTAGGAATAAGTCAAGAATATAATGTGTACAAGCCAAGTAAACTTGACTTGAACATCAGTCAGAAATTTCTACTTACTAAACAAACAACAATTACATTTTTATTTATTTCCTCAAATTTGTCTCAGCCCTCAACAAATAGAGTCTTGTTAAATTAAATGCCAGTCCACTCTTATTGTGCATTGTAACTTTTTTTCCAGGATCATATCCACGATGTACATGCTTTTGTCAGAAGTAAAGTTTTACATATTTGGCTGAATATTGTAAATGAAAAGGTAATGTCATTTAAGGTGTGGAGCTACATGGAACTGTGTTTCAGCTAGATTAGCATGATTTTCATTGCAACTAGATTTTAATTAATGTTTTTTATTATTATTACTTGAGAGGCTGTCGTGGTCGTAATCATATGCTAGTTAGATTTATAACTACCTATGTAATTGGTGCTTATCACCACTATCGCTGTGAGTTCGAATCCAGCTCAGGCCAGGTGTACTGAATACAAAATTATGTGATAAAGTTTGTCAGTGACTTGTGGCAGGTCAGTGATTTTCTGTGTACTCCGGTTTCCTCCACCAATAAAACTGACTGCCACGAAATATTGTTGAAAGTGGCGTTAAACACCATAACCCTAACCCTACGATTTATTTGTTTATTTTCAGTGTTTACCATTGACGTGGCAAGATAAAGTTCTAACTTTGGTGATAGGTAGACTACAAGATAAATCCAGTCAAGTCAGAAAGAATTCAATTCAACTTGTCACTGCATTCATTAAATGTAATCCATTTGCTGCAAAGGTAAGACTTGATCGTATTAATTGTCGCTATAGTAACACTGTGTTATTTACTGCTGAAAAGAAGGATTTAAATCATGTCATTAGAATTCTTTATATTACCATAGATGCCAACCATTACGATTTTTACGAATTTCGGGCCAAAATTACGGTGTTATGGTCAACAGTCTACTTGTTACGGAATTCCGATTATTGCCAACTCGGAACCGTTCCCCATTTAAATATCATTGTGATCATTTAGACACTTCATTGTCTGTTAAAATCACGTAAAGATAAGCGCTCGAGGGATTCTGATTATTAAATACTTTTGGGTTTCTCAGGACTATCTATAGTAGAAAACGATCTATCCATTTCTTTTTCGATCCCGAGTAGTTAATGAACACAGCACGTTTTTGTCAATTTCACGATGTCTGAGGGAACAAGTGAATCTTCTGCAACGAAGAAAAGGAAACTGGGACAACGAATATTTTATTGAGTTCCCTTGCCTTATGAAATCGATACGGGAACATTATGGCCTATTGCAAACAAGACTTTACCATTCAGCACGGTGGTCGGGATGATTGTCGGCGCCACAATGTAGTACGATTATGGTAAAATTTTATGAAAAATTATGATTACTGAAAAAAAATCACAAATTACTGACATCTCAAATTTTTCTTACTGATTGCACCAAAAAGGGGTTGGCATCTATGTATTACGATCTTTACTATAAATAAATATATAGATTCTCCCGCTACTAATGAAATACGAAATACTATCGAGTGTGGAGAATATCGTAATCCACTAGTAGAAGAAGGAGAAACTATAATGATCAGTATTGACCGAAACATCAAATATATTTTTATGTTGTTAATTTTCATTTTTAATGATTGTTAAAAGAATATTGGTGGAGATTCTTATACAGAAATTTAACCAACTGGTTAAAGATGTTAAGAATAGGAGAAAATAATTTTATGCTCATCATAGAGTGGTTGGCTCAGAATCAAGATAATGTTTCAGTGGAGCAACATGTCTACCTGGTGAAACTTGTTGGTCTAGTACAAAATTGACATCATCATCATCGTCGTAGGGCCCGGATGGCTCAATGAGTTAGAACAGTAGAGTTCGTTTATAGCGAACAGGCTTATAATGAAGTAAAGATAAATCCCTGGTCCAATTGCTATTTGAACAATGTATTTTTGAAGGCCTATTACAAATTTTTTAAAACAAAAATCAGGCTTATAACGAAGAGAATTTTATACCCAAACAATGTTTTTATTACTCAAAATTGACCTGATATAACTAAGAAAATTGCTGAACAAACAAATCGTTTACCTGTCTTCCATTACGCACGGACGATCACATATTAGAATGGCACTTGACACTTCCGTTATCGGTAATTGAAAAATCAATAATCCCACCTGTGATGTTGTTAATGATGTCAATCAAGACTTTTCTTTAAAATATTCAAACAGTAAAATGGGTATTAATGATTAACAAGTTGTCAATTAATAACACACATGCTAATTTATTTTTATTTTTATTTATTTATTGTTTTTCCCCTATAGTCAGGATTTTATAAATTCCCTTACATCACCACCTGACTAGGGTGTGACAGGAGTTTTCAAAAATAAGTTTTGTGACTACATTGGTTTTACATTTTGATAAACAAAATAAAGAAATGATAATATATAATAGTAATAAACACTTTCATTCATCTTTCACACACACTCTCTTACCATTTTGTTTTTCTAAAATATTTGATTGCTCCTGACATTTTGTACTTAATCAAAAAAGCTGAAAAAAGAATCTCATCACTATATGAATCAAACAAACAAAAAATATTATGATTAGTTGAAAATATATTGTAAGGGGGTCCACATTTTTTCAAATGCTAAAATGGTATTGTTTTTCTTTGATATATATTGTTCAAGTGAACGGTACCACATAATTTTATGTTTAAATTCTACAATATTTAGCCTTTGTTCATTGAGTTTGCACTTGAAGATATAATTTTTTGCAATAATTGAAATCAAATTAACAAGAAGATCCCCTGACTCAAAACCAAAGAAATATTCTTTTTTGTCAAAAATCAAATTCTTGTAATATTGTTTTAATTGTTTTGACAAAGATTTGAGAAAAATTTGTGTCACAGGACAGTCAAAGAATAGATGTTCAATAGTTTCATCATGAATTTTGCAAAATGTACATAAATTAGTATTCTTGAGCTTTATTTTATGTAAAAAGGAATTGGTAGGAATGATCCTGTGTAACAATTTAAATTGAAAATTTTGAAGATATGAGTTTCTACAAGATTTTTTTAAAATAATAAAATATTTTGACCAATTTGTTATTTCACAATTAAGAAGTTTTTCCCATTTGGAAAATTTTTCTGTTGGTAAAGAAATGATTGCATTCACAAGATCTTTATAAACAAACCTAACATTTTTACTATGAACTATTCTTTCTAAATAGGCATCCTTTTTACTAAGTATGTCGAAATTTACATTTACACAGTTTTCCTTTAGATGATCTTTGATGTACTTGGGAACATTTGACACCAGACTATAGTACTTCAAAAAATTATTGGTACAGTAGATTCCGCTTATTTGCAAAGCCTATTTGTCAGAGAAAATTTTGCAATTAAGCGGACTTTGCGATAAAACGAAATGCTATTCGGACCGGAAGTATAGACTACAGGTGCCGTGACATTGACATTTTGTTTACCTGGAGCTGATATTGCTGATATGTTGATAAAGTAAATGCATGAATGTAAATAATAAATTAGAATATTTAATGAAAGTCTTTGTTGTTTATTACTGGTGTAAATAATATTTCCATCATTTCTGTGGATTGGGGGAGCTTTTTGTGTACATCGAGTGTCACATGATCACGCGATAGATGTTACGTTTTGTGTACTGTAAATGAGTTGTTACTAAATTAATGATAGTTACTGCAGTATCCATATTGTTATTTATAACTGTAGGGTTTTACTTTTCATCTTGGTAGGTTATTATCGATAGATATCTCTGTTGTTGACTTCATTCCGTTTCTGTGTAATGGGAGCTTTGTGTATTGAGGATTTGTGTAGTTGTTTATATCACGTGATGGTGGATATTTATAACCATAGGATGACATTTTGCTTACTGAATGACGAACTCATTTTTCCCCTATGCTTTATAGCAAAATAAAAAAACCACAAGCCCAAAATCTGAATACTTTTCATTATTAAATAAATAAAAAAATAATTAATCCGCTTTGATTTTTTGTTTGATGTTCTAATTTACATTAATTAATTAACAAACTAAGTAAACATATTTTAACTTCTCTTGAAGTTTTTAATCACTGATCAGCATTCATATTAATTTCTTTGATCACTAATTATGTGTTTTGAATTGCTGCGTGGCTGATTGTTACAAATCTAAAAATAGACACCAGGGCTTTTACCTGTAAGGTCACACACTTAATTATTGAATCTAAATGGCGAACTATCAACACTGATTGAGGTTACTGATAACACAAAACGTTCTTTATTAGAGCTTTATTGAAGTTCAGGAAAAGGATTAAACACAAATAAACATGTAAATGGATTTTTATTAAAATATTCAATAGTTCAAAGCGTCTCCAAATGTCTGATCAGGTTATCACCACACGCCGTTTCAACATCGATCTGCATGAACAAAATCAATCAATTAGTTCAAAGGTGTATTGGATTTTTTTTCTCCTTCTTTTTTTATCAGTTCTAGAGTAGTTTTGCAAATAACCGACACTTTTATACATTTTTGGCAAAAATTGTCTTTGCAATAAAGCGAATTTTGCCATTAACCGCTTTGCAATTAACCGCGTGTTTTAACGTTAAATGAATGGTAAATGGATCGGTGTTTAAGTTTTTTTTGCAATAATACGAATTTTGCAATTAAACGGTTTGCAATTAAGTGGAGTCTACTGTATTCAGTTTATTTCTAGTCTGTTCAAAAGTATAAAAATTACCAGAATGTGGGTCAATAAGATCACATAAATACTGCACATTATGTTCTATCCATCTAATATAATAATTTAAATCAGTTACTGGTACAAAATTAAGGATATCAAGAGACAATAGTTCATTAGTATTCATCTTTGTATAAGGTTTTGCAAAATGATAGCTAGACAGAACATCTTTCCAAAAAGGATTTGTAAGCTTCATAGCAACTTCCTTTAGCTTTTCTTTCTGAAAAGTTAAAATTCTTTCACCGCCATAGCTTTGAAGATTGAATAATAATACTTTTTGCCAATCACCATCTAAATTGGAAAATAATCGTTTAATCCAACCTACTTTCAGATAAATATTAAATGATTGAAGATCTATCATTTTCAAACCCCCCTGATATATATCACCGATTAAAGTACTTCGCTTTATCTTATCTGACTTCCCGTTCCATATGAATTTATAAAAAAGTGAATTTAAATCATTTATTTTTGTCTGAGGTAAATTTGGTAGAGATGTCAGTAAATGAATTAGCTTTGGTAGTGCAAGAGTTTTTATAACTGTAATTTTACCAAGTAATGTCAGTTTTCTATGCTGCCAACTTTTTAGTATTGCCTTAACCTCCTTGATTTTTTTGGTAAAATTTATATCTGTAATACAGTTTAAATCAAGTGAAAAATCAATTCCCAAAACCTTAAAGTTTTTATGAGACCAATTTAGTTTCATATTTGGACAAATAATTTGATCTGAATACTTCTTGTTTCCAACCCACACAGCTTTTGTTTTGGATGAATTCATTTTTAAACCAGACACCTTGTAAAAAGATTCAAAACATTCAAGAGCCTCCCTCAATGAATTTTCACTCCCATCTGGAATAAGAAAGGTATCATCAGCATACAAACTTATGAGAGATTCAACTTCATTGATAATAATACCATGAATGTCTTGGTTGGCCTTCAATTTTAATGAAAGCAGCTCCACACCGATTATAAACAAATAAGGTGAAAGCGGATCACCTTGTCGACAGCCTCTTTCTAGAGAAAAAATATTTGACATGTGACCATTATTTATAACACAACTTTTGGCTTTTGAATAGAACAGTTCAAACCATTTACAAACAGATGGTCCAAAATTAAAACTTGAGAGGGCTTTTTTCAAAAATTTCCATTCAACTGAATCAAATGCTTTCTCGAAATCTACAAGAAGTAAAAGACCGGTTTTGTTATGTTGTTCAAGATAATGCATCAAATCATACAACAGTCTTGTATTTTCCCCAATAAATCTTCCTTTTATAAAACCGTTTTGTGTATCACTAATAATAAATGGTAATAGAGGTTTAATTCTATTAGCAATTACAGCAGAAGCTATTTTAAGGTCAGTATTTAATAAACTTATTGGTCTCCAGTTGCCAATAAAATGCCTGTCCTTTCCTTCTTTTGGAATACATGTTATGACTTCCTGATACTGAAAATCAGTGAAGCTTCCAGACTCATAGGCTAAATATAATGACCTATAAAGCAATGGACCAATATCTTCCCAAAAAAATTTATAAAAATCTACAGTATATCCATCAGAACCTGGACTTTTTCCATTTGTCATTAACTTCAGTGATTGGGCACATTCTTTAAATGTTATATTACCTTCACACAAGTATTTTTGTTCTTCTGTGAGTTTAATATTATGATTAAAAAAGGACTCATCATTACAATCTAAATTTGTTGTTGAATACAATGTTTTGTAAAAATCGTGTTGTTGAAGGAGAATTTTAGATTGATCTGATATATGATGACCTGCATCATCAATAATCTCAGTTATAGTTTTTTTAATAAAAATTTTCTTTTCTAGTTTACAGAAGTATTGTGAGCATTTTTCTCCATTTTCATGCCAGTTTGCCTTTGATCGGAGAAATATACCCTCTACCTTTTCCACATGCTAATTTATTGCATTAAAATTAATAAAGCGTAATCAAAATTTTAATGAATGGATGCACAAGCTAAAGAAATTAAAAACAAAGTCATGTGTGAGATTAATTCATTCGCTATTGTTTATTTTTTCTTTGATGATAGACTCTTTAATTAAACAAGAAAGCTGCTTTTAAATTTTAATTCTACGGTTGTTTTTCACACTGCAAGCCGAACATTGTCATAAATATGGTAACACATCCTCGTGGTGATCATTCAGTAATCAGTATTGGCTAGCAGAAAGAAAGGCAATAGATCTTGATACAAAATATCAGATCAGATCAGTTTTATTTTAACTGCTGAATTAATCAATTTTATTCAACAATTTTTGTTTTTCTCTATTCAGAAAAACAATGTCATATTTTAACAGTGTAGGTCACGTTAATTTATTCCTCAACATAGCTTGCATTATGAATGGTGTTACAAAAAAACAAAGACTCACAAAACAAAATCTGCTGAAAGTATTTTATTACAACAAAATCATCGAAGTAAAAACATTATCTGTCAAAACAAAGCAAACAAAACAGTTACACATCAGTTGAAATAATTTTTTTGAAATTCATCATTTTGCAAAAGGGGAGGTAATTCTACATTATTTCTCTTATAACGAACGATGCCTATAACGAAATAAGATCGAGAGTCCCCTGGACTTCGCTATAAACGAACTCTACTGTAGTTGGATTACCTAACAACTCGTACAAGACTTATCACCAATATGGCGTGGGTTCTCGCCCAGCTTTGTAAATAAGAAAAAAGGGTGCACTCGAATCACAGACGCAAGTGATAAAGTTTACCAGTTGCTTGCCCATGGTCGGTGGTTCTCTCCGGGTACTCCAGCTTCTTCCACCACTAAAACTGGTCGCTATGATATAGCTGAAATATTGCTGAAAACACAATAAATAAATCAATCAATCATCATCGTCATTTCATTGAATGTAACTTGTTCTCACCATTGTATTTCAGAAAAATTGCTCATTAACCAACAATCACTAACTTACTCACATACTCTTATTATTAATGTTAATACTTCTATGTTGCAAAAAAAAAACACCCAAACAAAACTACATATATGTGGAGTTCAATTTAGAGATTATTTCACATTTGATTAACTTAGTAATAAAATAATTGTTATTTTATTTTAGTTGTCAGTAGAGGAATTGAAAGAGAATTATGAAAAAGAGAAAGAAAAGTTAAAGGAAATGGCAGGAGAGGAAGAGATGGAAACAGATAATGTACAGAAAGGTTGGTACAATGTTGTTACATGTTATTTTAGGAAATATCTACAGAGGTTTCTGTCTTATTAAGTGATGAAAGCAGATGCCATATTTAAATCTAGTATGTACATCAGCATTGTCGGCAATCCACAGCTCTGCCATCAACCTTGGGTCAATTTATTTGAAAACTCTAATACCCATGAATAATTCATGATCCTATTTCATTTGTAGAATTACCAAATTCTGGTGCTACATCGACTTATTCATGATGATGGGTTTTTTGCTGCATCTGTACAAATACCAGTTTAACACATCAGAGATAATATGTCCTTGTTGATTTACTGAAGCTGAATTAAATTTGTGAAATTACATGATGTGCTTCACACTGCCCCCCATTACTTAATCTGTCAGTAATTGACATTAATGTTAATTATTTTATATTTGTATAGATAATTTAGCCCAGAAGATAAATGAAGACTGGAAACTTTTAAAATCAAAGCTTAAGCGTGCCATCAAAAAATTACTTGAAGAGGAAGAGAATAATGGAGAGGCCAATGACAAAATTCCCGAGGATGAAACTGCTGAAAGGTATTTCAATAAGACATGCAATTGGGATCTTTAGTTTTAGGTATTAAGGGAGATAATTGTCATAGATCCATTTGTAACTTGGGAAGGGAGATAATTAACTAGTGTTTGTTGTTTTAGAAAAAAAATTAGTGTGGAACAGATGTTTTTAACATTAACAGAATTATTATTGTTTTTCACGAGTCATTAAAAAATTTTACTTTCAAATTTTGAAATATTTTGGTTCGAAGCATTTGATGTAGAGGCTATGAGTCAAATTCAAATGGATTATCTCTTCCTGAAACAAACTTTGTTTGGGAAAAATGCTTATAGCCATGACTTATTGGTTTGTAAGCATGTTTATATACACTGTAAATATATATTTTGTACTTTATCCCACTTTGAATAAGCTATGCTGAGTTTCTGGAGAAAACCGCAGAGTGTCGATAGATATAATGTATTAACAAAGAGGAAGAAGATAAAACATAGGGACTGCAAATTTCGTCAAATCTACAGTGAATTATCAATAACAAGTTATCATACAGTAATTTACATCAAAAACTTGCAGCTTAGTGGATTTGTATGGGTACTTCTATTTCATATATTTGACTGGCAATATATATACATAGCTTCATCAAAATCCCTGATTTGAAATTATTTTTATTCAGAATGTCATAGAAAAATAATATACATGTATATGATATTTTTATTATGAGAATTCTTATTTCAGTGTCATTCAAAGAATTAATAATTTAATTAGTGAAGAGAAATATGAAGAATCTGTTACCCTGACCTGGTACATGTTAGATGTCTTTCCCCAAATCTCTGTCTTTGCCAGTCAAGCAGATGAAGAAGAGTAAGTATATATTTGAAATTATAAATGTATAAAAAAGTAGATGACCAAGGGAGGTAATTATTTTTTTATCTAATCTGATAAAAATAATGATCTCCCTTAGTCATCTACTAAATACTTTGGTAAACTGGGGAAAAAATTATCAAGAGTTAAAGAACCCAGCTTTTATTGATATTCTTCATCAATACAGTAAAAGTCATAGTAATTATTGACATAACTAACCACAAGAATAGAACCGCTATTCCTCGCCACCCTTATACTCTTTAACACAAGACATTTTAAACAGACTAGCGACATAGTAGGTCTGTGATAAGAACACATTTTGTAAGTAATCAATGATATGCATTATTTTTGTCATTTGTGTTCAACTCTAAATGATTCATTCAGGGGCCGTCGTGATCATCTGGTAGTTGTATTTACAACTATCTATATACAATCAGTGGCTTTCACTTGTGAGTTTGAATCCCGGTCAGGCGAGGTGTACTCCATACAACATTATGTGATAAAGTTTGTCAGTGCATTGCAGAAAGTCAGTGGTTTTCTCTGGGTACTCAGGTTTCCTCCACGATATAACTGAAATATTATTGAAAGTGGCATTAAACACCATAACCTAAATAATTCATAGACCATCCTTGGATGTCCCAAGACCAGTTTTTCAAATATGTCTATTGTTAATGGAAATGTTTTTCTTCCTTCAATTTTGCTATACTAAATCTATTTTATTTATAAAATGTAGTTATTTGTTTGATTATATTTTTTAGATCAGAGGAGGAACCAGATTTAAAAAGCCTAAAGAAGACATTAGAATACTTGTACAATATTTTCTCAGGTAATCTTATTTATATATATGCTACATGTGTAATGTTGTGGGGGATTGATGGCAGGGGAGTTTAGGTCTGCTGACCACAATCATAACCTTACTGACTTGGATTTTTGTGGAATGGTTTCCAGACACCTACCCAAGGCCTTGGGGTCCACTTGTCGGTTTACTATAGCTGTCTGATTTTTTCTCAATTAATCTGGCAGTCATGATATATGTATAGCCGAAAATTTGCTGAAAGTGGTGATGATAAACGTCATTAACCCTTACCCTAGCCCTGTTCAATGTGACCGAGTTGTCATAACCCTTCCCTCTAGATACATGTACATATATCTCCATTAGCCAAACAATGAAAAACCTACATAATCTTATTTATTTTTACTGAAGAAACCTCTTTCCTTTTTAATTACAGATGATTGGAAAAAGGTTTTTTTCAATTTGATTTCACAAAGTATGTGAAATTTTTTTTTTGCATTGCTGAACTTAAAATACATATTTTTTAGATACAATATGAACCAAACAATTATTGTAGCTCTTTGCAACTTCATTGTTTTATAATAAATATAATTACTTTCTGATACAGAATACAAGAAATCCAGTCTGGTTTTGTCAGGTGAAGGAGAGAAACCTGTGGAAGATGAAGTTGTCAATGAAATATCAAAACAATATATTGTTGTACAATACCTCAAGGTTTGTTATAGTTAGATGACAGCAGTTTAATATGGTTGTATTCTGGGTGATTTATATAAGTTTCTGGTTTACTATGCCCTAACTTACAAATTATATAAGAGATGCCTGAAAAAAAATTTGCTATAATGACTAATAAAATAGCTACAATTTCCTCTGGGGGTGGGGGGTAATTCCTGATAAAATATGTGTATCGGTCGGTTTAGCTTACAACAAACCAATAAAGGTTTATAGATGGCCTAATTTTATTTCTTAAGCAGAATTTTTGCATGCAACCTAATCTTATTTATCTTTATCTGGGATAAGTAATCGTTTGAAGAAAAAAAATTTGCTATAATGACTAATAAAATAGCTACAATTTCCTCTGGGGGTGGGGGGTAATTCCTGATAAAATATGTGTATCGGTCGGTTTAGCTTACAACAAACCAATAAAGGTTTATAGATGGCCTAATTTTATTTCTTAAGCAGAATTTTTGCATGCAACCTAATCTTATTTATCTTTATCTGGGATAAGTAATCGTTTGAAGAAAATATTTTTTTTATCCATGTAGAATAATTTTTCTTGGATAACTCATACATTCTGATACAATGAATGTTATGTCACAGATACCTTTGACTTCAAGCAGCTGTATCTACTTACCATAGTTGGTTTTGTATAATGCACACCCCTTATTTTGACTTAAATTTCTGATTACAATAATAGTATTGAATACCTTTTGATTTCTTATGTATAATAATCACCAAGGCAGATAACTAAATATTCTGAATGAAAAAGTAGTGAGTATTTCATATATTGATTTGTATTACGAGAAGGAATTTCTATACATGTAATAATATTGCATTGAAGACAAAACCTGAGATGTGAAATATAATGAGAAGCAAAACATTTCAACGATAATATGTTTATTGTGGATTTGTCAAGGTGACTCAATATAATGTCTTATTAGAAACCAACAATAGTATTTCATATCATGCTTGTAGCTTGATAATACATGTAGATATCCAAATTCTCCCTCAATCAGTTGTATTGAGTAAAGCTTGGATTTAATTTACATTTTAATTGACATTGGTAAAGAAAATCAGTATGGTTTTTTTATGGGAGATAAATCAGTATTTTTCCTATTGTAGGATTCATTAATTTTTGCTACTCAAATCCAAACTGCAGTGCCAATGATTTCTCAACTCCTCGGTTCCAAGTCCATCACTGATGTTTTAGAAGCCGTAGAATTCTTCATCACTGGGTTTGAGTTTGGACTGAGTATTATGATGATTGGTATCAGAAGGATGTTGCCCCTCATTTGGAGTAGGGAGTCAGGAATCAGGGATGCAGTAGTCGGAGCCTACAAAAGACTTTATCTGAATCCTTCAGACACAAATCAAAGGTATAAGAAAGAGTATTATGTAAAGTAATTTTTTAATTTGAGTGAGTAATTGTAGTTTAACGCCTACTCAGCAATTTTTCAGCTATATCAAGGCGAGATCAAGTTATATTTCAATAAAATGATGATGATATCCACTTTGTACTAGACCTACATGCTTAGCTGGATTTTTATAGCACTAGCTCACTGAAACAACATTCCGCAGGTAGACATGTTGCCCCATTCGGACACATTATCCTGATTCCGAACCAGTCAAGTCTTTGCTTTTTCTCCTTAATGCTGGATGCTTAGTGGAGAAGCAAGAAATACCAATTTTATAGTCTTTGGTTTGACCAGATTGGGGCTCGAACCCGCACTCGAGGCTAGCACGCTAACCAGTACACCACCAATGCATTTTTTTAATTTGAAGTCCAATATTACTACTCTTATTCTGTATGTGAAGTCTATTGATGATATAGACTATATTTTGCATGGGAATATCTTCTCTATTATTGATTTCCCATGTTTGGGAGGAACAACGTCTTGAATCTAATAACTTGACTCGGTTTATGCAATAGACAATTCACCATTGCTATGGAGGCCACTTTTTTGTACCCTGTCAAATTTAGCCTTTGCAAGAGAAAGTAAATTGACCATGTCAAAAAAATAATTCTTTTTACTTTTATGTTAAAATATATTGCCAGAGTTCCTTATTTTTATAATTTTACAGTACAATTTCGAAGAAAAATTTAATCTTAACCAATTCAAATATCAGGGATGTCATTAATTATACCCCCCGCAAACAAAGTTTGGGGGGTATATAGGAATCACCCTGTCCGTCCGTTCATGTACCTTGTAAGCGCAACTCCTCCTAAGCCGCTTTTTGGATTTTTATGAAACTTTACACATTTGTAGTACACTACCTGCAGATGTGCATGAAGGAATATGGTTGCTGTCCAAAATTTAAAAGGGGAGATAATTCAACTTATACTTTCACGAAAAGGAGGGGGGGGGGCATGTACATGTACCTTGTAAGCGCAACTCCTACTAAACTGCTTATTGAATTTTTATGAAACTTTACACAACCTGCAGATGCTGTCTAAAATTTAGAAGAGGAGATAATTCAACTTATACTTTCACGAAAAGGGGGGTCGTGTACCTTGTAAGTGCAACTCGTCCTAAACGACTTATTGGATTTTTATAAAACTTTACACATTTGTAGTACACTACCTGCAGATGTGCATGAAGGAATATGGTTGCTGTCCAAAATTTAAAAGGGGAGATAATTTAACTTATACTTTCACGAAAGAGGGGGGGGAGGTACATGTACCTTGTAAGCGCAACTCCTACTAAACTGCTTATTGAATTTTTATGAAACTTTACACAGTTGTAGTACACAACCTGCAGATGTGCATGAAGGAATACCGTTGCTGTCTAAAATTTAGAAGGGGAGATAATTCAACTTATACTTTCACGAAAAGGGGGGTCGTGTACCTTGTAAGCGCAACTCCTCCTAAACGGCTTATTGGAGTTTTGTGAAACTTTACACTACCTGCAGATGTGCATGAAGGAATATGGTTGCTGTACAAAATTTAAAAGGGGAAATAATTCAACTTATACTTTCACGAAAAGGGGGGGTCATGTACCTTGTAAGCGCTACTCCTACTAAACTGCTTATTGAATTTTTATGAAACTTTGCACAGTTGTAGTACACAACCTGCAGATGTGCATGAAGGAATACCGTTGCTGTCTAAAATTTAGAAGGGGAGATAATTCAACTTATACTTTCACGAAAAGGGGGGTCGTGTACCTTGTAAGCGCAACTCCTCCTAAACGGCTTATTGGAGTTTTGTGAAACTTTACACTACCTGCAGATGTGCATGAAGGAATATGGTTGCTGTACAAAATTTAAAAGGGGAAATAATTCAACTTATACTTTCACGAAAAGGGGGGGTCATGTACCTTGTAAGCGCTACTCCTACTAAACTGCTTATTGAATTTTTATGAAACTTTGCACAGTTGTAGTACACAACCTGCAGATGTGCATGAAGGAATACCGTTGCTGTTTAAAATTTAGAAGGGGAGATAATTCAACTTATACTTTCACGAAAAGGGGGGGTCGTGTACTTGTGGTGACCCCTAGATGTATGTTCTTGGTTAGTTTATTTTGGAGATGGGATGTTGTCTCCTTGACATAACTCCATATCCGTTCATTTTTCATAGGTAACTTGCTAATATGCCTGTATTCCAAAGTTTGAACATCATAGTATTGAAAGCGGGGGGTGGGGGGGGGGGTATATCACTCAGTGAGGTCACTCACAGTTCTAGTTTTTTTTTGAGTTGTAGGAGAAAAAATAAAAGTTATAGGAGAATTAATAGACTAGGGACACGAGTCTCCAACCTTGCACAGTGAGGTGGCATTTAACAAACACTCATAAAATTTTCAAAGCGTGAAGAAGATACGTAACATCCTTGGAGAGCCCTTCAGACAATTGAATAATAAAGATGTTATTTTCTAAATACACTGAAATGATTAGAGTAACATAGCTAACACATGAGAAAATTCAGTAACATAGCAACAATTGAGAATATTCACAGTACAAATAGCATACTAATGACTGAGAAAATACACTGTAGCATTATGCTATATTCCAAATGGTGGCTATTGAAATAGGGAAATTAATTCATTAAAAATCATATTTTAAATACAAATATACCAAAAATCACCATTTTTTCATACATGTCTTGATTGACTTTACCCTGAGATAATACCTATTTATTAAAAAGATTCCAATTAAGCTCGATAGTATCTTAATGCATTCAAAACTGAAGTACGGTAAGTAGCAAGTAAACAATAACCTGTGGTGTGCTTCTGTTTATTAACAATAAAGTTTGATGTCATTGAACCTTATCACAACACCTGTCCAGATAAATAAAATTAAACGAAAACATGGGACAACTTATTTGCATGACAAACAAGTAATAAAGGTGAGGCTGTACCCTTTAAAAAGTACATACCATGATGATACCTGAAGCAAAATATCATTTGAGTAAATGATAAATCTATTATACTAAGAGCAAATGATTATTATGCATGTCCATACATCCCACTCTTTCTCCAGTTTGAAAGTTAATTGGTGTCATAAAATAATAAAAGCTAAATGAATAATGCAAATCACAAATAAATGATTTATAGCAATATGAGAATTTTTGGTTTATCGATATTCGTTAAGTTCAATTCAATGTAAAATCAATCAAAATAAAATTGAGCTGAAACTATGTAACATTTTTATTTTGATAGTAGAACTGGTAATTCTGACAAATAATATAAATGTAATACATTTTGTATTTAAACCAACTTTCATATATAATAATGCCAAGCAATTGGAAATTTACATTTATTTTGGATGAAAAATAATACCCATACGCCATAGTCGATCTCTGTACCAAAGTAAGGGTGCCCCAATTGAAGGAGGAATAAATTGAAAGATTTAAAATATTTTTTGGAACTCGTCGCATCGTTTCATAAAACAACATGACAGTGACATTTTGTAAACAATTCCACGATGTCGATGGCCTGTAAATGTAATATCAACGTGATAGATACATCATATCTTTCAAAGAAAATAATTTAAAGTTAGGGTTTAATGCATCACGATTTTCCTTCATTTTACATTTTTGCCAATAAGAAAGTTATCGGCGACGACATGAAATTACCTGAGATTTTTGCCGGTTTCCGGCTTCTAATGACATCCCTGAATATGGATTTAAAAATGCCACAATTTGAATAACCTTAAACTAAAAAAAATGTTGTGAGCAATAATTTACAACCTTCAAACTGTCAATTAATCAATGTTGTTTTTTCGTTTAATTTTTTCATAATATATTTTGCTTTACATCCAAACCCTGGTGTATAGAAATATTACCTACAATGTAGTTTCACCACTGCTGGGTATAACCCTCGTAAAAGGTCTGCTAGTTGTACGAGACAAATAAAAGTGCACAATTCTCCTGTAGGATGAGATGTTAACGAGTGCCTTATGTATGGAGAATGTCACACTTTCACATAAAAGAGAACTTGTAGAAGCTCCTAATTATATAATGAGCAACAGTTTGTTAGGAGTGGTCATTGGTGGCTTGTTGGAAGCGAAATTTTAATGACCCCTTTCATTTTACCTGTAGAAATCTGAACCTTTGCTCATAGACCAATCCCAGTACCACATTTTACCTATGCAATTTATTGTTTGTCAATGTGAACTTATTCTCGTTATGAATATATCTGAAATATTGTTCACTTGACATTAAACAACAATCAATCAATAAATAAGTAATATCTGTTATTTACTAGTTTATTACTATTTTTTTACAGATCCAAAGCCTTGACAGTTGTTAAGAATCTGTCTGCATTGATTCCTGGTGCAACTATTGGTGATCTCACTTCATTAGAAGGACTGGTAAGATATTACAATACAAAATATAAATGTATTAAATTAGAATGTCTTTTTTTTTTGTCTTTCAAGGAACTACAATTCAAAATATATTGGGACATTCTGTGAATAACATAATTTAGAGGGTGATCTTCATGTGATTGAAAAGAACATGTTTAAGTTGTTTGATTGTCAGTGACACTTGCTTTTTATTTAATTTTGGAAAACCCCAAGTATACAATTATATTATGTTTTGTAGATTGTAGAATTTGTTAAATCAGAGGAATTGGATAGTACTGTTATACAGATGCTATGGGAAAGATTTACTATGAAAGTGCCCAACACCACACATGAGGACAGTAGGGCTGCTCTTCTACTATTATCTATGGCAGCAGGGTGAGTAGGGCAAATTACTTTTTTGCTTAGAAAAACATGTGACCACATGTGACACAATATTTCCAGTGAATTTTCTTTGTTAATGAAATAAAGATATTTTTACCTCTTTCTTTATTAATATATATGTATTTAAAAAGTATATAATTTTGCGATGATATAACAATATTGCATTTTAGTCGATATTTCATTCCATACTATCTCCTTTAAAAGTAACTTCAAGAGATTCTGAAAAAAATGATATTTGCATGCCAAGCAGACGATCAAAAAGATTGTGAAACGGGACATTACAAATTGTTTACATTTACCATTTTTTTATTAAAATCAGGTTACAAACACATATTCTCAAAGTTATTAATTTCGTTTTTAATGAAATTGACAAATTACAAGAATATAAAACTTAGGAATGGTTTTCTGAATTTTTTTTAGCACAACGAATTCTTGTCGTCATCATTTGAAATTTTTTATTTATAATGTTTGGTATACATGTATCAATGATATTCTTTTGTAACTTTGTCATTACTCCGAGGAATACTATGAAAGTAATATCATATTATCAACTGCATTACCTCTCCTTGATGAAAAAATATGTTTATCATATATTTGAATACAACTTATCTGAATTTGGTATAATGAGATGTTACTAGTAAAATATCTGATGAGTTTACCATATATTTGAATACAACTTTTTTTAATTTGGTATAATGAAGTTCAACTAGTAAAATATCTGATGAGTTTTTGTTTTTAGGGCTAATGCTAAGATTGTACACAGTAATGTTGAGATCCTCATAAAGGAAGGGCTAGGAGACAGAGCTGTTCATGATTTTGTACTGGCCAGAGAGACATGTGTCGCATTACTGAAACTTGGAGCTGATAAAAAGGTTGACTTTTTTTTAGACAATAGTTTCATAGATTCAGGTTATTTTAAATGTATGCATGTCTCCTGTCAGTGTATTTGTTAAAAGGTGACAGTAGACGATATTCATATGTATTCTCTTGCATCTTGCTGATAACTCGAAATTAATTTTAAAAATTCCCTTGACAGTAATATTCAATGGACTTGAATCCATATAGAAAACAAGGGCAAAGCGTGGCGTATCCCCTTTCTTAAAAATTTGACCTTTGCCCTATGACCTTGAAAATCAATAGGGTTCCAGATTCTCTTAAGGACTAAGTATGTACCAAGTTTGGTCAAAATCCATTAAGGATCATGATTCTAGAGTGTTCACAATGATGTTACGCTGTAAAAATTTGACCCTTTGACCTATGACCTTGAAAATCAATAGGGTTCCAGATTCTCTTAAGGACTAAGTATGTACCAAGTTTGGTCAAAATCCATTAAGGATCATGATTCTAGAGTGTTCACAATGATGTTACGCTGTAAAAATTTGACCCTTTGACCTATGACCTTGAAAATCAATAGGGTTCCAGACTCCTAAGGACTAAATATGTACCAAGTTTGGTCAAAATCCATTGAAGGATGTTGATTCTAGAGTGTTCACAAGGATGTTACTCGGTAAACATTTGACATTTGACCTTGAAAATCAATAGGGTTCCAGATTATCTTAAGGACTAAGTATGTACCAAGTTTGGTCAAAATCCATTAAAGGATGTTGATTCTAGAGTGTTCACAAGGATGTTACTCGGTAAACATTTGACATTGAAAATCAATAGGGTTCCAGATTATCTTAAGGACTAAGTATGTACCAAGTTTGGTCAAAATCCATTGAAGGATGTTGATTCTAGAGTGTTCACAAGGATGTTACTCGGTAAACATTTGACATTTGACCTTGAAAATCAATAGGGTTCCAGATTATCTTAAGGACTAAGTATGTACCAAGTTTGGTCAAAATCCATTGAAGGATGTTGATTCTAGAGTGTTCACTAGGATGTTACGGAAGGAAGGATGGACTGTAGTGTGTGTGTGTGTGTGTGTGTATATATATATCCCTTCGCAACTTCGTTGGCGAGGGGATAATAAGCCAAAACAATGTGTGAATGTAAATAAAGAAATATAGACAGGGAGAGTGAAGAAAATGGAGGGATGGATGATGTTAATCAGAGAAATAAGGTGACAGTAATCAGAAGGGAAATGTAAACCAGAGAAATCCACATGGAAAAGGGGAAATTGGGAGGGGCTAAACAACAGAATTTTGGATAGAAAGGAAACCAGGAGGTGGGGTTTAAATTCAGATAGAAAGGGGAAAATGGGGATGAGGGTAAACTACTGAAGTTCAGATAGATAAAAAAAAAATGATGAGGGGATATGAACAAGAGGTTGAATAGTAACCCCACACAAAAATTAGAATATAAAGGGTACAACCACAAACTTGTACATACATTATTGTACCAACAAATAATTATTTCATTATCTGACATGGTTTGCTTTATAGTTCATTTTAAAACATTTTTTTTTTTCAGGCTAAAGGAGCAGTGGCTAAGAAGCCCTACAGGCTGCCTGAAGATCATGAAATGTTTACCAGACTGTCATATCTACTTATCAGTGGTAAGGCATTCTGTCTCTATAAACTAAGCTTGTGATTAGTTGCAGGAAAATGCTGATGCAACAAAAAATGTTTTATTTGTACATGTATATATGATAAGGAAAATGTGTTTGAGTAGACTAGACTGCATATGCACAAGCTAGCTCTATAAAAATCTAGCTCAGCGGGTTGTTTAAGTACAAAGCAGGTATCATCATCTCATCAAAAAATAATTTGTTCTCGCCCGTGATATAGCTGAAGAAACGAGTTAAGCAAACATTTTCACTTGAAGAGTAATCTATTTAATATATTACCACAAAATTTGTTATTGGTCATGGTAATGATGGGTTGTTGTCGTTTTTTGTCCATAGATACAATGGGGTTTTTTCACAGTAATTTCAGAAATTCTAACCGAATGACCCTTGGAACAGAATTAAGGTTGGGACTGATTTTGAGTTTGTACCCATACTTGTTTTCAAACAAAAACACACATGTTTGTGATTTCCAATTGAACTTGCTGAGGTCGTAATAAACGACCACTAGGCATTAGCCCTTTATGTAATTTATGTATTATTTAACATTGTATTACAGGTGTTACCGATGAGAAGAATAATAACTGGATACCACTGGCTGAGCAGGCAGTCAAGGTCATCTATAAGTTGTCAGAATATCCTGACGGTATCTGTGGTAACATCATTAAGTCTATAGCAGACAAACTGATACAGATTGGTAAATTAGAACAGAATATTCTAAGTGCAGCAGGTATGATGTCACAAACTGTTTAGGATATTCATTAAGTCTCCCAAACAACGTTTGGAGACTTATTGTTTTTGCTCCATTTCTTATTATTATTATTCCTCTTCTCCTCCTTTCTTTCTTTCCGTGGCACATGAACTTGTCCATGACAGATCTCAGGAACTACTGGACAGAATTTCATGAAACTTGGTGGAGTTATAGATATATGTTTCTAGTTGGTCCTAAAGATTTCAGCTTTGTGGTAAAGGGGGTCAAAGTCATATTTTGAAGGGTTCAAAGGGGGTGGGGTTACTATAGAATCCTATGGGAAAGTTGAAATGTCGTACATTAATGTTGATAACTTCTAAATGGATAATGATAGAGACATTAAATATGACATGGTGATAGATCACCATTAGAGGAGCAATTCTATGTTTTCAAAATTTTCGAGATGTCTGCCATTTTCAAAATGGCTGCCAAAACACGGCATAAACATGGTAAAAATTCAAAAATTCAACATTGTCCGATATCATCAAAATTTGATATGTGGGTAGATAATGATGTCCCGACATTGAAAAATTTCTACTGGTCGCCATTTTCAAAATGGCTGCCACAATACCGCAAAAATTCAACATTGTCCGATATCATCAAAATTTGATATGTGTGTAGATAATGATGTCCTTAATTGATTCCCAACATTGAAAAATTTCTACCGGTCGCCATTTTCAAAATGGCTGCCACAATACTGCACAAATTCAACATTGTCCGATTTCAGCACCATTTCATATGTGGGTAGATTATGATGTCCCGAATTGATTCCTGACATCGAAAAATTTCTACCGATCGCCATTTTCAAAATGGCCACCACAATACCGCACAAATTCAACATTGTCCGATTTCAACGACATTTCATATGTGGATAGATTATCATGTCCCGAATTGATTCCTGACATCGAAAAATTTCTACCAGTCGCCATTTTCAAAATGGCCACCACAATACTGCACAAATTCAACATTGTTCGATTTCAACGTCCTGAATTGATTCCTGACATCGAAAAATTTCTACCGGTCTCCATTTTCAATATGGCCGCCACAATACCACAAAAATTCAACATTGTTCTATTTCAAAGGTAGCTTTTAATTTATTTTTTAAACCGGTTGTCAGTGGCCGGTTTGGGAGACTTCATAATCGTTAGATTATAACATATCTTGTTACAATATATCTTTGGTGTGGGTAGGACATTTTTTCTGTTGGACTAGGGGTTCATTTTGAAAAAAAAAAATTCTTTCAATGTGTTAAACCAATTGGAAATCAGGTTTAGCAAACATAGTTTAGAAATTGGAAATAGTAACAGAGACATTCAGAAATTATTTTTGCTGGAGTTAATACAATATTTTTTGCCTTTTCATCTATTATTTATTAGTTAAAGTTGATTTTACATCAAATTACTTGATTTTTTTTAGAGAAAAAAGGCCTAGTTTACTTTTTCTGATATGTTTATGGTAATTGTACAATTATTATATCCCCCCGATCTGGGGGAGAAATTTTGTTATTGTCCGGTCTGTCTATCCATCACAAAAATTTATATGTGCAACTCTTCCCTCCTACAATTTAAAAGGCGCCATGATATAACTGAAATATTGTTACAAGTTGCGTTAAACACCATAACCCTAATCCTAACATTTTAAAGGGAATTTCCTTTAAGCTTTGCATGCTTGCTTATTACTATATGCAGAATCACATATTATTACAGCATTTTGATAGAACCATTTATTAAGAAGTTATTGCCCTTTTTGACAGGGGCCTTCTTGATCGTATGATAGTTGTGAGTTAGAATCCCACTCATGGCAAGGTGTACTCGATACAACATTATGTGATAAAATTTGTCAGTAACTTGCAACAGGTCGGTGGTTTTCTCCGGGTACTCCGGTTTCCTCCACCAATAAAACTAACCACTACAATACAACTGAAATATTGTTGAAAGTGACATTAAACACCATCAAGCAAACAAACAAACATAAAGGAGTTATTGCCCCTTTTGACATATAATATTCCATCAAAATGGGGATAGGAGTGAGGTAGACATGTATTTGTGTCATAAGTAACCTTTATTGTACTTTATAGGTGATTCCCAGGAATCTACCGAGTCGACATCTGAAGTGACAACATTACTGACCAGACTGGTTACCATGGCTGGTAATGTAGCATTTGGACAGATGATACACCTAGACAATAGTATACTGGGAGAATTAAAGAGAAGGAGAGCTGTACAGGAGGAGAAGAAGAAACCAACAAAGAAACATGATAAGGTTATTATCACGTTGAAATATGTGTAATAAGGTTGTAAGAAGGTCAAGTCTGTCTCTTCTTAACAGTAGAATGATACTTTTTCTTGTAACATCAAATATGACAAGAATGAAAATGTAGATATCTAATTTGGTGCACACGACACATTTCTGGAATTGCCTTTATCATGTATGCTCAGTCAAAATTAGAAAGCGAAATAATTTTAAAGTATTTGGGAGCAAAAAATCAAAGGGTATAAACAGGATTGCCAAAATCGGCTAAGGTCACATATTCCTTTAAAGAGAGAAAAACCTTAGTTTTAATAATAATTACTGTATGTAGAATCCTGTGATTAAAAACTTTGCAATATGGTCAAGTTTGTCTCTTTTTCCATGCTAGGGATTGATACTTTCCATGTGCCATCACATCTGAAAAAGTTAAAAATATCTTTGTTTCAATTCTTCTGATTAACTGATTTCCAGCTGATGAAATCAATTATGATCTGTTTGTCATGTGTTGTGTGTTATTGTCGTGTTCTCGTCATGGATATTGCTGATATTGCTCACGTGATTTTAGATAACAATCAGTCAATCAATTATATAAAGAAAGTAACAATGATGGGCATCAACTCCTCCGATTTGAACATGTCTCGCCCCAAATTATTAAACACAAAAAAATAACACCATGACATATACTACTGGAAGTCAGATCTGCCAGGGATATAGTAATTATTATTGATTTTTTTGTAGTCAAGAAATGAGAGTGAAGCGATAGAAGATGAGCTTGGTTTAGCTGGTGCTGCAGCAGAGGATGCTGAAGCTGAATACATCAGGAAAATATGTGAGCAGGAAATAGTAACAGGTAACATACTGGCTCATAATGATAAAGTCAGGTAGTCATGATATAGCTGAACTCGCATATTGCCATGAAATTAACAAGTCCCGTTTTCTTTCCATGTAAAAAACCTTGTTATTATGCCAATCTCGCTTATCGCCATCAAAAGGTCAATTTACTGTTGATTGTCCCTCGATATAAGGCCAATCAATCAGTTATGTCAAACGTGGATGATTTTACAGGTAGGTTTACAGGCAATTCATGTAAATTGAAGTCCTTGTACAAACAATCTGATTACAGTTAATTGTTGTATAATTAAAAGTTGAAGCCATATTGTTAGTTTTATAGTTTATGAACTCTTTTAATTGTGGATAAGATTTGTTTGAAGTTTTCAGTGTTTTCAATTCTCGTAGTGTTAAAATGTCGACTCCAAAATGGAAATCAAACAGAAACACGAAATCATAGACTATGCAATGAAACATCATAAAAGCACTCATCAACAAGTAGCAGATTATATCTCTATTTTTGAGAAAGTACCTGTAAAGCGTAGAACTGTCGAAGATATCCTATAAATAAATTAATTTACGATTCAACTCCCGGCAAGCGACATCGTATGTGTAAATAAGTTTGATGACTTATTAAACTTTATTTACAAACGATAATTTCTGTATGTCACGTTTGTGTCATGAAATATTGTTTCTATAAGTTAAAATAAATTATTATTGTTTATTTATTGATTTTTTATCAGTTAACAACAACCCAATCCATAAATTTGTCATTCTATTCCCGATTGTCATTCTAGACATTACGTCGGTGTCCATACTTCCGGTTTAAGGCTTCCCTCAGTTTATCGCCAAACTCGTTATAATGCCAAATTATTGCTACACAAACGGTGGCGGTTTAACAGGGTTTGACTGTATATAGTTATAATCATTCTTCTTTATATACTAATAAGGTAGCGGATTTACAGCTACCTATGCAATCAGTGCCTATCACCACTAACTTGAGTTCGAATCCCGCTCAGGCGAGGTGTACTCAATACAACATTATGTGATAAAGTTTGTCAGTGACTTGTGGCAGGTCTGTGGTTTTCTCATGGTACTCTGGTTTCCTCCACCAATTAATATAAAAAATTATTAGAATATTGTTGAAAGTGGCATTAAATACCATAACCCCCTATATACTAATGAAATATGTTTATACTAATATTAATGTCCTTTGTAATAGTTGAAGATTAATTTACTCCTAATAAATATATTCTGGATATAAGATTTCTTCCTTTCTGGTGTTAAATTGTGAGTTTTCTTAATGTATTAAAGAGTAACAAGGTTTGCATAGATATTGTTTAATATTCAGTGTCTCCTTCTTTATCAAATGCCAACAGAGTAAGTAATAGTTTATTAATACTAAAGAACAATGATTTATTTCTATTGACAGGAAATAACCTTTTAGGAATTCTGGGACCTTTACTGGTTACCATTTGTCAGAATCAAACAAAGTATACCAGTCCAGAGTTGAGAACTGCAGCTACAATGGCTTTGTCAAAATTTATGATGGTTAGGTAAGTAAGCTTGATGAACAAATCGTGCATCCATGGTAACCAATGGTTGATTACGCCCATTTCTCTTCCATTAAGTGTACAGTCAATTTATATGAAAACCTTTCAGATTTGTTCCATAACTGAGCTGTATTTAGTAGTTTCCAAACAACATAAAAACACTTGTACCTATTAGATGTATTGAACAGATTATGAAAGCTGCGATTTGATTAATCGATATAGCATTAGGATTTTGTAATGCGACCAATGAAATGGGCTCATGAATTATTCACAAGTACAAAGGTTTTCAAATGAATTGACCCACAGATGATGGAGGAGGAATGAGTGTTATCAAACGTGGGTTACTGATAATACAAATCTCCTTACTTGTTATTGAGGATCATATGGTTTAAATTTATCTTTGTAATCAGTGCATATCTCCACTTAAGTTGTGAGTTTGATTCCCACCTGTGGCAAGGTGTACAACAATGTGTGATCTAGATTGTCGGTGACTTGTCAGTAGTTTTTTTTAAGATACTCCATTTTCCTCGAATTACTACATGTATAGCTGAAATATTGTCCAAGTGACTAAACAAAGCATCTACTTTCAACATATATAAAAATGTAAATATCATGTTTAATTTTAAGAAGATCCCTGAAATATTGAGAAAACATTAGAAACATAAAAAAAAAACCAAAAAAAACATTTGTTTCATTTACAGTTCTACATTCTGTGAAGACAATTTGCAGTTGCTGTTTACCATACTAGAGAAGTCATCAAATCCAGTAATCAGAGCCAACACCATCATTGCTTTAGGAGATTTAACATTTAGATTTCCTAACCTTATAGAACCATGGACTTCACATATATATGGAAGGTAGTTAATATATGTTCTAATGCAATTATAATGTAACGTGTATTTTCATTGGCTATCGAGAGCCGTCAAATCTGCAGTTGACATGCCTGAAGGAATGCTATATTCCTATGCCGAATGCACTTGTTTGTAAACAAAATGGCTGACCCAGATATTTCTGACTGAATTAAGGAATAACAGTACTGTATTTGAAGAGTTGGAGGTGTCAATTGTGGATGTTCTCGCAATTTCAGTTTTGAAAATATAAAAATTCTCTCAATATTTGGATACAATAAGTCCTACAAATTAAGATAAAACATCAAATGGTCATGATCAATGCCGAGATAAATGAATTGAAAAAAACCCCAGTCTTTTTCTTTTTGCAGAAAAATTGAACTGCAGTGCAAAAAAACCACTTCATAAACAACAAACAAACACCTGAATTTCAGGAAAATATTGCATCATTTTCTTCTGTACAATGTTTGTCATGGCCATTTAACAGCCAGTTTGGATGCTTTTTTATCCCCTCGCCAATGAAGTTGCGAAGGGATATAGTAACGCTACCTTCCGTCCGTCCTTCTGTAACATCCTTGTGAACACTCTAGAATCAACATCCTTCAATGGATTTTGACCAAACTTGGTACATACTTAGTCCTTAAGAGAATCTGGAACCCTATGATTTTCGAGGTCACTGGGTCAAATTTTTTACCGCATAACATCCTTCTGAACACTCTAGAATCAACATCCTTCAATGGATTTTGACCAAACTTGGTACATACTTAGTCCTTAGGTGAGTCTGGAACCCTATTGATTTTCAAGGTCAAAGGTCAAGGTCACAGGGTCTAATTTTTACCCTGTAGCATCCTTGTGAACACTAGAATCAACATCCTTCAATGGATTTTGACCAAACTTGGTACATACTTAGTCCTTAAGAGAATCTGGAACCCTATTGATTTTCAATGTCAAATATTTAGGCGAGGGGATACGCCATGCTTTGTGTTGCCCTTGTTGTTATTGCAATGTTGGTATGGACACATATTCTACGATGCATTACAGAAAAATAATAACTAAATTAAACGAAAATAATGTTACCTATGTTATACAGACTATGACTTCCATGAATTATTTTGATTCTAGTAGGAAAAATCTAACATATATTTTGAATGGAAGTCAGTAATAATGGAAATGCATGTAATAACAAAATCCACCTTCATGTTTACAGTAGTTTTCTTACATTGATAACTAGACGGTGATGTAATTAAGTTACTGATATTTTCCAATTTGATGGCATTTTGTATTTAGCTGCTTAAATAAGTAAAATGCTGAGAAAATCGTAAAATAAATCAGTAACCAGCTTGTGTCAATGTCACCATCACATGCGTTCCTTGTAAACTACGTCACACACAGGATGACGATAAATTGTCAGTCGATAGTTTTTCTGGAATTTTTTTTATGTCAACAACAATTGTAGAATTTTTATGTTTGTATGCACCACGGTCCTACTGAATTAGATGATACATTGAGAGCATTTGAAGAATTATCGGTGTCAATTGTGGATTTGACGGACTATTTTTTTAGCTGAAGGAATTTGAAAAGTGAATATATTTCGTCATTTATTTGTATGTTTTCAAACTAGTGTGTACACGTTGGGAGAATTTCATAAGAATAAGAATAACAGTACTGTATTTGAAGAGTTGTCGGTGTCAATTGTGGATTTGACTGTCGCAAATATCCGTTTTACTGGCTCCGAAATTCCTTAAATATACTGTATTGGTACATTTATTGTCATCACTAGGAGTTTATTTTTTTGTACAGTAAAATTAATCAAAGAAAGATTTACTTTTCATTGAGACATTTAAACTTCCCAATGAATGAACTTCACAAAGTATAATAGATACTGTATTTATTGAAAGAGAGAGTTCATCGAAATAGAAATTTATCTTGAGGAATCAACTGATACACAGGTAAGGTTTTATTTCCCTTGTAATAGCATTTACTAAAGGTTTGTATATTGTTAGGATTTTTATTTTTATCAGTTTTTCACAAAATTACGGATTGTTGAATTTAGTCCATTTTTGTGAAATTGCTTATATAAGCATATAGTTTGTCCACCTAACTCCTTACAGTTTTCAAGCCAAAACCTTTTTATTTTACAGAATATTTGTACATGCATTGTCTACCAAATTTTTGCATATTGATCAGGATTTTTTTCCCTTTTTTTTTTTTTTCGTGGGGGCATCGTATGTATCTGACAGACACAACAAATTTGTGAGAATAAAATCAGTGTTTACTCTTAAACTTGCTGTGTCCAGGTGTGTGGTAATGGTGGAGGGTTTTTTCTTCAGTTGTACTGTGTACTCAGGTGTCATCCACCATTGTACTGAAAATGCTTTTATAAATCAAAGTGCTGTCAAACAATCGGTCGATTAGTCATCAGTTAATCAGTAACATGTTTGTACTGATTTCTTTTTTTCATTTAGATTGAGAGACACATCCACACAAGTCAGGAAGAACACGATGCAGATCTTAACACATTTAATACTGAATGATATGGTCAAGGTCAAAGGTCAGATCAGTGAAATGGCCATGTGTATTGTTGATGATGATGAGAGGATCTTAGGACTGGCCAAATTGTTCTTTTCAGAACTGTCTAAAAAGGTATTGAAATAGATTTGATTGCTTATGAATTTATGATACTAGATTAATAGAATCTAAAACCAGTAAAAGTACAAGATTGGAAAATCTCAGCCACCTATGGTTAAGATTTTAATCATTGATGAAACAAGGATTGAAACCAGATGGAAGCTGAGATTTCTTGATCTTGTACATTTCAATGGTGTTTGATTTTATTTCTCACTTTTAAAAGGTTTGAAAACAGAATAAATAAAATGCTGCGAAATATTGTTGATGAATTTAGAGCAACAACCTCATAGTAGAACATGATGTGATATCAACACTTTCAGAGCAAAAGATAAACAGTGGATGTTTGCTTTTGCTATTTGTATGCCTGCATAAGACAATTAATTACAGAATGATATACTTTCATTTATCCTCCCACCCATTTTTTGCTAAAAACCTGATGTTACATGCAAACAGCCTGTCATAATTTTGCTGTAGTAAAATTTCGTCTAAATCATATTCTAACAATAAAATGACTCAATTTAAAAAAAAACTACTAGCAAATATGTTTCAAGAAATATGAATGTCAGACCAGTGGTTGGCTGATTTTGAAGATGGAATCGACAATTCAGCAAGTTTACACACGGATGGTAAAAAAAGGAAGAAAGACTGCTAAGAGCTACGGAACCACAACTAGGTTACTGGTATAAAAGTATCTATTTTTTTATAGGGTAATGCTGTATACAATATAATGCCAGATGTCATCAGTAGGCTGTCAGATCCAGATATTGGTGTTGATGAAGAGAATTTCCGTACTATAATGAAGTAAGTAGTAGAACATAGCTAAACGTACAAGTTATTTAAACAAAATAATGTGTTTGTACTAGATTAGATATCTATTTTTATTACTCTTCTTCTTTTTTTTTCTAACCTCTCCATTTTGATGGTCGTTTGGCTATCATCTTAAATGAGGTAAAAGCAGAAGCATTGAAAATCAAAACTGAATAACAAATGTGTTAAAAAAAAATATACCTTTATAAAATTTCTACTCAATATTGAATTGTGCTTTTGGCATACTTTTGTAGTTTTTATTTGAGAGCAAATACTGAGATGATTGTACTTATTTCTAATGATAAAACACAACTCTATTGTAAACTTACAGACCCTATAATGATATCTACTCTAAATTACCATTTTAAACATATGTCATATTCAGCCTCTGGATTATGTATACTCATGTTTACCATGTTAGAGAAAAAAAGAAGGGTTTTACAATAGTATATAGAGTGGACAACTGTAAACTCATACATATATGTATTTTTATTTTCAGATACTTATTTTCATTTATACAGAAGGATAAGCAGTGTGAGAGTTTGGTTGAGAAATTATGTCACAGATTCAGAGCTACAACGTAAGTCATACATGTCCAGTAATTCTAGTACAGTCAAATCTGTTTAAACATGTCCTTCCATCAAAATATGGTTACATAAGACAGGTTGTCGCTGAATACAGGTTTAATTTAGCATGACATGCACTGTGACTGGAAATTAAAATTAAAGTCACATAATACAAGTTATTACTAAATAGAGATGATCTGTAAAGCAGGATTGACTGTAAAACAAATAATTCAAAATATGAAACTTAAAAATCGGTATATTTCTTATTATTTTAAGATTTTAAGATTGAGGCCCAGATATAGCAAACTATCTGATGAAACCCTCTAGTCTTAATGCTTGAGGTGGGTATAGACACTCGGCTACCCAGTCAAATAATAAATTTAGGTTTCTATAATATTGGGCCAATCTATTTACTTGAATTTAAGATCTTATTCATGAACTTCAGGCTGCCATCAACAGAATTTTGACTCAATTTATCAGAAAAATTGTCACTTTATACCTAACAATTTTAACATTATTTATTTGTATTAATAATCCTCCCAATGATGAGAGATATAGATACACTGTATAGAAAAATATTAAGTATGTACGATTGCTTTGATGGAACACCAATATTTTTACTATTTCTGTCACATTTCTTGGAGTTAGGAAACTGTCACAGTTAAGCCACATGTTTACCTGTAAACTGTTGTTTCATTTAGCTAGTACTATAAAAAGCCTGTAAAAAAAATGCATCACTTAATGATAAGATAATAATTCTCATCATGATGTAGCTGGAAAATTACTGACACTGAATTATACAACTCACTTGTTCTTCTTTCTATTTCAGAACTGATCGTCAGTGGAGGGATCTTTCATTCTGTTTATCCATGTTGTCTTACAGTATTAAAGGTCTACGTAAACTACAGGAAAACTTCACATGTTTTGGAGACAAGTTGGCTGACGATGATGTCTATGGAATGTTCTGTCAAATTATCTCTAAATCTAAGACTTTTGCTAAACCTGAAATGAAGGTATATATTCACACCATTCTAATAAGGGATGTGTCAAAGATCAACTGTTTTATCAGTTGTAAACTATTGCCAGAAAAAAAATTGAGAACATATAAATGCAGCTTGTTGCTATTTTTGTATAACAATTGTATCAAAATTTCTTACAATGCAATAATTTCCAAGTCGTTTTATTTGTCATATTTAGAAGTAGAAAACAAATTCTTGTAGCTACGATTTATGAATATGTTGATGCATTTACAGGTGAATCTCGTTATCTCGAAGTTCACAGGACCTTTGTGCAAAATTTCGAGTTATCCAAAATTCGACTTAAGGGGAGTAAGGGATTAAGTTTGATAGGCAATTCTGACGGGTAAATTTGACCAAAAGTGGATACAAATTATTGTTGTCGGTCATTTACAATATTTATAGATTCAATAATTGTCAGGAAACTTTGAGAGAGAAAAAGAAACATGCATTTGATTACATCATGTAGGTGTACACATAATACGGCAATACACAATCGTGTATTAAAAATTACGAAACTGTCAACAAAACGATCTTTCATAGAAATGGATAAATACTACGTAATTGAACACTAATAAAAAAAAAAACTATCTTTCGATATTCTGTTGTAAAAGCTGATCGGCAACTTGACAAAATGTTGAAATATTATTTACAGAGGGTTCAGCTTTTTTAAATGAATATTTTTCATAATTTTTTTTAGTGATATCGATGTACACAACGGGCTGATTAATGGCTTTGGAGTTTTCACGACATCAAACACTGTCAAATTTATCATTCATGATTATGATTTCAAGGCTTCAATTAAGAAATCCAATTATTTTCTTTACAAATGATAATAAACAGTTATCAAAATAAATATCACCTGATGCGGTAAACTTCGGTGGTCATGCTGTTGACACCTGGATAGGTTTGTTAATTGATTTAATTTATAATTTTGATATAGCGAACATAATTTGAATGGATTTGAATATTTGGGACTGAAAAGCTACTTCGAGATACTCAATATTTCGACACATCAAAATTAAGGATAAGAGGAGTAAATTAAGTTGAAAAGCACTAAGTTTAAAAGGGGACTTCAGAAAATTTTCAACTTAACCAAAATTTCGAGTTAACCAAGTTTGACATAATGAGAGTCAACTGTACAATAAAAATGCATAACTAAGTTTGACATATTTCATCATTTATAGACAGTGGTAGATGAATTAGAACAAAGAATAGAGATTTGTCATCTGAAAGGTTTAGAAGAAGGAGACATAGCCCAAAAAGCTAGCCAGGCATCAGAGCAAGCTACCGATACACAGAAAAATAAACGGAAAGGAAAAACTGGCAAATCTCCAGGTAACTGTCAACGATTTAAATCGTTGGTAGGGAAGAGCATTTAATAATATTGATTATCTCCCTTATTTAAGCATTGTTGCAAACCAATCATCCATGTATTGTCTATATAAAAGTGCCTTCCAACCACCCCCTACCATAAAAGTCATAAATTTTATGTAACTCAAGATTACTTAGTTACATAATACTTGCTTTAAAACTGTTGGTGCAATGTATTTAGTAGGGACTGATAAGGTGGATTAATCTGGTTTTAGGAAACCAAAATATGTTAATGAATGGCCTCATTGTATTGTCGTTGTATATATATAAATATTAATGTTTACACTGTTGCATGTTGCTTCTGCTTTGTCGTTATTCTTACCCTTCAAGACTTCATCAACCTTTACCAGTCAAAATTTGGAATTTGTAAGCATTTTTTGAGAAGGGGGAGGGGAAGAGGAGGGTCCTCAAGAAAAATATGAGTGGATGGTATTTCGATTTAGTCATGTTTAAGCATTTAAAAAAGATCTTTTTCTCTGTACAAAATCCAGATTTCTTGCACTCGCGTTACCAGTTTGTGTGTCTTCTATAAAGCCCAGTATTTCATATTGAATGTAGGACGGAAAAGTGGGAATTCAAACATGTTTCATTAAAATAAAAAAAAACGTACAAGTAACCTTAAATTGTAAAGAACAATTTTTTAACATCATTTTCATTAATTGCTAATTTGTTAAAAAGTTTACTCAGACATTGCGCCTATAATCTTTTCAGTTAAAAGATCCCGTCCTAAAAAATGGTACGAGAGATGATACTCCAGAAGGGTAAGCAATTTGATGCTGCAGATGTAACAGTCTCTTTGTCTTTTTAATGCTCACGACTCAATACTAACTGTAATACTCACGGCTCAAAACTAACTCTGTAATGCTCACTTATTCAGTCTCTGTCAATATATTTTTTTAACAAACTAGCCCAAACGGCATTTTAGAATAAATTTTTTCTATTTGATTAAGCAAATTTTATGCAATTTTTACTAGACTGGGTCTTAGGGCTAGTTGATTTTGGTGCAGACTGCTTGATAAGGACAAATTAGACCTTACTGTGACTGTAAAATGTAGAACAGCAATAAAAACACTGTTCCTTGACTCTTATTTGTATCTAAGTGTAAAATTGGATAGATTTTGTCACTCATGTTCATTTACATCCATATTCTATCTCAATGATTATTCTTACTAACACTATATTTATATTGCTTACGGCTATTCCAGAATGAATTGTTTTGGGAGTGGTTCCTTGACTCTTATTTGTATCTAAGTGTAAAATTGGATAGATTTTGTCTCTCATGTTCATTTACATCCATATTCTATCTCAATGATTATTCTTGTGTAAGGACAAATTAGACCTTACTGTGACTAAAATGTAGAACAGCAATAAAAACACTGTTCCTTGACTCTTATTTGTATCTAAGTGTAAAATTGGATAGATTTTGTCTCTCATGTTCATTTAAAACCACATCCTTTCTCAATGATTATTCTTGTGTAGGGTGAGAAGGCATATCCCCCCCCCCCCCCTCTATGAAGCTCTAGTATCTGTTTCTAACATATACCACCATGCAGTAAATTTTTATTAAACTCTCCCCCGCCTCCCCAATTTCAACCATTTCTGTAAATTCCCTTTAACATGCTAGAGAATTTGTATATTCCTTAATATGAATATTGTACATGTACCTTGTATGTCCCTATCAAATATCCATAGATGATGGTCAGAAATAAGAGCAAACATTTACCTGGATCTCAAGTTGAGATGTAAATATGATTGAAAATAAATTGAAATGTAAAAAGCAAGTGTTTGTAATTGATATACATATCCAAACCTTAAAATTGAAATTAGTTGAATGCTAACAATTTTCAGAAATATTTATTTGATCTTGAAATATCACATGGTATCAGAAAACATTGAGAGATACCTATAAATATTTACAAAATATAATTTAAAAAATAATATTTTCTTTTAGCAAAGGGTCTAAGGAAGACACACAGACGTCGAATGAACAGTGACAGTGACATCGACGAAGAGTTTAAAGAAAATAGGACGCCAGCTCCACGACGAACAACTCGAACGAAACCCAAACCAAAATTGTCCTTCAGTTCTGATGAAGAAAGCGACATTGAAATGTTCGATATGGACAGATCTTCACAAGGTAAACCATTAAATTGTTGAGACCGACAGGATTAGTTTAAAAGTTAGCTTGCTCAACTGCAGAGTATCGTGGGTTCCACACCTTGTTGGCTCAAACAAGACCATAATAATGATATCTATTGCTTCTCCACACTTCTAGGCATACACTATATTATGAAGAGCAAAGACTGTTGGCTTCTAAGTCAGGATAATGTGTTCGAGTGGACAGATGTGGATGTTGCTTCAGTGAGCTAACACTCTAAAACCAGAGCTGTCGAAATCTCTTTCCTGTCTGTCAGATGTGGACAATGTGTCAGACCTATGAAACATTTGCCGGACCTACATTTTTTTGACAACTTCAATTGAATTACACATATACTGGCTAAATCCATAAAATGGTTTGTTTACAGCTTCAAGTGATACCTTGGAATACTCAAAGTTAGTACAACACATTTTTGTGTGACATGTGGAAATATACATACAATACAATAGACTTGTGTATGAAATAAACAAAGTTTGCATAATGCACATGTTTCAAGGTGTTACCTCTTATAAGTAGCATTGCCATTAGGTCTGGACCGAATCAATTGGATGACTGACAACCTAGGCCTAAATTAAAATTAAGTTTGTTTCCCCTTTCACCGACCGACCCTTAAAAAAGACGCCAAGTCAAAACAAATTATTGCCAAAAAAATAAAAAATAAATTTTAAATAAAATTGTAATTTCCGGAAAATCGATGCGTCCGGAATCGGTTACAGATTTAGTAGTCAAACTCTTCAATGTGAAGTAAAAATTTGATATATAGACAAAAATAAACAAAAATCAGAGATTGAAGATTGCAAACAACGACAAGTTTGAGAAGCGAAATTAAGTAATGATGCCGGTCATCTTCAAGCGTTTTGTCGGTCCCAAGTTACTGAAAAATTGCTCCGGACATCAGGTCTGACGCGAAGTAGTTTAAATCGGACCTAGTCAATATTTTGTCTGACGGTCCGATAGGTCCGACGATTTTCGACAGCTCTGTAAAACTCCAGCTCACTGGCATTGAAATTAACTTGATTAATGACTACAGAACTAATAAATATTGACATTCATTATTCCACAGAAAAGGTAATTAGTTTGGCCCAATATGTGTCTTTGGTGAACGTCCTGCAATGTCACAAACCTGCTGTGGTGCTCCTCTTAAGAATGTGTACCGATTAGACCATGTTTACTACTTACTGAAGAATCTATTAAGATTACAGAAATACTTTAACAAAAAACTATTAATTGATTGTTGTGGAAAAATGTAGAACTCTGTTTTGTGTGACACAATCATTGATTTTGTGTCCAATTAATAATAGGGGTTAGGGTGATGGTGTTTAAAGCCAATTTCAGCAATATTTCAGTTATATCATCGTGGTCAGTTTTATTGGTGGAGGAAACTGGATTATAGGAAAAATCATGTCATTATCACATTGGCTACCCATCTGTAGCTGTTGTCATAACATTGTTTACATTATTTCTTTTTGCTAGTTCTGTTCATCATTATTTTACCCCAAAAAAATAATCTTACTTTGTTTTTTGCAAAAAGAAAGACTATTTTGAGAATTTGATATCAAGGCTTGAATAAATAAATATAAGATGAAATTACCTGGAGTTCAGCCAAAAAAATATTTATCGTAGAATTTTCAGGATTACATGGAAAAAGTTGAATATAAAATTTATTTTCTGTATTGTAGAAACAAACAGTCAGGTTGACGCTAACGGTGAAGAGTCAGATGATCCATTAAGTCCATTAGGAGGACAATCACGGAAAAGGACTGGAAAGAAACATCTACTTTCACTTTCACCAGTCTCAAGATTGAAAAGATAGAAACGTCTACCTTCACTTTCACTAGTTTCAAGGATGAAATGAAAGAAACATCTACTTTTACTTTCACCAGTTTCAAGAATGAAATGATAGAAACATGTACTTTCACTTTCACCAGTTTCAAGAATGAAATGATGGAAACATCTACTTTCACTTTCTCCAGTTTCAAGAATGAAATCGTAGTAACATCTACTTTCACTTTCACCAGTGTCAAGAATGAAATGATCTGGAAAATGTACATGAAAAATGACAATTAATAATAAGACAATGAAATAAACAAATAATAGACTGAAAAAAAGATCTCAGAATGTAATAATATATTTTTATAGCAATAGCATTATAATTTTTAATCTACTTATGTAAAATGAATTGATTTTTACCTTTAATATATTTCAATAACATTTTAAAGCAGTTATAGCCTAAATGTATACATATACATTCACAGGTCAAAAGTATTTCTGTATTAAGATATTTCCCTATATATTTCATGTAAAGCCACTTGTTTTCATAACATTCTCATGAAACCAACCATTTCTTATCTGATTTTCTTGAAATTTTCACCTTTAAATGCAGAATTAAAACACAGGTATGAAATTCTCAATCTCACAATTTTCTATGATTATATATTAAGATTTGATGAAAAAAAATAACTGTGCTTAAATCATATTTTAAGGAAAAATAGAAATAAAATTATAAGAAGATGAAACTATATTTATTTCTGCTTTTAATGCAGAGTAAAAATCGAGTAAGAAATGACTTGACAAGAAATTAAAAAAAAAAAAATGGTTTCATATGTAATATATGTAGGGAAATATTTCAGTGCTGAATGACTTGACCTTTTAGCTTAGAATGGTAAATATGTAGATGTTAAGAATCTGAGATAATTTTTTAAGAAGATTGTAATAATAAAAAGAAAAATAAGAAGCACATACACACATTTGTTAGCCATTGATAATTTTTTTTATAAAAATGTAAAATGGTGTTTTATTTTTGGCCATTCAAATAATGTATCAAAGTTTTGAGAGTTTATACTGAAACTATCTACAGTATAGGATGGAGTACAGCACAAACATATATATTTTGAATTACCGTAAAGTAAGGACGGAAGTAATCAATTTAGAGTTTTATTGATAAAAAAAAAAGGGGGGGGGGGTATTGATGTATTTGTTTGGTTTTCATCATAAAATATTTACTGTCTAACTTTTACAGAAATTTGTGAAAAAATATCATTACCTCTCAGAATAATAAAACAGTGACTGCATGTTATTTTATTTACTTATGTAATCCCACAATTCTCGCCTGGTTTCAGCTGAAGTCACCCGTGCTTGGTTCCAGGATTAGAGCACAAGCAGAGCACAATAATTAACTTTTCGAGTTTTAGATTGCATCCATGATGTAATGGTTAGCGGGCTTGCTTGAATGCGATAGTTCATGGGTGTGAGCCCCGGTTGGGACAAACCAATCCAAAGACTAAAAAATGTTCATTTGCTGGTTCTCCACAAAGCATGCAGCTTTAATGAGTTAGAGCAAAGATTCGTTGGCTCGGAATCAAGATAATGTGTCCAGGTGAAGCGACATATGATATCTACCCACAGACTGATAATTCATAACGTTTGTTAAACTTAACAATAATCTGTCTTCGTTTATTATAAAGGACAAATTAAACGCTATACATATTAAAATTTTATTTATAAAAATTTATAAAAAAAAAACTTTGAAACATGCTTTACCTAAATCACTTGCTTACCATAACAGATTTCTCAGGAATCTATTTAAAATCGATATACCAAACCCACCTTGAATCTCCTTGTCACCAGGATGCTTAATATACAGTATTATCCTGCCCCCCGAAAACTGATGAAGTTGTGTCAGGAGAAATTGTAATAAATTAAGCCCCAAGATCAGATCTTGAGCATAATCCATTTTACACTGGGGTAAATGTCAAAATCTTGGCTTTACGTCCTTTTCGCACACTAGTTAAGTCTCCCAAACAACGTTTGGAGACTTATTGTTTTTGCTCCGTTTCTAATTATTATTATTATTATTATTCTTTCTTTCCGTGGACCAGGAACTACTGGACAGAATTTCATGAAACTTGGTGGAGTTATAGATATATGTTTCTAGTTGATCCTAAAGTTTTCAGATTTGTGGTAAAGGGGGTCAAAGCCATATTTTTGGGGGTTCAAAGGGGGTGGGGGTTACTATAGAATCCTATGGGAAACTTGAAATTTCGTACATTAATGTTGATAACTTCTAACTGGATAATGATAGAGACATAAAATTTGACATAGTGATAGGTCACCATTAGAGGAGCAATTCTGCGTTTTCAAAATTTTCAAGATGTCTGCCATTTTCAAAATGGCTGCCAAAACACGGCATAAAAATGGGGGGTAAAAATTCAACATTGTCCGATATCATCAACATTTGATATGTGGGTAGATAGTGTCAGTGGCCGGTTTGGGAGACTTCATAATCGTTAGATTATAATCATATCTTGTTTCATATGAACCAGTTGTTGATTCTAAACCACCTGATATGGTCACTGTTTACAAAACCATGAAAAAAATGAATAGACATGTAAAAAAAAAACGTTAGGTATCAAGGTAGTTCGGGAGTATAGAAACAAAAATATATAGAGGGTCACCGGTCATATATATAAAGAACACAATCGGCAGCCAAACATTTTGTGTTTTTGCTATTATTAGTTCAGCTGAGCTTTTCTGATTGAAAAGTGTCCGACGTTCGTCTGTCCGTACCTATGTTGCAAACTTTTCAGATATTTTACTTCTTCAAAAAACTGCATGCCCAGCCCCCAAACTTACCACAATTGTTGCTCTAGGTGTCCTGAAGAAGTGCTGTATCCTTTTGAAGCCAGGGAATAATTTCGAGCAGTTTCACAGGACGTCTTGTTAGAATTGACTATATACCTCAGATGGGCATGGTAACCCATGGGATCTTGTTTTATGTACAATAATAAGGGAAATCGTATACTTGAGATTGCAAAAACGTCAATTTGGTAAGAAATAATAGAATTTTGAAATATTTTTAATTTGAATAGCTTATACCCTAAATGACCTCATAAATATAAAAAATCAATAGAACACCGTGCATACAAGAAAAAATAACGTTGTTTGTGTTTTATCACACTGAGTGAGTAAAATTATTCGTTTTCAAAACTTTTTTTGTAAGAAGTTTGAAACTTTAGTAACGAAAACTTGTTCTCAATTGAAATGTCACAGCAGCCTTCCCAAAATTTTCTGTTGAAAATAATCAACACAGGGATGATCATGGTTAGAAAATAAAATAACTGAAATCAATGACAAATAGCTGAAACCATCTACACCCCCTTTCAAAATGGTCATTTTTTACCTGTTCTGACTGTCCAGCAACTTTCGGAAAACATTTTTCAGAGGAAAATAGCTGAAAAAAATTATCCCTGTGCAACAGTAACTGCAAATCGGACTGCTTAACAAGAGATGTGGTTACAGGAAAAATGGTCTCAATTGCTCTGGTGGATGTGTAGGATGCAAGGGCATTAATTGTTCTAATACCTATTGCACACAGATCTTGAAAATGATGCATTTAAACATGTTTGACAGCAATGATGAGAAAATACCCAAAATCTTATTTTTGCTTAAATATGATTATTTCTTTGTTATTTCTTCTTCACTGTGTTAATACCTAGACTTAGGGAATTCATAATACAAATACCCAATAAGATATTCCATCTTTTATAAAAAGAAAAAAGGTTAGATTATAAAAATCTCATCAATAATCAAGTTATTCTTCAATTCCAGTTTTTCGCGATTTCTCTAAAAATACATTTCACAAAAAATATCCATTTTTCACTAATTGTTTTTGCGTATATTTTTTGTATGTTGTCCAGTCTAACTTGCACTCGTAAAACCTTGTGGTTACAATTAGTTGTAGGTTGAGCAATTTCAATGTTATATTAACTAGAGGAGGTCGTCGTATAGTAGTTGGATTTACAACTGCCTATGCAATAAGTGCCAAACATAACTATCGTTGTGAGTTCGAATCACACTCAGGCGAGGTGTACTCGATACAATATTATGTTATAAAGTTTGTCAGTGACTTGTGGCAGGTCGGTGGTTTTCTCCGGGTACCCCGGTTCCTTCACTAGTAAAACTTACAACCATGATATAAAGGAAATATTACTGAAAGTGGTGTTAAACACTAATACTCACCCCTATTGTGGCTAGACTACACTAATAACACGATAAGTGCTACTTGTACAGGAGGAACTTCGCTCCCTGTTTTAACAGGTCTTAGTTCGTGTTGTTCACGATGACATATTACATGTCTTCACGTTTGTTGTTCAGTGTTGTGATGTCCGCTGCAATTTCCATGTAAAAACGATGTTCGGTTCTTCTTGACTCGCATTTGTTTTGTAGGGGGGTCATGTTTTATTGATGTTATTGGTATTTATTCACGGTTCATGTTTTATTGATGTTATTGGTATTTATTCACGGTTCATGTTTTATTGATGTTATTGGTATTTATTCACGGTTCATGTTTTATTGATGTTATTGGTATTTATTCACGGTTCATGTTTTATTGATGTTATTGGTATTTATTCACGGTTCATGTTTTATTGATGTTATTGGTATTTATTCACGGTTCATGTTTTATTGATGTTATTGGTATTTATTCACGGTTCATGTTTTATTGATGTTATTGGTATTTATTCACGGTTCATGTTTTATTGATGTTATTGGTATTTATTCACGGTTCATGTTTTATTGATGTTATTGGTATTTATTCACGGTTCATGTTTTATTGATGTTATTGGTATTTATTCACGGTTCATGTTTTATTGATGTTATTGGTATTTATTCACGGTTCATGTTTTATTGATGTTATTGGTATTTATTCACGTATAATATTGTCCAACGTGGTTTTCCATTTCAGTTGATGTTCGTCTCGCTTAACTGAAACACGACGGGTATCTTCAGCAATTGTACTGTGTCTTCTATTTACGGCTTTGTATTACCCTTTTTGTATCTTCAGCAATTGTACTGTCTTGTCTTCTATTTACGGCTTTGTATTACCCTTTTTGTATCTTCAGCAATTGTACTGTCTTGTCTTCTATTTACGGCTTTGTATTACCCTTTTTGTATCTTCAGCAATTGTACTGTCTTGTCTTCTATTTACGGCTTTGTATTACCCTTTTTGTATTTTCAAACATTTGTTATTCCGTCATTTTTTGTTTGTTTGTTTGTCAACACCATAACAATTTTAAATGAGATATCTTAGGTTTTCATGTTGATCATCAAAATATTAACAACATAAAGTATATTCAGGTTTAGCAATAAATGCAAAAAACAAAGAAATATTCATTAAATAACTTAGATTTTGAAGCCATAAAGTTTGAAACGCAACAGGAATGGTCCATTTCCTGCATACATATAACAAAAATGCACATACGAAATAAACAGGAAATTAATTATTTTTGTATCGTTTATTTATCTAAATAACGTAGAATTAGATAAAGAAGTAATCAGAAGCCGGAATTTGAAGAAAGACACGCAATACAATGCCCAAAGGAAAGGTGGACAAATATACAAGCAATGGTAAACAAAAAACTAAGGATTGAGCAACACGAATCCCTTTAAAGCTAGGTGCTCCGGAAGGGTAAGGAGTTCATGTTCCAATAGTGCCACTCATCCGTCATGTTATGTATTCTTGTTAAAAATCCGGTGATAAGCTACGGATGAGGAAAGCACGGGAATGTGATTACGACAAACTGGACATATCCGTGGTCGTGTGTGACACAGATATTCCGTAAAGATTCACTACTGTTCTCTTGTGTTTAATTAATACAAGAGTGAACAGATCACGTCGTTGCAATGATCACACAGCCTCTTTCAACGATTTTGATATTGGATTTTGGAACTGTGCCAACAGTGTGGTATATTTTGTTTTTCATTATATTAACACAAACACACCTGTCATGTAAATTGATAATCGTACCTTTAATTACAGGTAAAATTTGACGACTGTTTCAGAGTTGTTTACAACTACACTTTGGACGTAGGTAGTTTCTACGTTTTTTGTCCAATGATTTATACTAAGCTACACTTTGGACGTAGTTTCTACGTTTTTGGTCCAGTAATAACGAAACTACACTTTGGACATAGTTTCTACGTTTTTGGTCGAATAATTACGAAACTACACTTTGGACGTAGTTTCTACGTTTTTGGTCCAGTAATAACGAAACTATACTTTGGACATAGTTTCTACGTTTTTGGTCGAATAATTACGAAACTACACTTTGGGCATAGTTTCTACGTTTCTGGTCTAGTAATTACGAAACTACACTTTGGACGTAGATCCTACGTTTTTGGTCCAGTAAGTACGAAACTACACTTTGGACATAGTTTCTACGTTTTTGGTCCAATATTTGCGAAACTAACGCTTTAGACGTAGTTTCTATGTTTTTTGTCCAGTAATAACGAAACTACACTTTGGAAATAGTTTCTACGTTTTTGGTCGAATAATTACGAAACTACACTGGGCATAGTTTCTACGTTTTTGGTCCAGTAATTACGAAACTACACTTTGGACGTAGTTTCTACGTTTTTGGTCCAGTAATAACGAAACTACACTTTGGACATAGTTTCTACGTTTTTGGTCGAATAATTACGAAACTACACTTTGGGCATAGTTTCTACGTTTCTGGTCTAGTAATTACGAAACTACACTTTGGACGTAGATCCTACGTTTTTGGTCCAGTAAGTACGAAACTACACTTTGGACATAGTTTCTACGTTTTTGGTCCAATATTTGCGAAACTAACGCTTTAGACGTAGTTTCTATGTTTTTTGTCCAGTAATAACGAAACTACACTTTGGAAATAGTTTCTACGTTTTTGGTCGAATAATTACGAAACTACACTGGGCATAGTTTCTACGTTTTTGGTCCAGTAATTACGAAACTACACTTTGGACGTAGCTTCTATGTTTTTGGTCTAGTAATTACGAAACTACGCTTTGGACATAGATTCTACGTTTTTGGTCCAGTAAGTACGAAACTACACTTTGGACGTAGTTTCTACGTTTTTGGTCCAAACTGAAATTTACATTTCCTAAATAATGTCATTATTAATAAAACTAAGGTTATCCTCCCTCAGGCATGGGTGACCGTGGCCGATTTTGGCCATTCTGTTTAGACCTTTGGTTTTATTGCTCCCAAAACTTTAAATTATTTGGATTTCCAATCTTTCGATTTTTAGCGTATCTGATGAAGGTTATCTCTGAAATGCGCCGTGCGCACTAATTTTGATATCTACGTTTTTATTTGGAACCTTTAATCTGAAAAAATAGCTATAAAATTCCGCGATAAGCAAAATGGAATAATTCTTCTGTATATAGGAATTGATGATGATAAGATTTATATTGTCAATATTTCTTCGATGCCATAATTAACCTCAGTAGTTAATTAGATTTCCTTAACCACAGATAGATATCAATATCTCACAGATGCCTTTCATAATTAGGGACTAATTGTAACTGATGAAAACGTAGATATCTAATTTAGTGTGCACAACGCTTTTCTGGAATAACATGCATCAAGTACGCTCATATTCAAGAGATTGGACAGATAAGGGGTTAGAGTTACGGTGTTTAACGCCACTTTCAACAATATTTCAGTTATTTAGTGACGGTCAGTTTTATTGGTGGAGGAAATCGGTGTAGCCGAAGAAAACCACAGACCTGTTGCAAGTAACTGACGAACTTTATAACATAATGTTGTATCGAGTATACCTCATCATGAATGTGGTTCGAACTCACAACTTTAGTGGTGATAGGTACTGATTGCACAGATACTTGTAAATCTAACTACCATACGACCACGACCACGACGGCCCATTTCATAATTAGGGACCAATTGTAACTAATAAAAACGTAGATTCTAAGTTTAGTGCGCTCGACGCGTTTCTGGAATAACCTTCATCAGGTAAGCCCCTAGTCAAGAGATTGGAAATCAAAATAATCAAAAATGTTTGGTAAATCTAAATTACATGTAGTTACATGCAATATTAGTCTGACCTTCATCTTGAAATCGGTAATGAAGGAAAATTAAAAACAAAACTCTACGACAAGCGTAAGAAACTGCTGCACATTTGCGAGCACATTGATTCATCGCAGTTTTTTGGTGAGGTCCGTGTTTCGCATCTTTTTAATTGATCTATCTTGAGTTTTTTGTCTTCGTTTTGTGTCTTGTGCCCAATGTTGCCAGTGACTCTGGATTTACTATTTTTGATTGCCACTTCCGTATTCTCTACAGTTAATTATATGCTCGTTTTTCTGTGCAATTGAAACTTCTGCAGATAGACCAACCCCAGCCACAGCCTTTCCTTAGCATAATTATTGTTTTTTTTTTTAACTTGTTCTCATAAAGAATGTAGCGGAGTACTGCTCACTTCACGTTAAAAAAACACCAATCAACCATGCAATTATATTTCATGAAAATGTTTTATTGTTATCTACTAACAACTTCATCGTCATTTTGTTTATGATTCTGCCGAAAAACACATGTTAAACGCAATCTCATTGGTTATTGAACAACGAAAGAACGAATTTGATAGGATAGCAAAAGTCAGGTTTTTCCCCAATCTATTTTTATACCTTGCGAGGGTGATATCACTTTCCGGACACCTGTCAGGATCTATTTTTAGCCGAGAGGATGATATCGCAAGTACTCAAAAACTCTTAGCCAATTTTAAGCCAATCATATGCAAGCTAAATTACAGTCATATAACAATACATTTTCGAACCGCATCGGTGGTGTAATGGTTAGCGTGCTCGCCTCGAGTGCGTTAGATCTTTGGTTCGAGCCCCGATCGGGTCAAACCAAAGACTATAAAATTGTTGCTTCTCCGCTAAGCACGCAGCATAAAGGAGAAAGATCAAAGACTGGTTGGCTCGGAATCGGGACAATGTGTCAGAGTGGGGCGACATGTTTACCCGTGGAGCGTTGTTTCAGTGATCTAGCACTATAAAGTTCCAATTAAGTGTGTTGGTCTAGTACAAAGCGGACCTCATCATCATCTCATTGAAAATTAACTTGTTCTCGCCATGATATAGCTGAAAAATGGCGTTGGCGTTAAACAACAATCACTCACTCATTCAGTACATTTTCGGGTTTCATTAAAAATATTACTGTCCAAATAAATAATTGCATTCTACATACCGTGGCAACAATTTGGAGACATTGTAACACTAATTGTATATATATCATGTATAGCTACAGATATGACCAATATTGAAGATAAATGAAGTACTAGACTATTTCCTTCTGAAAATAAATATAACCGAATCGGTGATGTAATGGTTCGCGTTCGCATCGAGTGCTGTAGATCGTGGGTTCGAGCCCCGGTGGGGACAAACCAAAGACTGGTAGTTGTTGTTTTTCCGGTAGGCATGCAGCATCAAGGAGTAAGAACAAAGACTGGTTGGCGAGGAATCAGGATAATGTGTCAGAGTGTATGTCAACCCCCAGACTGTCGTTTCAGTGCACGCCTGGTAAACGAGATGGTCTCAACATAATGTTGAGCAAGCAAAAAAGGAATAGCATTCTCTGATTTTTAAAACATGTCTCGAAATATCTAGAAATATGAGATAAAACAACTTACCGTGCACACGTTTGTAAACCGGAAGTTGCAGATACCTTTTTGCTTGCTCAACATTATGTTGAGACCATCTCATTTACCAGGCGTGAGTGAACTGGCACTATAAAGATCCAACTAAGCGTGTTGGTCTATTACAAAGTGGACATCGTCATCATCTCATCGATTGAAACTTGTTCTCGCCATGATATAGGCGAAAAATTACTCATTTGGTGTTAAATATCGATCACTCACTCACTTCTGAAAATATCGTATATCAATTAAGGTTTACGGTAAACGTTAAATATTAAGATTTTAGATATCTAATTAAAATTAAATATTTGTTGAATGTTCTATTATTCTTTATTTTAGCCAACGACCCACTAACATCTACCATTTCGTATGGGTCACGTTTGAGGTCAAATTTCAATAGACCAATCAATGACCAGTCTGTGACAATTTTAGGTACTCAACAGCATAGTGGGTTTATGTATGAATAGAGAGCTTCCGAATGGAAATGAAGAGAAAAAGATCATACAAACATCTAATTTTAATGTTGAAATTATTTCTTTCTTTCATTGTGTCGATGCCTCTGCCGGTGAGCAAATAATCCCCGGAGTTATGCTTCAGCTCTGAAATGTGTTATTACATATATATCTACTATTGAAGTTACCAGTTACTAAATAATGTAAATATGTTTTACGATTATTTCCGCTCAGGTATAGATGACTATTGTCGAGCGTTTGGTTATCCTATTGAGGATCCTTTGCTTTCCTTCTTCCAAAGGCTTTCTAATATTTGACAAAGAGTACCCGATGAAGGCTCATTTATTGGCGGATTCAGGTTTCCCCTTTGGTGTCTGTACTCGATACAACATTATGTGATAAAGTTTGTCAGTGACTTGCGGCAGGTCGGTGTTTTTCTCCGGGTACTCCGGTTCCCTCCACCAATAAAACTGACCGCCACGATATAACTGAAATATTGTTGAAAATGGCGTTAAACACCATAACCCATAACCCCCATTTGATGTCTTCAATCTTTTCTTATTAAAGAAACGCATCTTGCACATTAAAGTCTATGTTTTTTTATTTTTAAAAATAAAATCCCAAGTAATGGCCGATGAAGCGTTTGTTTTCCATCGACACAATAAAACAAACTTGTTGCATATCATTTAATGCTTTTCTTGGTCACTCATTTATTGTTATACATGTGATTTTTGTGAACCTCAGAAACTTACTGGTTCTAAATCCATCGTTAGGCCACCTGTATGTTCTAAATTGTTTTGTATTGTGTTGCTATTAGCAACGGGAGACGATTCTATTGCTGGTAATTTACCCTTTGATGTTGAGTGTTGTGCTTTAATCGTATCAAAATTAGATTCAAAACCACATTCTTTGTCATTTTGTTCTTGTGTTGCTGGCCACGGAGAGCCTATATTCGGAGTAGACGTTTTAATGTGACGTAATTCGGAGTCCAAGAATATGTCACCAAAGTCTTCGCTTGGTTCGTTTGTGTTCAATTGGGATGTCTTAAAAGTAGAAAATGAAGGTCTCTGTTCATGAACATCGTCTAAATAGATCGATGACCTTTTGATGACATCACGTCTAGTTTCTATTGGCACATAGTCAAATGGATTATCACTCTCAACTGTACTACAGGATGTAGGTCTTGATTTTGAAACGATAGCCTGTGTTTTAAAGGATTCATTTTTAAAATCATCCGCGAATTCAAAAGGATTTGATACATTGACCGAATCTCCAAAACTGTCATTTGTTAGACTTGACATACTTCTAGCGCTTTCATATTCAACAGACAATGCTTCCTCAAACCCTTTATCAGTCTCAGTATCAAACGGGGAATGAGACAGTAATATCCTATTTTCCATTTTCACATTCCGCAGATGCTGCCATGATGGATCGCAGCTCGTCAATGAAACATCAAGATCGTCTGTTTCGTTTTTCTTTAAAATAGGTTCCACCATATTACTCCAGTGGTCACGTGATATTCTATTATTAGGACAATCATGATAATTGGATGATGTTCTATTGCTTTGATGATCATCGTATTCGTTGTATCCTTCCGCCGGCTCGCGAGCGGTGGTTTGTCCTTCTAAAACAGCACTACACACTTGTAAATTATTTTGAAAATTAGAGCGACTATAAAATGCTGTATCTTTATTTTCTTCAGAAAGATTATGTGACTGACTATCGTCTGCAGCTTGACAAATGTAGATATCTATTTCGTCTGCGGAAACTGGCCTTGTTCGGCAGTTGGGATTTGTTATTGTCACATTTTTCAACGGATTATGGGAATGATTTACAACAGAATTAGGATTATAATTTTGTTGTATCTTGTTATGTTCAGGTGTGTTGTCATGTGAATGATTTGATCTTTCAATTGATTGTATATTTTTCAATTTTTCAGTTCCCTTTGAATGCGTAGGTTTATTTTCAAATTCATACGATGCGGGTGATAGGGCGGCTTCTCCCCCTAACACACGATTGATATCACCATCATCATATTGAATACTCAACGCATCACTTTCACTGTCGTCAGTAGCAACATGAAAACGATGTCTCGGTAAACTGTCTGTATTCAGATTGTCAGGATGGTAATCTCCAGAGAGATAATACAACGAGTGAACGCTTCCCGACGCTCCTTCACTACGAAAAATCACTTCCGGCGGGACATCGAGAGAACTACTTTCAGCAGTAAAACTGTCATTAGTAAAAATTGGCGGAAGATGTTTCTTTCTCATTTGTTCCTTCCACTCCTGTCGGGAACCACCGGAAGAGGATCTCTGTAAATCAGCAGCTCCCATTTTAATATTTAAACCACCACTACCACTTCGATTATGCGCATGTGTCTGAACGATGTGAAACGTTGACAAGTTTGTTTCAACTTGTGGTTTCTGAGGAGCAACTTGAGGATTTGCAGACGATATTGATTCTATTTTGCAGTATTCTATACGACCATTATGAATCGGTTGTAACACGATTTCTTGGCTTTGTGGGGCTTTATTATCTATATTGAATGTGTCTGGTTCTGTTGTAGATATGTTTCTTGTGACATCCGGAATATCAGATAATTTATTTGTATATCCGTTTATGTCACGCACTTTTCTTGAATACGACTGTAAGGTACATGACATTGGATCTGAAAAATACATAAAATAAAAAAGGTCAGTGACATAGGATCTGAAAAAACCTCATAGAATAAAAATGGTCAGTTACATAGGATCTGAAAAATACATATAATAATAAACCATGCATTTCAATGCGTGGAAAACTGGAGATATGGATATCCGACGTATGACACAAATTAATCCCATTATCTAGAATGGTATGATAAGAAGATAACGGTAACATTGTCATTATTCAGAAGGAACAGTACAAAAAATGCCTTACACTTTTTATGGACACGATTGAATATTTTGCCTCAAGTTGTTCAGCAACGGCCGAAAAAGTTCACGACAAATTCTGAACATCAGTACTTAATATATTTTGAACCCCAACCTATGTTTAACTTGACAATTTATATTCTTCGTCGACTGACGAATTGCTGAACATATACTTCTAGGACGTGTACACTAACTGACAGGCAAAATGGTATCGGTCTAACAAGATATTTACACCATGCAAAAATCGAATTATCCTTTTTCTTCTGACGTGGGTACTCCGTGCACGTGTTTGATATCTATTTATATCTACGTTTTTATTACATCAATGCGAAATAATCTTCAAAATATATTTTGATTGGTGGAAACACGTTTAATTTGACATTTCAATAGTTACGTTAATAATAAAATACTGCTTCAATTTTAATTGACATATGAAATATCAATCAACATAAAATATCAAAATAGTTTATTCTTCTGTGACAACAAAAGATACCTAGATGTTTGTTTATAATTAGTTCACTACATCACCTGTTAATGTCGCAACGGCGAGGTACAGTTATTATCAGACCACCAATCTAAACGTATTTGCAGAACCTTTCTCTCATTTTTGTTCCTTTTCGGTATCTGCTATTCAAAAAATCTTATATCTCTTTATCGCCATTTAAATTTCTCTTTATGGCTAACATACACTGATGTCCTTTGATCCCAACTGATCAATGTTAAGGGATGTATCATACACAACCTAATATGAACGGTTCAAAAGGCTCCACGCCTATTTATAACCGCACAAGAATATGTTATTCATACCCAATGAAAATCGATATTGTTCTATTAGAAAACGGAATGACGTTTGAAATATGTAGACCTATTAACACAGCGGACCTCGGGAAAATAACCCTTTCTCAATTTAATAATTATGGATATTAGCTTCTCATGAAGGACATAACTGTATTAATATGAGGGAAATAACTGGTTATTGGTTCGGCGTGCTAAAGCGCGCCAATTTCAAACAGTTATTTTGTGCTACGTGCAGATTCCCTCACAGTTATTTGACCTACGTGCAGTTTGCCGCGGGAATAATGAGTTATTTCTTGTTCCATGGAATAAAACTTTAAAATATATTAATTATTTCTTGCTTGGTTTCTATAGTAAAGTATAATAATAATAATTATTAAAGCAGTCCTGGACGGTAGTTGGGTTTACGTTTACACATGGAATCAAAGCGTCACGCCACAAATGTTTGAGCTCACAAGTGTACTCAATACAACCTTATTTGAGAAAATTCGTCAGTGACTTGCGACAGGGCGACACTTTACCCCTATTTCAATCCTATAATAACACTTCCGCCACGATATAGATGAAATAGTGTTGGAAACGAAAATTAAAACCACAATAATGATCATAATAGTCATTATACGATTCCAATATTACGTCTATGTAATTGAACTAATTTGAAGTTCATATAAAAATAAATAATCGTACATAGATTTATTGTGTTTTGATGATGATGACGTAAATCAGACTGAATGCTGGTATTAAGATTCACCATACAAGATTCGTCAGACATACAATCTGATCAAATATCTTTATAAATCTATAATTCCATATTTTGATACTTTTGATATTATACTAAATTTTCGCTTTAAGATTGACGTTACTCTCATTTTTTAGTGGGTTTGTGTTGCTTCAATCTTAAGTTTTCTGTGCAGTATTTTGCCGACCAATGTTTGGTTTTTTTTAATCCTTTTTGGCAATGCATTATCTGTTAACTTTCGACTTATGGCTTCTGATAACCCCTTTGGTATCGACAGATATTTGTTTGTCATTTTTTTTTGGTCATTGGATTGTCTGTCCTTCATCGGCTTACGGATTCTGATTTCCTCATTGGCATCTTCAATTATTTTTACTTAGCATGCATTAATAACTAAATTTAAGTCAAGATACCTTCTTCCTCTTCTCTAGGCCTGCGTAAAATGTAGACTCGCCACGTGTAGATCAGCGCGTGACGATATCGTCTGCTACAAGACCACAGCAGATGAGGGAACACCAATGCTTCTATTAATATTAACCAAAGAATGATTTCTTGTACCATACTTCTGTTGAATCCTGTTGTTGACTGTGTGAATTCCAAAATCTGAAACAATCGGTGATATTGTATATTTTGTTTAAAAAAATGATATCATGTAAAGATTCTAGGTATCAAGAAACAAAACACGTTTGAATAAGAAAACTAAACCAATTAAATCAAATGTAATTAAAAAAAATACTGTCGACTTTAAGAACATGGAGAAAGAAAAAAAACGAAAGAAAACCCCCAAAAAGCCCCAACACCACACTGTTGGAACCGTTCCAAAATCAAAAATCGTAGAAACCGAAGCAAAATCGATACCCCTAACACTCATATCCATGACCACCTACTTCTATGCCTTGGTACAGGCACTTCAATACACAAAGTGTCAGGGTTAAGCTTATTTCATGGTTCCAAAACTCCACTCTTGGTGAAATTATGCGGTTATCCAAGTGTTTTAAACATGTGAGTAGAATGTCAACCATTACATTTAACCGGGTGATCATCTGTTTTGAATTGGTAAATGATAATTACTTCAATATCTACTTCTTAATGGAAGTGAAATATTATATTAACGTTCATTTAAGAAATAATTCATGGCAGCCGTAGATTTGTGCTCATTTAACCATGGGTTGGGCATTTATATACGATTATTTTTTCCCGAGCGAAAGCGAGGGATAAAATACGAATATAAATGCCCAACCCATGGTTAAATGTACACAAATCTACGGCTGCCATGAATTATTTCTTTTCTAATATGACAAATACGGTAATTTTTATGACCCTAGGCGACCTTAGAATCCACCACACAACGGTTGTTCCGTTTAGCCCCCTTCACATATGAATACGAATATTGGTTGTTTACGTCGTCAAAATTTCACGTGGGAGGTGATCGGGAACATCCGTCGGGGAACACCCCAGATAAGTGCGTTTTCATCGCATATTTGTGTATACATGTAAACAAAGTAATATAATGTGTAGTTGTTGTGTATGACCTCACGGAAACGGCCTTGTAGGCTTTTATTCATTACAGAAACTTTTTAAATTATGTTTTTTTGTTTCCGATCGATAATTTGAGTGCGCAGGTGCTAAAGGTAGATATATACCGACATATACTGGTTGACGATATATAGGCCGTCATATTAGAATGTAAAATAAACCCATATGGATAAAGCAAATTTCTACCATATACATGAGTGAGTGAGTGAATGTTGTTTAACACCAAATGAGCAATTGTTCATCTATATCGTGGCCAGAATAAGTTATGTTCAATAAAATGATGATGGTAATGTACGCTTTGTACTAGACCAGCATGCTGAATTGTATCTTTATAGTGTTAACTCAACAGTCCGTGACTAGACATGTTGATTCACTCGACACTGTTTAACTATGCAGTATTTTTGTTTTTCTTCTGATTTCACAGTGCAGTAACCTTTACCGAATAAGCTGAGTAAGCCAGGTCCATCGTCATTGTTTTCACAGTGCAGTAACCTTTACCGAATAAGCTGAGTAAGCCAGGTTCACATGGTCATTGTTCTCACACAATATTGTCAAATTATACTCGATCTCTGTTATGCATATTCTGTTGTGTCTTAACTGTTAATTTTACATGTTTTTGTTGATTATCAGTAGTTTGCAATGAATATAGATTACTATAATAATATAGATGGGTCTTTGACCGGCGTGATATTGATACAGAATGGAGAAACAGAGAATATTCACTTAGTTTTATTAACACAAATACTGCTCAGTATAATATTTGGAGGATTTACATTGTTGTGCATAATGCGGAGATGACCGTACACAGAATGGCAAACACATATAGCGACATAAAACTTCGATATTACTATCAATTGTAGTTAAGATACAAACAATGTTTATTCGTAAATTGTCGTCCATTTCGTTAACCGATTACATATAATGTGTGATACTGAAACATAAAAAAGAATGTCTTAACCCGAATTCGACTATCCTGTCTATTAGGTCCTTTGGTTTTCTTGATCCTAAAGATTTTAAAATTATTTGGCTTTCCAATCTATGAACGTACCTGATCAATGTTATTCCAGAAACACATTGTGTGCACTAAACAATATATCTACGTTGTGAACACAAAATTGGATATCTATTATTGTTATACTTAACCACGACTTGGTTGACCGTTATGGAATATCTGTGTCACAAATGACTACGGATATGTTCCACTTGTCGTAAACACTTCCCGGTCCTTTCCTCGTTCATGACCAGGTTTGTAACTAGATTGACATGACGGGTGTCACTAGTGGCGCAGGAACTGCTTACCCTTCCGGAGTACCTGAGTTCACCTCCGGTTTTTAGTGGGGTTCGTGTTACTGAATCTTTAGTTTTATATGTATGTTTTGCTGATCGTTGTTTGTCCTTTTGTCCTTTTTCTTCTGGCCATTGTGTTTTCTGTTCTTCTTAGGTATACGGATTCTGATTACCTCCCTTTGGTATCTTCAAATTCTTCTTAACACAGATATTTAAGAACTATCAAAAAGGTGTGGCTATGCTAACATTGACCGGTTTAACTCCCCAATCCCGAGCAGTATACCCATATGTGTATCGTCTGCCGTTGTTGCCGGTTTTAGAGACTTTGAGGTTTTGCCCGAGGAATTGTATGTGTTATTTGGTAGATAGTGATATATTATCGATCATTGCAATTTAACCCTTTTTTTTTATCAAACAAATGAATAATCAGTCAAAGTACAACACGGAAAAATTAAATCGGTAGCCAGTGAAAAATAAATTCTTTTGTATCGTACAAATTACGTTATTAGTCTATAGTAAAAACATTAAATGTTGGCTAAACGTCATTAGCCGTAGACATTAAAATGACATCCCAACGAAATTAGAATAACTTGATGGATTTCTATGCAATCTAAGATTATCTCCTGAAATTACAAGACCTAATTACAGCTAGAATGTACTAGTAGACGGTAGACGTCTCTAACACTATATAAATGGTCTTATTAAATTCAATTGGATAAACACTGTCTAGTACAAAGCGGTTAAAGGCATATGCGTTATACATTCGATTTAATTTAAAAGGAATATACAGCTATTGTATTAATATGCATGTCTTTATCATTGAAACGTTTTCTCTAAAATCGCACTTTCAACAGCAAGTAAATGGCTTCAGCAGTTATGAAATAGAATATGTATATTATTACAACACAAAGAAATAACTTTAAAGAACATAATATAATTTAAAACATTTGTTTGAATTGAGTGCTCCGTATTGTCTTAAAATATTTCATCTCAAATCGCACTTGCAACACCACGTAAATGGCTTAAGCAGTTATGGAATATAATATGTATATTATTACAACACAAAGAAATAACTTTAAAGAACATAATATAATTTAAAACATTTGTTTGAATTGAGTGCTCCGTATTGTCTTAAAATATTTCATCTCAAATCGAACTTGCAACACCACGTAAATGGCTTCAGCAGTTATGAAATATAATATGTATATTATTACAACACAAAGAAATAACTTTAAAGAACATAAAATAATTTAAAACATTTGTTTGAATTGAGTGCTCCGTATTGTCTTCAAATATTTCATATAAAATCGCACTTGCAACACCACGTAAATGGCTTCAGCAGTTATGAAATATAATATGTATATTAAATAAAGAATAAACAACACAAAGAAAGGACTTTAAAGAACATGATATGATTAAAGCTATTTGTTTGAATCGAGTACTCGGAATTTGTCTTGTTTGCAAGCTCCACCACGTAAATGGGTTAAGCAGCTATGGAATAGAATATGTATATTAAAAAGCACAAAGTGGGAACTTTAAAAAACATAATATAATTTAAACTACAGTATTTATCTTGCTTGCAGGCTCCATTACGTGGTCAGTAATATATATACACACACACATAAATATATAGTACTACAAATGCATCTAACTATGCGTTTTTTGCTGTTAAGACCCTCTTGTGACGTCATTTATCTTTTTAAAATGATTCAAGGCAATTTGTTGAAACCTAGAAAATGGATTTTAGTTGAAACGTAATAACATCTTAAATTGATCTTGTATAATCCTTAACATGTTTTGTCCCCGGATATAAAAATGATCTTGAATTTGATTTTGCAAAGCAATTTAAAAATGATGGGTTTCCATGACATAATCCTTTCACTGTGTTCCGTAGTATCATCTATTAAATTGAGAAGCAACAACAAATACAATACACACAACTAATAAATTTACACCGAACGCTAATCATCCAAAATTTCTTTGTTATAAAAACTGATTCATAATATTCAGACATGATGCTACGTAACGACAGTGGACTAATTAAACGACGAAAAAAACATGAATTGTAAGAAAATACCAAAGACGTAACCAGGGCGTAACCAGGGACCTCGATTGGAAAAAAGACAGACACTACAATGACCAAAAAAAGAGGGAACAAATACTGGTTGTCAAAGTACTACACCGTAAACTAAAGATTGAACAACACGAACCACACTGAAAACGGGGATGTACTCAGGTGTTATGGAAGGGTAAGCAGTTCCTGGTCAAATTTGTGACATCTGCCGCATTAAAAATCTGATAAGTGATAAGTCATGAATGAGGAAAGGACGGAATTATGATTACGATAAACTTCCAAGGAATAACATTTTAATTTAGTATAGAAAAGACTTACGAAAGGACACTAAGATCTATATAGGATCTTCATTACACTTGTATGTACTAAACAAAATAATGTACCGCTTTAGTTACCACCCCTCTATTTATTCCGAATGTATATGAAGGTGGCCAAAAAGAAGAATGTAGTGTAGGTACTATAGAACCTGGTTATCTTGAACTTGAGAAAGGCGTTTTCTTGATAACTCGAATTAAGAATACAGTCATTTCATAATAAATTTTAAATAATTTTGCCGTGAACTTTAATACTCGAATAATTCGAATTTATAAAAACGTAGATTTCAAACTAAAATAGTTGGTCCATTTGTCTTGGACGACACAAAAAAACAATATTCGATCGCGTTAAAACGAACAGTCAAATTCTCCTGTTTTGTCCCTTTGAATTACTTGATCCCAAAGATGTTTTATTTATTTTGTTTTCCAATCGTTTGTCTATGATCATACCTGATGAAGATTATTCACTAAGAGCGTCATGCGCACTAACAGATATCTACATTTTTATTGTTTATGAACAAACCATAACTTGTAGATGATTACGCTCTGGCGCATGCCTTGAAGTGGTGGCGCTGCATGTTATTCAAATATCAACAATCCAAACAAAATAGAAAAAAACCTGGCATAAGAAAACATGAAATGAAGTTACCGTGTTAAATATACTTTAATTATTAAAATAGTCGTATATATACATACAAATGGCCGCACATTTCAATATTGTCCATCAGCAGATTGACAGAAGTATCTAATACGTGAACCACGTGGAATCATAACCAAGATATCGTTTTCAAGATGATGTAGAAAATTGCTTTATCATGCAAGTTAGGAAAAATCAAATGAAAACATTTTGATGTATTGTTACCAAAAAGCCAATTTTACGGTGCATCGACGTGGAAAACCGTAAATCACTGACTATACTGGTATTCTTATAACTGACACTCCAAAAACTCAAATTTTCAACGGTTTTATTGATTCTCACGCCAAACCCTAATTCACAAGCACGCTACAGTGTTCATTTATCTATTAACAGTACGGTTAAATGATAATTTACACGTTAAAGTGATCATTTATTCATTATTCGTGACATAAATGAGTAAAAACGTACACTGATAATGCATTGTGAAAAGTACGACTAATTTGAGGTTGTTTTCCATCACCGTTAGCAAATATGTTTTCAAAAATATTTTCAGACAAAACAAAACAGATAAATTATTATATCAAGTTACAATCTAAAATTGTGGAGAGAGTTCTTAAAAATTCTACAATCCTGACTATACATAGTAACTACAGGATTACTTATCTCGGAACAGTGAAAAAGCGCAAAAGCAATAATGTGTTTTATGATTAATAAACGTTACATGATAACGAAGGGCAATAAAAAAAGGACACTCCATAGAAACTGGCAACATAGGGTACACAAGACCAAAACTAATGCCAATCTCTTAAAGGAATATGTAACTTTAGCCGGTTTGGCTATCTTGTTTATGCTCTTTGTGTTCCTAATAATTTTACTCTGAGCATAATTATCTGAAGAAGGTTCTCCCAGTAACACGTTGTTGGCAATAAATAAGATATACATGTATACGTATTTATTACTGCGTCGGTCCGTTACTCGTGATTTATTTTCTATTTCCGGAAGAGTAACTATACTATAAATAATAAAAGACTTTAACTAATATGCGAGCGTCAGCGAGCTCTTTATGGTATAAAATGTGTACTTAGGATTTTTTGACAAACATGGATGCACATACTGATGAATAAAAAAAAATCGACGCTTTGTAAAAACCGGTTCCGTGTAACACACTAACACACTCAACTAATGAAGATCTTCTTAACATAAAGCGCAAAGGTGATCCTGAAGTCTCGTACCCTCTCTCGTACGTCCGATACCACTGAAACCCCGAACCCGTGTGTAATAAAAGTCATTTTGTTAGCTTGTTTTACTTATATTGATATTTTTTAATTTATTAAATCTCTTCTGACATGCTGACAAGAAATTTTGTTTCTACGCGGAAGTTAACTTTTGAGATTTCGTAAGGAACGATAACTCGAATAAAGGAACGACAGCTCGATTGAATGAAGTTTCAAAGTTTCAAAAAGTTTCAAAGTTTCAAAGTTTCAAGAGACTAGATTCGGCCCTAAAAAAATGTCGTCCCCAATATATCTCGGCCCAAAAAATCTCGACACTTTTTGATGCACTGAATGAGCGTGAACATTGCCAGATAATTTTCAGATGCGCGAGTATTCATGGCCGTGCCGGTTTCATATTACATCATAAAATTCGATGTTAATTCCCTTGAAAGGTCACATAAGACAGGTTCGACGGTACATGTATACGTATTTATTACTGCGTTGGTCCGTTACTCGTAATTTATTTTCTATTTCCGGAAGAGTTACACTGACGAGTTCTGTCCCTTGGCTCGTACCTCGGCTCAAGGAACAGATAAACACTAATCTCTCGCAGTAGAATTTCTACTTAGGTGACGTCATTACCATAAATTCCTTGATCTTTTTTTATCTTTAGCTTATTTTAACTTATACAAATGAGTATTTTAAAGGTAAAGAGTTAATATTTCTATTAAAATCATGAAATAAAATTAAAACGTTTCTGCATAAATATTGAACTTCCGGTGTAAACAAGCGGGAGAAATATTCAAACAGAGATGATCACTGCATACCAGAAACGACTTTTCCCAGTATTTGTAACTAAAAATAGCTTTACCAATCAAAAAAGTGCTAAGTAAGAACCAATGAACGCCAACGACAAATTAGTCTTTCTCTGTCTCTATATCCATTAGATTGAGATAGGTAATTGTCAGTCTACGGAAGAGTAAGTATACTATAAATAATAAAAGACCTTAATTAATACACCATATATTTCAGATTCTATTATTATATGTTATTAATAGGGTATTTATGAGATTGTTCAGAAACTTCCAAACTTCTAAATGAAAAACATGTTCAATATCGTGCAGCACGCAATGTAAAATACAGATTATTTTCTTTTAAATAGCTTCATGGAATTATTGGAAAATCTGTTAATGCCCAAAATATGCCCGAGACATTACAATTTCAAAATGTTCTTGTATCCATTATAGGATTTAGAGGGTCTAAATGGTTTCATGTTGGCTTTTATTTTATGATGCGAAACAGCAAATATTTTCTAATGAAATACGTGAAATATGTTAACCAAAATGCATTCTCTGTTGGAATGGTGTAAATCTGTGATTGATTTATTATTGAAATTTACAGTTCCTAAATCATGTAATTATTATAAAAACTAAGGTTCCCCCTTCAGTCATATATTTTAGCTATGCTGTTTATGTCCTTTGGTTGTCTTGCTCCTAAAGATTTTAGAATTATTTGGTTTTCAAATATTTTGGCTTTGAGCAGTACCTGATGAAGGTCATTCCAGAAACGCGTCATGCGCACTAAATTGGATTTCTACGTTTTTATTTAATAAGAATATGGTCGGATATAACTCGTCAGTTGATAGTTATGTTTGGTTTCCCTCCAGTCTTTTGATTATGAGCGTAACTGACGTCTGCTATTCCAGAAATGCTACGTGGACACTAATTTAGAGATCTACGTTTTTATTGGTTATTAGTTGAAAAGTTATTTCTTTATTAACGGTTTACTATAGTTAGTAAACCAGTTATTGGTTGATACATTGTGAGTGATGATTTCTGTTTTGTACTAGACCAACAAACCGAGGTTGATGTTTTAGTGCTTTCGCGTTGAAAACAACAATCCGAATGTAGACATGTCGCTACACTCGGACACATTATATCGGGATTCCAAGTTGATCAGGTTTTGTCCCTTTCCCTTAATGCTGAGTGCTTGCCCCTGGTTACCTAAAAAGATTGCTCATTTTGTCCCGATCCGTTAACAAACATGCTGTCATAGACAATTCTTGTTTCTGCTTGGAGTAGAAGCAGCAAATAAAACCCACAATATAATAATAATAATATTAACACACAAGAAATTAGTGTTTTGTTTGAATCTACGAGTGATCGAGCAGGCGATCCTCTGTACTTGCTCGAAGCGATCCATGTAAAAAATAGACTGAAGTTATCAAGGGAAAACATATACATCTATCTATTGGCTAAAACCAACCACGTGTGCAAAATATTTTTGTTTATTTCAGTTTCTCCGAGTAATTTGTGTTATGTTAAAAATTTATGAAGTAATATACATAACCAGACACAGACACTATATCATTTAAACAAAACATACCACACTGTCGGAACAATTCTAAAAATACCACACTGTCGGAACAATTCCAGAATCCAATCGAAAAATCGCAGAAACAGAGGCAAAATCGATACTCCTTACACACGTGACCACTCACTTTCCTGAACAGCTGCATGGAACTGTTATGGACTCTATATTAGGATGGATCTCCGTTTGGCTGCACAAATATTGCAGCGAGTTTCGTAATTAGTCAAGCTAAAGGGAACAGTTGAGAAACAACATTAAGAACTCCATTCTGGACATAATAATTAACTTTCAAAATAGTTATGTAATAAAGAGACCACGTAGCGGCAGTAAAATACAACAATAACCGATCCTTTAAAGAGTTTTCGCAAATTACTTAAACTAACCAAGAGAAACACATGATATGCAATTGAAAATATCGTTCAAATTGCGTTTCATTGCCAGTTGGATCTGACAATGTTTCTTGTTTGTGATGAAGCACTTTGCCATCAAATAATTTCGAAAATAAATATAATGTTCTGGTGTACATTATTTTATATAATGCATTTGATCTTTAATAATGTATTGTCTTCTTTGGCCATACAACTAGTTTTAACCCCGCCACTTTTTTATTGAAGTGCCTGTATCACTAGTTTTAACCCCGCCACTTTTGATTGAAGTGCCTGTATCAAGCCAGAAAAGTGAGATGTCATGTATTTGTGTGTTAGAGGTCATGTATTTGTGTGTTAGACGTCATGTATTTGTGTGTTAGACGTCATGTATTTGTGTGTTAGAGGTCATGTATTTGTGTGTTAGAGGTCATGTATTTGTGTGTTAGAGGTCATGTATTTATGTGTTAGGGATATCGATTTTGCCTCTTTCTACAATTTTTCTATTGGATTTGGAAACTGTTCTAACAGTGTGGTATTTTTCATTTTTCATTTTATTGCCTGGATAATACGTTACTAAATTATACTGACGATAAAACGAGCAAAGCTCCCTTCAATTAGATTACATTGGAGCACACAGTGTCAATTTGAGGATTCCATTTTTAGTCAGCACACCTTATCTTACAAATTTGTTATTATTTATCCAAGCAAGTTCAAAGCTTTGGTGTTGAAGCTGTTGATTTATTAAATGATAATTAGAAACTACGGTCATTACTTATCACATAAATTGTTGAATATTACATGCTAGTATTTACTTTCCTATTTCGTTAGGGGGTGATAGTCGTGGTCGTATGGTAGTTGGATTAACAACTACCTGTGCAATCATTGTGAGTTCGAATCCCGCTCATGGTGAGGTGTACTCGATACAACATTATGTGATAAAGTTTGTCAGTGACTTGCAGCAGGTCGGTGGGGTCCTATATGCCGGAAGATTTACTTTTTTGATAGACCATTCTACAACATGGGTTTCCTATCGGGCATAATGTCGTAGCAGAGAGATTTCCTTGTATGGTGCATTCTTCAACAGGGGCTACCATAATCCAAACATCTTTCAAATATTAAAAGCTTATACCACCCGTGCTTCTATTAAAATTGCAAGCTTGCTTCCAGTGTTGACGTAACTCAGTGTCATGCAACATTTCAATTAAAACAATTTGATCACCATGTATCTCCGTGTTCTACAAGTTTCAGTCAATCAGTTTAACCACAGTGTAGTAATTATCTAAGATTCAACTTGTTTCTTAAGTCTTAATCGATTTCATGTTTATTTCAACTTGAGATATTGAAACTCCGGACCACGCATTTATCTTACACATAATTAGTTTTGTTCATATGTAAAAGTAAAGCTAGGTAAGATGCCTCACTTTATTCAGGCGATATGTTCTTAATTGAAAGAATGTTGTAGTTGTTGTTCACAATTATTTTGGATTAATGGCTATACACTTTTTGAATTTTAAAATGTGTTAAAAATAAAGTTTGAAGAACCCGAAAAGGCAACCAAGAATGGAAAATTATAAAGAAATACAGGCAACACTAGGTACAAAACACAGAACGAAGACGAACACAATAATAAACAAAACACAGTAAACAAAACAAGTTGGGCAACACGGAACCCACCAAAAACGCTGGGGGTTAACCTAGATGATTAATATAATGTCAACTTCAGTGACCGTTGCATTGGGGTTCTAAGATTATAAAGATACCTGTCAAATAATGATTCATATAAAATAAGATTGATTGAATTACAGAGGGACAGAGGAAACATTTTGATCACAAGTATACTCGGATACAACCTCGTAACTTTCGTTAGGTCAGTGATTGTTCGGGTTACTCTGATATACTTCAGGCGTAAAAAAGTAAACCACAGTCTTGCACTATAATAATGCTTAAGAATAATGAGGAGTTGCCAAGGGAGTAATCAGAAGCCTTAATTCGAAGGAAAGACAATACAATGGCCAAATGAAAAAGAATAAAAGAAAAACAATGATCAAACTAAAGATTGAGCAACACAAATCCACCACAAAAAACGTGATCCGGTAAGCAAAGCAGTTAAAGTGATGCTAAACACCTGTAACCATAACCCGATCACTGCTATAATATTAACACCTGTAACCATAACCCGATCACTGCTATAATATTAACGATTCTAACGTTCAATATTTTTGTTTTTACTTTGTCACGTATATATTTACAACTACTTGTGCTATCAGTGCCTATCACCATCAATGTTGTGAGTTCGAGTCCCGCTAATTATGTGATAAAGTTTGTCAGTGACTTGCGGCAGGTCGGTGGTCTTCTCCGTGTATTCCGGTTTCCTCCACCAATAAAACTGACCGCCACGATATAACTGAAATATTGTTGAAAGTGGTGTTACACCAGATTCTGATAAATTGTACCATAATTACAATGTTTCGTGTGCCTAATAACAAATAGTGTGAAAAATCAATGAAAACTTTCTAGAGCTAAATAATTAATGTGAATGACAGAAAATACTGGCATTATGTAAGGTTAGCTAATCCGATAATCACATGATAGTGTGTCTAAACTAGACAACAGCAAACTAATATGTTCAAGCAGATTTACTTTGTCATTTGTTACAACATAAAAAGTTTTGCTTTGCCGTCGCATGCACATGACTTGAATAATAAATGAAAGAAGATAAGTTTCATTTATAGCTATTAACAAACAGTTATATGTACGAGATTTATGCAGAAATGGTAACAGAACACATTATATCATCAACACTCGTTGAGTTGAAACATTTTGGTCATTAACAACGATAACTTTCACTTCTAAGTAGATACATGTTTCGTACATAGATTTTCTATACCAACAGGCTAGAAACTAGACTGGAAATCAAAAGAACGAACGAGCAGGAATTTCTTTAAATAGCGTTACTTGCTTAGAAAATATACAACAACAGTCTGTAAAGACGTAAGTTGTTTCTTAATTACAAGCTAATTTATATGATGCTTTTTTCTCTCTCGAGAATTCCAAGTACGTTTGTTCTCCAAAAAAACCCAAAAAAACCAAACAGACCCACAATTTATTTTCACTATAAATAAACAGCATTGATGCTCTATTTTTGTCCCAACAGTATTTGAACAAACGTTTTGGTGTAAAGACTGTCATTTTCAGACCATGGGATTGATTTTGTTTGGAAAATACATTTGTATATATCTCACCTTATCAGCATGAGTGAGTTTATAAGTGTTTATCTGTTCTACATAACAATCAAGTCTTATTCGTTTTTTTTGTATGAAAGATATGTTGTCAATCATTATATGCCATTGGCATTGAATGTGCTGATTATTTAAAAATAAAACATTTCCCCCTAAAGCCAAAGGGAATATTGGTCATTTATTTATTTACAATTACAACAACTGATGTTCAGATGTTTTATTCTTATTTCAATCAAAATCTTTATCATGATTGAATTTACTACAGACACAGATAGCCAAGGGTTTAGAAATAGGAATTAGTTGATCCGCTTCGGAGTTCAGCGAAAACAAAAAAGGGACAAACAGTGGTTGTGTAGTTCGAATCAACTACACAGCGCCATAAGGATGAATCGTAAACGAGTTCTCGTCATTTAGAGATTACCACAGTCTTTGCATTTAAATAATCGTTAGAGAAAATCGAAGGGCCAACCAGGGTACACAAGAAATATTGAGAACATGACACAGAACGAAGACAAAAATATCTAAAAATGAACAACACGGCCTCAACATTTGCTGACCCTATCAATTATCTCCCATTTTCCAAATAAAAACAAAACCATCCATCATTTTCCTCTTTATATATTCTTCAATTTGACTTAATTAATGATTTTATGTCAGTGTCTAACTCTAGTCTAGTAGTCTTTCGGAACTGACATGGTTTATTAGATATATCTATGCCTGAAATCCTGTCTAGACCCTTTAGTTTACTTTCTCATAGTGACTTTTAAATCATTTGGCTTTTGAATCTTTTGACTATGAGCCTACATGATGAAGGTTATTCCAGAAACGCGTTGTGTGCACATAATGATTGATTATGGGTGTTTAACGTCCGACTGACTTTATCAGGTATTGCGGACAGATTACTCTTCTTTCTGCTAGCCTTTCGCATGCATCTTTCATCCCGTTGTTGTGTGGGTGTCGGTGGTCTATCACCAAGGTATTATATTCTGGGTGGCGATCTATTAGTGATGGGTCGTCTGGATCGAATGACTCCGAGAAAGACACCGATCCGTCTTCAAATTCTGTCTTGTAACATATTTTACCTCTCATGTATGGACTTCGTACAGATGTACATTTTCTCCAGGGTTTCTGGGATTCTTCAGTATTCAGATATTTCGTAGGCGTTAGTTGCCTGCCTGTGATTGTAGTTGATGTCTGGGTCGATCGCTCCCTTCTTTGTGTTAATGTAGTTGGTTTGTGGAGAACTTGGTCGTCATTGTGTAGCTGGTCAGTTTGTGTCGTTTCATCTATGTGGGAGTTACTATTTTCTGTCTGTGTTTGAGCGTTTACTTTAGTGTCACCAACGGCTTCATTCCCTTTCGCCTTCCACTGGTTGATGCGTTGAGCGTTTCGTTTCCTGGTGGAAGGAGAGAGGTATTTCTTTTTCAGGGTCTGACTGGTAACTTCTCCAATTTTTGCAACGGGTTTCTCAGCCTTGATCCAAATCAGCTTGACTGATACTGCGCTGGCATTAACCTGCAAGTCCCAAGTTAATTTTTCCCCATCTACACCTGCGTGTTTCAGAAGTCCGACCAATTCAACAGGTAAGTCCATTGTTGAGTTATTAGTTGAGTTCTGTTCACTGCTGAGATGTATTCGCTAGTCAAGTCTAGGCTCGAATGAAATTAGATATCTACGTTTTTATTACCAGTCATTTACAAGAGTTATCGCACTTGTCTCCTACTCAAATTACCGAGTCAAACGGAGAAAGACACATTGTGTGGGAGTTCTTATCGCTATGATTACCTGTTCTATTGATTGTATAACCACTAATGATTTTATATACCTTCCAATTAATGATACAAAAATTGGAAAGTTTGTGGAATGATAATTATGTAACTCGAACCGCTTTTGAAAAAAGTACTGTTATGTAATTCTGAGACATATCAAACAAATAATCATTGTTACATGTCTATTCTTTGTTTAACTCATGACATTCCTTCCCCTAGAGACTCAACTAAATCTGTTCATTTTGATGAGAACATGTCTATTAGAAAAGATACATAATTTTAGAAAAATAGTGTAAAGCAAAAGAAAAACAAAGTGGTCGGAATATAATCTAATCTGTTTCCATGGCAATGAATAGAAGTTGGTAAGCTTGAATTATGCCTTTCAGTCACAATTGCTAATAGGGTGCTTGTGGCTTCTCCTTTTTAAGATATAGTATAGATGATTGCGTGCTTATAAGTAGTTCAATATATCAGGTTTCACTTGCCATTTAATGATACAAGTTATAATAGACAACATTGCTAAGGAGGTTGTTTCCTTCAATTTTACTGGATTTCAGATTTTGTTTCTTTGCTGGATTTCAGATGTTCTTTCTTTGATTTCTGTAGGATTTCAGACTTTTTTCTTTGAATTTTGCTTGATTTCGGATGTTGCTTTTTTTTTTTTTTTATTTTGTTGGATTTCAGACTTTGTTTCTTAAAATTTTGTTGGATTTCAGCTGTTTTTCATTGAATTTCGTTAGATATCATTTTAAAATTTTTTTTTGTTGGATTCCAGATATTGCTTCTCTAAATTTTCTAGGCTTACAATATCGTTTATTTATGTCTTGCTGACTTACATATTGGTTAAATTAGCTTTTTATCTACTAGTATTTACCATGTTATTATATTATGAAGTTAAAGAAATCAACGATGACGAGCAATTATAATAATATATAGAAGTTACATGATATATAACTTGCCTTCATTATCGAACAATTTCATACTAATGTTGAAGCCCAGTAGTCAGTGTTTCGGCACTGAAATGGTTTATTAGATATATTTATTACTATAATATGTACCAATAACATCTACGTATTTTATTACTATCACTGGGTCGATACATCTGCTGGTGGACTATTAGTCCACGAAGTTATCATCCACCCAGTAGTCAGTGCTTCGACACTGACATGGTTTGTTAGATATATTTATTACTGAAATTTACAGTTCTTAAATAATGTAAATATTAATAATACTAATATTCTCCCTCTCAGGGCGACACTAGGCGATTTGGGCTATCGTGTTTAGGACCATTGCGTTTATTGCTTCACTGAAACATTAGTCCGAGGTATATTCGGGCTTGTGTCTATTTTTGTCTATTGTCTATTCGGTGTTTCAACGTTGTTCAACTAGAGACGAGATTTCATTTCCAGTCGACCAATCAAATTGCAAAAAAAGTCAAAATTTTCTAAAATTTCTAAATTTTACAAAATTTAATTTTTTTACAAAAATTTCATATAAAATTTCAAAATTTACAAAAATTTAAAAATAACTTTTTTTAAAGTTCAAAATTTTCATAAAATTTCAAAACTTTCAAAAATTTCATAAGATTTCAAAATTTTAATATTTAAATAATCTTGAAAAATGATAAAACAAGTGTAGCCTATTTTGTTGAATATACTGTTGAAATTCCTTATTATTTAATAAAGCAGTTATTGACTTAACTTCAGTCTACTCATGACTATACGGACCTGGTCAATGATTGATTAACCTCGGCCGTTGGCCTCGGTCATTCAATCATTGATCAGGTCCGTATAAACGGTCGAGGTTAATCAATCATTGACCAGGTCCGTATAGTCATGAGTAGACCTCATTAAAAGTCAATAATTGTATAGTATTACTACTTATATAAGAGTATCTTTATTTCGTGGATACTATTATTATGTGGATGCTTGTGTTTATGATTATAGGTATTGCAATAGTTCTACAGTTCGTTAGGGAATATACATTTGAAAATTTATCTGAAATTGACAATCAACTAAAATTGATATATGAATAAAATTATAACTGAATACAATGAAGAACATCTCATGTATATTTACCATTGAAAGGGAAACAGCTGGGAGAAATGAATGTTTCATCAGTTTAATGTTGGGAGGGGCACTTGTGGGGCTGTCTTTGCACAATGGTTTAAAACATTCTATTAAAATGATACCTCCCTAGCTGATGTGAGGCGGTATACATTACATATGATATGGACGATTCATTGATTATTACTTGACTTCCAGGGAGCAGTATTTCACCTATTTTCAGGACGAGAATAAACAGAACATTATGTGAAATCACGATATAAAAGAGGGTTGGTTGGTTTTATGGTGCTTAACGATACTTTCAACAATATTGCAGTTATATCGTGACGGTCAGTGTTATTGGTGGAGGAAACCGGAGCGAATGCCGAGAGAAAATCACCGACCTGCGCAAGTCACTGACAAACTGTATCACATTGTGTTGTACACCTAACCACGAGCGGGATTCGAACTCACAATAGAAAAGAGGGAGGGATGGGACAAACAGGACAACAGCTTTTAACTGCCATATGGAAATTATAGTGGAAATTTGGGTAGGGACGAAACTATATTCTATTGAAGCGGCTACAATGATACGAATGAAGAATAAACGCAAAGTTTGTTGGTTGAAAATTTATATTTACATGTATTTTCAAGATAAAAATACGACCAAAACAATAAGTATCAAGGGTAACAAAGAGAGTTGACAATTATATTCAGTGATTCAGAGCAAGCTTCTGACTGATATTAATCGTACTGTGATTCAGAGCAAGCTTCCGACTGATATTAATCGTACAGTGATTCAGAGCAAGCTTCTGACTGATATTAATCGTACTGTGATTCAGAGCAAGCTTCTGACTGATATTAATCGTACTGTGCTTCAGAGCAAGCTTCCGACTGATATTAATCGTACTGTGCTTCAGAGCAAGCTTCCGACTGATATTAATCGTACTGTGCTTCAGAGCAAGCTTCTGACTGATATTAATCGTACTGTGATTCAGAGCAAGCTTCCGACTGATATTAATCGTACTGTGATTCAGAGCAAGCTTCCGACTGATATTAATCGTACTGTGATTCAGAGCAAGCTTCCGACTGATATTAATCGTACTGTGATTCAGAGCAAGCTTCTGACTGATATTAATCGTACTGTGATTCAGAGCAAGTTTCCGACTGATATTAATCGTACTGTGATTCTGAGCAATCTTCTGACTGATATTAATCGTACTGTGATTCAGAGCAAGCTTCTGACTGATATTAATCGTACTGTGATTCAGAGCAAGCTTCTGACTGATATTAATCGTACTGTGATTCAGAGCAAGCTTCCGACTGATATTAATCGTACTGTGATTCAGAGCAAGCTTCTGACTGATATTAATCGTACTGTGATTCAGAGCAAGCTTCCGACTGATATTAATCGTACTGTGATTCAGAGCAAGCTTCCGACTGATATTAATCGTACTGTGATTCAGAGCAAGCTTCTGACTGATATTAATCGTACTGTGATTCAGAGCAAGCTTCCGACTGATATTAATCGTACTGTGATTCAGAGCAAGCTTCCGACTGATATTAATCGTACTGTGATTCAGAGCAAGCTTCCGACTGATATTAATCGTACTGTGATTCAGAGCAAGCTTCTGACTGATATTAATCGTACTGTGATTCAGAGCAAGCTTCTGACTGATATTAATCGTACTGTGATTCAGAGCAAGCTTCTGACTGATATTAATCGTACTGTGATTCAGAGCAAGCTTCTGACTGATATTAATCTTACTGTGATTCAGAGCAAGCTTCTGACTGATATTAATCGTACTGTGATTCAGAGCAAGTTTCCGACTGATATTAATCGTACTGTGATTCAGAGCAAGCTTCCGACTGATATTAATCGTACTGTGATTCAGAGCAAGCTTCCGACTGATATTAATCGTACTGTGATTCAGAGCAAGCTTCCGACTGATATTAATCGTACTGTGATTCAGAGCAAGCTTCCGACTGATATTAATCGTACTGTGATTCAGAGCAAGCTTCTGACTGATATTAATCGTACTGTGATTCAGAGCAAGCTTCTGACTGATATTAATCGTACTGTGATTCAGAGCAAGCTTCTGACTGATATTAATCGTACTGTGATTCAGAGCAAGCTTCTGACTGATATTAATCGTACTGTGATTCAGAGCAAGCTTCTGACTGATATTAATCGTACAGTGATTCAGAGCAAGCTTCTGACTGATATTAATCGTACAGTGATTCAGAGCAAGCTTCTGACTGATATTAATCGTACAGTGATTCAGAGCAAGCTTCTGACTGATATTAATCGTACTGTGATTCAGAGCAAGCTTCTGACTGATATTAATCGTACTGTGATTCAGAGCAAGCTTCTGACTGATATTAATCGTACTGTGATTCAGAGCAAGCTTCTGACTGATATTAATCGTACTGTGGGGATAATATTCAACGAATTAGGCATTCAGTGCAGTTATTCACGTATTCAGTTATTAATACCATCTTCGTGAAGACACCGTAAAACACGGAATGTTAACTTTTGGTATATTTGATGTTTATTTCTACTAGAAGATCCATACATATACATCAATTGACTGTTCGTCGTTCAGGTATTACCGTACCAGTAATTAATATATCTTGTGCATCACAATACCGTATATTTCTTAATGCAAATAGAGAAAAAAATGGAAATTAAAACCCATTATTGAGGTGTAAATAGACATGTTTCAATAAATGTAATGCATTCGTCATTAATCACAAAATTACTCCACTACACAAATTTAAAAAAGAATTTAAAGAAAAACAAAACGAACAAACAAACAAAAAAACCAAAACAAAAACAACCCCCCCCCCCCCCCCCCAAAAAAAACAACAAAAAAGTAAAGACAAGCATTTTTTGCAAACCAAAATAATTCTCTATATCTTTACAGTCAAACATTTTTTCTGAATGTTGTTCCATTTCTTTTTATTATTATTATTTTTTTTTTAGGAATGTCGCTATTAATTTTAATTAAATTTTAACCTTGCGTTCCTTTCGTTACAAGTGGGATTAAATTCGTGTAAAAATAATCTATAGACTCCCAAAAAATGCAACTTTTCTACAAGCTACAATAAAAAAAGGATGCGTCTATATAAAAAGAACGTTTTACAACAAAACACACTTCACGTTCAGTTACTTCAAACAATCTTATAATTACATAGAAAAATCATTGAAATAAAAAAAAAAAAAAAATTTGTAAGTAATTACAAATCACATAAAAATAATCTGATAAAGTCAAGTTCACGTTATAAATTCAGTGCCCCGACATTTAGCGTTCTACCAATCGTAGACAATTATTCGTAAATTATTGTGTAAGGGGTAATTTATTTGGACAGAGAATTTTCTCTAGTGGCATCTTAAGAACTATCGCCTGTTAGATTTAATCTTTGCCTAATCGATAAGCAATATTGGAAATGAATACTTCAATAAAGTGTAAAATTTCGATTATACGCTCTTTGCATTCAATTAGATAAAGCCGAATTATTATTTGCAAAAGCAAACGACACAATATAGTCCATATTGAAATCATTAAAGATAATTGGCGGGTCATATGTGACGTACCATCTGGTCGTTCTAGGAACAATAAAGGAAAGCGAATGGGTAGAAGTCTGAATTATTCATATCTCTAGAGGATAAATCAGTTAAATTATGTGTGACTATATTTATATTAATACAATCTAATAAGGCTGAAGTGTTCCTCGTGTGATCTTTGGAGTTTGTATATCAACATTTGGGAAACAATTTTCAGACAGAGGGTCAAAGAGAAAGCGATTTCAGTATGCGATGTTGGAAAAATATCGTGTTTCAGTCCATTATGTCATTAAGTTGATTGATAATTCCATCTGTTACTTTACAGAGAACAAACTAAGATACAGTCAAACTCTACAATGAATCACCGAAGAAGCAGAAAATAAATAAATACTTTTTGCTGCTTGAGACCAGTTGAATTATATTAAAATTCTATGCTGAGACCAGTTCAACTACGCTAACATTTCATGCAAAGATATGAAGTGTTGTACCAAAAAAATATTTGTAATTAAACAACAATCACTCGAAACAACCATTGTTGTGTAAAGCCAATACATAAAACTGCTTGTTAATGACTTATAATCTTTATTCTCATCACCAAATGACATAGATTAAAACGTAAATATCTAATTTAGTTCTCACGACACGTTTCTGGAATTACTTTCACCAGGTATGTTCAAAATCGAAAGATAGGAAAGCTAAATAATTTTAAAGTGTTTGGGAGCAGTAAAGCCAAAGGACCTGAACATGATATCCAAAAATCGGCTAAGGTCACCTATGCCTGTTGGAGGAGAACCTTAATTTTGATAAAATTTCATGCTAATATGTGAAGTGGAAACGACAGTGTTGAGATAACCACGTTGGTGTAACAAACGGGAGATCTATCACATGTCGAGTCTACTATAAAATTGATATTTCTGTCTCTCTGCATATCACATAGACATAAGGAATAAAAACAAATAGTGGGGAGTTCGAAGTTGGGATAATGTGCCAGAGTGGAGCAACATGTCTACATGTGGACTGTTGTTTAAGTGAGCTCTGTTGTTTAAGTGAGCTATCACTATGCAAATATAGATCATACAAAGCAGACATATCATTTTCTCATTAAAAGTTAACGTGTTCTCACTAAATAAAATTCTCAAAATGACGTTAAACAACATGCAATCAATCACACACCAGATATGATTGGCAGTTCGTTAGTGTAGAATTTGGTTGACTTTCTCCCAAAGACTTTTAAATTGTTTCGTCTTTCTAATCTTTTGACATTTAACGTACATGATGAAGGTTATTCTTGAAACGCGTCGTGCACACTAATCTAGATATCTACGTTTTTATTTTAGGGATGGATTGGTTGTCATTCTCTACTATTTTAGGGATGGATTGGTTGTCATTCTCTACTATTTTAGGGATGGATTGGTTGTCATTCTCTACTATTTTAGGGATTGATTGGTTGTCATTCTCTACTATTTTAGGGATGGATTGGTTGTGATTTTCTACTATTCTAGGGATGGATTGGTTGTCATTCTCTACTATTTTAGGGATGGATTGGTTGTCATTCTCTACTATTTTAGGGATGGATTGGTTGTCATTCTCTACTATTTTAGGGATGGATTGGTTGTCATTCTCTACTATTTTAGGGATGGATTGGTTGTCATTCTCTACTATTTTAGGGATGGATTGGTTGTCATTCTCTACTATTTTAGGGATGGATTGGTTGTGATTTTCTACTATTCTAGGGATGGATTGGTTGTCATTCTCTACTATTTTAGGGATGGATTGGTTGTCATTCTCTACTATTTTAGGGATGGATTGGTTGTCATTCTCTACTATTTTAGGGATGGATTGGTTGTCATTCTCTACTATTTTAGGGATGGATTGGTTGTCATTCTCTACTATTTTAGGGATGGATTGGTTGTCATTGAAATGTTACAATATGATTAGCTATGAAGTGGTCACATGATTATAAAAGAGAAGTTTTACATCCCAATAAATCACAAACCCGAACTTGCATGTGCCTCCATGACGACGTCAGATGTAAACAATCAATGGCGTAGTAATTTCCAACAGCAAATAAAATTCACAACGAAAAATTCAACTATATTAAATTTTGGTGTGATTTAAATGCAATTATAAGAATTGAATGCATTTTTTGCAGTTTTATAGGCGTGTAAAAGCGTGGACCGAGGCACATTTTTTCTATGAAGCGCTATCGCGCTTCATACAAAATGTGCTTCAGTCCACGCTTTTACACACCAATAAAACTACAAAAAAATACATTCAATTCTTAACTATTTTCCAGCTATATCGTGACTACCAGACATATTTGTCGGGTGAGGTAGTCCAAACAATTATAACATATGTAGACTGCACTGTATAAACATAAGCTTAATGACAAGAAATATTTGAAGATATCAAAGGAGGTATTCGTGCATGTTGATACCCACGGGGACCAATATGCCACTCATAAAATATGCCCTTTTGAAATAAAATGTCCGAATAATTCCAAAATCGAAATTGCAAATCGCAGAAAGAGAAAAATCGATCCCATGAGCATATATATACCGTTCACTTTCCTGGCTTGGTACAGGCATTTCAATAAAAAGTTGTGGGGTTAAGCTAGTTTTATTGGGCCAAACCTCCCTTCTTAGTGAAATGATGCTGTCATGCATGCATGTGAGTAAGAATGCCAACCCGCATATATAACCAGACTAACAGCGTTAAATAAAGTCGAAATGTATGAAACATCCCATTATGAGTATGACAGTTAACATGTTATCTGTAAACATCAATATAGCAACACATTTTACTATGTCAATATCTTCACAATCTTCGTACAGATAGTAAATATATATATTATATTTGTATATATGACATCTATCATGATGAAATTGATTGATAAATACAACATCTTGACAACCATGCTTCAATGACCATCATTCGTGATCTTACTGTGTTTGTAGTACGAGATATTTGAGATATCAATTGGTTGTTTTTTTTAAAAATGTATGTACTTCTGTTAACATTGTGTTAATTCGGTACAGTCCTACCCTATAATATCTATGAAGTAATTATTTTTTCTGTGAAAATGTCATGATCAAGAGTGTTTACAAATAATTGACAGTGTTAAAAACTTTGTATGGGTTAAGAAGTAAGCATGGCAAAAAATTATTGTTAGACTTTAAAGTTGGTCAGTCGGTTTGATATTTTTGAGCGAAGATATGACACAATGAGAAAAGGACCGAAGTTGGGGTAAATTCCACTATTTTGAAAACGTTATAATTGTCGTCTTTATGTACATATGATCTATTGAGTGAGTGAGTGGTTGTTGATAAACCCCTAAATGAGCAATTTTTCAGCTATATCATGGCGCGAACAAGAGACATTAGACGAGATGATGATGATATTCGCTTTGTACTAGACCAACATGTTTAGTTGGATGTTAATAGTGCTAGCGCACTGAAACAACTGTAGTTCGCAGGTAGACATGTCGCTCCACTCGGACACACTATTCTGATTCCAAGCCAAGCAGTCTTAGCTCTTATACCTTAGAGATGCGTACTTAGCACAGAAGTAACAAAATACAAATTTTTTAGTTTTTGGTTTGGCCCAATCTTGGTTCGAACCCACGATCTACAGCACATGATGCGAGCACGCTAACAATTACACCGCAAATGCGGTATATAAATGATTTAGTAGAGTATAGCATAAAATACAAAATGTATATACATGCATAGCCTCTTCTGAAATAACGTATGTATATATTCTACGTTTTCTATATCCCGCATCATGATACAATTTCCTTTAAAGTTCCACTGAGCTTATTCGTTTGACGATTTTAATTGCTTGAACGACCCGTCAAAATGTGAATAGCAATAAGTATCTTACCGTCTATGTCGTATCGGGGGCCGTCGTGGCCGTGATCGTATGGTAGTTGGATCTACAACTACCTATGCAATCGGTGCCTATCACCACTGATGTTGTGGGTTCGACTCCCGCTCAGGGTACATTATGTGAAAAAGTTTGTCAGTGACTTGCGGCAGGTCGGTGGTTTCCTCCGGGTCCTCTGGTTTCCTCCACCAATAAAACTGACTACCACGATATAACTGAAATATTGTTGAAAATGGCTTTAAATACCATAAAACAAAACCAATCTATGTCGTATCAATATTTAATACTTATGCCATATTCAGTAAAATGTCGATTATATGACCAAAAAGCATATCACTCTCTGCATTTAACAGTGTCAATCGAATTAAGATAATAGAACTGTAAATACTCGTATGTTAGTGCGCACTAGACGTTAATGGAATAATCTTCATCGGACACCCTCAAAATCAAATAATTGGAAAGTCAATACAATTTAAAAATCTATAGTTATGGGAGCAAGAAACAACAAGATATATGTAGTACGTTGCTTTCCCATACGTGTATACCGAGCTACAGTACTGTTGGCATAACTCCAGACCAAACGAAAGCTCCAGAACGAATATATACCGCGACTAAAAATAAACCTATTGCTATATGTTTTTCCAGTTTGGCTAAAAACAAACCTCACCGTATCAGATTACTCACGTAAATCAAAGGGGAAAATATCACTTTGTTGAGGAAGTTTCTGTTGATAAAAGCCGAGTTATCCGAAAAGGATTTTTGAATAATGTGGACGATTCAGATACAAAGAACAATGGTGATTGACCATCCTTAAAAATACTAGATGTTGTGACCAGACTTACAATTAGATAGGTAGATACGCATTCCTTTCATTCAAATATTTGAAAAAAATATCTTAATACAAAGACCCTTCGTAAAACAGTAAAAACACGTTGGGCATTCCTGATACAATATTTTGACTAAATAAATATCAGTTTTGGCTAAAAGAAAAAAATGGATGGTTTATTAATTAGTTTGTCTGTCCTTGTATTGCAACGTATTCTTGGAATATTACTTCAACCAATCTCTTTCCGTCATTCAATGTATGTGGGTAAACAAATTATACAACTATGAAATTCACCGCCATCTTGCAACATGCAGAACACGTCACTTCCTAAACCTCCAGATAAACATTTAAAAAGCATATTTAAAGAAAAATAGTAAAATACTTACCGCAAATGGCAGATGATTCCCTATGAAACAGAAGAAGATTACAATACAGAATAATCTACACAAGTCCCATGTAAAGTTCAACTGATTGAATTTTTCTTGTGCGTTGTAACTTCCGTTTCCGGGAACATCCGATCTTTTCTTTGGAATGTAAAATCGTCCAGCGCCATATCTGACACTAGCTGTTTTCTTCATACATTTAGTAAGAAATGTAACATCACAAATGCTTATGATTGCTAAGAACATACAAGTTATTACAAAAATAAATATAAAAATTGTAAATCCTATTCCCATATCACTTGTTAGGAACATACACGAGTCTTCTCCGAAAAACTCGTCCGGAAGAGCTCCAATGATAGGTATTAATCCAATAATAGCCGAGAGTATCCAAATAATCACAGATACAAATTTTATTCTGTATGTCAGCCCTTTGTTTTGATTATTGCTCGATGCTTTGAAAATTGCGGACCAATGAAAACAGATTGCACTTAAGGTCAGCATTTGTGCAATTCTAAACGTTACAAAAGTCCAGACATAGAATTTACACAAAACCGAATTCCAGTGAAAATAACCGAATTCAGTAAATGCTGGAATCGGTACAACTAAAAGAGCATTCATTGCCATAGCAACTAAAAGGGAGATAATCATAATATCGGATCCATGATAAAAAGGTTTATAGTGGCAGACGAAACAGATAGCAGCGACATCTGTTAATATAGCAAAGGGAGACAAAACGATCCATGACAATACTGTTGCATTGCTGATCATTTTACAATCGTTGTTTTCACAAAATCAGCTCAGACATAAACATTTTACATAGCACGTTGTTGTACACACTGACATATGTTAGACTTGCCTCGTACTGCATACCTCTCGTTGTGACGTATTTAGCCAACATGTCGGTCAGGTATAGATGTTAAATTCATAAAATCTATAATGTTTTAACACAAAAACAAAGTGTTAATTAAGTTGATCTTTGTGCGTTTTCAATATGTTGTTGTTAGCTGGCCGTACAATAGATACAATCATCATGTCGACTAATGGAAGAAGTCATTGTATAACCTAAACAAAACCAATTGTTTAAAGTCATTCTCCGATCTTGTGAAACCTGTGAAGAAAGAAAACAGCAAAACATTATTTACTCATTTATATATATTTCTTTCATATTTTAAATCCGTATTTGTTAATTTTATATATCATTCATATACGATGTATGTGTATGAAGTATGTAGAAAATGTATAAAAACACAAAATATAAGATGACTGATTGGTTATTGATAATTCAGCGTGAAGTCTTGCACGTAAAAGAAAACCTGTAATAGTTCATTAAGAGCAAAATAAATGTTAGAGAAACCTGTTAAGGCAATCCAGAGCCACGGTCAACATAGGACACAACAAGGCAAGCAAAATGAAAAAAAATTAGATTAGATTATGGGTGTTTAACATCCGACTGACCTAATCAGGTATTGCGGCCAGATTACTTTTCTTTCTGCTTGCTTTCTGCTGAAAAACATAGCACGTGAAGCTAAAAAGATGAGTAAGACCACCAAAACACGAGAGGAGAACACAGGTTCTCGCGAAGGGTAATACGTTCCTATTTCTTATAGTAAAGTCCGGTAAAAGTCTTGTCGGTGATAGGCCTAGAGGAAAGGTGATTAATTGATTGTTGCTAAACATCAAATGAGCAGTATTTCAGTAAAAACGTGTCACTAACGTCCACTTCAAACAAACGCTTGATCATTAAGAACTGTTGCGGGTAGATTTTTACGTGCACGACCTCAACGTGAAGTGTCATATATGCATTGTCAATTGCGTACATACAAAAGACGCCGGTAATAAGTGCAAAATTGAATAATTGTATTTCCTAGTCTTTAGTATTACTAATGAATGTAATGATTTTATACGGGATGCCATTGTTGAAGTTTTGTTTATTTGGATTTGTTTACTTATTCATAGTGTTTCAGCTATTTTTACATTCTTGAATCAACCGTGTACAGTTGGAGGTTGAGTTTCGTTCCCTCTTTCTTACAAATGCATGGCATCCTGTTTTAATTTCTTATTGGGTATTTCATCTGGACAAGTACACATATTCATAATATTTATAGATTTTTATATTTTTTTATTCTGCCTAAGGACAATAGCAACAGTCTTTACCAAACAGTAAAAGACGATCAAATGTTTATGTATGGGATATCAAAATTCCGGCCATGACATTACAAAGCTATTCATGAAGATATGCAAAGGATATGAACCGTGCTCGCATTGAGTGCGGAAGACCATGGGTTCGATCCTCGGTCAGAACAAACCAAAGACTACAAAATTTGTATTTGATGCTTCTCTGCCAAGGACATAGCGTTACGGCGTCATATCAACAAGCTGGTCGGCTTAGGATCAGATTAACCTGCCCGTGTATGGCGTTATGTCTACTGTTGTTCCACAATTTTTACTCTTGTGTAAAAGATTGGTTGTTTCAGTGAACTGGTACTTTAGAAGTATAACTCGGTTTGTTAGTCTAGTTAAAATAGTGAAATACAGGCATCATCATCATCATCTTATGATAATAACTTTGATCTCGTAAAAAATTGTTATTTTTTTTCACCAACCATTGATGATTTTGTTAATATATGAGCGAGTGATGTAGTATAATATAATATACGTCAACAAAAATGAAACGAGAGAATGTCATCCTTCTGGAACACCTGTTCTATTTCCTCTTTCTAATGACGCTTTGTCTTGTGCTTGCAATCTTCTTGTTCCGGTGTTGGTGTTGTATTGCATTTGACTGCCCTAGACCAATATGGACGGAGTCCTTTTCGCTCAGGAAATAATTCTAAATTTTCGACGATTCAAACCGTTTTTTGGAAAAAATGAGAGAGACTATTAGTTTTGATATTCCACAAGGAACCGTATTTCGCAAGGAAACGTAATAGGTTCGTCGTTTTAGACATGTTATATTATATGCACTTTGTAGTATATTTTTATACCAGCACCTAAATATACACATACACAAACACCTATGATTACAACTCACTAAGTCCGAAAATGTCCATTACTTAGTGAATCCTTGACGCCGTTGGCGAAGTTGACCTTTGAACTTTAAACTTCGAACTCGATTTATTCAATTATCATTCATCATTACTCTATTGTTGTACCGTTATAGTTATGTCGCTCAGTGAAACCCGCAAGCTACTACAACAAAGTAGAAAAGTTGTTGAAGAAGCAGATGAAAATACAAGCGTAACCTCTATTCTTAACATGATATTAAATCTTGTTTCTAGCATAGACAAAAGACTACAAAGTGTTGAAAAATGTGTTGGAAAATTTGACGAAATAAAAAATATTATAACCTCACTTACTAGCCGGGTAGTGTCGACCGAGAAAGATATCAAGGAAAGTCAACGTAAAATCACGGAAGTTGAAAGCGGTATCCAGGGCGTAGGAAACTTGTTTGATAATTTAAAAACCGTTTGTGAGAAAAACAAAAACGCAGTTGCAAAGACTGAGGACCAGTACGAAGTACTAAGCGTAAAATGCAATAAGAATAAGTCAGACATTAAAAAGCTCTCTGAGAAAGTTGATATCGTAAATAATAGTAATAATGGCTTAGGGTCACAATGTGACTGCCAGGAGAACATTCATCATCTGAGAAGTTCGATACTCGACTTACAGTGTAGATCGATGAAGAACAACCTCATCTTTACTGGCTTACATGAGGTTCGTGACGGGAATACAGAAGAACTATTGAGAACTTTTTTGTACAAAGAAATAGGAGTCGATTATCGTATCGAATTTGGGAACGTGCACAGATTCAGCCACAAACCAAGGGGAAAGCGACCTATAGTAGCACGGTTTTTATACCACAGTGACTTGCAATATGTATTGAACAATGCGTATCAACTGCGTAACACCCCTTATGGAATAAGACAACAATTTCCGAAAGAAATTGAAGACAACAGAAGGAAATTATATCCTATTCAGAAAGAAGCGAAAAGGCAGGGAAAACATGTTGTACTTGTCCGGGACCGTCTCTACATTGACAACGAACTGTATGTTGCTCCGCATGAATACGATCAAATGGACGACATTGAGCCGACACGTGCCGCGGAAAACGTATTAGCGACCCCAGCTACCACAGGAGGCCGACGACCACCTAAGCGCCAACGTGTTAGCTCATCAACACCAAACCGGGATTAGGGACGCCAAAGAGAAAACTGTTTTGGGACTGATGATAGTGATGCTAGTTATTTTGACTTTAATAAAATACCTAATAATATTGAAATTGATGACCTTGAATTGTCTGAAAATGATTGTGTTGTAAATACATCGTTTAATGTATTAAATACTAGTAGTACTAATCAGATTAGTGACACTAATGTTAACAATGACTCTTCATTACTTGTAGATACTGATGTAACAGATATAGGTAATGTTAGTAGGAATTGTCATTATGAAAATACATGTAATCTCAATATTTTAAGTCTTAACTGTTGTGGTGTTAAATTACGTCTGCAATATCCTGAATTTTGTCAACTTGTATGTAATCAGGATATTATATGTTTACAAGAAACAAAAACTGATGATTTGGATACAATTGAACTACCAGGTTACATATTTAAAATGAAAAATAGAAAAAAAATTGGCAGAAAATCTGGTGGAATGATATTAGCATATAAAGAATCGTTAGAAAATTATATTGAATTGTTAGATATAGAATCAAAGTATGTTTTATGGTTCAAAGTTTCATCAAAATTAGTAAACCTTAACGAAGACGTCATTTTTGGTAATGTGTATATTCCCCCAGAAGGTTCACCTTATTTTCAACCAGATACTTTTGATCAAATAGAAAATGAAATTCGAACTTTTTCACAAAATTATAAATACATCTCTTTATTTGGTGATTTTAACAGTAGAACTGCAGAAGAACCAGACTTTATTGATTTTGAGATAAATGAACATGAAGAAGACTTTACTGAATTTTTACAAATTGATTTGGCTACTCTTAATGAATTAAATATAGATAAAAATAGAAAAAATGTGGACAAAATTAAAAGCAGATCTGGTAACAATTTGTTAGACATTTGTAAAGCAAACAATTTATTTATTGTAAATGGCCGTATTGGTAATGATAAAACCGAATCAGGAAAATTAACATGTAAAAACTCAAGTGTTGTTGATTATTGTATTTGTACATGTAGTTTTTTACAATTTGTTTACAATTTTAAAGTACTAGATTTTTGTCGTTTGTATTCTGATGTTCACTCTCCAACTATTACAAATCTCAAATTTAAACTTGCCGCGTGGAATGATCAATCGACTAGTAATAATAGTAATGATATTCTCGCCGATAATAGAGCTAAGAAATGGGACGCGTCGAAACATACGGCTTTCAATAATAATATAGATAAAGAAAAGTTAAATGGATTATATAATGAAATTGTGAACACATTAATCGATGATATAGATAAAGATAAAGTCAATTCGTTTGTCAGTGAACTTTGTAATCTTTTAATTGACAGTGCGAAAACAACCTTTGGAACTCACAAATATAAAACCAGACCTGATACATGTAATAAAAAACCTAAGGGAGATAAACCCTGGTTTAATTATGAGTGTAAAGTTGCTCGACAAAATTATCGTAAACTAAAACGGAAATTAAAAATAAAACGAACAGAAGCGTTGAAACAAGATGTCGCTGAAGCCGAGAAACGATACAAAAAGACGCTTGACAAACATAGTAAAATTTATCGTGCAGATATGCGTAAGAAGATAAAAAAATTAAAAACATCAGACCCAAAAGAATACTGGAAACTATTGAATAAGGATAGGGATAGAAAACAACCCAACATCCCTTTGGGAGACTTATTCAAGTTTTTCAAAAACCTGAATAAAGCTCCCGATGAACTTCTTGTACAACAAGATAATTTTGATACAGATCTCCTTGATAATGTTAATATTGGTCCCCTAAATGAAGAAATTAATTTCAGTATAACGCAAGAGGAAATACTTCGCTGTATTAAGAAGTTAAAATATAATAAAGCTTGTGGAGAAGATTATGTTGTAAACGAATATATAAAATCTACATCAGAACTGTTTCTCCCTACTTATGAGAAGATATTTAATGCAATTTTTAACTCTGGTGTAATGCCCGACATTTGGCTTGTAGGTAATATAAAACCAATATACAAAAATAAAGGCAATCCACTTGATCCAAAAAACTTCCGCCCGATTACTATCCTTAGCTGCCTTGGTAAATTATTCACAGCTATATTAAATGAAAGACTATGTCGTTTCTCGGAAGAAGCTCTCTTGATGAACGAAAACCAATTTGGCTTCCGAAAATCTTACTCGACGACGGACAGTTTTTTCACATTATTTTCGTTTTTTGAGATCTTAAAAAGAAAAAAGAAAAAACTGTTTTGCGCCTTTGTCGACTTCGAAAAGGCTTTTGACACGGTATGGAGAGATGCATTATGGTACAAATTACTATTGAATCACATAAATGGCAAAATGTATACTATTATTCTAAATATGTACACAGATGTTAAATCATGTATAACCTATAATTATTGTAAATCTGATTATTTTAACTGTGATATGGGAGTGAGGCAAGGGGAAAATTTATCCCCTTTTCTATTTGCCATGTTCCTAAACGATCTACAAATGTTTTTTGAAAATGCAAGTCTTAATGGTTTAGAAACAGTTTCAAACTGCATAGAGGATAAGTTGAATATTTATTTAAAGCTGTTTGCACTTTTATATGCTGACGATACTGTCCTACTGGCTGAAACCCACGATGATTTACAAAATATTTTGAATAAATTCGGTGAATATTGCAATACTTGGAGATTAAAAGCAAACACTGATAAAACTAAAGTTATAGTTTTTTCCAGGGGGAGACAATCAACCAATTTAAAATTTACATTGAACGGGTCTGAATTAGAAATTGTTAATGAATTTAATTATCTTGGAATATTGTTTAACAGGACAGGAAACTTTAACAAAGCTATTAAAAAGCAAGCTGAAAAAGCTACAAAAGCAATGTTTGAAGTTTTGAAAAGAGGTAGAACACATAACTTATCAATTGAATGCCAGCTTGAACTTTTTAACAAAATGGTAAAACCAATATTACTATATGGTTCAGAAATATGGGGTTTTAGTAAAAATATTCAATGTCTTGAAAAAGTACAACTTAGATTTTGCAAGCTGTTATTGAAATTAAAAACATCGACACCTAGTTATATGATATATGGTGAACTTGGATTGTTTCCTATTGAAATTGATGTAAAATTAAGAATGATATCATATTGGGCAAGACTGTTAACCGGTAAAGAAACAAAACTCTCATATTTATCTTATAAAATTTTGTATAACCTTTTTATTGATGAAAATCTGGATTTTTCGTGGATTAAACATGTTAAACACATTTTTGATGATACAGGCTATTCCTACATTTGGTCTCAACAATTCTTTCAAAATTCCGACCTGCTTTTAGCTTTAATTAGGAACCGTCTCCATGAGCAGTTTACACAGGAGTGGCATTCTCTGATACAAAACTCACCAAAAGCTATCAATTATAGATTATTTAAAGACAACTTTGAATTCGAAAATTATTTCAATATTTTGGAAGACAAAGATATATATACACTATGTAAATTTCGAACCACAAACCACAAATTACCGATAGAAACTGGACGGTGGAATGGTATCGACAGAGAAAATAGACAGTGTTTAAAATGTAATAGCAGATCTATTGGTGACGAATTCCACTATATTATGGAATGTCATTTTTTTACTGAAAATCGATCCCAACTAATAAGTAGATATCTTACTCAAAGACCAAATATATTAAAATTTAAACAAATAATGTGTACTTCTGAAAAAATAAAACTAGAAAAGATATGTAGATTAATAAGAAAAATCAACAGATCAGATATTCTCTTGGGTAATACTTAACTCCTACTGTTGTAATGTAAATATTGTATGTATATGTATTTGTATATCTGTTATTTATTTGTCATGTATGTGTTGTGTTGTATTCTTATATGTAACTTCTCTATACCATTGTAATGTATGGTTTATTTGAGAATAAAGATTCTTAGTCTTAGTTAAAACTCTTTTAACATTTGCAATGTATTTTTTTTTCCATTTGGGATTGATGATGTTAACATTTAAGATGCAAGTTTACAATCTCATCTCAACTAAATAAAAATCTGTTAAATAAGAGTAAGATAATACCGAAGGGGCAACCAAAATTGACAATCCAGAGAAACTGGCAACGTTGGGTACAACAGATGAAGACAAACAAAACAAAATTATACTTTAAAAAAAAAGTACCTACCTTTTTTCACATTGTTGTACATCTTTCTCTTTCAATCTCCATTCTTCAACTGGAAACTAAATATACAAATATATATATCCATATACTAAAGATATCTACTATTTATTTCATTCAATGTTGTTTTAGTTTTCCGTTTGAATTATTAATCGAATATCATTTATACTTCAGGTAATAACACTGTTTCACCTGCTCTTTTACCTGTAAGTTGCCATCAGCTGATGGTGTTAATTTGTCGCCTCGAAACTGATGTTATGTGTAATTAATTTCACTCGTTCATGTCATACAATATGAAGGGTGTGGTATAAATATACAGTCAAACCTGTATTAAGAGGCCACATATGGGACAATGAAAAAGTGGCCTTAAAAGACAGGTGATCTCTTAAAAGAGGTTAAATTCATATGAAGTTTCCCATGACAGGACAACAAAAATATGACCTTTTAATACAGGTGACTGCTTAATAGAGGTGACCGCAAGGACAGGTTTGACTGTATCTCATTATATGAATATCAAATTTAGATTTTAATTAATAATTATTATAAAATTAAGAATTAAACATTGTAAATAAATATACCCCAATACACATTATTTCCAGCTGAAAGTTTAAAAGTTTGATATCAATACTTAAATTACAACGTTGAACCACCCTGTTATGTTGAAAATAACGATTTTAAAACTAGTGATTAAATGTCTTACAATGCAGTCGTTTGTGTGAGAACAATTACCATTGTACGGTCAATAAAATGTGTAATTATTGTGTAAAATTCGGTTTAAATTCAAATGTGTTTGAATGTTGTGCGAACTTTTTTGTCAACAAAATTACATGTTAAAAAAGGGTAATCGATAATAATTTTGTATAGCTTTTTAACAAAACATGTAATATTCATTACCAACGTTACCACGAGGTTTTTACTCTTTGCAACATCATGTGATAAAGTTTGTCAGTGACTTGCGACAGGTAGATGGTTTTCTACGGGTCCTCTGGTTTCCTCCACCAATAAAATTTACCTCTACGATAAAACTGAAATATTCATGAAAGTGGCGTTAAACACCATAAACCAATCAAACCTATTTCGCAATCGTTTTTAGAAATATAGCACATGTTCATTTAAAAATACAAATATTAACCAACATCTAATTGATAGAAAAATCAATGGGTAGTGTAGACCGTATAATCAGAACTATTAATACATATTATTTAGAGCTAAATTGTTATATAAACTTTTACCTTCTAAAATATACATAAGAATCCGTCGAAATTTTTGTTTTTAAAATCCAACAACGTGATGCTCAGCAATTGTCATGATTCTTACACAACACAAATAATTTCCCAACCAACGAGCATGTTTATGACAGTGCGATATTGATCGTATATTCATCGATCGATCATCCCTCGGTATTTCATTTGCAGTAAATGATTTTGCGTCCTTTGTAGTTTGTTTTGGTCAGTAAGCATTAAAATGGTAATTAGTCAGATTTTCGGCCATGGGATGCATTACTGGACAGTGAATATATTGAATGGGCATATATCAAGTTAATTAAACGGGAAGCTTTATAAGGACGTTCAGAGCAATATGAACGGGAGAAACAGTAGTAAGAAGTTAAACAAAAATTGAAAATGAAAATAAAGCTGTATATAACATGAAACTTTGTCGAAAAAAATTACTGCAACAAACTGAATTAAATCACAGGCACTTGACCGATGGACCTTAATTTTCCCATAGCGTGTTTGCCACGGGGGTACGTATTTTCAGGGCTAGTAACGATGTAGGGCCTCTATTTCTGGGTCCTGGGTCCACACGAATACTAGAAATAAACACAAGGTAAGCAACAAAATGGAGGGGTACTGCTAAATTTCTTATTATTGTTGATTTCCCTGATTTCTGAAAAATAAACGGATGGAATGCACTAACCTTGTGGACCCCCATCAGCTGTTGTGACCCTGGTTTACTGTCGTATTCGTACTATTTTGCATATATACCCCCGACAATCAGTTCCCAAGACCGATTGTCAACCAAGTCGGAGGTCTATTTTGGATTCTCTCGGACTCCAACGTGTCTTTTGATGGCCAGTCCAGTTTTTTTCCCCGGGGTTTGTCAAATATGGTTCCATTGTGGCAAAGGATTGATATTTGTTCACCTGTTGTTTAAATACCTACCATGTGATTAAAAAAGACATTTCATTCTATTTGTTCTTTTTTTTTCTAAGTTTGAAATAGTCCGCCAAATAAATGCATTCGGTAAGCCAGATTTGTTCTTCTAAAGACACGTTGGAGTCCGAGAGAATCCAAAATAGACCTCCGCCTTGGTTGACAATCGGTATTGGGAACTGATTGTCGGGGGTATATATGCAAAATAGTACGAATACGACAGTAAACCAGGGACACAACAGCTGATGGGGATCCACAAGGTTAGTGCATTCCATCCGTTTATTTTTCAGAAATCAGGGAAATCGACAATAATAAGAAATTTAGCAGTACCCTGCCATGTTGTTGCTTACCTTATGTTTATTTCTAGTATTCGTGTGAACCCAGGACTCAGAAATTGAGGCCCTACATCGTTACTAGACCTGAAAATACGCACCCCCGTGACAAATACGGGGAAATTAAGGTCCTTCGGACAAGTGCCTGTGATTTAAATATTCTAAATGTTTAGAGCTATGCACCAACTGGGGCTTAAAATGGCGCTGTTAATAAATAGAAATCTAATCATGATATCTGTAACTCCACCATATCGGGTTCAAAAATACTAGTTCAAAACGGTGGGTTGGTTTTATGGTGTTTAACGCCACTTTCATCAATATTTCAGTTATATCGTGGCGGTAAGTTTTATTGGTGGAGGAAACCGGAGTACCCGGAGAAAACCACCGATCTGTCGTAAGTTCAAAATGGTGTGGCAGGAATACAGCCAATATAAAAAAGCAAAAACTTAGTTTTATGCAATCAAGATCAATGGCGATGTAGAAGTCAATATACCGTAAACATCTTGACGCTGTGATTTTATTTGGATTGTTCCCTCTCTGCGAGTGGGTCGCCGTACGGTAATTGGATTTACAACTATCTATGCAATCAGTGCATATCACCACTAACGTTATGAGTTCGAATTACGCTCATGGCGAGGTGTACTCGATACATCTTTATGTAATAAAGTTTGTCAGTGACTTGAGGAAGGTCGGTAGTTTTCTCCGGGTACTACTGTTTTCTCCACCAATAAAACTGATCGCCACGATATAAAGGAAATATTTTGAAAGTGGCGTTAAACACCATAACCCTAACCCTCAATGTCGATGTAGAAGCCAATATACCGTAAAAGTATTATCTTGACAATGTGATTTTATTTGGATTGTCCCTCCCTCCGAAATCTTTTTTACCAGGGGCATATAACATGTTTCTATGTACTTGTATAACTTGAGGGTGTCGACCGTTGAAAACTTCAGAATTAATGTATAAATAATTTATTAATTCCCCTTCCTAGTTATTTTATACGGTCATGGATACCTTTTTAGAGGGAGCGTACACCCCTCCCCTCTCGTCTCTTGTAAGCATGAGCAGAACGGGTGTATTTTATTTTTATTTATCGTATTTTTGCAACTCGCACTATGCTTAACATATATAGTGAAGAATACATTTTCTCGTTCAAAATTTTGCAAAATTTCCTTGAGAAAAAAACAAAAATAGCCTTTAAAAAAATAACCTAAAAATGTGGATTTTTGACAACATAACGACCTTATCACCAGTAAAAAATTAAATACTTACACAGTCTGTGTCAATGGCTACATTACAGAAATAGGAAGTATCGAAAGTTTCATTTTGTCTTATAAATAGTTTCTCTATCAAGTGACTTTTAAAATTTAATGAATCGCCTTTGTAACTGTTTGACGTTACACTAACAATAAGGCTGTCAAAAACATTTACCACACAATAAAGTTAATACTTTAAATTTTTATAGAATATTTTCAAAAATAACAAAATGACTCAGTCAACAAAATGTAACAAGTTTTTAATTATGGGTCGAGTAGAAATTGAATTTAACGTATATACATATACTAAGATATAATCAAATATTTACACTTACTTGAAACAGCGGGTGTATATATTATATGTATTGTATATTTAAACAAATAAAATGTGGTTTTGTTTTACGAAATAACATTCTATATTCTATATTGCATATTATTATGTCGGATTTAAATAAAGCTTATTGAATTGTATTATTGTACAAGTATCTTGTTATCAAATGCAGTACATACATTCATTAAGAACAGTATGCGATTCACTGAATGAGCATAACTCCCCCCCCCCCCCCCCTTTTTTTTTACTTATCTGTTATCGTTTAATTTTTCAATATCATAAATGCTTATACACTTACTATCCATCACGCTCTCTGTTAGACCTATGTTTGTATGATACTGGAGAGAATTTCATATAAGTTGTAAAACTTGTGTTCAATCCTATTTTATATAACTGACAATAAAATATGTTTAAATCAAGTAGTTTCTAAAGGTTTGAATTTATATTATCATTTCATCGTCCAATCTTTCGATATTGCGCCTTTCTTTTTAAGGTTTTTTCAGAAACGCGCCGTGCGCACTAAATTTGATATCTATGGGTCGATACCTCTGCTGGTGGACTACAAGTCCCCTATGGTATCATCCGCCCAGTAGTCAATCCTTCGACAATGACATGGTTTATTAGATATATTAATTACTGAAATTTGTAGTTTCCTAAATAATGTAATTATTAATAAAACTAATGTTTTCCTTCTTCAGAGATAGGTGACCTTGGCCGACCTTGGCTATCCTATTTAGACTCTTTGGTTTTATTGCTCCCAAAATTTTAAATTATTTAACTTTCCAATCTTTCGATTTTGAGCATAACTGATGAAGGTTATTCTATAAACGTGTCGTGCGGACACATGCTCTTGATTCTGAGCCAACCAGTCTTATATTTATATATCTACGTTTTTATTTGTAATAGTGAGTGGATCAAACAAACAATTACCTGATTTTTTAGAAGTACATTGACATTAAGCAATGGAAATACCATTAACGACAAAATAGCACATATTGTATGATAAAATGAAAATCAAAACAGACCACATCATCAGAACAGATCCAAAATACAATCAGAAAGCCATAGAAACAGATGTAAAATAGATACCCATAACACATATATACATGATCTACAGTCGTAGCTTGTGGTCAAATATTACCTAGGCAGGGGTCTTGGTACACACCCATAACACACATATATACAATATCTACAGTCGTAGCTTGTGGTCAAATATTACCTAGGCAGGGGTCTTGGTGCACACCCATAGCACATATATATACAATATCTACAGTCGTAGCTTGTGGTCAAATATTACCTAGGCAGGGGTCTTGGTGCACACCCATAGCACATATATACAATATCTACAGTCGTAGCTTGTGGTCAAATATTACCTAGGCAGGGGTCTTGGTGCACACCCATAGCACATATATACAATATCTACAGTCGTAGCTTGTGGTCAAATATTACCTAGGCAGGGGTCTTGGTGCACACCCATAGCACATATATACAATATCTACAGTCGTAGCTTGTGGTCAAATATTACCTAGGCAGGGGTCTTGGTGCACACCCATAGCACATATATACAATATCTACAGTCGTAGCTTGTGGTCAAATATTACCTAGGCAGGGGTCTGGGTGCACACCCATAACACATATATATACAATATCTACAGTCGTAGCTTGTGGTCAAATATTACCTAGGCAGGGGTCTTGGTGCACACCCATAGCACATATATACAATATCTACAGTCGTAGCTTGTGGTCAAATATTACCTAGGCAGGGGTCTGGGTGCACACCCATAACACATATATATACAATATCTACAGTCGTAGCTTGTGGTCAAATATTACCTAGGTAGGGATCTGGGTGCACAGCTCTCCAGAAGTCACCGACATATAAGTAATGAAAACACATTTTTTCGTTTTAAAACGAGGCGTTATGGCCTATTTGAATAATATTACCATACAAATTTGATTGTTCCATTACCACTGAGCATGCAGGAATATTAAAAAAAAATGAAACGCCTAATTTTTGTTGTTGATTTTTTTTAACCGAGGCGACTGCCTCGGTTGCCTAAATGTATGGTACACCACTGATTATCACGGTTTGAAACTGGTACAGCCACTTCAATGAAACATATTAGTGGCGAGTAAAACTGGTGTCCTCGGTCCAAACATCCCCTTTTAGTGAAATGGTACGATCATGTAGACCCTCGCATGTAACAGCAGCTTTGTTGGAATACCCGTTCATAAGCCAATGAAACATGATTTGTAAAGATTCCTGAATCATAATCTTGAACTTAATAATAAAGTACATGACATATTTATACTTAGGCATATATTTAAAACTAGTTCTAATCACCATGTAAATGATAGTACACAATGCGATCGCAAGACATAATAAGGCAATACTGGTGAACTTTGAATCAAAATGTCATTGCGAACACCATTTCTAGCACTGGACTAAAAGAGGATATAAAATATAGAGTCTGAAACTTTGCCTTGCAACGGAACATCAACGACCATTCCTAACAAACTGTTCCATTAGAGCCTGCTGCAAATAAACGTTAGAGAATACCGAAGGGTCTATCAAAATGGATAACCCAGAGAAACTAGCAACATAACGAAAACAAGCGAAGACAAATAAAACAAAAACAGAACACAATTGGTGTTGGACACCACTATACACAAATAACGTAAATAAGACATGATCCCTCCTACAAACAACTGGAGGTTAAGACGAACCGAACATCGTTTGTATGAGGAAATCGTAACGGACATCACAACCCGCAACCCAGAACGTAAAGACACACAATAAGACACCACCCCCGAAAAAAAACCAACTAGACAAATGGGCAACACGGACCCACCAAAACACCGGGGGTCAACTCAAGTGCAGACGAATGACAAGCGGTTCCAGCTTCTTATAAGACACCCGCCGTGTTATCATATATACAGTCAAGTCCGGTAAAAGTTGTTTTTACTTTTAATGAATTTAGCATTCTTCAATCATGGTGGACTCATTTACGTTCGTTGCTATGGACGCTCCTTTGCTTTTGCTCTTTAATAATGTGTGCTTTAGCCGTTGGTTTCACCCGACCATGAACTGGGCTGTACCTCGATGCCAGTATGCAGCATAGTGCTGACAGTCTTGTTAGACAAACACGTTTTCGTAATGTTTTCCAAAATTCCATTTCTGGAAAGAAATATACTAGTATATTCAATGGAAGAATTGATTTAGTTATTCAATTTATCCAAGTAAAATAGTAACACTATATTTAACGTTCAACTCATAGAGATATTTTATATGACATAAATTAATGATTTATTTTATTATATTTTGAACTCTGTTGTGAATACAATGTGGCTTTTTATTGATTGTTCTAATTAATATTTATATGTTTCTTTGATCTTTTTGTTATTTTTTTTTATCTGGAGATTGATCTGTAGATTAGCAAAAAATATCAAATTATTACATTTGTACAAAAAATATCCTGTAGATACATATTACTGATCTACAATATCTAAATTCGCTATTTTGTACATTAACCTACAAATTACAAATTATTGATGGCTGACAATTAGAACATAACATGCGTTTCAAGGTCCTATGGTACTGTTGTAGTTAAATTAAACAAAAATGGCGGCAACAATTTGGTTGAAATAGGGTGTAAATACACGGTATCATGGAACCCGCGGTACCATATGGTCGGACTATACTAACTACCGAGTGTTTAAAAAAGGAATATAATGGAGAATACCCCGTCCCCCTTTTTTTAAGAATTGACAACGATAATTTACTTTCACAAGAAGCAATGGTAAAAACAACTGCCCGTATTTGTTCAATTGTACGTTTTTCATTTTATGCATCGTCCGTATCCCACGGCGGACAACTCTCTTGATGCATCGTCCGTATCCCACGGCAGACAACTCTCTTGATGCATCGTCCGTATCCCACGGCGGACAACTCTCTTGATGCATCGTCCGTATCCCACGGCAGACAACTCTCTTGATGCATCGTCCGTATCCCACGGCAGACAACTCTCTTGATGCATCGTCCGTATCCCACGGCAGACAACTCTCTTGATGCATCGTCCGTATCCCACGGCAGACAACTCTCTTGATGCATCGTCCGTATCCCACGGCGGACAACTCTCTTGATGCATCGTCCGTATCCCACGGCGGACAACTCTCTTGATGCATCGTCCGTATCCCACGGGAGACAACTCTCTTGATGCATCGTCCGTATCCCACGGGGGACAACTCTCTTGATACTCCTTACTCATGGTGTCGTCGTTGTCGTTTTCCGTCTGCAGACATAATGGTTTTTTTTCCACATTAATCTAGGTTCTATTTGACCAGCCGTTCTAAGACTTTAATCCAATATCATTGGCACAACTCCAATGGTGCCAAAAATGATTGATTAACTGTATAGTCAATGTGAAGAGAGCAGTATCTGAGCTATAGTCATGAACAAATATGAAAATAATCATTTGGAGCTGCATCAAGTTTATTTTATACATAAAGGTGATGACATTTGCCAAATCAGGAAGAACATATTGACGTACCGTCCATAGAGCGAGTTGTGAATTATTAACTCCCGACAATACATTTCGGATAGTTGTACACAGCAATGGAGAATATGTCCGTTGTCCTTTTCTAACCCCCCCCCCCCCCCCAAAGAAACCCCCCAAAAAAACCAGAAAGAAATAAGCTGGTAAGCAGGACGTTTCCAAAAGTATTTTTCTGTTCAGAATTTTTTGGTATTCGGAAATTTTTAAATAGCACTTTTCCGAAAAAGCTATTAAATACTTAGTGACCTCTTCCCTTAGCCAGGCGTAAAACCCGTTTCCCTTGCTCGCCATTTAGAAGTAGGAACAATGGTATACTACAATAGGTTTCTTTAACACTAGACTCGGTAAAATGTTCAAGAACTGTCAAAACAGACATGCATGATTTTCTGTATTTTAAAGTATTCGGAAAAGGGACAACTAAATTAATCCCCCTTATTTCTAAAATCTTGGAGGATTTAGATATTCCAAAGCTTGTTGTTCCTATCATGATTTTCTTGATAGAGAGTTGTTTCTTACAAGGAAGCTACTAAATTGAAGTCATTACATCGAAAGTTATACGGTCGCCATCATGACTTGGTTGACTGTTACGGAGTATCGGCGTCACATTCTGGTTCTTTCCTCATTCAAGACTTATCACTGGGTATGTAACAAGAGTAACACGACAGGTGCCACATGTGGAGCATGGACTGCCTATCTTTGGAGTTCACCCTGGTTTTTAGTGAGGTTAATAGTGCTCGAACCTTACTTTTGTGTAATGTTTTGTAGATCGTTGTTTGCACGTTTTCTTCTGACCATTGTATTGTCTGCTCTTCTTCGATTTGCGGTTTCTGATTGCCCTTTTGGTATCTTCAAGCTTTTCGAAGAAGAACAATAAAAAAACTGCCTCCTTTGTGATAATGTGTACATTGTTTTTAATGATTCATACGACGCGCTCAAGAGATGTGGTTGTATAGGAAGGCGTCTCTAAAGTTTTACGAGAATAGAAGAATATTTACAATATTTATAAAAGGACATGAGAATAAAATTCAAATTTAGGCATAGCTGCATATCGTAAAACTAAGACTGAAGAAGCACATTTTAAATTAGGAGGTAAGGTAGTTTAAAATGCATCAATATACAAAATAAATGTATATAATTAATACACAATAAAATCAGTTGTTAGTAACGAAACAATTAGTTTATGTCAGAATGCAAAGGAATTAAACAGAAAAATATTTAGAAAACAAACTTGCTAATTTTGTAAGCGTAGACATGCGCCGCTTAATAATTCTCAATTTGAGTCGAGCCTAAGAAGATAATATATACGACCTCTTTTCCTAACTAAATGTACGTCTACACAAAAAAATAATCATCATTCAATGTCAATTATACAAAGAGGTTTAAACAGTGTTGATCAACAATTCCATCAATAACTGTATATAAGCTAATTTAAAGAAATTCAAATTTATTATGAACCACGTGCGAATAACAAGGTCATTCATACAACCAAAATTAAACGTTTATAGAATACAACTTCACATCATGGCGATGCGTGGTCGAAGGTAAATTCTAACATAACCTCCTTCTTTCGTTTTGCTAACAAACGAGCGAGTTATCCATTCGGTATAATCTCATTAGCACATGCGCCGGTGAATGTGACTGACTTTTCCATTGGCAGCATAAATTGTAACCCGAATAATCCAGTCGTTAAATTACGCCCCCGCTGGTCGCTACATTAACTTATCTAGCGAGAGTGCCGATAGAGGGAGCAGTATTATTCGGGTTACATAAATTGTGTGCGACATTTTCCGCAAAAGTAAATATAAATTACCGTATTCCAATCAAAGTATACTACCGTATTTGTACTCTTAGACATATCAGAATCGAAATAAATCATGGAAGCCAGAATGTGTTTTGAGTTTTAACATGGAATGGCGGATATTATTAAATTTTATCCCTCGCTTCTGGCTCGGGATAACATTCTAATATCCGCCAATCCATGTTAAAACTCCCAACACATTCTGGCTTCCATGATTTATTTCTTAAATATATTATAATGATAGGTAACGTTTACTCGCTTCACTCATAAAAGGATTCTTTTCATTAATACTTATGTAGTAAACTCAATGGGGTGGTCATGTTGGGTGACAGCATAATGGGTGTTATCGGATGGAATTGGGTGCTTGCCGCCTCTATAGACAATTTTCCATTTATATCATTGCGATCAGTGTCATTGATGGAGGGGTTTATGATTTTTAACACCACTTTCAACAATATTTCGGCTATATTGTAGCGGTCAGTTGTATTGATGGAGGAAACCGGAGTACCTGGAGAAAACCACAGACCTGTTGAAAGCCACTGACAAACTTTATCACATAATGTTGTATCGAGTACGCGTAGCCATGAGCGGGATTCGAACTCTCAACGCTTAGTGGTGATAGGCACTGATTGCATAGGTAGTTGTAAATCCAACTACATATACGATCACGACCACCCCCTGTGTCATTGATGGAAGAATCAAGAGAACCCGAAGAAAAACAACAACGTTGTGCATGTGCTGGTAAAGGATCATGCTAACTGAATACTGATACTCCATTGCTTCAACATACTTTCTAATTGCTCCATGCTCCAGTACAACCAGATATAAAAAAAAATGCTGCATTTCATAATAGTGATTGAGTGATTGTTGTTTAACGTCAACTCAGCAATTTTTCAGCTATATCATAGCGAAAACATGTTAATTTTCAATAAAATGATGATGAGGTCCGCTTTGTACTAGGCCAACACGCTTATTTGGATTTTTATAGTGCTAGCTCACTGAAACAACAATCCGCGGATCGACATGTCGCCCCACTCGGACACATTATCCTGATTCTGAACCAACTAGTTTTTGCTCTTTCTCCTAAATGTTGCGTGCTTAGCAGAGAAGCAACGAATACCAATTTTATAGTCTTTGGTTTGACCCGATCGAGGCTCGAACCCACGAGGCGAGTATGCTAACCATTTCACCGCCGTTTCGGTTTTCCATAGCATAATGTATTCATATCGTATTATAGAGTAAATATTGGTCACTTGGAGCAAAACTAAATTAAAGGAATCTTTAAAAAAGTATATAATTTTTGTACCATCAAGTTATCTCGAATCCTTGTGTCAATTCATATTCAATTCGCATTAAATTTCTTCCAGATTTATATACTAGCATTTAACCTGTGTTTTTTGCATTCATTATTTTCAATTGGTATACAATTAACGTTTATATTGCACTACGGTTTGGATTTCTCTGCTATAACTGGTTTTCCCTCAATAACAACTCCGCTTGTTTTTATTGGGAGAATAAAACGAAGATAATTTCCAGTTAAATGTCATTTATTAAATGACGTAATACAAGTAAACTAACAAGCATAAACACATTAGTTTAACGTTACTGATTACATACTAACTACACCTAATCCTTTTTTCTATAACGAATGTATATACTTATCACTAAATTTCGTTTAGAATATTACAATTCTATCAATGCAAAGTGTCAAATGTGACCATGTGAGATTATGAACTAATTCCCAGAATGCAACAGTATGACATTTTCCTAGAATGCTTCTGAAGCAAATTTTTATCTTGCTTTTTAATCTATGGATTTATACATTTTGTGTGGACATCTACGTGATTAGGTTGTCTTATATAATTAACATATAACTTTTCTTTATTTACGATTCTATTTTGGAACTTACTTCATTCGTTTTGATTATATTTATTTGTTTTGAATATTGATAAACAGTCGGATCTTTTGTCCAATTATGTTGCGAAAGCAGTGATTAACAATAGTGTTATAAACATTTCTTCTGATGCCGAAATGGAATCAGAACACTCTAGTATCTGTAAGCAGGCTGTGTCTGATTTAGTGCACACGTCGGAAACTCGTAAGCGAGTTGATGTGCCAGTGCAGGAGAAAAACATTGTCACTTTGGACGATAGTTTGTCCGGTGTGGAACGTCCACCTTCGGTTGTGCAATAGACCACTGTCTTGCTCGGTCAGTGTAAGCACTGCCAGCATAAGAAATATATCTGCAAGATCTGAAAAGACAGAATTTATTACTGCGGCTATGTTTAAAACTTTTCGTGATAGCCTCAACAAACAAATGGACACCATCCAACATTCTCTCGACTCGCTAAATTCTACTTATTATGACGAGTACGAGGATTATGAAGATGAGGAAGGGGATAATTATGATTCCGAGGATGAACCGCCGAGAAAATATCTAGGTCAGACATTTTTTTATATGTTGCTTCGGGCTTGGTTTTGACCCGTTCTGCTGTAAACCGCGATCCGACATGTGCGTCTCGAGTTGACAAGTCCAAAACGAGGCTGGGCGGAAGTTACGGTAGGTAAGGTATTTCCACACTATATCTCTCATGTTACTGAACATGTCATCTAAATTTTGTTGTTGTTTAGTGGGTTTGCTTTAAATATCTCACATGGTCACATTTGACACATTGCATTGATAGAGAATTATTAAATTAAACGATACTTACCTGTAAGTTGAAGTTTAATTGAGATTCTCTGAAATGCAAAGTGTCATTAAATGTGACCAAGTGCCCACCGCTTTACCCTTCCTGTATTTGAAGCTTTAAACCCACTAAACAACTTCTTTAAAAACTGTTGCATTCTGGGAATTAGTTCATAATCTCACTTGGTCACATTTAATGACACTTTACATTTCAGAGAATCTCAATTAAACTTCAACTTACAGGTAAGTATCGTTTAATTTAATAATTACCAGACTATCTATGTGTTAAAGCCATTGAATACACGTCACATAGTATGATGAAGATTGAACGAAATTGTTTTAGTGGGGTCAATGATGACCAAATAGAATAAAATTAAGAAAAAGAAAAAAAAACGATCACCACTTCTCAACGATACTGGCGAAGATTACATTCATCCATCGTTGGTTTTTTTTCAGGAAAAAATATGTGACAAATTAATTTAACAGAGATTTAATTTTTTTGGTTATAGAACAAGAGACCAATTTATCCCTTGTATTAACATATCTTTATTACGGGATCTTTAAAATCTACCACAGAGTTCTCTGGTATTTTAATGCATGTATTTTTTAATTGCAATCTCGTAAAACACACTTGTCAACCATTATATGTTGACAAGTATTATACATCATTGGTGTTGCATATAATATCGTTTTAATTTTAACCGTGTTCGGTATTGTTGGCTTTAGCTGCTTCTAATGTTTATCCGATAATTGTTTCGGCTGAATTTACGTTATATCTATACATGGTGTGAAATTTCATATTGGAAATTCTTAAATTGTTCTTATATTCTTCAGTGTCCATATGATAAAGAAGGTAAAATATCAATTTTTATGTTAAACAATGCAAAGCATAACAGTCCGGATATTCAAACACAATAAATAATGAAACGATGATAAGAGAAATTGCATAGTTCTTAAACTTCAAAGGAAAGATAACGACGATTGACAGTTCATGTGGACTCGTCTATGCTGTCATCCCTATAACAGAAGAATAGTATGACTCAAATTAGGGGTATATACCGTAAAGAGTGAAAAAATTGTATTTGGGTCGTCATTGCTGATAGTGAAAGCGACCTGCAAAGCTTGCAGAAGAGCAGGGGTAAACGTTGATTTTTTTTAATTAGAAAAACCACAGATTTAATGGACTATCGAAGTTACCAAATTGTTCTGATGTCATAAACTACTCATGTAGTGGTCACAACCTCTCAGAACATTTAACTTTTGATTGTTCTATAGTTTGTGCTGTATAATCAGCATTTGTGAAACATAGGTGTTTCAATGTTTGACAGAGTTATGTGTTTGCTTTGTCTTTTCGTGGTTATATGTATAGTTTTATAATTTGTGTTTGTAGTTTCCAGATGTGATGAGGTGGTCTGGAAGTTAGTTTGTTTTAAAAGTTGAGCTCTGGTAATTGTGTTTAAAGGATTCAATTTGCGTTGAGCTTCTAAACCAACCATATGTTATTGTTTCACTTGCTCAGGAAAGTTTGGGTTTTACCTTCAAGAGTTTGGGTCTTAATTCTACAGCTTCTCAAACTCCGTAGATGGACACGGACAAACCAGTGTAACACGCCGTACACATTAGGGTCCGACCATTTAACTTGAGGGGGGGTTATGGTTTTTTGTTTCGTTCAGAATTTTTTTTTCTGACAACACAAGAGTTAGAATATTTACTTTTTGTCAAGAATTTAACATTAGATTATATGACAAAAACTCTGAATCAGATTATTTTTTTTTCCTCCACCAAAATCAGAACATTTTTTTCAGCAACATTGGGAATCAGAATATTTTTTTAGAAAAAAACCATAACCCCCCCTTCAAGTTAAATGGTCGTTCCCTTGCAATACCAAACCTTTCATAGTGCTAACTCACTGAAACAACAGAACGCGGGTAGACATTTCGCTCCACTCGGACACCTTATCGTGATTCCGCGCCATACAATGTTTGCTCTTTTTCCATAATGCTGCGTACTTGCCGTAGAAGAATAAAATACCAATTTTCTATTCAATGGTTTGATCTACCACAATCAAGACGAGTACCTAACCATTACACCACCAATGTTGTCAAGTACCCTTTTGTATTATTCACAGTTTATCCTTTTAATCACAGAAACACACCGAGCTTTCGTCATTCATAATATCTCACAAGGTTGTATCAAGCACATCTCTCTATTTGCGGGAAGATAAACTCACAAGGCTTATTATAGTGATAGTTAACTATTGCATGGGTAAATGTAAATCCAGCTAGCATACGATCGCGGCCACGAATGCCCCTGTAATGTTAATTACGATGGGAGCACGCTACCTCGACTCTTGTGAAAAAAGTAACTCCTTACCACGACTTTTTCCCCAGTTATACTAAAAAAAACCCCAACGTTACATGACCGTGACTATAGTTATATCATAAAATACTAAGAATGTAACTTTCTCCATGTGTCTGGCTAATGTGGGAGGTTATCTTGTCAACGTATATTTGTTCCTTTTAACAACTGTTCCTTTGTAAACATTATTATAGAAAATATCATAGTAAATGTTGCTTATGAAACAGCGATTCTATAACACTTATTTCGTAAGGAACACATACTATAACATTCGATATATCATTATTTCTTCCATTTGGAACAAATATTATAGAGGAACTGATGTTCCATGACAATCTAACTATGGTCGCTGTAATGAAAACTTCTAGTTTGTCAGTGACTTGCGACAGGTCGGTGGTTTTCTCTAGGTACTTCCGGTTTCCCCCACTGACCGCCACGATATAACTGAAATATTGTTGGAAGTGGCGTTAAACAATATAACCCAAACCAATCAATCTAATAGTCGCTGTAATGTATTACTTTTAGACGCGATAATGAGTACTGCGCGGTAATAAACATTTCGGAAAAGTCGCGGTATTGGATCGCGTCTTTAATAACAAAACTAATTATCAAAATTAAACAGATAATATTACTGACACATGTTAACATGGAATATTGTATTGATTTTCATAGAAACAAACATCTGTTTAGTTTAAACATATTTAATTAATTAATACTATATAAATAACACATAGTTGAGAGGGTGGTAGAGCAGATTGTTACCCCGAGAAATTCATTGTCAACCTCGGCGAACCCGAGAAATTTATTGTCAACCAAGGCGAAGCCGAGGTTTACAATGAAATTTCTAGGGGTAACAATCTGCTCTACCACCCTCTCAACTATGTGTTATTTGTTTTATTATACTGAATGTTCTTTTCTCCTGGTTTCATTCTTTTTTATGATTTTGATGCCCTGAATTTCAATTGTTGTTGTCTTTAAATGTGTTAAACTGTGATATCGATGATGTGTAATAAATAAGATTACATACATTTTTTGTATTTGTTATTATTTTTCTGCCATTTTGGTGTATGTTTTATACAGATGGGTGTTCTTAAATGAAAAGTGAGCAATTTTGTCAGCTGTGCCATGTGATAGACTAAATTATCACCCTCTGCCATATGGTAGACTAAATTGGCACACGCTCCTTAACCAATGAGAAGACAGGAAATTTACATGAAATATAATAAATAATGTTGTACAATAAGACAAATTTCAATATGTTATAATACACATAATTAAAGGAATTCTGTTTACTCTAACATGACATAGTTTCCGAATATTGAACAGATATATCATTTTTGGTAGGGGCACTTGCGAAAAATACCAGTTCCCGAGCTGACAGGCGAGGGAAATTTAGTCTCAAGACTGGTATTTGTCGCAAATACCCCTCACTATATGATATATCTGTTTAATTATACCGAATATTTTTAGAACACTGGCTAAATAAATAATACCCTTTGTTTGTCGTTTTCATGAATATTTTTTTTTATTGTTTGTAACTAGGCAATAGTTAAATATTATAGGACGCTTTGAACTGTTCCCTTCAGTAGGTACAGTAGTAGTATTTCGATTTGCTTTGTCAGACAGTGGTTGAACTATTCCGAATGAATCTGGCGGTTTGTGGCACGTGAGGGTAAAAAAGTGAAATACGTTTTCGCAAATACCACGGCACAGAGGGAAAAAAAAGTTAAATCCTTTGCATCGGAACACTTCCGGGTTTCAGGTAATGAAGAAATATTCCGAATGAATTTGGCTGTTTGAGGCACGCAAGGGAAACAAAGTGAAATATGTTTTCGCAAATACCCGGCACAGCGTGAAAAAAAGTTAAATCCTCATGCAAATACCCCTGCAGCGGTAAAAATGAACGAAATTAATCCTAAATATGAAAATACACGAAAAATACACCGGCTATTAACCAATCAAAATCCAGGATTCTTATATAAGGTGTAATTATGTTTCAAAGTAATAAAATGTAACAAAAAATATCACACTGTAATCAAATAAAAAAAAATAGTACAAAGAGACAAAATGGATTGCACCAATGAATATACATGACAGCTTCTTCACATTTCTGGCCGTCCTTCACTACTGAAGATTATTGGCCGAGCGCCGTATTAAATTTAGTTATACATAAGTTAACATATGTACAATAAACAATGAATCAAAGGTTTAAAACTATATACATTTGATAACTACTATGAATATGAGTGATTATGGTGTGAAAATTGGAATCAAGGCAGATACTGGGATCATGCTCTTGAAACCGTCAACTGTGTTTGCAGTGGTAAATGTTGTAGGCAGTTGATTCCAAAGTGTGATAGACCTGGGGAAGTACGAGTATTTGTAGCAGTCTTTTGATGTCTGTATCTGCCTGAATGAATTTGAATTTGTGTGTCTGGTTCTGGTGTCAACTGGAATTAATAGGTTTGAATATGGTATGGCAACTAAGTGGTGTATGACTTTGTAAAAGAATATGAGTCTGTACCTTATGCGGCGCACCTCAAGTGGGGCCCAATTTAAGTCAGACATCATATCTGTTACAGAGCTTGTATTGTGGTACCTGTTACTGACATAGCGGGCTGCTCTCCGTTGAATTTTTTCAATTTGAAGTTTTTGCTGTTGTGTGTGTGGGTCCCAAATGGTGTTACAATATTCCAATTTCGGTCGGACTAAAGCTTTGAATGCATGTTCTTTGATGGCTGGTGAATGTACTTTTAAATTTCTTTTAATGAATCCTAGTGACTGATTAGCTTTAGCTGTTATGGTGTTGATATGTTTGTCCAACTTTAAGTTATTCTGAATGGTAATGCCTAAATATTTTGCAGAGTCAGCTTTCTCTAGTGCCTGGCTTGGTACAAACACATAAAGTAAAAGTGGTGAGATTAAACTAGTTTTATGTGTCGTAACCTACCTTCTTAGTGATATAATGCGGTCATGCAAACGATTTTCACGTTTGAATTAAACATAATTGTGCGGACATCGTTATTATATAATGAACTCTGTAATCTTGAAAATTATACATAATATATTTAATCTTCATAAACATAGAAGTTGTAAGTAATCTACAGGTATATTGCACAGATGAAATGCATTAAATGTAGAGGTTAATGTTGTCTTAAAATAATGGTTTTATGTTTTTTCAATTTTAACTACTGCTGTTCTAAAAATAGTTAGAAAACTCGAAAGGTAATCCGAATGCAGGGGCGGATCCAGGGGGGAGGCGCACCCGGCGCGCGCCCCCCCTAAAATTGGAAAAAATATAATTTTTTTGCGTAAAATCGTGATTTTTCACACGAAATACCCCCAAAATTTTCGCCCCTCCCTCCGCAATTGAAAAAAAATAAGATTTTTTTGCGGTAAAATCGTGATTTTTCACACGAAATACCGCAAAAATGTTCGCGCCTCCCTCCGCTCGCAGCAATTTTTTATGTGCGCCCCCCTAACTTGAAATCCTGGATCCGCCCCTGGAATGTATATATCTGGGAAATTTTGCAGACGCGATATCACCTAATAAATGTTACACGCTCAGCTGGATCAACAATGCATATAAAATGCACAGGTGTGGGGAAGTGTTGAGTTGTTCTGACTCCCTTGCTTGGAGAAGCCTCTCAGAATAACCACACTGATCAGCCTATGGTATTAAGATTGTGCCAGGCATATAAGGTTTATAGGAAGCTTGAGCAGTGTCTGAGATTGTTGGAAGATAGGGTAGTCAGCTGATCACTGGGATCGAGAACACATGGTGCGTTAGACACATGCATTTGAAGCTTATCATGCTTAATTTGTATGTGTCTTGACTTAGCACAACGAGTCTCGGGATCCCGCTCAGGCGAGGTGTACTCGATACAACATTGTGTGAAAAAGTTTGTAGGTGACTTGCGGCAGGGCGGTGGTTTTCTTCGGGTACTCCGGTTTCCTCCACCAATAAAACTGACCGCAACGATATAACTAAAATATTGTTGAAAGTGGCGTTAACAATCATAACCCCTAACCCTAACCCTAACCCTGGTCTCAGATAACTGATTATATATTAACGCCGATACACTATATTATATATTAACGCCGATACACTATATTATATATTAACGCCGATACACTGTATTATATATTAACGCCGATACACTATATTATATATTAACGCCGATACACTATATTATATATTAACGCCGATACACTATATTATATATTAACGCCGATACACTATATTATATATTAACGCCGATACACTATATTATATATTAACGCCGATACACTATATTATATATTAACGCCGATACACTATATTATATATTAACGCCGATACACTATATTATATATTAACGCCGATACACTATATTATATATTAACGCCGATACACTATATTATATATTAACGCCGATACACTATATTATATATTAACGCCGATACACTATATTATATATTAACGCCGATACACTATATTATATATTAACGCCGATACACTATATTATATGTTAACGCCGATACACTATATTATATGTTAACGCCGATACACTATATTATATATTAACGCCGATACACTATATTATATATTAACGCCGATACACTATATTATATATTAACGCCGATACACTATATTATATATTAACGCCGATACACTATATTATATATTAACGCCGATACACTATATTATATATTAACGCCGATACACTATATTATATATTAACGCCGATACACTGTATTATATATTAACGCCGATACACTGTATTATATATTAACGCCGATACACTATATTATATATTAACGCCGATACACTATATTATATATTAACGCCGATACACTGTATTATATATTAACGCCGATACACTGTATTATATATTAACGCCGATACACTATATTATATATTAACGCCGATACACTATATTATATATTAACGCCGATACACTATATTATATATTAACGCCGATACACTATATTATATATTAACGCCGATACACTATATTATATATTAACGCCGATACACTATATTATATATTAACGCCGATACACTATATTATATATTAACGCCGATACACTATATTATATATTAACGCCGATACACTATATTATATATTAACGCCGATACACTATATTATATATTAACGCCGATACACTATATTATATATTAACGCCGATACACTATATTATATATTAACGCCGATACACTATATTATATATTAACGCCGATACACTATATTATATATTAACGCCGATACACTATATTATATATTAACGCCGATACACTATATTATATATTAACGCCGATACACTATATTATATATTAACGCCGATACACTATATTATATATTAACGCCGATACACTATATTATATATTAACGCCGATACACTATATTATATATTAACGCCGATACACTATATTATATATTAACGCCGATACACTATATTATATATTAACGCCGATACACTATATTATATATTAACGCCGATACACTATATTATATATTAACGCCGATACACTATATTATATATTAACGCCGATACACTATATTATATGTTAACGCCGATACACTATATTATATGTTAACGCCGATACACTATATTATATATTAACGCCGATACACTATATTATATATTAACGCCGATACACTATATTATATATTAACGCCGATACACTATATTATATATTAACGCCGATACACTATATTATATATTAACGCCGATACACTATATTATATATTAACGCCGATACACTATATTATATATTAACGCCGATACACTGTATTATATATTAACGCCGATACACTATATTATATATTAACGCCGATACACTATATTATATATTAACGCCGATACACTGTATTATATATTAACGCCGATACACTATATTATATATTAACGCCGATACACTATATTATATATTAACGCCGATACACTATATTATATATTAACGCCGATACACTATATTATATATTAACGCCGATACACTATATTATATATTAACGCCGATACACTATATTATATATTAACGCCGATACACTATATTATATATTAACGCCGATACACTATATTATATATTAACGCCGATACACTATATTATTTATTAACGCCGATACACTATATTATATATTAACGCCGATACACTATATTATATATTAACGCCGATACACTATATTATATATTAACGCCGATACACTATATTATATATTAACGCCGATACACTATATTATATATTAACGCCGATACACTATATTATATATTAACGCCGATACACTATATTATATATTAACGCCGATACACTATATTATATATTAACGCCGATACACTATATTATATATTAACGCCGATACACTATATTATATATTAACACCGATACACTATATTATATATTAACGCCGATACACTATATTATATATTAACGCCGATACACTATATTATATATTAACGCCGATACACTATATTATATATTAACGCCGATACACTATATTATATATTAACGCCGATACACTATATTATATATTAACGCCGATACACTATATTATATATTAACGCCGATACACTATATTATATATTAACGCCGATACACTATATTATATATTAACGCCGATACACTATATTATATATTAACGCCGATACACTATATTATATATTAACGCCGATACACTGTATTATATATTAACGCCGATACACTATATTATATATTAACGCCGATACACTGTATTATATATTAACGCCGATACACTATATTATATATTAACGCCGATACACTATATTATATATTAACGCCGATACACTATATTATATATTAACGCCGATACACTATATTATATATTAACGCCGATACACTATATTATATATTAACGCCGATACACTATATTATATATTACCGCCGATACACTATATTATATATTAACGCCGATACACTATATTATATATTAACGCCGATACACTATAGTATATATTAACACCGATACACTATATTATACATTAACGCCGATACACTATAGTATATATTAACGCCGATACACTATATTAGATATTAACGCCGATACACTATATTATATATTAACGCCGATACACTATATTATATATTAACGCCGATACACTATATTATATATTAACGCCGATACACTATATTATATATTAACGCCGATACACTATATTATATATTAACGCCGATACACTATATTATATATTAACGCCGATACACTATATTATATATTAACGCCGATACACTATATTATATATTAACGCCGATACACTATATTATATATTAACGCCGATACACTATATTATATATTAACGCCGATACACTATATTATATATTAACGCCGATACACTATATTATATATTAACGCCGATACACTGTATTATATATTAACGCCGATACACTATATTATATATTAACGCCGATACACTGTATTATATATTAACGCCGATACACTATATTATATATTAACGCCGGTACACTATATTATATATTAACGCCGATACACTATATTATATATTAACGCCGATACACTATATTATATATTAACGCCGATACACTGTATTATATATTAACGCCGATACACTATATTATATATTAACGCCGATACACTATATTATATATTAACGCGATACACTATATTATATATTAACGCCGATACACTATATTATATATTAACGCCGATACACTATATTATATATTAACGCCGATACACTATATTATATATTAACGCCGATACACTGTATTATATATTAACGCCGATACACTATATTATATATTAACGCCGATACACTGTATTATATATTAACGCCGATACACTATATTATATATTAACGCCGATTAACTATATTATATATTAACGCCGATACACTGTATTATATATTAACGCCGATACACTATATTATATATTAACGCCGATACACTGTATTATATATTAACGCCGATACACTATATTATATATTAACGCCGATACACTATATTATATATTAACGCCGATACACTATATTATATATTAACGCCGATACACTATATTATATATTAACGCCGATACACTATATTATATATTAACGCCGATACACTGTATTATATATTAACGCCAATACACTATATTATATATTAACGCCGATACACTATATTATATATTAACGCCGATACACTATATTATATATTAACGCCGATACACTGTATTATATATTAACGCCGATACACTGTATTATATATTAACGGCGATACACTATATTATATATTAACGCCGATACACTATATTATATATTAACGCCGATACACTATATTATATATTAGCGCCGATACACTATATTATATATTAACGCCGATACACTATATTATATATTAACGCCGATACACTATATTATATATTAACGCCGATACACTATATCATATATTAACGGCGATACACTGTATTATATATTAACGCCGATACACTATATCATATATTAACGCCGATACACTATATCATATATTAACGCCGATACACTATATTATATATTAACGCCGATACACTATATTATATATTAACGCCGATACACTATATTATATATTAACGCCGATACACTATATTATATATTAACGCCGATACACTATATTATATATTAACGCCGATACACTATATTATATATTAACGCCGATACACTATATTATATATTAACGCCGATACACTATATTATATATTAACGCCGATACACTATATTATATATTAACGCCGATACACTATATTATATATTAACGCCGATACACTATATTATATATTAACGCCGATACACTATATTATACATTAACGCCGATACACTGTATTATATATTAACGCCGATACACTATATTATATATTAACGCCGATACACTGTATTATATATTAACGCCGATACACTATATTATATATTAACTCCGATGCACTATATTATATATTAACGCCGATACACTGTATTATATATTAACGCCGATACACTATATTATATATTAACGCCGATACACTGTATTATATATTAACGCCGATACACTATATTATATATTAACGCCGATACACTATATTATATATTAACGCCGATACACTATATTATATATTAACGCCGATACACTATATTATATATTAACGCCGATATACTATATTATTTATTAACGCCGATACACTATGTTATATATTAACGCCGATACACTGTATTATATATTAACGCCGATACACTATATTATATATTAACGCCGATACACTGTATTATATATTAACGCCGATACACTATATTATATATTAACGCCGATACACTGTATTATATATTAACGCCGATTAACTATATTATATATTAACGCCGATACACTATATTATATATTAACGCCGATACACTATATTATATATTAACGCCGATACACTATATTATATATTAACGCCGATACACTATATTATATATTAACGCCGATACACTATATTACATATTAACGCCGATACACTATATTATATATTAACGCCGATACACTATATTATATATTAACGCCGATACACTATATTATATATTAACGCCGATACATTATATTATATATTAACGCCGATACACTATATTATATATTAACGCCGATACACTGTATTATATATTAACGCCGATACACTGTATTATATATTAACGCCGATACACTATATTATATATTAACGCCGATACACTATATTATATATTAACGCCGATACACTGTATTATATATTAACGCCGATACACTGTATTATATATTAACGCCGATACACTATATTATATATTAACGCCGATACACTATATTATATATTAACGCCGATACACTATATTATATATTAACGCCGATACACTATATTATATATTAACGCCGATACACTATATCATATATTAACGCCGATACACTATATTATATATTAACGCCGATACACTATATTATTGTGAGAACCAGGGGGGAGGGGGGGTGTAATTTATATGAATATTGTGATGGATATTAAGACAAATACCATTTGTCATGTTTACATATGCATGGTTGTGTATGAGGAAATATAGCTGTTTGTACTATTTGTACAAAATATGACATAATTAATCAATCCTTGTATATATCATTTTTTTACCTGTCAGACAGCAATGCATTTTTTATTGGGTAATGTGTTCAGAGAAAATAAGAATAAATTGACTGTTTCACATTTTATTAAAGTAATGGAAATGCAAATTATCCAACTTCTGGAATTGTTAATTTTATCATAGTTTCACATTTTTCTTTGGAATCATTTTTGTAAGCACGTGTTCAAATTGCTGTCTGCTAAACATGAAAGTGTGGGAACTGAAGATTGCATTGCATAGCTATTATTGTTGAAATGAACTGAATCGCTATATATATATATTGTATGCATTAATTATGTACCTGGTACGTCCTTTATATATCATTATACGGGTTATGTGTTATTTTCATTTGTAAAGTACCTGTAGTCTAGTAAAACTGGCACTGAATACACAGAATTATGTCAATTTCAGCTCAGGCGCAGTCGCCATGTTTTAACTTGGAAGTGTATTTACGTTACTGATTTTGTCAATAAACATCGTTTTAAGTTTATGTACATCGTAACCATGGACATATTGTAACTCCTCAGATCAGTAGTAATCCATTCATGCATTTTACAGTAGCTGTCATGTGTTTTTACGGGAGAATTTGGCCATATTATGAGCCCGCTGTCAGTCTCATTCATCAACCACTTGTTGCTTACGATTGTTCACTTCCGGTGTGGCGCCAAGTACAAATTTTAGCTTACGATGATTTAGTTGTTGTAGAAAAATTCTTTCTTTAACTTTGAGGAGTTACTTTTATAAAATAAGAAATATGTTATTTAGTTATTGGAGTTTTAAAATTGTATTAAGTATTTTTGATAGTGCGCGTGCACCTTTGGTGATTTCCCACCATCGGTGGGATTTTCCCCACCGTTGGTGGAATATTTTCACGTTCGATGTGACGTCATTTGACGCCAGCATCAGGAGTTCTGCTTTTGGTTTTGACTGGAACGGTCAGTATTTTTGAGTCTCTGGCTAAAATATATATTTTTACCCTTTTGGCATAATATTTTATTTTTAAAATACATTTTTATCAAAGATTTGGAAAGTAAAAGTAACTATAAATAGTAAAAGTTTAGTTTGGAAACATAGAATTATTTTGACAGAACTGTGGGGCTGGTCTCCAAGATATTTTGTTGAGTTGCTATAAAAGCTGTATGATAATTTTATTTAGACAATACTAAACCAAAATTGTAAAAGTATAATTTATCTTAATATTTTTGTTTTTACATAACTTGCTTGTAAAATTTGCATTGATGTTTATTTAAAGATAAACTATTATTAATTAAATAATGCTCTTGTTGGAAGTAAAAGAAATAGTTAATTAAAATGTTAACAGGATTTACTAGTTGTTTAACAAGTTCAAGGTTTTAAATTAACTTGAAATATATTAATTAATAAAACTTAGTATAACTCTAAATTGTATAATTAATTTTTAGTAATTAATTATAGGGATTAAAATTCTTATAAATACTTTAATCAACTTTTGACGGTGGAGTATTCCAAAAGGTTGGGATATAATAAACAGATATTCCTTAGGTTGGAATATAATAATACTAAGTATTTCATAGGGTTTGGAATACATTAAATTATAATAATACTAAGTATTTCATAAGGGTTGGAATACACTAAAATAATAATACTCAGTATTTCATAAGGTTTGGAATACATTAAGTTATAATAATACTAAGTATTTCATAAGGGTTGGAATACACTAAATTATAATACTCAGTATTTCATAAGGTTTGGAATACACTAAACTATAATAATACTCAGTATTTCATAAGGTTTGGAATACATTAAATTATAATAATACTAAGTATTTCATAAGGGTTGGAATACACTAAATTATAATATTCAGTATTTCATAAGGTTTGGAATACATTAAACTATAATAATACTCAGTATTTCATGAGGTTTGGAATACATTAAATTATAATAATACTAAGTATTTCATAAGGGTTGGAATACACTAAAATAATAATACTCAGTATTTCATAAGGTTTGGAATACATTAAGTTATAATAATACTAAGTATTTCATAAGGGTTGGAATACACTAAAATAATAATACTCAGTATTTCATAAGGTTTGGAATACATTAAGTTATAATAATACTAAGTATTTCATAAGGGTTGGAATACACTAAATTATAATATTCAGTATTTCATAAGGTTTGGAATACATTAAACTAGAATAATACTAAGTATTTCATAAGGGTTGGAATACACTAAATTATAATATTCAGTATTTCATAAGGTTTGGAATACACTAAACTGATATTCCAAAGGTTGAGAATATCATAAAATTGTATTGAAATTATCTACTGAAGTAAAAGTGATAACATTAATTAATACTAATAGTAACATTTGCACAAATAAATGTTAGCAACTCAAATAGTGTTGGTAATTATATAATGTGTCTAAATTGTTGAAGTGACTTGTTCTAAGGACAGAAACATTTTCTAGTATATGTGTACATTTGTATATTTTTGAATAATCTCTAGGAAAGAGATTAATCTATTAATCTAAGGGAGATAATTCCTTTCATTAGTTATAGTTCAGAGATTGATTCAAATATTACTGTTGATAAAAAGGGGGATAATTCTTTCTAAAAGTTAAAGTAATTAATCTCTAAGGTAGAGATTAATCTATTAATCTAAGGGAGATAATTCCTTTCATTAGTTATAGTTCAGAGATTGATTCAAATATTAGTGTTAATAAAAGGGGGATAATTCTTTCTAAAAGTTGAAGTAATTAATCTCTAAGGTAGAGATTAAACACTTTTTGTTATTGTTAATAGTTTTTAACATTTGTTATTCAAAGTTTCCATATATTGTAAATTTTCTGGTTTAAATACACTGTGGACTGACCAGGGTTTAGCTTTGAACATTTTGATCTTATAAATTGATCTTATATTGAATTGAACTAATAAAATATGGAAACTTATTCACTTTTCATAATCATTAAAGCCTGCAACCTGGAAATTTAGTCTTCATAGGCTAAAAACATTGTCATTGTCATCACTTGGCTGATTTGTCGTTACCGTGGTAATAATTAATGGTAATTTGTTGATCTAAGGGTTTACTTTGCTTAGACGGAGATATTTTGGTAGAAGGTAGTTGGGAGAATTAGAACACTCCTATAGTTCAGAGGTTAACAGTTCTACCCCTGGAGCGCTACATTATATATCAACGCCGATACACTGTATTATATATTAACGCCGATACACTGTATTATATATTAACGCCGATACACTATATTATATATTAACGCCGATACACTATATTATATATTAACGCCGATACACTATATTATATATTAACGCCGATGCACTATATTATATATTAACGCCGATACACTATATTATATATTGACGCCGATACACTATATTATATATTAACGCCGATACACTGTATTATATATTAACGCCGATACACTATATTATATATTAACGCCGATACACTATATTATATATTAACGCCGATACACTATATTATATAGTAACGCCGATACACTATATTATATATTAACGCCGATACACTATATTATATAGTAACGCCGATACACTATATTATATAGTAACGCCGATACACTATATTATATATTAACGCCGATACACTATATTATATATTAACGCCGATACACTATATTATATATTAACGCCGATACACTGTATTATATATTAACGCCGATACACTGTATTATATATTAACGCCGATACACTATATTATATATTAACGCCGATACACTATATTATATATTAACGCCGATACACTATATTATATATTAACGCCGATACACTATATTATATATTAACGCCGATACACTATATTATATATTAACGCCGATACAATATATTATATATTAACGCCGATACACTATATTATATATTAACGCCGATACACTGTATTATATATTAACGCCGATACACTATATTATATATTAACGCCGATACACTATATTATATATTAACGCCGATACACTATATTATATATTAACGCCGATACACTGTATTATATATTAACGCCGATACACTGTATTATATATTAACGCCGATACACTATATTATATATTAACGCCGATACACTGTATTATATATTAACGCCGATACACTATATTATATATTAACGCCGATACACTATATTATATATTAACGCCGATACACTATATTATATATTAACGCCGATACACTATATTATATATTAACGCCGATACACTATATTATATATTAACGCCGATACACTATATTATATATTAACGCCGATACACTATATTATATATTAACGCCGATACACTATATTATATATTAACGCCGATACACTATATTATATATTAACGCCGATACACTATATTATATATTAACGGCGATACACTATATTATATATTAACGCCGATACACTATATTATATATTAACGCCGATACACTATATTATATATTAACGCCGATACACTATATTATATATTAACGCCGATACACTATATTATATATTAACGCCGATACACTATATTATATATTAACGCCGATACACTATATTATATATTAACGCCGATACACTATATTATATATTAACGCCGATACACTATATTATATATTAACGCCGATACACTATATTATATATTAACGCCGATACACTATATTATATATTAACGCCGATACACTATATTATATATTAACGCCGATACACTATATTATATATTAACGCCGATACACTATATTATATATTAACGCCGATACACTATATTATATATTAACGCCAATACACTGTATTATATATTAACGCCGATACACTATATTATATATTAACGCCGATACACTATATTATATATTAACGCCGATACACTATATTATATATTAACGCCGATACACTATATTATATATTAACGCCGTTACACTATATTATATATTAACGCCGATACACTATATTATATATTAACGCCGATACACTATATTATATATTAACGCCGATACACTATATTATATATTAACGCCGATACACTGTACACTTGCACTTGAATTATTAGGGACGGACCATTTAACTTCTAGGGGTGGGGGTTATGGTTTTTTTTTCTAAAAAAATATTTTGATTCCCAATGTTGCTGAAAAAAATATTCTGATTTTGGCGGAGGAAAAAAAAAATCTGATTCAGAGTTTTTGTCATATAACCTAATGTTAAATTCTGCAACAAAAACAATAAAATATTCTAACTCTCGTGTTGCCCGAAAACAATTTTCCGAACAAAAAAAACTCCCCATAACCCCCCCTGCAAGTTAAATGGTCTGTTCCTTAGCTGTTACTTTGAGGACGAACAAGAAATTATGACTGACAGGAAAAATACTACCAAACACGTCCGATGTGATTGTCTGACACAAATAATGACTGTTTTCGAAATTAAGAAAATAAATTAAAGAAAACATACTGAAATTAAATAAACAACTTACATGCACTGAGGAATGAGATAAGAAAATATAAGATATATAGAATCTAACACCGGGGAGGGTACAAGATAGGGAAATCTCCGACACCCGAGGGTAAGATTTCAATCGTTCTCTTTACGAGGCTTGCCGAGTTAAGAGAACGATTGTAATCTTACCCAAGGGTGTCGGAGATTTCCCTATCTTGTACTTTTCCGGTGTTTGATTTTATTTCTCACTAAAAACCTAATTGTTTTTGTTTACATTCCATCGAGCGTTTTCCCGCAATTTATTTTTCCATTGCTGAAGTAAATATTCGATTTATCCATATGCAACCGTATCTCGGCAGTATTTCAAATGTATTTCATCATAAAGTACAATGTATTTGATAAATATATTATCAATGTTACTACAACAGAGATAAATACCTGTAAACAAATATTTGAATTTGGTCAAAGGGAGGTAATTTCTTTCTTTACGTTAGTTACTAACAAGGGAGAGCACTCTATTATTTACTCAAAGTAAACAAACATTGACTGGAAGAGAGCCTGAAAAAAGAATCAAACACCGTGAAAGGTGCACGTTAGCTAGCAGAATATAATACATAAATGAATTTAAAAATACTTATGTAGTAGAATCGTGGTTAATTGTTTATTTTAAAAAGTAAAAGCATGGAGAATTGGGGGGGGCAGTTGACATAAACTGTACAGCATGCATTTGCCGGTAAAACGCACGTGATATTTTTGTCTTGCACTAGTGCGAGATAAGAAAATCTCACATCGCTAAAAATAGGAACTGGTCTGTCTCAAAAGTGAGAAAAGATTTACTTCAACTCCGCAAGACATACAAAGTAAATAACATAAGCTTGTAATGAGATTTTGAACCAACAAAACAAACAACAACAAATAAAACCAACGTAGATCTTGAATGTAGTACGTACGACGCGTTAATAAAGACAAAAACGTAGATATTGAATGTAGTACGTACGAAGCGTTAATAAAGACAAAAACGTAGATATTGAATGTAGTACGTACGACGCGTTAATAAAGACAAAAACGTAGATATTGAATGTAGTACGTACGACGCGTTAATAAAGACAAAAACGTAGATATTGAATGTAGTACGTACGAAGCGTTAATAAAGACAAAAACGTAGATATTGAATGTAGTACGTACGACGCGTTAATAAAGACAAAAACGTAGATATTGAATGTAGTACGTACGAAGCGTTAATAAAGACAAAAACGTAGATATTGAATGTAGTACGTACGACGCGTTAATAAAGACAAAAACGTAGATATTGAATGTAGTACGTACGAAGCGTTAATAAAGACAAAAACGTAGATATTGAATGTAGTACGTACGACGCGTTAATAAAGACAAAAACGTAGATATTGAATGTAGTACGTACGAAGCGTTAATAAAGACAAAAACGTAGATATTGAATGTAGTACGTACGACGCGTTAATAAAGACAAAAACGTAGATATTGAATGTAGTACGTACGAAGCATTAATAAAGACAAAAACGTAGATATTGAATGTAGTACGTACGACGCGTTAATAAAGACAAAAACGTAGATATTGAATGTAGTACGTACGAAGCGTTAATAAAGACAAAAACGTAGATATTGAATGTAGTACGTACGACGCGTTAATAAAGACAAAAACGTAGATATTGAATGTAGTACGTACGACGCGTTAATAAAGACAAAAACTTAGATATTGAATGTAGTACGTACGACGCGTTAATAAAGACAAAAACGTAGATATTGAATGTAGTACGTACGACGCGTTAATAAAGACAAAAACTTAGATATTGAATGTAGTGCGTACGACGCGTTAATAAAGACAAAAACGTAGATATTGAATGTAGTACGTACGACGCGTTAATAAAGACAAAAACTTAGATATTGAATGTAGTGCGTACGACGCGTTAATAAAGACAAAAACGTAGATATTGAATGTAGTACGTACGACGCGTTAATAAAGACAAAAACGTAGATATTGAATGTAATACGTACGACGCGTTAATAAAGACAAACACGTACATAGAAAGTTAAAACAAGGATTTGTATTTCACATTCGACCCGTATTGTGTATGTTGCGATCGTCTCTGTACACACAGATTATTAACTGCTCGAGAAGAATACATACAAAACATCAAAAAATAAAAAATAAGCACAAACAATACATGAATGTAGCACACGAATTGAAAAGCACTTTACAAACTAAATTTGACTGAAGATAGCAATACAATGAAAAACAAAAAATACCACACTCGGAACAATTTAAAAATACCACACTCGTAACAATTTAAAAATACCACACTCTCGGAACAATTCAAAAATACCACACTTTCGGAACAATTAAAAAATACCACACTCTCGGAACAATTCAAAAATACCACACTCTCGGAACAATTCAAAAATACCACACTCTCGGAAAAACTAAAAAATACCACACTCTCGGAAGAATTCAAAAATACCACACTCTCGGAACAATTCAAAAATACCACACTCTCGGAACAATTCAAAAATAACAAGCTCTCGGAACAATTTAGAAATACCACACTTTCGGAACAATTCAAAAATACCACATTCTCGGAACAATTAAAAAATACCACACTTTCGGAACAATTCAAAAATACCACACTCTCGGAACAATTTGAAAATACCACACTTTCGGAACAATTCAAAAATACCACACTCTCGGAACAATTCAAAAATACCACACTGTCGGAACAATTTGAAAATATCACACTCACGGAACAATTCAAAAATACCACACTGTCGGAACAATTCAAAAACACCACACTGTCGGAAGAATTCAAAAACACCACACTGTCGGAAGAATTCAAAAATACCACACTGTCGGAAGAATTCAAAAATACCACACTGTCGGAACAATTCAAAAACACCACACACTCGGAACAATTCAAAAATACCACACACTCGGAACAATTCAAAAATACCACACTGTCGGAACAATTCAAAAATCAAATATCAAAAGCATAGAAAGAGGCAAAATCGATATCCCTAACACACAAATACATGACCTCTAACACACAAATACATGACCTCTAACACACAAATACATGACCTCTAACACACAAATACATGACCTCTAACACACAAATACATGACCTCTAACACACAAATACATGACCTCTAACACACAAATACATGACCTCTAACACACAAATACAGTGTCAGGGTTAAGTTAGTTTCAATGGCCCAAATCTCCACTTTTAGTGAAATAACTCGCACTTAGACTCATGGTAACAGCTGATCACTTTCCGATTACTCTCCACTCATCACCAGTGGAGCAACTGGCAGATAAATCCTCATAGTCATGTTATCGTTTTAAAACACTACGTTAAGTTCCGACGACTGTCTTTAATCACAATCCGGCCCTTTCCACATTCACGACTTATCACCGTGTTTGTAACGAGGGAAACGACGGGTGCCACATGTGGAATAGGAACTGCTTACCTTTCTGGAACACATGAAGGGTTCGTGGTGCTCGATCTTTAGCGTTCTGTGTAGTGTTTTGTAGATGGTTGTTTGTCCGTCCTTTTGCCCTTTTTCGTTTGGCTTTTGTGTTGTCTGCCCTTTTTCGATTTACGGGTTCTGATTACCCATATGATATCTTCAAACTTTTCTTATAGCCAATCAAATCACAGCTGTTAAATGTATCTAAGAAAGTAATTCATTGCAAATTATGTGAGCCCCCATATTCCTGTATAGCATTTTCACATCAAGAAGAGTTTGAAGATACCAAAGGGGTAATCAGAATCCGTATATCGAAGAACAAACAACACAATTGCCAAAAGGAAAAGTACAAAAGGACAAACAACGATCTACAAAACATACATATAAAACTAAAGATCAAGTAACACGAACCCCACTAAAAACCGGGGGTGAACTCAGGAGCTCCGGAAGGGTGAGCAGTTTCTGCTCCACTAGTGGCACCCGTCGTGTTAATCTAGTTACAAACCCGGTAATAAGTCGTGAATGAGGAAAGGACTGGGAAGTGTCTACGACAAGTGGAACATATCCGTGGTCATTTGTGACACAGATATTCCATGCTCAAAGAACTTGATGAAGGCTGTATGTTCTGTTTACTTGTGGTATCATCAGCAATGAGTATGCTATTACTGTGTTTTATGCACTTCGGTATGCTGTTTATGTATATTAGGAATAATATGCGTCCAACAACATTCCCTTGGGCGACTCCAGATGTAACCGGTATTTTGTTAGAAGAGCTGTTTTCTAAAACTACAGTTATATGTGTGGACAGGTAGGAAAGAGTTAATCCAGTTTGAGATTTGTGATGATATGCCATAGTAGTTCATGTTATGTATTAGACGGCGGGGGGGGGGGGGGACTTTGTCAAGAATCCATTATGATCATATCTCTTTGAATGTTTTTGTCATTACTATTTGTTGGTGTACTAGTAAAATGATTATGCTTGATAAAGGAATTAGGTATTGACAATTCACTTGATAACCCTACATATACGCCGACGACACATACGAAAGAGGAAATCCTGGATAAGCATAGGTCTGTTTTATGTTCCTTTGGAATTTCCACCAAAGATGAAGAACTGGATCTACCATCACTCTACTGGATTCCTATATTACACAAGTTTCCTTTCAAATAGCTCTATATTGCTGGGTTTGCCAAATGCTCCACGAAACCTCTTTCCAAATTATTAACATGTATTCTATCGGCGGTCAAAACCGGGCTTCAGAGTTACTGTGGCACTAGCTAATCGAGGGCGAGTGTGAATCAGATGTAGATTCTGAAGAACTCTAAAGATTTGTTAGAGTACATACAATCTAGGTTCCTCTCCTCCTGCAATAGCATTAAAACATTTGACTTCTCTACCCTCTACACAACTATTCCTCACTCTCAGTTGAAGGACAGATTAAGGGAGATGGTCCAACTGTGCTTCATGAAAATGAATGGCCAACGTAGATACAAATACCTTGTGCCTAGGGAGAGATTTTATTTTGTAAAAAAAAAAAACACTCTGATTCCACCAAAAAGTTCTCTGAAACGGATGTCATCAACATGCTCAAGTTTCTGATTGACAACATAATTGTTAAGTTTGGTAGACGTGTTTTTCAACAGACAGTCGGCATAACTATGGGTACAAACTGTGCTCCTCTTCTCGCTGACTTGTTCCTTTATTGGTATGAGGCAGACTTCATACAGAGACTTCTTAAGAAAAACGAAAAGAAGCTAGCCCGATCCATTAATTTCACGTTCCACTATATAGATGATGTCCTTTCACTAAATAATTCAAGGTTTGGTGATTTCGTTGATCGCATCTATCCCATTGAGCATGAAATAGAGGATACAGCATATACATGTTTGCTTCATACCTTGATCTACACCTCGAAATTGACAGTGAGGGGCGAATAGAACGAAACTTTACGACAAAAAAAATTATTTCAATTTTCCCATTGTGGACTTTCCATTTATATGTAGCAGCATTCCAGCAGCACCTGCACATGGAGTATATATATCTCAGTTGATACGATATTCCAGAGCTTGTGGTTCCTATCAGGATTTCCTTGATAGAGGGTTGCTGCTAATAAGGAAGCTACTGAACCAAGGGTTCCTCTTGGTTAAGTTGAAGTCATCACTTCGAAAGTTTTACAGTCGCCACCATGACTTGGTTGACCGTTATGGAATATCTGTGTCACAAATGACCACCGATATGTTTCACTTGTCGTAAGCATTTCCTGGTCCCTTCCTCATTCATGACCGGGTTTGTAACTAGATTAACACGACAGGTGTCACTAGTGGAGCAGGAACTGCTACCTCTTCCGGAGCACCTGAGTTCACCACCGGTTTTTAGTGGGGTTCGTGTTAATCGATCTTTGGTTTTATGTGTGTGTTTTGTGGATCGTTGTTTGTCCTTTTGTACTTTTTCTTTTCGCCATTGTGTTGTCTGTTCTTCTTCGATATATTGATTCTGATGACCCCTTTGGTATCTTCAAACTCTTCTTATAGCAAGCATCACGTGATCTGGAGGCGCTGAATCTATGTTGGAAGTCGCATAGAATGTTATTTGTTTCGAGATGTGACATAATATTGGTTGATATGTTCCATTAATTTGCAGCTGATACATGTTAAAAATATTAGTCTATTATTTTCTGCAGTACCTTTGCAACCATTTTTAAAAACATGTGATACATTTGCCTCCACAAGTCAGATGATACGATGCCTTCTAATAGTGATTTATTAAAGGTAGCGCGAACCGCATCGATGGCGTAATGGTTAGCGTGCTCGCCTCGAATGTGGTAGATCGTGGGTTCGAGCCCCGGTCGGGTCAAACCAAAGACTATACAAATTTATATCTGTTGCTTCTCCTCTAAGCACGAAGCATTATGGAGAAAGAGCAAAGTCTGGTTGGCTCGGAATCAGAATAATATGTCCGAGTGGAACGACATGTCTACCCGCTGACTGTTGTTTCGGTGTGCTAGCATTATGAAAATCCAACTCTGCGTATATGGCTAGAACAAAGCGGACCTCATCATCATCTCATTGAAAATTAACTTGTTCTCGCCATGATATAGCTGAAAAAATTGCTTAATTGGCGTTAAACAACGATCACTCACTCACTCACTTAAAGACAGCGCAACATATATCAGCACAGAGCGTTTTAATTTGTTCTTTTTAGTATTTTCCCGCCTATCTGGGCGGAACCTGTTGCATTGTGTGGATTTATGACATTTAATATATTTTCGATGCATTGTTTCATGATTTTGATGTACGTCATTTTGTGGTGTTGCTTGGCCCTTTATCTGGTATAGCCATATCAGGTTCATATCAGTGTAGAGAATGCCTTCACTTTTCAGTGAAGCCACACCTGCATTCTCATTTCGTTTTTGACTCTTTTATGTGATAAAGTTTGTCGGTGACTTGCGACAGGTCGGTAGTTTTCTCCGGTTTCCCCCATAAATAAAACTGACCGCCACGATATAACTGAAATATTGTTGAAAGTGGTTTTAAAAATCATAACCCCATCTTTGACTCTTTATGTATGAGTATAGATTTTTTGGATTGGCGTGTCTGGTTCATGTAATGGAATAAGATCAATCATATTTTCAATGTATTCCCATTAGCTTTTTCTCGTTTCCTTTTGTAGGGTTGATTTTATATTATTGTATGCCTGTGTTTATTGCGTATCTTTCTTTTTCTTGATTTATAGTTTGCAAAAATCCGATTATGGCTATCCTGTTTAGTCCCAGAAATCAGGATAATGTATTCGAGTGAGGCTACATGTCTATTCGCGGACTGTTGTTTCAGTGAGCTAGCACCATAAAAATCCAACTAAGCGTGTTGGTCTAGAACAAAGCGCACCTTATCATCTCATTGAAAATTAACTTGTTCTTGCCATAATATAGATGAAAAATTGCTGAGTTGGCGTTAAATAGCAATCACTCGCTCATTGACTCTTTTGTGCCTGACCTTTTAGTAATGTGGTCTTTTATGACAGTTAAATCTTTTTCAATTTTGTCCCAAATTTTCTTTTTGTATTTGTAAATATATATCTTGGTGGAGTTTTGATCATTGGTAGTGTCATGTCGATGTCTAGTAATATGGTGGCAAGGTTCCCACTATTAATAGGTGGCATTGTGTCTATTTTATTTACTAGTACACAATTAACTAAGTGCATAGAAAAGAATATGAATATGTCAGTTTCTTGATGAATGACCTTATATTCTAATCTTCTCTCATTAATGGTATATGTTTCGGACAGTGGGAATAAAACGTCCAAATATCTATAACATTATACCACACAGTGTATTCACATTCTCAATCACTTTCTATTTTATTCAATGATAACCATTTTTATGATTGTCATGCAGTAGAGTAGCATGGGAAAATACATATGGGGGTTAAATAAAAATAAAAAATGGCGAACAACACGAACCCCACTCAAATCCGGGCTGAACTAGGATGTGCCGGAAGGATAAGCTCTTCCTCCTCCACAATTTGTACCCTTCGTATTACTCTAGTCACAAGTGATAAGTCACGAATGGGGAAAGAATCGGGAAGTGTAGGATGTGGTCTGATAATTATCTGATAACACGGAATACAGAAGCTAATATTAAAATAATTTTACTCTGTAAAACATGTTAGGAAGTTTCGATATTATTGATTGGGTTATCTTTCCTTGAACGAGATATCTACGTTTTTATTAAAGTGACATTGTACTATGTAATATGTGAATGGAAGCGAATCTATGCAGAATTTTTAATGTTGGTTTATATCTGTTTGAGATCCAATTATCAAGAAGGCGAGGATTTAAGCCATGATCAGGATATGTCTTCGTCCTGTCTGATATGTGTGCCCAATGTTGCCAGTGTCTCTGGATTGTCTATTCTTGATTGCCCCTTCGGTTTTCTCTACCGTTTATTTCCAACGACATGACTAGTTGTCTGTTTTTTGTTGTTGTTGTTCAATGGTTTGAGGTGAAAGGTATTTGTTCGTTTTGTTGATATATGTGGAATTGGTGAGCATCACTGTAAACACTTCATTGTTAATGTTTCTTGCCATTTCAGAATACTTTAAAATCAGTGTTTTACCAGTAATTATTTAATTTTACCCACAGGAGAGAGAGAGAGAGAGAGAGAGATTTTGTCTTGCCTTGTAATGTATTGTCTTGTCTCCTCTTTCTTAATTTCTATTCTTTTGTATTATTCATAATGTTATTGTCTGTATCAATGTGGAGGAGAGCTACTAGTAGCCTTTGGCTGTATGTAATCCTCATGAAATAAATAAAGATTTAAATTAAAACTTTCTTTTTATTTAGATAACATTTAAGTGTTGCCATACACTAATTTTGAGAATTTGTTATTATCATTAAGATCATTTTCCCGATGATAAGATAGTTCTTATTTTGAAAGGGTAAGGGTTGTGATGTATAACGCAACTTTCAACAATATTTCAGTTATATCGTGGCGGTCAGTTTTATTGGTGGAGGAAATCGGAGTGCCCGGAGAAAAACACCGAAGTCGCTGACAAACTTTATCACATAATGTTGTATGGAGTACACCGCGTCTGAGTGGGATTATAACTCACCACTTCATTAGTGATAGGCACTGATTCTTAGTTTGGAAGATAGATCCGGAACTTGTAATATATTGTATATCCTTTGATTACTGATGTAATTAAAAGTCAAATAAATCATGAAGAGGTGATTGGAGTAAGCGATGATTTTTTTTCATGCAAAACGAACGATACGACGTAGCAATGCAAAATGGTGAATTCTACCAACTCACGTTCAAGGCCTGCACATACCAAAATTTCGATATATACTTTGATCATTATATGCACACACAATTTGATATCTACGTTTTTAATTAAAACAGATATTTCTATTATATTGTGAACGTCAATAGTTTTGAAGAGGAGGAAATCGGCCAACCTGGAGAAAACAACCGACCAGCCGAAAGTTTCTGAAATCTTTATCACATAATGTAGTGGTGTTGACAGCATATTGCTAGCCAATTGTTTGCTATCCTGCTTAGGTCCTTTTGTTTTCCTGCTTAAATTAGAATTACATGGCTTTCTAAACTTTTGACTTTGAGCATTCCTGATTTTTTTAAAGGTTATTCCAGAAATGCGCCTTCTGTATTAAATTAGTTATCTACGTTTTAACAGTTCTTCGTGAGCGGGAATCGAACACTCAATTTATTAGTGAAAGGTACTGATTCTACAAGAAGATAATGAATTCAACTACCATACAATTGCGACCACGACTTATATTCATTTACTTGAATTATTCATTTCTGTGAAGGAATGGAATACACCACTGGCGGTAAATTGATCGTAGTAACTGCAGTTACGACGATCACAGCATCATGAACATGGCGGTGGTAGAAATAGATAAGATCGTTTTCTGCTAATTTCTCCATTCTAACGTGTTGTTGTCAAGAAATACTCAGCCTCAAGGTTGATCTGTGCGATTTTGTTGTATGTGTGTGTTCTTGATACCATATATGGTCTCGTTACCAAGAAAATAGCCGTCGGAAATTTAAGGAAGATAATCGTAACTCCAAAAGAAGATAATCTATTTTTATATATTATAATTTATGGAGTTACGATTATCTTCCTTAAATTTCCGACGGCTATTTTCTTGGTAACGAGACCATATATTGTATCAAGAACACACACATACAACAAAATCGTACAGATCAACCTTGCGGCTGAGTAATTCTTGACAAAAACACGTTAGAATGGAGAAATTAGCAGAAAACGATCTTACCTATTTCTACCTTCGCCATGTTGTGATCGTCGTAATTATATGTTATCTGAATGTGAATTGATTGATACCGAAAATATCAGCCTGCCGAGCCATAATATGAAGTTTGTTGGCGAGTGAGCGAAGCGAACGAATCACAAACTTCATATTCTGTCGAGCAGGCTGATATTTTTCAGTATCAATCATATTCACATTCAGATGACATGTTTATCATCCTTAAATCAATCATAAACACGGATACATTTATATTTGTATTTTCGCGGGAAAAATTATACGATTCAAAATATTTAAAATACGCTTCCCCAAAGCCGTAGTTCATAAGTAGTTTGCAAATATACCATTCATTTTCACAGGTTGATATAAATGTTAAGATTGTTGCATTTTTCCTTTAATGGTGATATTCATTGGTTTTTTGTATTACAAACATCAAAGTCACCCATTTTCATTAAAGGTTTTGTTTAACAATGCCATTCCGGTTTAGAAAACATGAAGGTCACGACCTCCCTTATGACGTAAAAATTATGACGTCTCAGCAGAGGTTATCAAGAATTGTGTAAAGTACATTTTTGTAGGACGATGTTTGTTGATATTGCTAACACGACAGTTCCTAATTTGATATACAGTGTATGTTTAAAAAAAAATGTTATCTAGCTAATGGTGTTGATGAATTTTATTTACTTTTGACATCTTCACAGGAATTATCTTTTAAATGTTGGGAGAATTTGGTGATAACTCCTGCTGACTGTTGATAAGTCCTGCTCAGCTCACGCGGACTTTGATACGAGTTTTGCTTATGGAGCCAGCAGGTAGATATAGCGGGAGGGAAGGATGATAACTGCAGTTACCACGATCAGTTTAACGCCAGTGAAACACACTGCACTTCGTTTCACTTAGCTAATGTATTAGCTAACACTTCAAAAGAGTAAAGGTCGTTGGTATCTGATCACAAGTCTTACACCACTGAAGTTGGTTCACTGTCACAATACCCCCAATAGATGTTTAAAGTTACGAGATCACAGTTGAGTTGAATAGAGGTATTGAACCAGTGATAGTAATAAAAACGTAGATATATATGTTAATGAGCATGATACATACATGGAAAATCAGGTTCGCTCATATTCAAAAGATTTAAAAGTAAAATAACTTAACAGTTTTTGAGAGCAAGATTGGAAAAGGGCTTATACAGGACAGCACACATCTGCTGAGGTTACCTATGTCTGAAGTCTTAGTAATAATAAAATCATTAAGGAACTGCATATTTCGATAATAAATACATATTATAAACTATGCCAGTGCTGAAACATGACTACTGGCTGGATGGGACTGGTAGTAAAAACGTAAAAATCTTAATTTAGTGCGCAGGAATATCTAAAGTAATTTATTTGGTGTTCTAACATGACGTCCTTCTTTCGCTTTGTAGACAAACGATCGATTTATCGAATGGGTATACTCTTATTAGCACATGCACCGGTGCATGTGACTGACTTTTCCGTGGTAAATGTACATGTTGATGAATTATCGTCTGCTGGAATTTGGCAGCATAAATTGTGTGCGACATTTTCCGAAAAGGTAAATATAAATTACCGTCTTCCAATCAAAGTATACTACCGTATTTGTACTCTTAGACATATCAGAATCGAAATAAATCATGGAAGCCAGAATGTGTTTTGAGTTTTAACATGGGTTGGCGGATATTAGTAAATTTTGTCCCTCGCCTCTGACTCGGGATAAAATACTAATATCCGCCAATCCATGTTAAAGCTCAAAACACATTCTGGCTTCCATGAATTATTTCGTAATTTTTCTCAAATAAAAGACTGATGTTTTTAATTAATTTGTCAATTAACGCTGGATCTTTTGATAATAAAAGCTTTTGGAATTCTATATGACTGAATTCTTTAATAGAAATATAGATATCAAGCTACTCATAAGAAATAAATATGTGTGATGTTGGAGACAGTTTCTACTCTAAGACTTTGCAAGGAATGTGAATTACCCCCCTTTCCCTATAAAATTTAACTTCGGGTAAACAGATTTCAATTTTAGATGAACGATGTTTGTTTTTAGTTTGGTTTGATTTCAGTGATGAAAACATTCTTTTTTCTCTCTTTGTTATCTACTAATTTATTTTAGTTTTGTGTATTGGCAAAAATATTGTTACGCAACTATTAGTTGATCAATATGCAATAACTGTGACACAAATGACATGGTATATGTTCCGTTGGTCGTAATCTCAAAACACTCCTTTCCTTATTTATGACATCATCGGATTGTAACTGGAATAACTCGACGGGTACCGCTAGAGTAGCAGGAGCTGACTATCTTTAAGGACCATATATGGATCGTTACCAAGAAAATAGCCGTCGGAAATTTAAGGAAGATAATCGTAACTCCAAAAGAAGATAATCTATTTTTATATATTATAATTTATGGAGTTACGATTATCTTCCTTAAATTTCCGACGGCTATTTTCTTGGTAACGAGACCATATATTGTATCAAGAACACACACATACAACCAAATCGTACAGATCAACCTTGCGGCTGAGTAATTCTTGACAACAACACGTTAGAATGGAGAAATTAGCAGAAAACGATCTTACCTATTACTACCTCCGCCATGTTGTGATCGTCGTAAGTATATGTTATATGGATGTGAATTGATTGATGGGCCGAAAATATCAGCCTGTCGAGCCAGAATATGAAATTTGCTTGGCGAGTGAGCGAAGCGAACGAGTCACAAACTTCATATTCTGTCGAGCAGGCTGATATTTTTCAGTATCAATCATATTCACATTCAGATGACATGTTTATCATCCTTAAATCAATCATAAACACGGATACATTTATATTTGTATTTTCGCGGGAAAAATTACATGATTCAAAATATTTAAAATACGCTTCCCCAAAGCCGTAGTTCATAAGTAGTTTGCAAATATACCATTCATTTTCACAGGTTGATATAAATGTTAAGATTGTTGCATTTTTCCTTTAATGGTGATATTCATTGTTTTTTTTTATTACAAACATCAAAGTCACCCATTTTCATTAAAGGTTTTGTTTACCAATGCCATTCCGGTTTAGAAAACATGAAGGTCACGACCTCCCTTATGACGTAAAAATTATGACGTCTCAGCAGAGGTTATCAAGAATTGTGTAAAGTACATTTTTGTAGGACGATGTTTGTTGATATTGCTAACACGACAGTTCCTAATTTGATATACAGTGTATGTTTAAAAAAAAATGTTATCTAGCTAATGGTGTTGATGAATTTTATTTACTTTTGACATCTTCACAGGAATTATCTTTTAAATGTTGGGAGAATTTGGTGATAACTCCTGCTGACTGTTGATAAGTCCTGCTCAGCTCACGCGGACTTTGATACGAGTTTTGCTTATGGAGCCAGCAGGTAGATATAGCGGGAGGGAATGATGATAACTGCAGTTACCACGATCAGTTTAACGCCAGTGAAACACACTGCACTTCGTTTCACTTAGCTAATGTATTAGCTAACACTTCAAAAGAGTAAAGGTCGTTGGTATCTGATCACAAGTCTTACACCACTGAAGTTGGTTCACTGTCACAATACCCCCAATAGATGTTTAAAGTTACGAGATCACAGTTGAGTTGAGTAGAGGTATTGAACCAGTGATAGTAATAACAACGTAGATATATATGTTAATGAGCATGATACATACATGGAAAATCAGGTTCGCTCATATTCAAAAGATTTAAAAGTAAAATAACTTAACAGTTTTTGAGAGCAAGATTGGAAAAGGGCTTATACAGGACAGCACACATCTGCTGAGGTTACCTATGTCTGAAGTCTTAGTAATAATAAAATCATTAAGGAACTGCATATTTCGATAATAAATACATATTATAAACTATGCCAGTGCTGAAACATGACTACTGGCTGGATGGGACTGGTAGTAAAAACGTAAAAATCTTAATTTAGTGCGCAGGAATATCTAAAGTAATTTATTTGGTGTTCTAACATGACGTCCTTCTTTCGCTTTGTAGACAATCGATCGATTTATCGAATGGGTATAATCTTATTAGCACATGCGCCGGTGCATGTGACTGACTTTTCCGTGGTAAATGTACATGTTGATGAATTATCGTCTGCTGGAATTTGGCAGCATAAATTGTGTGCGACATTTTCCGAAAAGGTAAATATAAATTACCGTCTTCCAATCAAAGTATACTACCGTATTTGTACTCTTAGACATATCAGAATCGAAATAAATCATGGAAGCCAGAATGTGTTTTGAGTTTTAACATGGGTTGGCGGATATTAGTAAATTTTGTCCCTCGCCTCTGACTCGGGATAAAATACTAATATCCGCCAATCCATGTTAAAGTTCAAAACACATTCTGGCTTCCATGAATTATTTCGTAATTTTTCTCAAATAAAAGACTGATGTTTTTAATTAATTTGTCAATTAACGCTGGATCTTTTGATAATAAAAGCATTTGGAATTCTATATGACTGAATTCTTTAATAGAAATATAGATATCAAGCTACTCATAAGAAATAAATATGTGTGATGTTGGAGACAGTTTCTACTCTAAGACTTTGCAAGGAATGTGAATTACCCCCCTTTCCCTATACAATTTAACTTCGGGTAAACAGATTTCAATTTTAGATGAACGATGTTTGTTTTTAGTTTGGTTTGATTTCAGTGATGAAAACATTCTTTTTTCTCTCTTTGTTATCTACTAATTTATTTTAGTTTTGTGTATTGGCAAAAATATTGTTACGCAACTATTAGTTGATCAATATGCAATAACTGTGACACAAATGACATGGTATATGTTCCGTTGGTCGTAATCTCAAAACACTCCTTTCCTTATTTATGACATCATCGGATTGTAACTGGAATAACTCGACGGGTACCGCTAGAGTAGCAGGAGCTGACTATCTTTAAGGACCATATATGGATCGTTACCAAGAAAATAGCCGTCGGAAATTTAAGGAAGATAATCGTAACTCCAAAAGAAGATAATCTATTTTTATATATTATAATTTATGGAGTTACGATTATCTTCCTTAAATTTCCGACGGCTATTTTCTTGGTAACGAGACCATATATTGTATCAAGAACACACACATACAACCATGTCGTACAGATCAACCTTGCGGCTGAGTAATTCTTGACAACAACACGTTAGAATGGAGAAATTAGCAGAAAACGATCTTACCTATTACTACCTCCGCCATGTTGTGATCGTCGTAAGTATATGTTATATGGATGTGAATTGATTGATGGGCCGAAAATATCAGCCTGTCGAGCCAGAATATGAAATTTGCTTGGCGAGTGAGCGAAGCGAACAAATCACAAACTTCATATTCTGTCGAGCAGGCTGATATTTTTCAGTATCAATCATATTTACATTCAGATGACATGTTTATCATCCTTAAATCAATCATAAACACGGATACATCTATATTTGTATTTTCGCAGGAAAAATTACATGATTCAAAATATTTAAAATACGCTTCCCCAAAGCCGTAGTTCATAAGTAGTTTGCAAATATACCATTCATTTTCACAGGTTGATATAAATATTAAGATTGTTGCATTTTTCCTTTAATGGTGATATTCATTGTTTTTTTTTATTACAAACATCAAAGTCACCCATTTTCATTAAAGGTTTTGTTTACCAATGCCATTCCGGTTTAGAAAACATGAAGGTCACGACCTCCCTTATGACGTAAAAATTATGACGTCTCAGCAGAGGTTATCAAGAATTGTGTAAAGTACATTTTTGTAGGACGATGTTTGTTGATATTGCTAACACGACAGTTCCTAATTTGATATACAGTGTATGTTTAAAAAAAAATGTTATCTAGCTAATGGTGTTGATGAATTTTATTTACTTTTGACATCTTCACAGGAATTATCTTTTAAATGTTGGGAGAATTTGGTGATAACTCCTGCTGACTGTTGATAAGTCCTGCTCAGCTCACGCGGACTTTGATACGAGTTTTGCTTATGGAGCCAGCAGGTAGATATAGCGGGAGGGAAGGATGATAACTGCAGTTACCACGATCAGTTTAACGCCAGTGAAACACACTGCACTTCGTTTCACTTAGCTAATGTATTAGCTAACACTTCAAAAAAGTAAAGGTCGTTGGTATCTGATCACAAGTCTTACACCACTGAAGTTGGTTCACTGTCACAATACCCCCAATAGATGTTTAAAGTTACGAGATCACAGTTGAGTTGAGTAGAGGTATTGAACCAGTGATAGTAATTAAAACGTAGATATATATGTTAATGAGCATGATACATACATGGAAAATCAGGTTCGCTCATATTCAAAAGATTTAAAAGTAAAATAACTTAACAGTTTTTGAGAGCAAGATTGGAAAAGGGCTTATACAGGACAGCACACATCTGCTGAGGTTACCCATGTCTGAAGTCTTAGTAATAATAAAATCATTAAGGAACTGCATATTTCGATAATACATACATATTATAAACTATGCCAGTGCTGAAACATGACTACTGGCTGGATGGGACTGGTAGTAAAAACGTAAAAATCTTAATTTAGTGCGCAGGAATATCTAAAGTAATTTATTTGGTGTTCTAACATGACGTCCTTCTTTCGCTTTGTAGACAAACGATCGATTTATCGAATGGGTATAATCTTATTAGCACATGCGCCGGTGCATGTGACTGACTTTTCCGTGGTAAATGTACATGTTGATGAATTATCGTCTGCTGGAATTTGGCAGCATAAATTGTGTGCGACATTTTCCGAAAAGGTAAATATAAATTACCGTCTTCCAATCAAAGTATACTACCGTATTTGTACTCTTAGACATATCAGAATCGAAATAAATCATGGAAGCCAGAATGTGTTTCGAGTTTTAACATGGGTTGGCGGATATTAGTAAATTTTGTCCCTCGCCTCTGACTCGGGATAAAATACTAATATCCGCCAATCCATGTTAAAGCTCAAAACACATTCTGGCTTCCATGAATTATTTCGTAATTTTTCTCAAATAAAAGACTGATGTTTTTAATTAATTTGTCAATTAACGCTGGATCTTTTGATAATAAAAGCATTTGGAATTCTATATGACTGAATTCTTTAATAGAAATATAGATATCAAGCTACTCATAAGAAATAAATATGTGTGATGTTGGAGACAGTTTCTACTCTAAGACTTTGCAAGGAATGTGAATTACCCCCCTTTCCCTATAAAATTTAACTTCGGGTAAACAGATTTCAATTTTAGATGAACGATGTTTGTTTTTAGTTTGGTTTGATTTCAGTGATGAAAACATTCTTTTTTCTCTCTTTGTTATCTACTAATTTATTTTAGTTTTGTGTATTGGCAAAAATATTGTTACGCAACTATTAGTTGATCAATATGCAATAACTGTGACACAAATGACATGGTATATGTTCCGTTGGTCGTAATCTCAAAACACTCCTTTCCTTATTTATGACATCATCGGATTGTAACTGGAATAACTCGACGGGTACCGCTAGAGTAGCAGGAGCTGACTATCTTTAAGGACCATATATGGATCGTTACCAAGAAAATAGCCGTCGGAAATTTAAGGAAGATAATCGTAACTCTAAAAGAAGATAATCTATTTTTATATATTATAATTTATGGAGTTACGATTATCTTCCTTAAATTTCCGACGGCTATTTTCTTGGTAACGAGACCATATATTGTATCAAGAACACACACATACAACCAAATCGTACAGATCAACCTTGCGGCTGAGTAATTCTTGACAACAACACGTTAGAATGGAGAAATTAGCAGAAAACGATCTTACCTATTACTACCTCCGCCATGTTGTGATCGTCGTAAGTATATGTTATATGGATGTGAATTGATTGATGGGCCGAAAATATCAGCCTGTTGAGCCAGAATATGAAATTTGCTTGGCGAGTGAGCGAAGCGAACGAATCACAAACTTCATATTCTGTCGAGCAGGCTGATATTTTTCAGTATCAATCATATTCACATTCAGATGACATGTTTATCATCCTTAAATCAATCATAAACACGGATACATCTATATTTGTATTTTCGCGGGAAAAATTACATGATTCAAAATATTTAAAATACGCTTCCCAAAGCCGTAGTTCATAAGTAGTTTGCAAATATACCATTCATTTTCACAGGTTGATATAAATGTTAAGATTGTTGCATTTTTCCTTTAATGGTGATATTCATTGGTTTTTTTTATTACAAACATCAAAGTCACCCATTTTCATTAAAGGTTTTGTTTACCAATGCCATTCCGGTTTAGAAAACATGAAGGTCACGACCTCCCTTATGACGTAAAAATTATGACGTCTCAGCAGAGGTTATCAAGAATTGTGTAAAGTACATTTTTGTAGGACGATGTTTGTTGATATTGCTAACACGACAGTTCCTAATTTGATATACAGTGTATGTTTAAAAAAAAATGTTATCTAGCTAATGGTGTTGATGAATTTTATTTACTTTTGACATCTTCACAGGAATTATCTTTTAAATGTTGGGAGAATTTGGTGATAACTCCTGCTGACTGTTGATAAGTCCTGCTCAGCTCACGCGGACTTTGATACGAGTTTTGCTTATGGAGCCAGCAGGTAGATATAGCGGGAGGGAAGGATGATAACTGCATTTACCACGATCAGTTTAACGCCAGTGATACACACTGAACTTCGTTTCACTTAGCTAATGTATTCGTTAACACTTCAATAGAGTAAAGGTTGTTGGTATCTGATCACAAGTCTTACACCACTGACGTTGGTCACTGTCACAATACCCCCAATAGATGTTTAAAGTTACGAGATCACAGTTGACATGAAGTTGAGTTGAGTAGAGGTATTGAACCAGTGATAGTAATAAAAACGTAGATATATATGTTAATGAGCATGATACATACATGGAAAATCAGGTTCGCTCATATTCAAAAGATTTAAAAGTAAAATAACTTAACAGTTTTTGAGAGCAAGATTGGAAAAGGGCTTAAACAGGACAACACACATCTGCTGAGGTTACCTATGTCTGAAGTCTTAGTAATAATAAAATCATTAAGGAACTGCATATTTCGATAATAAATACATATTATAAACTATGCCAGTGCTGAAACATGACTACTGGCTGGATGGGACTGGTAGTAAAAACGTAAAAATCTTAATTTAGTGCGCAGGAATATCTAAAGTAATTTATTTGGTGTTCTAACATGACGTCCTTCTTTCGCTTTGTAGACAAACGATCGATTTATCGAATGGGTATAATCTCATTAGCACATGCGCCGGTGCATGTGACTGATTTTTCTGTGGTCAATGTACATGTTGACGAATTATCGTCTGCTGGAATTTGGCAGCATAAATTGTGTGCGACATTTTCCGAAAAGGTAAATATAAATTACCGTCGTCCAATCAAAGTATACTACCGTATTTGTACTCCTAGACATATCAGAATCGAAATAAATCATGGAAGCCAGAATGTGTTTTGAGTTTTAACATGGGTTGGCGGATATTAGTAAATTTTGTCCCTCGCCTCTGATTCGGGATAAAATACTAATATCCGCCAATCCATGTTAAAGCTCAAAACACATTCTGGCTTCCATGAATTATTTCGTAATTTTTCACAAATAAAAGACTGATGTTTTTAATTAATTTGTCAATTAACGCTGGATCTTTTGATAATAAAAGCATTTGGAATTCTATATGACTGAATTCTTTAATAAAAATATAGATATCAAGCTACTCATAACAAATAAAAATAAATATTTGTGATGTTGGAGACAGTTTCTACTCTAAGACTTTGCAAGGAATGTGAATTACCTCCCTTTCACTATTAAATTCAATTTTCAATTTTAGATGAACGATGTTTGTTTTTAGTTTGGTTTGATTTCTGTGATGAAAACATTCTTTTTTCTCTCTTCGTTATCAACTAATTTAATTTAGTTTTGTGTATTGGCAAAAATAATGTTACGCAATTATTAGTTGATCAATCAATATGCAATAACTGTGACAGAAATAACATTGTATATGTTCCGTTTGTCGTAATCTCAAAACAGTCCTTTCCTTATTTATGACATCATCGGATTATAACTAGAATAACTCGACGGGTACCGCTAGAGGAGCAGGAGCTGACTATCTTTAAGGACCACCTAGGTTCGTTCACCTCCTGTTTTTGTGGGATTCGTGTGTCCCAATCATTAACTTTCTGTGTAGTGCTTTGTAGATCATTGTTTGTCCTTTTTATTTTGGCCGTAATATTGATTGCCCTTCTTCGATGGAGGGTTTCTAATTGCCCCTTTGCTAAACTTTTCTTACAGATAACTGTTATATGTACATATATTTACAATGACATAAATATTTGTTTGTACCAGTTTATTGGTCAATTGGCAGATATATGAGACAGGCAAATAATGATCCTCTCAATTATTACTGTGTAATTTGTGAAATAATTGAAAA